>OU342942.1:19846992-20446992 GCA_910592295.1 Andrena haemorrhoa
AAATAATTTTTTGGAGAATATTTAAAGTCCTATAAAATTCAATAGTTATACAATCTTTATTTATGTTATTTCGAAACTATTTCACAAACATATTTTAATTAATTTTAACAAATATTACGAGCCGCATTCGTTGAATTTATTTTTATTTGTTGTTTCTTCTTCGTTGTTTTTATCAAAATAAAATTTGGTACACTTCCAATACGCACCTCAACACATAATCCCACCAAAAATTAGTTGAATAACAAGAAAGCTTTAAATAACAATCCTAATTGTGAAGAATTTCGAGGTTGCCCTCTTCAAAGCCACGTAGTCGCGTCAACAATGTTGGAATGTAAAAAACAATCTTGTTACATTATGATTCAAATGTTCAATCAACCACCAGTAAAAAAGATTTCCAGTATGGCGATATTTTTGTAAAAGGACTTACAAGGAAGGACCACAAGTGGTCGGCTTGGATTTTAATGAGCTTTTGCAAGACTATAGGATGCAGGTCCCTGATGATATATATGGAATACTGGCCGTAGTTACTTGGCGGTTTTAAAGATATTAACAATTAAAGTTACGTACCACCTTACATACTATGGATATAAACCTTATTGCAGAAGTTGCGGCGGCGAAGTGGCTTGGTGCGTGAATTGTGAATCCGACAGTCCTGCGATCGGTTCCTCCATTAGACGAATATTTTTTTGCATTTTTATGGTGCTAACATCGTGCACGATACAGGGTGATAATTATCATACATGCAGAGTAGATGTGCATGAATTTTAATGCAATCAGATCTTGTTGTAACGTCGCGACCGGTTGTGTAGTTTTGGAATCGTGCTATGTAGTTTTTGATTTGCCTATAGAAGTATACATTACAGGGTTGGCAAAATGATGCGCATTTTGTAGGTATGATTTTTAATGTACACGTGGATAAATAATTTTCGTCAATAAATTTGTAGCCGTATATTGCGATGCATAAACATCGTACGTGCGACGTTTGTTGGCTACGCGTGAAAGATAAATATCAATCCTGCTATCTGCATTTCGACGGAATCTATTCTGGACCGTATCGAACAGAAACTACTAAAATGGAATACTGTATCGAAATTGCTAATAATTGAAAGAAAATTCAATACTATACTAGTAGTATCTTTTTCAAACCATTATCTAAAAAAATGAAAAGTATTTTTATTGTTATTGGTTATTATTTTTTATTTGAGCTATTCCTGCATGTATGATAATTATCACCCTGCATCGTGCACGATGTTAGCACCATAAAAATGCAAAAAAATTTCGTTTAATGGAGGAATCGATCGCAGACCTGTCGGATTCACAATCCACGCACCAACTTTTTTTTTTTTGAAGTGTTTATTGTGGGATGGTAACAAAAATAATCTAATATTTGTACATGTATGGCATTCAATAAACATAGAAAAAACTGCCAAGCAGTCGCTTTGTTAGAGTATAAGAACAACTTGTACGGTGCTTCCGTAACTCGCTGTCAAACGATCACATTTTCTTAAGGTTAATATATTGCTTTAGTAGGATCATCGTTGTGATTACAGTCTTTAGCGTATTGCGCCTTAATTGTTAGTGGAAAATGTCCAGAAAAACCACAATATCTTTCGGGTGTTTAGTGATAGGAAAGACGAAAAGGGAGATTTAAAAGAAGAGAGAAGATAAGACTTAAAGACTAGGTTCTATATACATTATTTACAAAAAAAGATCCCATCGGGATTTACAGTCTTGAGTGTTCTTAGCTTTAATTATGTCTAATGTGAGCTTGTTGGCGGTCAGACAGCTCCGATAAAAAGGGACAGGTGTCGTTGAGCCACCAGTATTTTTCGTATCTTAGTCTATGGTAGTCATTTAGATCTCTGTCAGGTAACTTGGTAGAATATTTGAACTTATTAATATCGAAAACTGTGTCATTCAGAGTGAGCGCAATACGCTTATCCGCTTTATTCCTCCGCCAGTGTTATATCCACGGAATGTTACATCCGTCCTGGATGAGACCTTGGGCGTCACAGGTTAGAAATGCCTGAGGAGTTACATATCCCGTGGTGATCTCTCTAGAGGCTGCCTCGTCATCTCTAAGCGAAATTGCCCTAAGGAGCTCATTGTTTATATTCGGAAGTGTTCGCGATAGCGGAAGATGAACTGTTTGTTCTTTGTTTTTAAAAGTTTCCTTTATTTACTTTCTTTGCCTGTACATATTTTCTATATAGCATAATAGTTATAAGATGTATATAGTGTACATAAGCTGTTTGTATTAAGCGCGCTAGCGCAGCCAATAGAGGATTGTACCCCCGGACTCGCCGTTCCCGCGGTTTGGGTGGACCGAGTAGCTTGGGACGCGGGCGCGGCGGGACGGCGGTTCGCGATCCGCGCCGCTGTTCTGCGGTGTCGATTTTGGCTTCCTTCTTTTGTTCGTGCGACGCAAGTGTAAACACCTCTCTTTGTTGTTGTCCACGCGAGTACATTGTCGGCCTCGGGCTTCGAGCCGACTCTCTTTGTGCGATTTATCGCGAATAAAATCTTACGCCACCCTCGTTCTGGTGTCTAAGACAGTATCGGTGTTATTCTTTCCAAAGGTTTATCGCGCCAACTAAAAGAAAATAAACCAGGTACTTAAACACGTGTTTAATCCACCTCGCCACCCGAGCATCCTAATTACAATTAATTCGAGCGTGATCAATTCTTCACAATTGAAGAACATTAAGCTCATTTTCTGGTCTTTCGAGCCGGATTTGTCCGGATTTCTTTGGATGCTCCGGATTAAATCGGATTCTTACCGGTACGTGTTCGCGTGTGTGTTCCGCGAACCTTCTAGAAGCTTCCACGGCACGTGGAGCAAGTGCGTAGTGAAGTGCTCGCAGCGTTTCCGTTTCTTCTCCGCGACTTCCGTTCGGTACTTCGGAAAGTGAGCCAATTCTGTGCTACCTCGCGGCGCTGTTCGTGTGGGTTCCCTGTGTGCTCCGAATTTCTTTACGTCGCACTAGCGTGCACCCGTCCGCTTTCGAGTGAAAGATGGCGACCACGCTGAAGGATCTTGTCCGGGAGCAAGAGGAAACCGCTGGCCGCATTGAGCGGTTCTTGATCAACCTACGCAAAATGGGGAAATCCAATATAACGCTATCCGTGTTGGAATCTCGAAGGGATCTTTTAGAAGACTACTGGAAGACCTTTGTGTCGGGTCATCGCAGTGTGATTCGCGCACCAGAGGCTTCCGCGAGTGATTACGTTGAGAACGATCGGTACGCGGACGTGGAGGAGGTTTACCTTCAACATTCAGCCACGTTGAGAGACATGCAACGCGAGTTGGAACCGGACTCTACACGTGCAGCTACGGGTGATTCCACCTCCGTGAGTGCGGACGACCACAACGCCCTTCCGAAGCTTTCTCTACCGACTTTCTCAGGAGATCTCCTGGCGTGGGAGAGTTTTCGCGATCGCTTCCGGTCGTTAATTCATGATTCTACCCGTATTTCCAAGGTCAGGAAGTTAGAATATTTGAAGTCGGCCCTAACGGGTGAGGCAGCGACGATGTTGGAGCGCACTAACATCACCGCGGCAAACTACGACGGCGCTTGGAGCAGTCTACAAAAAAGGTACGAAAACCAACGTATTCTCTCTGCTGAGCGCATGAGGAGTCTCGTGAATTGTGCTCCGGTGACTAAAGCGTGCCCGACCGATATCAAGCGCCTGCTCGATGAGTTTCGTCAGGCGATTGTGTCCTTTACGTCCTTGAAACGACCTGTAACGGAATGGGATGAATGGTTTGTTTTCCTCTTCGCTGAAAAATTGGATTCCACGTCTCGTCTCGACTGGGAAATTACACTGACCGATCGCACAACGTGCCCCAAATTTTCTGATATCGAGGAATTTTTCGAGAATCGGGTCCACGCACTCTACGCTGCGCACAATCGGGAGCCAGCTCAGTCCTCGAAGCAACGCGACGCAAAGGGGAGGACGAAGACGTCCGACCGTTCCAGGACCGCGTTGCCGGTGAAAGCTGAGGCCTCTCCTAAGAAGGGCAAACCCAAGCGTCAATGCCCGCTGTGTCAGGGCACTCACAACTTGAACTATTGCCCGAAATTTAAGGGGATGAGCGCCGGTGATCGCAAGGCCCAGGCAATTAAGGTAGGCGTTTGTTTGTCTTGTCTCAACCTCGGACATATTGTGTCGGCTTGCCCCTCCGCGTTTCGGTGCCTGGTGTGCGATTCAAAGCACCACACGTTACTGCACGACGCTTACGTGCCTTCTGAGGTCAGGACGGACAACAATAACGAGGTTCAACCGGAATCTACCTCTAAAGCCTTGGTTAATTCCATTTGTGCCAAGCGTCTAGTCCTTCTGGCAACGGCTCGTGTGCGTCTTTTGGCCCCCAATGGTAGATCTGTGTCGGTGCGAGCGGTACTGGATCAAGGAGCTGATGCTTCGTTTGTTAGCGAATGGGTAGCTCAAACCCTTCGCTTGAGGAAAAGGTCGACGCATGTGCAGCTTGCTGGCTTTCAAGGTCGAGACGTCGGAACGGCCAGATCCGAGGTGGAAGTGATCTTGACTGCAGATTTTAACTCTTCTTTTAAACTACCTTTCCATGCGTTGGTGACCCGAGAGGTGATGCCGCCGACACCCTCACGCTTGGCCTCCGTGACCGAGTGGCCTCATTTAACGGGCCTTCAGCTCGCCGACGCCGAGTTCCAAACGCCCTCGCGAGTCGACATCTTGCTTGGTGCAGACGTTTGCAGTGCACTAGTTGGGGAGACGCGCCAGGGACCCAGGGGCACCCCTGCAGCTACCCACACCCCCTTTGGCTGGGTCTTATTTGGTCCGGCGTTTTCGGATGCCGACGTTGCTGATGCTCCAACTCGAAGGGTCTACCATACGAGCACTCAGGACCCAATCTCGGTTCAACTGCAGCGTTTTTGGGAGCTGGAGGACGTGCAGAAGACCACTCCGCTGAGTCCTGAAGAACTCTGGTGCGAGCAGCATTTCCAGATCTCTCACCAGCGTGATGAGGTCGGAAGGTATGTGGTTCGTCTTCCGTTTCGTCCAGAAGCCCCTAAGGTCTTGGGCTTGTCCAGACCGGCTGCGATGAGAGTGCTCCTTCACAATGAAAGGCGTCAGCAGAAGGATCCAGTGCTGCGCGATAAGTATTGTGAATTTCTAAACGAGTATCTGCAACTGGAGCATATGGAACGGGAGCAGGAGGGATCGACCAGTCCCTCCCCTCTGTACTACCTCCCCCACCACGCTGTGTGGAAGGGTGAAAGGGAGAAACGTAAAATTAGGGTTGTTTTTAATGCGTCGTGTGCCACTTCTTCAGGTTTGTCGCTGAACGACCTGCTGTCGCCAGGCCCAAAGCTACAGGCCTCTTTGTGGAGCGTGCTGACCCGTTGGAGGTTGTTCCAATTTGCTTTTACCACGGATATTGTAAAGATGTTTCGGCAGATCCTGGTGCACTCAGCCGATCGAGACTGGCAATGTATCCTGTGGCGCGCGGACCCCAGCCTTCCGTTGAGTACGTTCCGGTTGAACACCGTGACCTACGGCACCGCTTCCGCGCCGTTCTTGGCCTTGAGGGTGCTGCGACAGCTTGCTCAAGACGAGAAGCAACGTTTCCCTCTTGGCTCTCAAGTGCTTCTGGAGCACTCCTATGTGGATGATATCCTGGCTGGAGGCCATGACGTGGAGCAGGCCCGAGAGATCCAGGAGCAGCTCATCGGTATCCTAACCGCTGGAGGGTTTCAGTTAAGCAAGTGGGCCACCAACCATGAGCTGTTAGTTCCACAGAAGACGTCAGAGACCTCCAAGCTGTTCCAGGAGTCCGATCAGCACGGAGCGTTAGGACTACTTTGGATGTCCACTTCGGATATGTTATCCGTGAAAGGTCCAGGGTTTTCTCCAATCTCAGACGACGCCTCCTGGACTAAGAGAATGGTGCTCTCGGAGCTCGCGAGACTCTTTGACCCAATGGGTTGGGTCGCCCCCGTTCTGGTAAGGGGAAAAATTCTCATGCAGGATCTCTGGATCGCTGGGATGGACTGGGATGAACGAATTCCCCCACCATTGGCCATTTCGTGGAACTCCTTTCGCCGGGATTTACAATCCCTCGATGTCGTGCGAGTTCCTCGGTGGATCTCCTATGATCCGATCGAATCCCAGGTTGAATTCCATGGGTTTTGTGATGCGTCCGAAAGGGCCTACTGCGCTGTGGTGTACCTTCGGGTTCACAATCCCCATAAAGGGCTAACCCACTCTCATATTCTTGTTGCTAGGACCAAAGTCGCTCCCGTCAAGGTTATAAGCGTGCCGCGGCTTGAGTTGTGTGGAGCGGTCCTGCTCGCTCGCTTACTGACGTGTACACGGAAAGAATTGGGCCTACCAAACACCACAATGATCGTCTGGACGGATTCGTCGGTTGTGCATGCCTGGACCAGAGCGCATGCGTCCCGCTGGAAGACGTTCGTGGCACACCGGGTGGCCGAAATACAAAATTTATTACCTGGCACCCACTGGAGACACGTTCGTACGCAGGACAATCCGGCGGACTTGGCTACACGAGGCGTGGATCTGTCCGCGCTTCAAGAGCTCAACCTTTGGTGGCAGGGACCTTCATGGTTGACTCGAAACCAATCAGAGTGGCCTACTTCTACAGTGGATTTGACGTCAGAAGCCGCTCCTGAACAAAGAAGTACCGCTATAGTACACACTGTGTGTGAGAGGACTCACAATGAGCTGCTCTCGCGTTACTCTACGTTCTCTCGTCTATTGCGAGTCACTGCACTCATTAGACGATTTGGTTTTAATCTTCAAAACGCCACTAGGAGAAGGACTGGTCCTCTTACCTCCACGGAACTGTCTGAAAACAGGACCACCCTTTGTCGTCTCAGCCAATTAGACACATTTCCGGAAGAGCGAAACGATCTTCTTAATGAGAAGCCGGTTAGGGTGGTCTCTCCGTTGGCTCCTCTACGAGCTTTTATCGACGATCAAGTGCTCATTCGAGTCGGTGGTCGGTTGAGTCAGGCTGCGCTGCCTACTGATCAAAAATATCCCATCGTCATAAGCCGATAGTCCCCATTAGCGATGCTGTTGGCAAGATACGTACATGTAACTACGTTGCACGGGGGTTTTTCTTTATCTCGTTGCCTTTTATTACAGAGGTATTGGATTCCAAAATGCCGTTCCTTGATTAAAGAAGTCATTCGTACCTGTCTCCGGTGTCTACGGTACAGGGGTGCCACGGGACAACAACAGATGGGTAACTTACCAGCATCCAGACTACAACCCTCCAGACCTTTCTTGAAAAGTGGTGTGGACTATGCTGGACCCTTAATGCTTCGGACCACTAAAGGAAGAGGACACAAATCCTATAAAGGATATATTGCCGTGTTCGTGTGCCTATGCACAAAGGCTGTCCACCTTGAGGTAGTGTCAGACCTTACCTCGTCTACCTTCGTTGCCTCTTTCCGTAGGTTCATCTCACGTCGTGGCCATTGCGCTGAGTTGGTAAGCGACAATGCGACGACTTTCCGAGGTGCTGATGGAGAGTTGCAGTGCCTCTTCAAGGCGGCATCCGTGTTCTATGCAGAGGTGGCCACGACACTGGCCATGGATGGCACCAAATGGTCATTCATTCCACCATATTCACCCCACTTTGGAGGACTGTAGGAGGCGGCCGTTAAATCAGCCAAATACCATCTTCGACGCGTCATTGGTGACCACACCTTGACATATGAAGAGATGTCTACATTGCTGTGCCAAGTAGAGGCGTGCCTCAACTCGAGACCACTTACCCCTATGTCCGACGATCCCTCTGACCTTTCCTCGTTGACTCCAGGACACTTTCTTGTTGGCGAACCTTTAACCTCCATTCCTGAGCCTAACTGCGCAAATATGTCTGTCCATGGGTTGACACGTTGGAAACTCGTTTCTAATATGCGCGATCATTTTTGGCTCAGATGGACCAAGGAGTATCTCCATCAACTCCAGCAACTCCCCAAGTGGAGGAGGCTTCGTCTCAACTGGAAGGTGGGGGATCTTGTTCTCGTCAAGGACGCACTTCTACCACCCACCAAATGGCCACTCGCTCGCATTTTGGAGGTTCATCCGGGGAAAGATGGCCTCGTTAGAGTGGTCACAATCCGCTCCTCTAGCAAGACAACTACACGTTCCATCGGCACGCTGTGCCCCTTGCCCGATTGGACCAAGGCAGATCTGTCAACGACGACCACTAACCATGGAAACCCGAATTTGCAACCCGAGACGCCGTGACATTTGCGGCGGGTCAGCCGTCATGGCGGGCGGCGCGCCCTCTAGAAGGGCCGCCTGCCGAACTCACAGATCGATGGGTAAATCGATCACTGGCGCCTCCTATAACGTGGAGGTCTACTTAGCCGGAACCGTCCACGGAGCGCCATCCAACGCCCTTCGAACTTGCCGTGTCCGGCAGATTTCTGCGTGTTACCACTGTTTTACTTCGTCGTCGTGCCCTCGGACGAGGCGGGCGGCATGTTCGCGATAGCGGAAGATGAACTGTTTGTTCTTTGTTTTTAAAAGTTTCCTTTATTTACTTTCTTTGCCTGTACATATTTTCTATATAGCATAATAGTTATAAGATGTATATAGTGTACATAAGTTGTTTGTATTAAGCGCGCTAGCGCAGCCAATAGAGGATTGTACCCCCGGACTCGCCGTTCCCGCGGTTTGGGTGGACCGAGTAGCTTGGGCCGCGGGCGCGGCGGGACGGGGGTTCGCGATCCGCGCCGCTGTTCTGCGGTGTCGATTTTGGCTTCCTTCTTTTGTTCGTGCGACGCAAGTGTAAACACCTCTCTTTGTTGTTGTCCACGCGAGTACATTGTCGGCCTCGGGCTTCGAGCCGACTCTCTTTGTGCGATTTATCGCGAATAAAATCTTACGCCACCCTCGTTCTGGTGTCTAAGACAGTATCGGTGTTATTCTTTCCAAAGGTTTATCGCGTCAACTAAAAGAAAATAAACCAGGTACTTAAACACGTGTTTAATCCACCTCGCCACCCGAGCATCCTAATTACAATTAATTCGAGCGTGATCAATTCTTCACAATTGAAGAACATTAAGCTCAGGAAGATTTGCAAAATATTCTCTCGTAGTTCGTAGCAATTGGGTGTCTATTCGTGGAATTTCCGCTTTGTTGTAAAGAATTTGATTGCTCACGTAGTGTTGCCATTCTGAGCTCTGTGAGCGGTAAAGTCCCAGGCAGGCTCTCAGACACTTACGTTCCAGGCAGCGTAGTCGCTCGGCGTTCGTATGGTTGAAATTCCACCATACGGGCGCCGCATATGTCAGGATTGGTCGGACTAGTAACATATATAGTATTGTTTTAGCTTTGGGGGATAAGTATTTATTATGGAAAACTCTACTATTACTTAGGAATGCCTTTCCTGCTTTGTCTAGTTGTATGTCTATATGTTTATTTCCTCTAAGCAGGTAATCTATATGTACTCCGAGGTATTTGACAACCTTTCGATGCGGGATTGGGGTTCTAACATTGCTGCCTGGCGCCAGGGTCGAGATCTGGAATTTGTTTTGCCCCACCGAGGCCCGGGTGGATAATTTGGATAAGGGCTTTCGGAATAGAATGGTTTCACATTTAGATGGATTAATTTTGAGGTTCCACGACGCCAGATAATCATTCACTTTGTTTACAGCCGTCTGGAGATCATCACGGATGCAGTTCACCCTGTTGCCAGCTACGTACACTACTATGTCGTCCGCAAATGACAATATTGCCGGATGCCCGGGCGTGTTAAAATTAAATAATTTTGGCAGTTCACTAATAAAAATATTAAAGAGTATTACCGAATTTACCGTCCCCTGCTGTAGTCCTTCCCTGATCCAGAATTTATTCGGTGACACATCTGTGCCATCCCATGTGACAAAGCTTTTCCCGCTAACCATATCCCAGACCATGTGTATAAGCCATCGCGGGAAATCGTTCTTACACATTCTGACTATCAGACCGTTCAACCAGACCGAATCGAATGCCTTCTCAACGTCCAGTAGTGCCGTGCCCACAAGACTGCTCTTGGCAACGAAACAATTTATATCAGCTAGCATTTTATGTATGGCATGTATTGTGGAGTGGTGGTGTTTAAATCCGAATTGGCTGTCGGGTATTACCTTGTTTACTCTGCAGTGCTCGACCAAAGCATCGTTCAGAATCATCTCGAAAACTTTACTCAAGCTGGATGTGAGACTGATTGGACGATAACTCGAAGGGTTATTGGGGTTTTTCCCTTTCTTGAGAATAGGAAGGACTTTCGCCTCCTTCCATATATTGGGGAAGTAACATCTATTTATGGCGTTGTTGAAGATAACAGTTAAGTTGAAAATTACTTTAGGCGGTAAGTGTTTGAGGACTATTGGCGGAATCCCATCAAGAGCGGAAGAGGTTTTGTTTGGAAGGTTTTTAAGTTTATAGGCTAACGATGCCGGGTTGCAAAAAAGTTGTAGTAGTTCATCCGTCAGATTAGGATTGCTGGCAGGATTGAGGGCATCAAATTGTACTAAAGTGATCTTTTGTTCTCTGTTATTATAGAAATCTAGTTTTACTGCTTCAGCCTCAATATCAATTATCTGCTTTAGTCTAGTGTCATTACACAGTTCGACAGCCATCTGGACTTGTAACATTCATTAGCCGTTTCTTATAGGTTTTCGTGCGCTGAAAACGAATCCGCAAACCATTTGTCGCCATTACCCTCAGTTTTTGAGAAATTCGATTTTGAAAAAAACTGCAAATTTTCGACTTTGAACATCTTTTATGTCGAAACGGTAATAGTTATTCGGTTGCTCGTTGCGTCAATATATTCTATGAACCCTCCCGAATTCAACGATATAAGTTATTATTGCATTATGAACATTTAAATATGTTTAAACAACGATCAAAGGAAAAAGGACACCCGAAATACACCCATTTTTGCAGATATATTTCAATTTATTTTGAAAACTAAGGGTCTGGGAGAAAATCTGACCATTCCACGCGATACAGCAGACAGTTTTCCTTCGGAAAGCGTCAACAGAAGTGGTAAGTCTCGTTTTGTTTTCAATACAGAAGCGAAATAGTTTGGCAAAACACGCGAAGCCGACAGTGGTAGTCAACGGCGGCGCGCGATCCACTGCCGCTCAGCGTAATACAAACGCTTAACGCGCGTGACTACCACTGTCAGTACCGCGCGTTTTGCCAAACCATTTCGCTTCTGTATTGAACACAAAATGAGACTTACCACTTCTGTTGACGCTTTCCGAATGAAAACTGTCTGCTGCATCGCGTGGAATGGTCAAATTTTCTCCCAGACCCTTAGTTTTCAAAATAAATTGAAATATATCTGCAAAAATGGGTGTATTTCGGGTGTCCTTTTCCCTTTGATCGTTGTTTAACCATATTTAAATGTTCATAGTGCAATAATAACTTATATCGTTGAATTCGGGAGGGTTCATAGAATAATGTGACGCAACGAGCAACCGAATAACTATTACCGTTTCGGCATAAAATATGTTCAAAGTCGAAAATTTGCAGTTTTTTTCAAAATCGAATTTCTCAAAAACTGAGGGTAATGGCGACAAATGGTTTGCGGATTCGTTTTCAGCGCACGAAAACCTATAAGAAACGGCTATTGAATGTTACAAGTCCGAAAAAAAGTCAAAATTTGTCGAACTGTGTTATTAGTAAAGCGAGGCGAATTAATACATTCATAGTGTGCTCCAATGATGTTAAGTTTATCGTATCGTTCGGTAAATACATATTTATCCCCTGATTTTGTTATATTAGTTAAATTAGTTATATTAGTTAAATTAGTTAAATTAGTTTTGGTCGAAAGATTGCATTGACTTTCGGAAAGAAATTGTCTGATTTCCTAAAATCAATTTTTTTAATGGCGTTGGCCCAATAACCCTCTATTGAAGTCTTGAATTCACGCTGCAGAGCTTTCGTTAATTTTTTATGAGTCTTTTTTGCCTCTCGCGTTATCCTCAAACGAGCCGAAGGGTCCAGAATGTGCAATTTGTGTAATAGTGTTACTATATATTTTTTGTTTTTTTGCAGTTTCCTAATTTTATAATTTAAATATTTGTTGATACTATCCGAATATTTGTGAACTGGGATTGTTTCAGCCATCGATTGAGTGATGGTGCTTGTGATGTATTGTAAATGATTGTTAATTTCCACTATTGATAGGTTAGTATCTAGGGGTATGTCATGTATATATAGCTCAGCCGTTTTGCGGGTAAAAGTCTCCCATTTCGTGGCTCTATAGTTGTATCTGGGTCTCTGGCACGATGGCCCACTCAGTATAAAGGAGTCATTCTGAGTCTCGAAGGTCAGGAATATGGCTGCATGGTCACTGTCATACGGCAGTGTGCGACCCCTATCGTTTAAGGCGTCAACCCAGATCAGGCGAGCGTCTGCCAGACATATATCGAGGAAGGTCCCAGCAGGTTTAAAGGTAGGAAAGGCCGGCGTTATAATTTTTAACTTATATTGAATATCGTATAATGTTCAAGAAATTAGCATTTTGGCGACATCTTCAAGACCGACCGATAACTAGACCGCTGGCGGTGGCCTGCTTACTCATGTGGAGCGTGGATCATAGCCCCTTCCATCGACTCGCGATCAGTGGAAGGGGAACGCTCTCTGTTCCAGGAAATCAACCGTGATTTCCTGGATCGATCACTCTGTAACGGGCCTTGCTTACCGTACTTGCTTTCTTACGCTGTTTACTTGCGCGTATCTCGAACTTGCCTCGAAACGCGTAACGCAAATCTGCTTCGCTTTATAAATTGCTATTTGCTTGTTTAATAAGTAGTTTAAAGACCAGTAGTGCTTGTAAATTAGTTACTATTAAGTGCGTGTAAAACTTGTGTAATTGTTTCTCGTTGACCTTGTACATAGATTCAAATTATAACGACATTTTGACTCTCTTATTAAGTGTTAAATATACAGTGTTCGTTCTTTTCTTAATTCTATCTTAAATCTGTTCCTATTTTAATACATTAATAAACGGCTTTATGTGCTAATAGAATAAGTCTCTATAAACTAAATTAAAGTAGATACTCTAGAACTCCGCTATCGCCCTCGCGCTAAAACCATCTCGAGAGTGCCTTCTGACTTCTTCGCAACTACAGATTCCTTGCACCTTTCCGATAAACATTTATAACATATAATGTTGCCCATTGGCGCATATATTTACCCCGTTGGTTATCAGCGTGATCCCCCCATGCCTTGCGTCTGGCATTAAGGTCCCCAGCCACTAAGAAATAGTTCCTGTCGCTATCTAATTTAAGATCTTGGAAGAGTTGATTGATTTCATGTATAAAGAGGTTCCTGTTGTCATTTCTTGCGTATACGCTCGCCAGAAATAGGGATTTGCCGTTATTCATATTGATTTTAATAATAGTGAATTCTAGAATCTCATTAGTGGCTGCGGATGGGAGATCAACTATTTCAAAAGGTATTCCTCTTTTTATAAGGATCGCAGTGCCCCCTCCCTGCACCGCATTGGGTCTATCTTTTCTGACTAGTTCAAAATTTTTGAAAGAGACTACGTGCTTCTTATTTAGTTTGGTTTCCGAAAGGAATATGATATCATGATTGTGAGTTTCTGTAAACTGCACTAGTTCCAATCTACGACATTGGCCGCCGCAGCTTCTGTGATAAGGTTTATATCCATAGTATGTATAGAGGTACGTAACTTTAATTGTTAATATGTTTAAAACCGCCAAGTAACTACGGCTAGTATTCCATACAGGGTGTTCCAAAAATGCTGCGGTTCCTTGAAGGGGGTGATTCGGGGGGTAATTGCAAACAACTTTTTCCTTTGCGAAAATGTTCTCCGAGGTTTCGTTAACGAGATATTAACAAAAAGCAGCGACCAATCAGAGCTCGAGTCTGGCGGCCGATTTCCCGCGCTAACGTGGCCGCGTGCCGCGCTGCGACTACGAACAAGCAACTCGGCATGCATCGAAGGAAATTGCGCAGAATGGCAAATGAAAAAGACGTAACAAATAAAGTCGAACATTTTATCATGGTTTGTTTGTCATTTAAAGTGAATAATGAATAAAGGATAAATGGATGGAAATCATGTGTAACGTAAAAATACGAATACAAAGGATTTTATTAGAAGAATCGAAAATAATAATCATTTGAAGTGGGAAGATAAGGAATACGTAAATTTCCTTGTGTTAATAACGTAGCCACGGAAAGATAATGTAACAGGAAATGAACGAAAAGTGATCGTAGTTCGTTATTGTGATAAAAATCCATAATTCAATAACGGCCAACACTAATATTTAGGTATGGAAGTTTTTAGAATCATCGCCGGTAAAAAGCCATAGTCTGCGTTCAATTTAAAAATTAATGATCACCAATAAAGTAACTAAAACTCACCCTTGTTGGAAATTCACCTGCAGCTCGAAAACCTATGTCACTGGGTCACTGAACCGATCCTGGTCATCGATGGACGAGCCCAGCACACAGCTGGTCCCAGGTATACGACACTACCCAAAGGTAAGGGTCGCAATGTCAGGTGCGTCCAGGTTAATGTACCGAGTATTCACTTCACTGCACGGCTACTAACACTGATCACTTAATTTATTTTTCCTGGAACGTGTTGTTCCTACGTTTTAAAAATTGGTGGCCCCGAAAGGAGCCGATTGTTTTCAAGGCAAGAATGGCTCCACATGGCCACCGCCATTGTTGATGCACGCATCAGCACGGAGAATGAGTTGCCTTTGGACGCCCTGTAATGTTTGCGGCGTTATGTTCGCCACCGCTGCGTGTATGAGTGCAACAGCTTATTCAGGGGTATCCACCGCCTGACGATACACCTCGTTCTGAAATAATTGTTGTACAACAAATACAAAACGTAAGTAAAAAAAGAATACCTACGACAAGAATAAGTAAAGAGTAACAACAAAAATCAAATTACCTTCATGTAGCCCCAGAAGAAAAAATCCAGCGGATTCAAATCCGGTGACCGTGGGGGCCACGGAACGTGGGCCTCCGCTTCACGGCCGCGGCCGATCCACCTGTCCTGAAAGGTTTCACCTAAATAGGCGCGGACATTCGCGGCGTAGTGAGGCCCAGCCCCGTCATGCTGGTAGTACATGTTCTGTCGGATCTCATATGGAATATCGTCCATAAGATCCGGCAGAACATGTTCTAAAAAATCTTTATACGCTGGGCCGTCCAGCCTATCTGGCATAATGTACGGCCCAACGATAAAATCGCCACAAATGCCGGCCCATAGGTTGATCGACCAACGGACTTGTGCTGCACGTGGCCGAAGCGCTAAGGGATTTTCGTTGCTCCACACATGCATATTATGGGAATTGAAGCAACCTACCCTGTTGAAAATTGCTTCATCCGTCCACAATATGTATTTGGTGAACGACGGATTCCTTAACTCTTCTCCCAACAGCCATCTGGAATAATGAATCCGCTGGATGTGATCCCCGGGGTGCAAATGTTGCACCCGTACATATTTGTACGGATGCAACATTCGATCCCTGAGGATTCGATGTACCATCGTGCTGCTGACACTAGAATAAAATGCAAAAATATCCACTATTAGATAACATTTTTTGTCTTAATTAATAATTGTTGCAGTTATCTTGAACTGTGACTTACTTTAGGCGGCGGCTCAAGTTGCGCACACTGACTGTTGGGTCGGCTTCAACGGCGTCGAGGATCCTCTCGACGGTGCCCAGATTTCGCGCTGCTGCGGGTCTGCCCACCTCGCTGCCTCGCGGCATCATGGACCCCGTCGTGAATAATCTCGACGCTAAACGGCGAAATGTATCCACGTTTGGCGTTCGGATATGCGGATATTCCAGCGCAAATGCTCGCGCAGCAGCACTTGCGTCCCCGTCGTTCCGGGCGTACACCCAGAACATCCTGAAATATTCTTGGGCCGTGAACATTTCTACGATGTGATTGCTGGCTGACTGACAGGATTTTTTCCAAGCAACTTCCTCTACCCCCAAGTAGCTTCTCTCGTTCCATTATGAGTTAACCCCCACCAGGAAAAGAGGCTTTAGGTAAAAAGAAGCCATCACATTTTCGAAACACACGTTGTGACGGTCGTTCCTCCGGGAATAAGGATGGTTGAATAGGCTCAGTGGTACGCCAGGGTTTGGTGTAATCCTTATCGTATGATTTTATTCTGTTGTCATATATACACTATTTACAATTACCCGGTACTGACGGGTACTCGTGTCGTTCGCTTGGCGGTACGCGGCGCGTTTCGCGATTCGAACGGGCTGGAGATCGAAGACGGCCAGGCGGCTCTTGCGGCTCTTGTCGGCGTCGGTAGAGGAAGAGAGACCGGGCAGCTTCCAGCGTCTCTCGGCGGAGTCGGTAGAGGGAAAGAGACCGGGCAACTTCCTGCGTCTCTATCGGAGTCGGTTGAGGGAAAGAGACCGGGCAGCTTCCTGCGTCTCTATCGGAGTCGGTCGAGGGAAAGAGACCGGGCAACTTCCAGGCGTCTCTGTCGGAGTCGGTAGAGGGAAAGAGACCGGGCAACTTCCTGCGTCTCTATCGGGATCGGTGGAAGGCAAGAGGCCGGGCAGCTTCCAGGCGCCTCTTGTCGGAGTCGGTAGCGGGAAAGAGACCGGGCAACTTCCTGCGTCTCTATCGGGATCGGTGGAAGGCAAGAGACCGGGCAGCTTCCAGGCGCCTCTTGTCGGAGTCGGTTGAAGGAAAAGAGAGGACTAGCGGCGATCGCTGATCGGCGCGGATATACGGAGGTTCCAGTGATTGCCCCGGGCAGCATCCAGACAGCGTACTGGTAGTGGGGTTCCGTAACCCCCACTTGACTGCCTTGCCTTCGCGGCACGAGGGCTTATGTCCCGATTCCTGGAAATCCGTAGCTGCGAGAAATCGACGCGATCTAGCGGCGCAGTGGGGAGTGAGCGTCACCGCTCTGACGCGTCGTGACGTGAGGCCGGCGTAGTTCGGCTCCGCTCGGTGCGGATCGGTCGCGGTCGCCCGGGCGCTCGGCCTCTCGCTCACTCCCGGTCGCGCCGCTGCGCGCTCGATCTCTCGCAGCTGGGACGCTACGTCACAACGTGCTTTGCAGAAGTGCGACGAACGAACCGTCGTAGACTTTCATAAAAGCCCGCGCTCCGTCCTTTTACTGCCAATGTACCCATTGCTTCGAGGTAGGCAGCAGACACCACGTGTTTCGGTTCGAAAGGGTCCGAAGAGAAGAGAAACAGAAAGTCTTCGAGTTGCTATAAAGAAGAAAATGCATACCATTCCTGTTTCCCCTTTCCGATACCCTGAGTTCACGTCTGCTACGAGGCGGAACCAATTAAGTCATAAATTATCCAAAACTGTAGGAAACCGTTCTCTACCGCCGACTAGCGGGACAATACGATCATAAACCGCGACCCTGGCGAAATGCTCTGGCCGATCAGCCTGATTAATTTTGGGGAACCAGAATTTAAAAACTATTATCCAACATCAATACGCCTCGCGGAGGGACACTGGAAGAAAAGGGGTAGTCCGCTGACAGCGCGTGGTCCCGCCAGCGTCGTCCTGTCCACTGACAGCGCGTGGTCCCGCCTGCGTCGTCCTTCCCTCAAATTAAAGACAGATACCTTATCTCTCGAGTATAAACACGCGCTCGATTTTCAAAACAAAAGCACGCGTTGACGTATTCCGTGCGAGAGAAGATGGGCTTGAAGTCCGATTGGTCCCAATCTAACCAATCGGGCCTGCTTATCTCTCGTGTATAAACACGCGCTCGATTTTCAAAACAAAAGCACGCGTCGACGTATTCCGTGCGAGAGAAGATGGGCTTGAAGTCCGATTGGTCCCAATCTAACCAATCTGCCCTGCATCCCTCCCGAACGGCCACTGTTTTGAAGAGGCCTTCTTCACAGCAATGTCTCCTCCCCGAGGCCCACATTCTCTCGCACGGAATACGTCGACGCGTGCTTTTGTTTTGAAAATCGAGCGCGTGTTTATACACGAGAGATAAGCAGGCCCGATTGGTTAGATTGGGACCAATCGGACTTCAAGCCCATCTTCTCTCGCACGGAATACGTCAACGCGTGCTTTTCATCGGAAAAACATAAGGAATCCATCGGTGTCACTTCCATATCGATACGATAAAGAATAAAGAATTATTTTATTTCTGAAACAGGTATGAATCCTCGGCCGACCGTAGCGAATTGAGGTCGGCGTCCCGCTGTCGAGGGTGGAAATGTGAAATATTCATTTCAGCATATTAAGAAATTCTTCATTCTTTATCGTATCGATATGGAAGTGACACCGATGGATTCCTTATGTTTTTCCGATGAAAATCATACCAAATTTCATGTGAATCGGACTACATATTATTTACGAAATTAGCTTGAGGTTATGGAAATGAATTTTTCATGGAATTTCCTTCATTATGGTCCCAATTACGTCGTTCTTGGTGTCAGTTTCATCGGCGAAACATGAGGTATCAATTGGCGTCGTTTTCGGAATGATCCGGTGCAGAAATGCGGAAGTCGAAGATTTCGCACTTCTTATTAATAGGCACTCGAACCCCTTCGAGGGTCGAAAGCCATAAAAATCGGGTGAGGCACTGCGAAGGGCTGTTCTCGCCACGGGGTACCAGCCCGCACCTCTTTTACGGGCGTAGCTCCAGAATCACCCTGTACCTGCCTGTTTCAGAAATAAAATAATTCTTTATTCTTTATCGTATGGATATGCAAGTGCCGCTGATGGATTCCTTGGGCTTTTCCGATCAACATCATGTTAAATGTGTAAATCGGACAACTTTTACATAAGGAATACAAATAGCTTGTGGCAAAGTAGTCAGATTTGCATGATATTTGGTATGATTTTAATCCACGGAACGCCAGGAATCCATTGGGGCAACTTCCCCTTCGATACGATGAAATTCTGAACATTTCTCACTTCTTTTAATGATATTCCAAACCCTTCGAGGGTCGGAAGCCATAAAATTCGATGAGGCACTGCGGGGTGTTGTCCTCACCACGGGGTGACGGGCGCGAGGCAGCCTCGCAGCGAGGAAAATATCATGCTCGAGGTAGCGCAAGGCTGCCACGGCAGCATCACGAGGCTGCTTTCCAAAGTGACCGTGTCGAGGTAGTCTCCAGACTCTCCAATGCGCGAGGCGTGCCTCGCGCGCACGCCTCGCAACGTCGATACGCGCCTTTAGGGCCTCTTGGCGAGGCGCCGTTGGTGCGGCCGCTGGCGGGCCCGTTTGGCCTGGCTGGACCAGCGGCTGGGTTGCATGTGGCTCGGGGCCACCGCTCTGTGCCCCCGGGATTTCCTGCGCCAGGGGTGTCGTGGTCCTCACCGGGACCTTCTGTCGACGTTGCTCGGTCGGCGGCCGGACGGGGCTGTGGCGGGGTTTGCCGGTGTTTCTTGTTCGCGAGGCCTCCGGCCTAGGGGTTGCGGTGGTGGCTGGTGGTCTGTCCGCCGGCTGGCCTTTCAGTGGGGTCCCGCTGCCGGTTGCTCGCCCCCCGTCGCGGCCGCCGTCCTGTTGGTCACCAGGTTTAGCCCGGCAAATCGACGGAGGTCCAGCGGTTGGGTTTGGGGCGGCACGTGCGCGATCCGTCGGCGGCCTGTCACGTGTATCTGCCGCGAGGACTTCCTTTGGCGATCCGGTGGGGGCCCGGTATTGACCATCGCCACCGCTGCCGTCACCGGGAGCCGCTGTGGCGGTGCCTGGAGGCGCGGTGATGGTCCGCGGTGCCGGACCAACGCCGGTTCCACCCGACCGGTGTGGGCTGCCGGTAGGACCCGGACGTCCTTCACCGTCAGCCGACGACGTGGCCTCCTAGCGCCACGGCTGCTTGGCGGCCGGAATTCTCCGGGACTCGCTCGCTCGACTGTTTGGGGTTGATTCGCGGTACGCTGGTGCTCGTCAACTGTTTGAGCTTGTCGATCGGCAGCTCCTTTTATAGCCGAGACGGTGGTGCTATCAGCGCCACTTACCGATGTTCCGCGACTACAGGGTTTCAGATCGCTGATATGCGCGCGTAATGTCTTCCCGTGTGCTCCCTTCAGCACCACTACATTCGGGCCGGTGAATTTGGCAACAATGTATGGCCTGGCGAATTTTGGAGCGAACTTAGCATTAAACTACTTCGCTGCCGCACTTAGGTGGTGCTCTCTTCTCATCACTTCGTCGCCGATCGCCGGGCGCCAATCTCGGCGTCGCAGATCGTAGTGGTGCTTCTGCGACTGGTGGGCGCGCGCGAGATTCGATCAGGCGACCTCGAGGCGCTCTTTTATATCAGCGATCCTTTGTTGCCACTCCTGGCTGTCTCTTCGCGTGGGCTCCTCCACTGGGCCGTCCACGGTTTGGCGGGGGTCTCCCGGCGCCACGAGTTCCCGGCCGAAATTCAGCGCGGCGGGTGTACTTCCTGTCGCTTCATGTCGCGCTGTGTTGTATGCAAAGGCGATTTCAGGAAGCCCGTGATCCCATGTCGTGTGATCATCCTCCGTGAATTGAGCCATCATCGTCTTCATTACTCGATTCGCTCGTTCCACATTGCTCCTTGATTTTTTAATATTTCTTTACAAACTAAAAGTGTTACTAAATCCAGTATTGAAAGGACGATCAGTGCCTGCAACATCGACTGTAAGAGATTATTATTATTATTATTTATTAT
Organism: Andrena haemorrhoa; assembly: GCA_910592295.1. Lineage (NCBI taxonomy): Eukaryota > Metazoa > Arthropoda > Insecta > Hymenoptera > Andrenidae > Andrena > Andrena haemorrhoa. The sequence continues at coordinate 19,867,659 of OU342942.1, forward strand.
AAGATTGCATATCACCCTCATTTATAATATTTTGTATTGTTAACGCTTATTGCTTTTCATATTATTATCTTTGCTAATTGCATTATTGCTTTATATTGTATATATAAGCCATTGTTTATAACTTTGCAGTATTATTATTTGCTTATTGCATTATATTGTTTCATCACCAATAGAATACGCATATATTACATTTGAAAAACCATTTATATAAATGTTTGTGTGCCAATGCTCAATGTCCAACGCATTATGATATTAAATAACCAGTGTGTTTAAAATAAATAACGCTCTTATCTCTAAATAACGTTTCCTGTTATTGTAACGATCCCCCGGCTGCGAAACCTCAAAATCATAACAAACAACTGCAACAGCTGATTTCGGTTCGTGAACGCCGGGAGTTCTTATTATGTTTACAAAGCTTTCTTTCGCATAGGTCTTGCACGACCATAAGACTAAACGTATTTCGCGGAATATTGCGGGCAGCTTCTTACAGAAATGCAAGAGTAAATCTAATTACCAAGCTGTAAATACAAGCCGCAAGTGCTCTAACGGGTGTCACCGAAATGCGCAATAACCTTTTAAACTCCCCTGGTCGATCGGTGCTCCGAATCTTGCATTCGCGCCTGCCTCCATTAAAACCACGGGCTACGAATCTCGCATTCGTGTCTGATTTCCATTAAGGGGACTAGGCAGTCAGATCGCTCGAAAATCAAGTAATTTTTGCGAATTAATTACAAGGAGATGAACACAAATTGTGACTAGTACTTTTGGGTAATGTTTATTAATACTATAAACAGTAAAAAAAAAATTATTTCAATAATATATACATATGTATGACAACGCTACAGTCATCTGATGTGTAAGCGTTTTTTCTGGAGCCGCTGTAATTTTGCAGTGCTGCAGGCCGTAATAAATTGAATTTTGACCTATCCTTTCAAATTTACATTTTGCCCTAGCCCCATTCTGCCCTGAACCTATTGAAAAAGAAAAAAAATCAAAATTGTACAAATGGCGGCTATAAAACGGCAAATTTTAAAGAAACGTGATTTTTCGCCAGGAAAAAGAGCCATTTTATTTTTTGTTTGTTAAAACAGAAGTTTTCTCAGACTTATGTTTAGGTTTGGGTCGTAACAAGACATGTTTTACATATGCTCAATTTTTTTCAAATTGATTTGGACCTCCGTTTTTTCGCAATCACTGCAAAACGAACAGGAAATGTGATTCTGAGAAAAACGCGTCCAAAGTTTCAGAAGAGGAACTAATCTACCTGCGTGCGCGCAGGCCTTTTCGACTGTAAAATCCTTAGTTTTGCGAGTTTTGACATAAACCAAACGGCATTTTACTCAGGAAGGGTGGTACTTTCGAAAAATGCAATAAAAAAAAATCGAATTTCTGACTGCCTAGTCCCCTTAAAACCCCGGGCTACGAATCTCGCATTCGCGCCTGATTTCCATTAAACCCCGGGGTACGAATCTTGCATTTGTGTATGATTTCCATCAAAACCCCCGGGCTACGAATCTCGCATTCGTGCCTGAATTCCCATCTTTGCTAGTGCTACGAAGCTTGCCTTCGTACCAAACCAGTATCCTACAACCCCAACAATGTCATATCCCTAAAGACCTCCACCCGGGACGTGACACTTAATCACGTCATCATCGCATCCACTATTATTAAAATTCCGCAATCGGCAAAGGATCTGCGACGGCTTCCCATCAGCCAGCACCTCGCCTTTCAATAGTTGCCTCAGTCGGCTCTCTGCCGAGCTAGAATACGTGGCAATGATACATTCCTTAATACGGTCATACTGGTCGTTTACATCGGGATTGGAGATTAAATCTTTAATACACGCCGCTATCTCAAACTCCAATGCCGCGACTACTATATCGGCTTTATTAGCCTGGTTAACTATATTCGCGTTTCGGCACGACGCATCAACTTGGAGAAACCATAGGGCCGGATCATTCTTAAAGAACGGAGGAATCGTCCGCAGGCGGTACGAGTCAGTACGCGCTTCCGTCAGCCGGACGGTTGTCACCTCGCGCGCATCTAATTCAGCACGCAGCTGCGTCACCGGTGCCTGCAGTTCAGCCAGCTCCTCCGCGTTCATCGTAAAGCGCTAGTGTGCAGACCTCGAAACCCACACGCTCGGTTATCGCAATCACACGCCCGTGTTAGAAATACGAGAAAAAGAACACCACAATGACACGAATTTATTCCTCGTCGGTTGACGTTACAAAGATAATTGATCGGACAATCGCTATTACAAGACAATAGCTACTCGGACACAACCGTCGGGTCTCGCGCTCCCATTTCCTTTTTAATTGAGACTCGATCGGCGCAGCTTCAAGTGATCGAATCGCAGGGGTGCATTTTACGATTTTCAGAAAACGGCGTGGCCGCTAACACGGCCAACCCTGACCTGTGGATCGTTCTCGATACACCGTTCTCCGTGACCTGGAACAGATAAAGAGATGGCATCGCTGAATATTATAATTCCGGCGCTTTCGCATTGCTACGCAATGCCCGGATGCCGTAACCCGTTAATAATTTGATCCCGGCGCTTTCGCATTGCAAACCAATGCCCGGGTGCCATAACCCGTGAATAATTTTGATCCCGGCGCTTTCGCATTGCAAATCAATGCCCGGGTGCCGTAACCCGTAATTAAGTCTCTTTCGCTTATAGCCCGGGGAGCGACCCGTGAATATCATGAGTGCCTACATGATCTTTTCTATTAAACAGCCGCTAACACGGTTCCATCTACGTCAGAAGTATTCAGCACGTTATCCTCGGTAGCATCACCATTCCACCTACGCAGTCGGTTTTTAGGTGCCGTCACGAACCGCTTCGTTTTTGAGTGCTGGAGTTGATACCTATCTCGAACCAGTACCTTCGAGATCTTTTAATTGCCTTTGTACCTTGGCTCCAATTTGCCGAGCCGTGTCCTCTGCTCTTGCATGTAGACAATGTCACCGGCCTCGTAGTTGAAGTTGTTTCGTCGCATGCGGTCAAACCTCGCTTTTTGTCTTAACGCATTAAAACGTAGCCTTTCTTCCACTGTTTCGCGCAGCTTGACCACATCGATGGGTTCGTCCGACCCAGGAAGGTTCTCGCCCAGAAGTGTGACTTCCGCTACCTGTGTTCTCATTCCAGTGAGCAGTTCGAGTGGATTGCAGCCAGTTGATTTTCGCATCTTCGCTAATACGCTCGACCATCCTTTCCCTTGTAGTGTAATGGGCCTCGATTCCATGTTTCTTAAGCATAGACTTGACTTGCTTTGCTGTGAAGTTCGTTCCCTGATCCATGATTAATCTCTTAATCGTCCCGAACAGAAGGAGTCTCGGTTCCAACGCTTCTAATTTCTCGCAATGGGCATAGCATAACGAATTTCGTGTATCCGTCAACGAGGACGCACAAATGCTTGAATCCTTCTTCGCTGGCGGTAAATGGTCCGATACAGTCTGCATGCACGGTGTGGAAGGTCACTGGGATTTTCTCAATATTGTGAAGTAGTCCTGGTTTAGGCCCGCTCGGTCTCTTCGCCATGATGCAGACAATACATCTATCGATATATTTTCGTGTGAAGCTGCTCAGTTTCGGAAACCAAAACTGCTGCCGGATTGAGTGCAACGTCTTATCGTACCCGATGTGGCATTGTTCATCGTGATGTTGTCGCAGTAGACCAAGGCGACTTCCCTTCGGCACGTACCAGCGTCGTCTTTTTTATTCTTTTCGTCCTTTGTACATACCAAAATCCCATTTTCTTCGGCGTAGTCTTTGACGCTCGTGTCCCCCTCGTGAATTCGTCGCAATATGTCTTGGGTCTCCGGGTCTCGAGATTGTACTACTTCGAGCCATGTTGCCTTTTCTAAGAGTAAGACATCCCGCGACGGTTCCGCCGGATTCCGACTCAGATAATCGACGTACGCCACGTTTCTTCCCTTCCGGTACTCGATTTCGAATTCGAAGTCTTGAAGGTAAACCCACCATCTTGCAACACGTGGTAGGAGATCCCTCTTCGTAGCCGTTGCCTTGATCGCGTTACAATCCGTGATTAATTTGAACTTCAACCCTAGTAGGTAAATGCGAAAATGTTTAGTGCATTGACTACAGCTAACGTCTCCAACTCATACGAATGGTATCTGGATTCCTCCTACGACGCCTTTTGCTGTAATAGGCCACGACGTGAAGTTCTTTTTCATGCCTCTGGAACAATACCGCTCCGAACCCAATGCTGCTGGCGTCTGTATGAAGTTCGGTTTCCCGCGCAGCATCGAACACAACGAGGAGCGGGCGTTCGCATAGTTTTTCAATCGCGTAGCGCCGGGCAGCTTTGCACTCTTTCGTCCAGTTCCACGCAACCCCTTTCTTTGTCAAATCTGTAATACATGCCATTCGTGTCGCGAATTCAGGTATAAACTTACGAAAGTACCCAGCGCGTCCCATCAGCTGTCGGGCCTGTTTGACGCTCTGTGGTGCCCGTGAATCGCGCAGGGCGACAAGTTTCCTCTCGCCTGGTCTAATTCCATCGGCCGATATGTTTCGATCAAAGTACTCCACGCTCGGCTGTAAGAACTTACATTTTCGCATATTTAGTGAAAACCCAGCGTGGTCCAGCGCGGCTAGCACACGCTCTAAACGTTCAATTCCTTCGCTTATCGTTGAAGGGATAAGGATGTCGTTCATGTACACTAACGCCATCGAGTGTTTCAAGTCCCCTAGCGCGATATTTACAGCTCGCTGGAATACTGACGAGGCGTTACTCAAGCCGAATGGCATGCGTAAATATTCATACTGGCCGTCCGGGGTTACGAATGCCGTTTTCGCGATGGAATCTGGACGTATCGAGATCTGATGAAACCCAGAAGCCATGTCGAGAGTCGTGAAGTATTTTCCTTGTCCCAAGCGGTCCAGTTGATCATCTATCCTTGGCAGCGGATAGCGGTCTTTCACCGTGATACGGTTCACGGCACAGAAGTCCACACACAGTCTGTCGCTGCCGTCTTTCTTCTTCACGAGGATCACAGGGCTCGAATACGGGGAGTTACTACTGCGAATAATCTCATTTGCAAGTAGTTCGGCGATTATTTCGCGCAATTTCGAGCGTTCGCTTGGAGTCATTTGCTCGTACGTTGTTTAACCCAGCAGCTATTGGCGGTATGTCCCATCTTCTTACAATGGTCGCACTGCACACGTTTCGGCGTGTCGGGTTTCGCTTGGACTTGCGACGATTCTGGTAGCTTTTCGACGCGGGTGCGACAATCTTTGCGTACGTGCCCGACGCAATTACACCGAAAACATCGGCCTGTGTCGTCGTTAATTTTCACACGTTTTGTTTCGCGTTCGATCGTTTCACTCGGTCGCTTCGAGACGGGGCCACACGTTCCGAGGAGACTATTAAGACAGGCAACAGTTTTGTTGCTGAGGGTCTTCATTCCCATGCGCACGTTTTCATCGTGTATGCCATACGTTACGATGTCCACCGTGTCTTCTTCCGAGATGGTTAGCCGTGTTTTTTCTAGTAGAAGCATCTTGTCCATCGCGTACTCCGCGTAGCTCTCGTACCCGTCGCTGGTTAACGACGCTGCTTTGAGCAAGTCGGCGCCCAAGTTTCGACATTTAGGGAATGTCGTCAAAAGTTTATTCTTGAGGTTCTCCCACGTACGAGCGACGGGTGCCCACTTTTCGTACAGTTTCTTCGCTGGTCCAGCAAAGAAGCGGGCTGCCTTCTCGATCTTTTCGTGGTCATCCCAATCACGTCTTTTGGCTGCATTTTAGACTACTTCGCACCACTCGCTCGTCTCGATGTTCCCAGATGTGGGGTCAAATATAGGCAAGGATACCTTATCTTTTTTTACTTCAGTATCGCGGAATTTCGCGGATGTACCGGCTTCGTCCGTCATCGTAAGCACGGATGAATCCCACTTCTGATGTTAGAAATACGAGAAAAAGAACACCACAATGACACGAATTTATTCCTCGTCGGTTGACGTTACAAAGATAATTGATCGGACAATCGCTATTACAAGACAATAGCTACTCGGACACAGCCGTCGCGTCTCGCGCTCCCATTTCCTTTTTAATTGAGACTCGATCGGCGCAGCTTCAAGTGATCGAATCGCAGGGGTGCATTTTATGATTTTCAGAAAACGGCGTGGCTGCTAACACCCGCGAATCACCCACACATACGCACGCAAGCCATTCGCTGAACGCGAAAATCTACCTCCCACGATAAATGGACAGTCAATCGTGTACGGGCATATACGCTCGATCGGCGGCCACAACTCGCGACCCGTAACCACGTCAGTGGTTCGCCTCGGCACCGCAAATGCGCACGCACAACAAGATGGTGGCTACGACCTTACCCTGCACAATCTGCGCCACGTGGCCGAAGCTTCTCTCCAACGTAGTTTCCAGCAATGCTGATGTTCCACTGGATTTTCCCCGAAGATCCCTTTGCATCCTCGGGACTGCGGCGACGCCACGGGTAGAGTGGACTCGCTGAAGACGGCGAATGTCGGGGCGAGGGGCAGCGTCCTGGCTGCGCCTCGGCTACCCACGACGACGATCAGGAACGGTCGGGCACGCGTGTCTCACACACGACTAGCTAGCTGCAGGTACTCTCCGGACGGCTGATCACGATGCCCAGGATCGAGGACAAAAGCCTTGTGGTCTCGGCAGCAGGGTATCGAGTTTCTATCCTTTCACCCTCACAACGAAATCACGTCGGGGTCACCAATGTAGGGGTTTACCAACCGAATCCTTCAGATTGATAGCAGGCCCTACTCCTGCGGTAGTTGAACTCACTACTGGGGAAGGAAATTGATTGCACTCAATGAACAATAAAAAGTGTATATATTGAGATTACGTTTTGCACGTGCTGTGGATACATTTCCACTCGACGCGAGTATCCAGGAGAGTGGACGAGTGAGTTTCCCCCATTCTTCCGTCTCGGGGAGAGGAGCCAGCACTCCCTGCATATGTAGGGGCATATCCGATTAGAAAGACTACGTGACTAATTAAGGAACTCAAGAACACGTCCGTTAGGTCAGAGAACTGAATATATTATAAATTGTACAGATAGTGTAACAAAAACCTTAGCAACTAATAAACAGAAGAACAATTAATTATAAATATTAATAACTCACTTCATTCATTCTTCATTCAATCGATAAATTATAAAGTCGCGCGCAAACAGGCATACCACACACAAACACGATACCCCACAACTACTCCCCCCTAGAAAAGAACGGTAGTTCTGCGAATGGTTTTACGGTGGTTTGTGTCGGTTGAACATAATCCGAAGTAGGAATGAAAGCAGGTTTGAGTCTGTCTACGGAAATATTAATCTTTTTGCCATCAAGCATGATAGTGTATACCCGCTCATTTAACCTCTCAACGATTTCAAATGGCCCAGTATAGGGTGGTTGTAAAGGGCGTCGAACTTTATCGTCTCTGACAAAGACATGAGACGTGACTTCTAAATCTTTATGAGCAAAAGGTATACGTTTATTATGACTGCTGGTGGGTTGCGCTCGCAAGGATCTAACTCTATTTCTAATTTCCTGAATCAACATTTGTGGTTCCACAGAAAAATCTACGTTTTCGAAAAATTCGCCAGGAATACGCAAGGAAGATCCAAAGAGCATCTCTGCAGCCGAACATTTAATGTCTTCTTTCAAAAAAGTGCGAAGACCTAACAGTACTAAGGGTAATTTATCCACCCAATCAGTTCCAGAACTAACGCACATAATGGCGGTCTTCAAGGATCGGTGCCATCTTTCAATAATGCCGTTGGACTGAGGATGGTAAGCTGTCGTACGAGTTTTAGCACAACTCAAAAAATTAGCAAGGCTTTTAAATAATTCTCCTTCAAACTGACGACCTTGATCTGTAGTGATGACCACAGGGACACCGAACCTTGATACCCAAACATTTAAAAGGGCAGAAACCACAGTATCAGCAGTTATGTCTTCAATAGGAACTGCTTCAGGCCATCTACTAAACCTATCAATCAAGGTAAGGCAATATCTCTTACCCTTGACTTCAGGTAAAGGGCCAATAATATCTAAATGAACCTGATAAAATCTTTGGTTGAGTACCACGATCTTTTCTGGACTTAGCTTGGTGTGTCTATGGATTTTGCTACGCTGACACTGCAAGCATGTTCTAGCCCAATAGTTAATTTCCTTGCACATTCCTGGCTATACAAATTTCTCTTGGACTTGGTGTTTGGTAGCCCTACCACTAGGGTGTGACAGACCATGCACCACGTCAAAAATTTTCCGTCTCAAGGACTTAGGAATATACGGTCTAATCCTACCATAACGCACATCGCAAAATAAAGGAAATTTAGTTCCTGATAAATTAAATTCTCGAAGTTCTAAAACTGAAGGACCTTTGAGGATTTCTTTCAATTCCTCGTCAGTACTCTGTTCAGAGGCTAGTTCATCAGTGGAGATAATGACTGGTAAATTAATCGCTTCGATTCTGGAGAGAGCATCGGCCACAGTGTTTTGCTGGCCCGAAATATGACGTATATCGGTTGAAAACTGAGCGATAAAATCTAACTGTCTGGCCTGACGAGGTGAAGCCTTATTTAAAATTTGTTTAAAAGCATATATAAGAGGTTTGTGATCCGAAAAAATAACAATTTCACGACCTTGAATTAAATCCTTAAAATACTTAATGCTTTCAAAAATAGCTAACAATTCTCTATCATAAGTACTATATTTTCTTTCAGTAACGCTAATTTTCTTCGAGAAAAACGTAACTGGTTGTACGTCACCTCCACAAGACTGCTCCAAGGCCGCACCGACAGCAAAATCAGAGGCGTCCGTCTTCGAAAACAGCTTAGCGGAGTCAACAGGATGGGCAAACAACGTCGCATTAGAGAGCTCCTGTTTACAGCTCACAAAAGCTTCGTTAGCTTCGGCGGTCCAAGGTACAGGACGCTTGTCGTTCTTCCTGCTGTCCATAATGAAGTGATTCAATAAAGCTTGACTTTTAGCTGCATTCTTAAGGTGCCTTCTATAATAGTTAATCAAACCTAAAAATCTCCGTAACTGTACGATGGTTTTCGGTCTTTCCAACTCTATGATTGCCTTAACTTTACCTGGGAGCGGCTGAGTACCCTTTGCCGATACAAGATGACCCAAAAATTGAATTCCTTTAACTCCGAAAACACGTTTCGAATGGTTGATACACAACCCAGCATTATCCAAGCACTCAAATAATTTACGCAAATGACTTAAGTGCTCTTGTTCATTCTGGGAAGCGATCAAAATATCGTCTAAATAAACGAAACAAAAGTCTAAATTCCGCGTAACCTGGTTAATCATCCTTTGGAAAGTCTGAGCTGCATTCCTCAAACCAAAAGGCATGGCAACAAACTCAAACAGGTCAAAAGGAGTAGTAACAGCAGTTTTGGGTATATCATCTTTATGCACGCCTTAGCAACTAATAAACAGAAGAACAATTAATTATAAATATTAATAACTCACTTCATTCATTCTTTATTCAATCGATAAATTATAAAGTCGGGGGCAAACAGGGGGGGCATACCACACACAAACACGAAACCCCATACATATTCGCGCGAGCAACACCATCTAGCGTACAATTCTTTTACTAAATTGAGTATAGTGCCGCCATATGGGCTGGGGTAAAACAAATCTCGTGGGAACAGTTTCCTCTAGAGACACTATAAGAAGAGTCTGGCCACGAGAAGGCCACTTTTGATTGGTCCGCCATTTTTGGTCTATTCCCACTGATTTTTAAATCTGTTAATTATACAAATCTTAATTGTAACACATTTTTAAAAAAAATATATATTTGAAAGTTAATAAAAAACGTTTTTTATCAACTGTTCTAATTGTTTGTAATATCTATTTATCTGAAAATGTGCATTTGGGTAGTAAAAAAATAAAGTATATATATTGTTATAACGAGGTGTTCCCCCGTTAGGCATAGTGAAGATTTAACAACAGAACACAATAACAGAACTATATTTAACACAAGAACTATCAAGAAGTTTAAAGGTGTGAACAGTAATTATAGTCTCGACCCTTCTGCTCTCAATGGCGTCTGGTTCTGGAGTGACAGCTTGACAGGCGATCGATCCGATCGCCTTCTTCTCGCTGTCTTCTTATCTTCGCTGCGAGCACCAGCGGGCCATGGATCCTATCCATAGGGTGCTCGCAACACTGCTCCCCCCTCAGGAGAAGCGGACGTCCCGACCGCCGCAGCCTCATGCTGTTCCGCAGCCGTACCCTGGTCCGGAGGAGTGGGAAGGTCGCTGCGTGGCCTCCTCCGACCGTCGCCTCGGCATTCGCCTTCACGCCCAAGGGGAAAACCACCCAAAAACCCTGGGCAAGGCGTGGGTACGTGGTTCCCTGAAGGTGCTCCGCGTCTCTACCCTCCACTTGCGTCTTCAGTCTTGAGTACTTCTTCCTTGGGCCGGTTCCGTCTTCTTCGAAGGCGCATCTTCTTCTTGGGCAGAGACGGGTGGGGAATCTTGTTTTCCAGCGGTCGGAACTCCTGGGTTCCTTGTTCGCTTTCTTCTTTCTTCTGCGAGGTCCTCTTCGGGAATCCTCCAGTCCTCTTGACGCAGGTCCTTGAGCGGGTCCTCGAACTGCCCGATGTCGTGACTCACGCTCAGCCCTTCTGCCGGGGTCCAGGATCCTCTTGATTTCGTCGATCCAATTTCCCTTAAAAATACCAGAGCATTAGTATCGCTCCTCGATGGTCTGTCCGTTGGAGCCGCACGAGCCGGAAACCCAGGAAGGAAGCCGAGGCCGCAAGCAGAGGCCCGCAGCCAGTCGCCGCCATGCGAGCCGAGTGCGCAAGCAGGGGACCGCGGCCAACCGCGAACATGCACGCGGCCCGGCCCGCAACCCGGTCACCGAACTCGTCAGCCCTGTTGTCTTCCTCTGTCCAATCCTTGACTTCCAGATGGCCCCATTCCTCTTCGTGGCATCTGGTGCTGTCCCAGGGGACCGTCCTTTGCGTCCTGTTAACGCTCCCGTCTCCGCGACATCCCCTCCAGCCGATCCAAGCAGCGCTTGTCCGACTGGTGATTGGGGGTGCCATTTCCCGTTTGCTGTCCACCCTGCACACATTTCTGCTACCCAGGGATCCCATGGTATCCTCCATGCCGGGGCCGGCCCCGGGGGCTCATGGGACTCACTTCCAGGGGGGCTAGCGGAGCGGTTTCACGTATGTCCGCGCTCCGCTGCGGACTGCCACGCTATTGTGGCACATTCGGGGAATTCGGGAGCGCGTATCCAGGCCGCGGTGGCAGTCCCCCAACACCTTGTCCCTCGTCGTGGGGTGTCGTGCACCTGGAACAGTCTCAAGAGGGGGGGGGGGGGGCCGGGCTACGGAGGTAACCTCCGCAGCTCAGTCCACCCGGTTAATTAGTCCAATCTTCTCTCTTGGTTCTTGACGGATGCTCCAAGACGTCTTCCATCCTCTTGAAACCGTCCTTCATATTTCCCGAGGCGACGTACGTGGACGACCTTACACTTCTTCCTGGGAGAGTGCTGTATCCTATAGACGATATCGTTGATTCTGTCCACTACGGTGTAGGGTCCTTCCCAATCGGCCTGTAGCTTCGGGCACTTCCCTTTCACTCTTCGTGGTTGGTATAACCACACTCGTTCTCCGGGTTGAAATTCCACTGCATGGACTCGACTGTCATACCAGGACTTCATTCTCGAACTACAGACATCCAAACGGCAGCGAACGAACTCATGAATCCTCTTCATTCTTCCTCGAATCCATTCGGCGTATCCTTGCTCGAGATCCTCTTCCTCGTTTAGTTCGGGAGGTAGTCCCCTCCATAACTGTGAGGGAAGTCGTAATTCTTGGCCATACAGAATCATTGCCGGTGTTAGTTGGGTCGCCTCGTGCCGTGCAGATCTATATGCCAGAAGGAACAGAGGGATCCACTCATCCCAATCCCGCTGGTGCTCCGAAACAAACATTGTTAGATATTGCAGCAACGTCCTATTCAGACGTTCGACCAGTCCGTCGGATTGAGGACGTAGGGGGGTCGTCCGTGTTTTCCTGACCCCCAGCAGTTTCAACAGTTCCCTGAACACCGTAGATTCAAAGTTCCTCCCTTGATCCGAATGAATCTCCATAGGTACGCCATGTCGACACACTACGTTCTGCAGAAGTGCTCTTGCTACCGTGACGGCTCGCTGGTCTGGCATCGCGACGACTTCAGGCCACCTTGTGAAATAGTCTGCTACAACCAGCATAAACCTGTTCCCGGCCTGGGACCTTGGAAGCGGACCCACAACGTCTAGCGCGAGCCTCTCAAACGGGGCTCCCACGTTGTAAACTCTCAGGTTCGCTGCTCCCTTCTGACGTGGTCCCTTCTTTGCCGCACAGGTGTCACAACGCCGGCACCACTCTTCAACGTCCTGTCGACATGTAGACCAAAAGAACTGCTGGCGTATTTTCGCCAAGGTCTTGTTGACGCCGAAATGCCCAGCCGCTGGAGCATCGTGAAACTCCCTCAGCACCTCCGTGACCTTTTCGCGTGGCACCACCAACAGCCACGAGGTTGTTGAACCGTCGTGCGACTCCCACTTCCGGAACAATAGGCCTTCACGAACTTCCAATGAGTCCCAGATTGACCAGTAGTACTTCAGTAGGGGAGAGAAACGAGCGACGTCCTGCCAAACGGGCTTCTCTCCTCCCCTCTTCTTCTCAAGGATGAAGCCAATCTCTTCATCCTCCTCCTGGCTTCGTTTCCATTCTTCGGGTTGCCCTTCGTCGCAGAACAACCTGTGGATCTTCGCTGTTTGTACTCCTATTTCTGTCTCCCTTCTTTCCAGACGGCTGCAGCTCTTGCAATCCTCTTCGGCACAGGGTCTTCTAGAAAGTCCATCGGCGTTTCCGTGTGCCCTCCCCTCCCTATGCCGAATCTCGAAATCGTATTCCTGCAGTCGCTCAATCCACCGAGCGACTTGTCCTTCGGGGTTCTTGAAGGATAACAGCCAACGGAGCGCTGCATGGTCCGTCCTCACCAGGAATCTTCGTCCATAGAGATAATGATGGAAATGTTCTATGGACTTCACTACCGCTAGTAACTCCCTCCGAGTCACACAGTAATTCCTCTCCGCCTTCCCCAAAGTTTTAGAGAAATAGGCGATCACCCTCTCCTGTCCATCCTGAAGTTGTGAGAGAACCGCACCTAAGGCAAAATTAGACGCATCAGTATCCAATACGAAGTCACCTCCCAACTCTGGATAAGCTAGAATGGGAGTCCTGGTTAAACGCTTCTTCAATTCCTGAAAGGCTGCCTCGCAGTCTTCAGACCAGCAGAAAAGTTGTTTCGCCTCCGTGAGACGATGCAGGGGCTTTGCGATGGTAGAGAAATCCTTCACAAACTTCCGGTAATAGGTGCACAACCCGAGGAAACTTCTCATCTCCGTGGCATTCTTCGGTTGGGGCCATGCCGAAATTGCTTTGACTTTCTCCGGATCAGTCTTCACTCCGCTCCCGGTGACGACGTGGCCCAAATATTTTACTTCCCGGCAAAAGAAGGCACATTTCTTGGGGCTCATCAGCAGACCGGCTTGGCGTAGACGCGAGAATACCACGCGAAGACGTTCGAGCTCCTGCTGAAAATCATTTCCGAAGATGATGAAGTCATCTAAGTAGACTAGGCAGATCTTCCAAGTTAGATCCCGGAGAACATCCTCCATCAGACGTTCAAAAGTCGCCGGGGCGTTGGTAAGACCAAAGGGCATCACTACAAACTGCCACAGTCCAGTCCCCACTGAAAACGCAGTCTTCTCCCGGTCCCTTTCGTCCATGGAGATTTGCCAGTAGCCACTCTGCAAATCCACGGTAGAGAACCATGCAGAACCGGCGAGAGCGTCCAAGGTATCCTCGATGCGGGGCAGAGGGTATGAGTCCTTCTTCGTGATTTCGTTCAGGCGTCGGAAGTCCACGCAAAACCTTATGGTTCCATCCTTCTTCTTCACGAGGACGATCGGGGAAGACCACGGGCTCCGAGATTCCTCGATCACGCCCTGAGCCAACATCTTCCTGAGCAACTCGTCCACCTCCGGTCGACGGTGTAAAGGCAACCTCCGCGGTGCCTGCTTGATGGGAGAGCTGTTGTGCAAAGGGCCTGGATCGAGATTCTCCCTGAGAATCTCGCGGCGTTCCTAAGGCGTCCTCTGCTGTTGTCGTCCGACGGGCTCCGGATACTCGGGTGAACATGCCGGGACGGGTATACTCGGTTGAAAACCGAGGGTAGTAGGATCCTTGGCCGGTTAAAGAGTTAGCACTCACCGTAAGGTTTAACAAGTTTATTCAATCCCGATCTGGGTTACAGGACACTGTGACAATCACGCGTGAGACATCCGACAGGACTCGTGTCAAGTCGGTAATAAGTCTGAGCTCGCATTGCTCGTACATCATTCTTATACTTTAATCGGGGCGAAGCGGGGACCATCGGGGTCTCCGCCTTCGGCCTGCTTTTCGACTGTTTCATCATGTGCTGATGCTTACAGTCGCGTTACCGAGAATCCTTACGCGGTTGTGCTGGATTTCGGCGTTCGATTATGGCAATCGAAATGTAGGGCGGTGTTGTTACGCCAAGGCGTTAGTTGGGTTACAACACCCCCCCCCCCCCTTTGAGGAAAGGGTGCTTAGGGAAATTTTTTCGCAAGTTATTGGTGAAATTTCCCGGTACCCTAAATCGTCATAGCGCACACGGCGTACTCGCTGTTCGTGACAGGCAATCTGTTTGTCGCTACGTGCGAGTTTGGTGCTGCTGGTTCCTGCGCTTTCGCTGGTATGGGTATTTGCCATCTCCGGCGCAGTTGGTAGTCGCGTGTTATTAAGTATGCGACGAGTATGCTAAGTATTACTAATACAATAGTTGTCGTCGTTGGGTGTACAATTTGCCAGGTTGCTAACCCTGCTGAGTAGCTGTTGTTAGTTAGATCGCTGTCCACCTTGTTCAGTTGATTGTACAATGCTGAAAACTCGGCTGGGTTTTTTAGTAGCTTGTCTAACTGAAAACACGTGAGGGCCTGCGGCGGTTCGCCTCGTTGCGTTGCGTTTATTGCTGCCGTTATATCATAACGTGGTGCCGTCGGTAGTTCGAAATCCTGACTATACGATGTCTGTCGCTTTTTTAGCACTATGTCCTTGCTTCGGACGTTACAATTTCCCGTAATCCTGAGGATTCCTGTTTTGTCAATATCGACGTGCTCAGGCGGTCGTTCGTTACATTGTATAGTCAGTGTTTCCGTTTGGTGCGCCGCGAAAATCCACGTGTCCGCTCGCGAGGTCCCTACCCACATCGTGTGGTTTGCCGCGATGTGTTTTATCTCGCAATTTTTCGGGAACTTGTCCGACGGTTGCAGCCATAGGCTTGCTTCGCACTCAAGATCGTCGTTTACGGTGTGTGCGAGCATTGGCCGTTCGCAATAATATTGGGTAGCTACCTGTTTGCATCCCTTTAGTTCGTCCTGATCGGTGAGCACGTATTGGTCGGTGCTCGCGTCGATGACGAGGATTGGGGTCCTTATGACTAACAGCGCGTATGTGTTGTCGTGGACGTGGATCGGGGCTGGGGTTGCCTCGATCGCCGTAAATGTTTGCGAAGAGATTAATGGGACGGTTATTACTGCTATTAACGTAGTCCTATCAAAATACGCGGTGACCGATGACAATTTTTCGATCACGTTAGTATTTTCTATGTTTGGCGCGATGGGGAACGTAAGCCCGTTTGGGAGATGCTGTACGGCGGTTTGTAACAACTTAGTGATTTGCATGCTTCCTAATACGTTACTGTGTATTATGCCTGCTTTCAGACTGGTGTAGTATTGCAACACGTCGTCTACGTCCTGAGTCAGGTCGGTCAGTAGGGCATTTAATGTAGTGAAATGGTCTACTACGTCAGCTCTTCGAGTTTGCTGTAGTAAGGCCGTTTCGATCCGCGTACGTAACAGTCTCGTTTGTTTTGCTAGTATCTCCTCGTTACGCTGTATCGTTCTTTCCGCGTCATGTAAGTGATGCAGTGTGTTATTTGTTATTTGAATTTGGTTTTTCATGGCGGTCATTAGTGTGTTTTGGGTTCCGTCTAGCCGCGACAAATGATTGTTAATTTGTTCGGCGTCGTCGGCATCCATAGTGCCAAATATGGTTTTTGCTAGGGTCCCTATCCCGTTGATCATACCTCGTCGTTTGTTTGGTACGTAGGAAGGCATTTCCGTCACCTGATCTATTCGTTTGTATAGTTTTTCTGCTCTTCTAAGTAACGGTCCTAGGTGATCCCCGCATGTTTGTCGGATCACGATCTCCTTTTCACAATGGCGATGCATCTCTGTTACGTAGGATGCTATCTGCTGTTGTCTTTCGAGGAGGGTGTCCATTTTTAAATGGGTTACGATTCTCCATGAATCGGTTACCATGTGTAGGTCTCCAAGGTGTGTGAAATGGATTCCTGCTTTATGCTTGATCGGTGATATCGTATACGATACCTGGCCGCCAGTCGGCGCGGCTTGGATTAGGCCTCCCGCCAGTACGATCATTCTTGAACAATGAAGACGGATTCTATCCCCTCCTGTTTCTACTCATTTTCGCGCCTCCTATATATATCGGTACGGCCGCGAATTTTAATTCATTAATCAGTTTACATTTGTTGTCTCTACTGTGTCAGTATGGAACATTTCGACGGACAGCAGGACGTAAGTACCCTTTCTATCGTTACTACTTTTCCTTGTTTTATGCTTATCGTTAGTAATGCTGTTATTTCCCTTTTCTTTGTTGATAGTATTTCTTCCGGCGTCGGGTCGAAAAATTTATTTATATCCGGGTAATTGTTTCCCGGCGGATGGACCGACAGGACCATAGACGATATATGTCCAGGCTGTGGGAGGAGGGTTATCCTCGATGGGCCCAGTCCAGCGACGTCTTTGGTTTATGCCGTCTTTTTGGTGAGCCCTCGTTGCGGGTGGAGGTAGGTGTCATTTTATAGTCTACCGCCGTCCGTGTTATTCTTCTATCTTTTAATCGATTCCTTCCTTATTTTTTGTTTGTAGCTCGAGGAGGAGGACTGGGGCAATTCGCCCTGGATTCCCAGGATTCGTGAGGGGGTTAATTGGGCTTATTTTATTTTTGTGATTTTAGTGAAATATATTGTTTCTGACTATTTGTGGTGTGTCCCCTTTTACTTTCCTCTGTCTCCCCATCCTATTCCCGCCTTTAGTTGTTAAGGATTGTTATAGGATTTGCGATTATTCGATAAAATGCTTTAGTTTGTTCGCGTGAGTAAGTAGAGTTTTCTTTCCCTTTTGAATCGTGTAGTTTACTCGC
Organism: Andrena haemorrhoa; assembly: GCA_910592295.1. Taxonomy (NCBI): domain Eukaryota; kingdom Metazoa; phylum Arthropoda; class Insecta; order Hymenoptera; family Andrenidae; genus Andrena; species Andrena haemorrhoa. The sequence goes on from OU342942.1 coordinate 19,885,006, forward strand.
GAATTTTGTTTTAAGACTGTATATGGTCCGATCCATTTACTATCTAGTTTCTTAGATCTTCCTCTCCGTACTGTTTCGTCGTACAGTAATACTTTGTCTCCCGTTTTGAAGTCTATTTCGCGGGTTTTCTTGTCGTAGTTTACCTTTGATTTCTCCTTTGCGCCTTGCAGTTTTTCTCTTGCGACTTCGTGTGCCGCTCGTAGCCTTTCTCGGGTCTCTTGGGCGTAGTCATCGTAATTATACGTTGGTCTGGGGGGTACCCTTAACGCGGTTGGTAGTTCCGCGGTTTTTCCGAACGTTAATTCAAATGGCGTATAGCCTGTCGCCGTATGGGGCGTAGTATTGTACGTAAACATCGCGTATGGTAACCATTCGTCCCAGTCCTTCTGGTCGTGGTCTATATAGTGGCGTAGGTATTCCACGAGGGTTCGGTGCGACCTTTCCAGGGCTCCGTTAGACTCGGGATGGTACGCTGTAGTCTGGATTTTGTTAATCCGTAGCAATTTACAGACGTTCTTAAACATGTCGCTTAGGAAATTCGTTCCCTGGTCGGTGAGTATTTTCTCGGGTACTCCGTACTCGCAGACTATTCGGGTGACGAATGCTTTTGCGACGGTTCGTGCTTCCTGGTTAGGAAGGGGGATCGCCTTACTGAGTTTGGTAAGGTGGTCCTGGAACGTCAATATGCAGGTATTCCCATGTTCTGTTTCAGGTAGGGGTCCTACGATGTCTAACGCTGCTTTTTCGAATGGATTTCGGGGGGTGTCCGTGATCTCCATTGGCGCTTTACTTCTTCTGCTCAATTTATTCTTTTGGCATAGACTGCATTTCTGTATGTAGTCTTCGATGTCCTTGTCCATTCCTGGCCATCGGTATTTTTTCTTGATTCGCTGCGTAGTACGCTGGATGCCTTGGTGTCCTCCTAGGGGTGCCAAGTGGTATTCATATAGAATCTGTTGTTTATCTTCCTGCTCAGTGACCTCGATCGGTGCCTCTTCCGTCGAATGGTTTGTCAGGTGTTGCTCGTTGGCTGTTTGCAGTGCATGCACATTTCGGCTTAGCGCGTCTGCGTTTGTGTTGCTTTTTCCTGCTTTGTGGATGATTTGGTAGTCGTATTCGGCTAGTTGTATTCTCCACCTGATTAGTCTGGATCCTGGGTCCTGTACCTTGAATAACCATACTAGGGCCTTATGATCCGTTACTATCTTGAACGTTGTGCCATACACGTAGGGCCGGAAATGTTTTACTGCCCACACAATGGCTAGCAACTCTTTTTCGGTCGTACTGTAGTTCCGCTCAGCTTTATTTAGTACTCTGCTGGCGTAAGCTATTGGCTTGTCCTCACCTATTTTTCCTTGTGACAGTATCGCGCCTACCGCTACGTCTGAGGCGTCGGTGGTCACGATGAATTCCTTTGTAAAATCTGGATAGATTAGGAGTGGTGCTGTCGTCAGGGACTCCTTTAATGTTTCGAACGCGTTCTGCTGTTCGGCTGTCCACTTGAAGTCTACTTTATTGCTCGTAATACTTGACAAGGGCTTAGCTATTTTGGAGTACTTTGGGATAAATCTGCGATAGTATCCTGCTAGTCCTAAGAATGCTTGCAGTTCCTTTAGCTTGGTTGGAACTGGAAATTCTCTTACTGCTTGGGTTTTTTCGGGATTCGGCTTGATCCCTTCGGGCGTAATTATGTGCCCTAAAAATCCCACTTCTTTTCGCAAGAATGCGCATTTTCCTGGTTGTAGCTTCAGATTGTACCGGCGCAAGTTGTCTAAGACCTTTCGTATTCGCGTATTGTGTTCCGTTAGGCTTGCCCCGTGGATAACAATATCGTCGAGGTAGACGAAGCAATCTATTCCTTGCAGTCCGACTAGCACGGTGTTCATGGCTCGTTGGAACGTCGCGGGTGCGTTTTTTAGGCCGAAAGGCATACGATTGAATTCGTAGTGGCCTTGAGGCGTAGAGAACGCAGTCTTTCCCTTGTCCCTGTCGTCCATGGGTATCTGGTGATATCCTGACGCGAGATCTAGCGTGGTAAAATACAGTGCTTTCCCTAGTTGGTCGAGTATATCTGTGATATTCGGCAAGGGGTACGAATCTCCTATTGTAACTTCGTTTAGCTTTCTGAAATCTACAACTACGCGCTTCTTGACGTTTATTCCCTACAGATTTCGGTTATGGACTCTTCTTCTTCGGAATTCAGGTGTTCGCAGTTCACCTGTTCCATAATTCGAGAAATTCGCGCCGTCAGCGATTCGCGCGCGGTCAATGCTCGGACGACCGCGGCGCTATCGTTAGCTTGAACGGTTTCGTAGTCCGGTATGTCGGCTAACGTAATTCGCGGTATAACTACCTCCTGTGCTTGGTCTGTTGTATTCATGACACAGCCTATGCAATGGCCCTTCTTGGGCGTAGTTAGTCCTTCTCCTAGATATACACCTTCTTTTAACTGGCGTTTTTCTATAATTCCTTCTTTGAGGCTGTCTGTCCGTATCAGACATATTTTCTGAGTGCGCGCGGGTATATTTACTGTCGCGTAACTCTTAACGTTTGCTTTTAACGTTTGCCAGGGTTTTCCCTTTATTGACACTTCCTGAGTGTCGTAGTTTATGGCAATTCTATTGGTTTTGAGGAAATCTAACCCTAGAATTCCGTCTGCGTTGCCTAGTGTGTCGGTGTCGACTACATGTAGCGGGTGTCTTACTTCTTTCCCGTTTATGCGGAATGTGGCTTCTATTTTCCCTAGGGTTTTAGCCTTGTCTCCTGTAAACGAAGTGAGTAGTACTTCGCTGGGCTCTATTTTGATATTAGCTGCTAGTGCTTTCTTTACGATCAATGATACTTCTGCGCCGTTGTCTATCATCATTGTAGTTTTACCCTGTCTAGCTTCTCCTATCTCGACTCCTACCCTATCTGACAAGAATCTCTTGTTCGCGAGTGAGTCTATTCTAATCATTCGAATAGTTCGCGTCTGCTCTCGGGCAGGCGAATTTCTTCGCGGCAGTCCGGCGCGCTCGTCACTGTTTCGAGCTGCGGAATGCGCGCGATCAGCGTTTCCGTATCGCGGTGTCGACCTAGCCCCGGAGGTCGGTTGTCGACCCTCGGTGTCGGCCGTTATGGTTTGTACTCTCCGATTACCTTCGGGTGCAGGGAAACTTCGGTGCGGATTATTTTTAGACTGTCCCTTCCAGCAGTCCTTTGTATAATGCCCTGATCGTTTACAATTTATGCAATATTTGCTTGCTGTGGTGCTCGAGGTCGCCGTGCTACTTGCAGCACGTGCCCCAGAGGAGATGACGGCTCGTTTTCGAGTTGTCCGTTCTTCTTCTGGTGGGTCAGAGGCGGGGGACGGCGTCCTTGCCGCTTGCCCTGGATTTATCTCCTGACCTACCGTGTCTGTTAACCGGTCGAGAGATCTTTCCATTGCAGCTATCTGCTCTACTAGGATCGCGACGCTTTCTGCGACTATGTCGCGTGCGGGTACCGGCTCAGTGCTTGACGTATCCGTGGTTTGGAAGTCAGTCTGGTTTAATAGGGTGCTTTCCCCTTGGTTACGCGGGCTTCCTAGGTTAATAGCTGTCGTCCGGTCCATACGTGGAAGTAAGCTAAAATCTAGTTCTCTAAGCGGGTATCGTCGCTCGGATACTACGGATCCTTCGGGATTTAATACGTTTTATATCGCTTCTAGAGGGAAATGATTGTCGCTATTTGTCTGCTCGAGGGCAGATCGCGTACGGATTCCGGATCTACGGAGGTTGTCGAGTGCGAAAACTAGAGGGTCGTCCTCTGACGGTCGCGGTCGCGGTTTTCTGAGTCTACGCGGGCTGCTCCGACTGAGGGCGAAGGGCGAGGTTGGTTCCCTTCGCTCGGTTAATTCTATGTTTCGCTCGATATTTGCGTCTACGGACTTTGCTCGGCGCATGAGAACGACGGTGTTCGACTCGTTTTTGCTGAATGTGATATTTCGCACTTACAGCACGTAGAGCTGGCGAAGCATGGTCGTCTCGATGTCGGTCGTGGAATTTCCTGCAGGTGTCCTCTGTAGACGGATGTCAGCAGTGCGGAGTGAGCTGTCCAACTTTTGTGGGTAGTTGTCTCCGCTATGTCCTGTTGTTCCTCAGTCGGTCTGACTTGTTCCTTACGTTGGCTGGATCCCACCGCTGCCACCAATTTTGTTGTGCAAAGGGCCTGGATCGAGATTCTCCCTGAGAATCTCGCGGTGTTCCTAAGGCGTCCTCTGCGGTTGTCGTCCGACGGGCTCCGGATACTCGGGTGAAGATGCCGGGACGGGTATACTCGGTTGGAAACCGAGGGTAGTAGGATCCTTGGCCGGTTAAAGAGTTAGCACTCACCGTAAGGTTTAACAAGTTTATTCAATCCCGATCTGGGTTACAAGACACTGTGACAATCACGCGTGAGACATCCGACAGGACTCGTGTCAAGTCGGTAATAAGTCTGAGCTCGCATTGCTCGTACATCATTCTTATACTTTAATCGGGGCGAAGCGGGGACCATCGGGGTCTCCGCCTTCGGCCTGCTTTTCGACTGTTTCATCATGTGCTGATGCTTACAGTCGCGTTACCGAGAATCCTTACGCGGTTGTGCTGGATTTCGGCGTTCGATTATGTCAATCGAAATGTAGGGCGGTGTTGTTACGCCAAGGCGTTAGTTGGGTTACAACAACGTGCTCGTACAATATTAGAATGTGATACCTGAATTCAGAAGGCGTATGAGAGCCTGGGATTGCATTCAGTAATTTTCAAAACTACAGTTAGGTCGGGCGAGGATAATAAATAGCTTAACTTTTCCTTCCACATCTGCGTGCCAAATTTCGTCGAACGGGCAGCAGCTCGTCTCGTAAAACCACTTAAAATTCTATCTTCGCTTTCGGTAATTGAAAGCAAGTTGCTCTCAAAGCAAGAGCAACAGTTACTGAATCTATGGTCGATATTGGAATTGCATCAGAGTACTTTGTTAAGTTATCCTGTAATGTCAACAAATACTTATTACCTTTTTTGGTTACATGCAAAGGCCCAACAATGTCCATCTGGACTTTCTCAAAGGCATGATTTGGGGTGTCAGTGATACGCATTGGTTGCCTGGTCCTTGTGGAATGAATTTTATTTCTCTGGCAAGTAAAACAAGATCTAACAAACTCAGCAATTTCTTTCCCCATCCCAGGCCAATAAAAATGTTCTCGGATGTGATTGTAGAGTTTGGACATGCCTCTATGACCTCCAGCAACGGATTCATGACATTCTTGAATAATTTGAAGACGTCTTGATTTTGATGGAGTTACAATTTCACCGGTACACACCGTTATTATATATTGGGAGTCATTAAAAATCTGTTTAAACAAATCCTCTACACGATTCCACTCAGGAATATTGAAGCTATCTAAATCCTTTGAAATGCTAAGAGCCCTAAGACTTAAAGAATCGATAAGAACCTTTAGAGATTTTAATGAGGATTCAATATGAACAAAATTCAAATTTTCCTGAGATGTACCCTTGTAAAACAATAGGAAGATATAATACTTATCGTTTAGAAATGCCATAGCATCACCAATATTAACCTGATATTGTTTAATTCGTTCCAGTGAAAATTTATTTTGATCCAAAAGATCCTTGCTGGTTTGAGAAATAATATCACCATTAAGTGGCATAAAATGAACAAGGTTATCCTTGCGCATAAAAAGGTGATCCTTTGCACTAAGGATGGTGGGAAGTGGAGAAGGGTAAGTTATCACCCTGTCTGAATTTACATTATTAACAAGGACTCTACTTTCATTAGCTTTGCAACCTGTTAAACTTAATTGATCTTTTACAGACTCTAATGAGGTCACTTTATTGAGGATCCCTCGTGCAGTCTTGGTCGCAAAACAATCAGGCTCCACAGCCTCCGCCACAATACCAGGCGCAACAACATTAGGCTCGTCAGCCTCTGCCACGACATCAGTCGCAAAAATAGGTTCCCCACACCTCTGCCACGAACCAAGAAACTTCGAGCCCTGCGATGTTCCCTCAAGGGCCGAACAGAGCGCAGGCACCCTTGTCGAGCACAGACTACTTCTCACGGCTCCTGAAGCGGGTTCCCGGGGTAGAGAATTACCGTATGTCAACAGGCGACCGAGTCGACGCATCGTGCCCGACTGAGGCGATCCTCCAAAACTTTTATTTCCTACAGGTAAAGGTGAAAGGAGGACATTTGAGCTTATTCGCAAACCATTTATGACCTCATTACATTCGGCTGCTGCTTTCTCGCATGCAAGGAAAACAGATGCCACATTTCTCTCAATTTCAGAACATAAGACTTCATCATCCACCTTTTCCGCTGCGGAACCTACAATTGATGCCTTATCTGCGCAGATAAGTATCCTTTCCAAGTCCCTCGGATCAGGATTGGAATCCGTGTCCATCGATACAGGTTGTGATTGGGAATCAGGGTTCAGATTTGAATTAACGGGATTTCGTGAAAGTGCATCAGCATTAGCATTGATTTTACCAGGTTTATACACTATGTTATAATCATATTCATTTAGTCTAATTCGCCATCTCATTATTTTGGATGTAGGATCCTTGGCATTATGTAACCATACTAATGGACGGTGGTCTGTGACTAAAGTGAACTGTTGTCCGTATAAATAGGGTCGGAAATGCTCAACAGCAAATAAAACAGCTAATAGCTCTTTTTCTATAGTGGAATAGTTAGTTTCGGCGTCATTCAGAGTCCTAGAAGCATACGCTATAGGCAGATCCTTCCCAATCGACCCTTGACTCAAGATAGCTCCCACAGCAAAATTGGAGGCATCAGTGGTAACAAGAAATGGTTGTGAAAAATTTGGAAATTGTAATAAAGGTTCTAAACAAATAATATCCCTTAAAGTTTCAAAAGCAACCTGAGTTCCTGAAGTCCAGCAAAAAGGAATATCCTGCTTTAAAAGTCTTGTCAAAGGTTTTGCAATTTTTGCCATGTTCTGAATAAACCTTCTATAGTAACCTATAAGTCCCAAAAATTGCTTTATATTTTTCTTAGTTTTCGGTACCGGAAACTGCTTTACAGCTCGAACTTTATCAGGATCGGGTTTCACTCCGTCATTCGTAATGACATGTCCCAAATAGGATATTTCTCTCTGCAAGAAACGGCACTTGTCAAGTTGAAGAGTCAAACCTGAATTTTGTAACCGCGCCAAAGAGTCGTCAATTTACGGGAATGTTCCTCGAGTGAATCAGCATAAATAACAATGTCATCCATGTAAACAAATAGCTCAATTCCTTGCAATCCGGATAATACTAAATCCATGATCCTTTGAAAAGTTGCTGGCGCGTTTTTTAACCCAAAGGGCATTCTATTAAACTCATAATGGCCATGAGGAGTAGAAAAAGCAGTTTTGGCCTTAGATGCGGGATCTACCGGAATCTGATGAAATCTAGAAGCCAAATCCAAAGTACTGAAATACTTGGCTCCTCCTAATTGGTCCAATATTTCGGTTATATTAGGGAGAGGGTAAGCATCTCCCACAGTCTTTTCATTTAACTTTCTATAGTCTATGATCATTCGCCATCGTGGCTTTCCAGAAGAATTTGATTTTTTCGGAACGATCCAGACCGGGGAATTGTACGGGGATGCGGATGGTTGAATTATATTGCTATTGAGTAAAGAATCTATCTGAATTTCTATTTCTGTCTTATGAATCGTAGGGAATCGATACTGTTTTGTATTTATAGGTATTCATCAGTTGCATGTTGGGTAACGTTTGAAGAACCTAACTTATCTTCCGAAAGATGGAATTGACACGAAAACTCATTAACGATTTCCAAAAGGCTGGTCCTCTCACTCTCATTCAAATGATTCAAATCCAGCAATTTAATTAGTTGAGCAAGCCTCTGAGCACGGTCTCTAGATGAATCTACATCATGATTTCCCGTCCGACATGATCGAGAAACGGGAGGCTTAACATCAAATTCTTTCAACTCAATTGAAGGTATGGTGAGAACGACATGATCAGGAGTAGTGTTTATGGCATATAATTTTACAAAACCATTTTGTTGACTAACCAGAGCTTCACCCACAAAAATATCAGGACCCGAATCAATGCTCCTGACATAACCTGAAGCATCAGTACTATTAGTTGGTACTGTAATCAAGACTTTAGTTCGGGGAGGTAAATCATGAGATGACGCACGGGAAAGGGTGTCTCCTTCCCCAAATTGTAAACTATCTGGTAAGGTATCCCTAAACTTTAAGGTTATTTCCTGCTTCTTCAGGAACGACAATCCTAAAATTCCGGTTTCCTTAATAGGAAAATCATTATCCACTACTTGGAAGTGAACAGGAATGCCGTGAATTAAAACCCTAACATCACCCTGGGTGCGAATCATTCCTGAGCCAATCCCGGTAAGGTTGTAAACTATATTAGTATTGACTGGAAGATCTGAAATCAACCCTTCTCGTTTCACTAAATTTAGTTGGGAACCAGTATCTATAAGAAAACTAGCTGCTTCCTGATGGAAAGAGTCATGTTCGAGTGGAATAACCAGAGGCTGTACGGCATTAATTACTTGGAGGTTGTAGCAGACACGATGGATCCGGCGCGCGCAATCAGGGGCTCGTTCCGTGTCGGACCCGTCCGCGGAACCCCCTTGGAGTTTAAATTCTGCTGACTTCTAGAAGTTGCGGTAACCCGAGGTTGCGATTTCCTCCAGGTAGAACGAGCATTTTTTGCATAACATTGAGATTCTACGTGACCTGTTTTCCTACAATGAGTACATCTAACCCTATCATGATCTGATCTATAAAATTTATTATTTCGTGTGGGACAATTTATACGCAAATGCCCAAATCCATTACAATTAAAGCATTTACGCTCATTTGTATTGATAGTAAACACCTCTGACTTATTCGCAGAAATTTTCGAATCCATAGGCTCCTTTTTATATTGTAATTGATGTTCCATTTTGGAGGCTAACTTTATAACAGTTGTTAAACTATTTATGTTATCTTTTGCAATTAATAACATAATTGTATCGTTGCGTAATCCCCTTAAAAATCCAGCTATTGCCTCTTCCGTAAGTAAAACTTTAATCCCTACTAATTGCTCAGCATTAAATTTTTCCTGGGCAGCCTCAATCCCTTGATCTAAAATTTCATGAACCCGAGTTCCGAACTCCTCAACAGTTTCTCCGTTTCTCCGCCGTATATTTTTTAACTCGTCCTGTGCATTTTGCATGTCAAAACTTTGTTCATACGCGGCTTTTATTAAATCAATCAACTCTTCTACGGTCCTTGGTTCGTTCCCATCAGTAATCCTGTTGTAATCGCGTTTTTGCATCCTGTTTCGTATTAAAGCCAACAAATAAAATTTATCCTCAGGTCTAACCAAAGAATCAGCGAGTCTACACTGGCTGATGAAATTAGTGATGGAGCTCGGTTTCCCATCAAAGTGTGGAATGAACTTGGCAATTAGATCAAACGACATGCGTAATGCGGCCCTAGGAGCCCCGGAAGATGACCCTGACGCATCTGCCACCATCGTACTACTAGATGGAGTAGATCCATTATTCGGAAGAGACATATCAAATTCTGGGAGAGGAATAGATTCTGCCGGCACCAAGCGTAACTCGTCGGGTTGAAATTCAGAAGTAGGCGCTGACACACCACTTGTTCCTACTATTAGCTCCTCCATTCCATAGATATTACCACCACTCAGCCTAACGTTACGCCTTTTCTTAATTAGCCTATACTTTTTCGCAAACGGCGGCATTTTTACCGGTAATAAGCGAGTCCTCTAATAGTATGACTCTTTATTTTAAAACTAAGTGCTTATGAACGAGACTTACGATTAATACGATAAATAATAACAGTTCGGAAATGAAGTCACTTATGGATTGTGTTGTATTCCAGCCCTTGTACTGATGTCCCGGCTGCGACTCAACGCTGACTTCGCTGATCCAATGTACCCCAACGCTCCAATTGACTTCAATTCAGTGAGGAAATTCCTCAAACGTCCAAGTGCCTGAAGTCCTTTCCTCGTCCGTCCAGGATAATGATCGAGTGCATGTGATTTCGAGGGATTACTCTCATGGCCACTGAAATCACCCGTCTCCGGTATTCACCCTTGCTCTTGGGAAAACCGCGCAAAACCATGTGCACGATCACAAGAAATTATTTTAATAATAAAAGTTTATAAAAGTTCCGTTAAATTACTTCACACGCACTCACGAGCCGGCAAAGACATCTGCACGAGTGTTCAAAAAGTTTACAAGAGCGAACTTTAGCACTGAGATGATCTCCCACGAATTATTTTTAAGATCCCACCGATTGCTCGCTGGAGTGCGGGTAATTTGAAATAAAACAAACTGCACAGAAATTTCTGAGTTAGACTCTTAAGTGTATTTGGTACTAGACACGAAGCTGGTTAGCGACCGAATGCGAGTAGTATATGGAAAGCGGCTCCGAGCTCGTCGACGGAATCGACGACGAGATCCTCATGGTCCTCCCATAGATCCCTGTTGTCCAATCAGAACGATGGCATCCCTCAAGCTTCGTCAGAGGGTTGTCCTCTGCCATCTCTCCGTCCTTGGCCCTTCCTTCGCGCTTCCCTCTACTCTTGGCTGGTGGTCGAGGGAGATCGAGGCAGGTCGAGGCAAGTCGAGGCAGGTCGAGGTACGCTTTCATATACTTGCGCTTACATATACATATACAGGTAGGTACGCGCAACCCTCAGGGTCAGGAAGACGTCGCCCGAACAAAGTTTATGACTTTACAACTTCCGGCCTTTCTCGACCGGAGTTTTTACCCTTACAGGACAACGACAATTATCGAAAGCGAAAAGAGAATTCTAAGTGGTTTTACGAGACGAGCTGTTGCCCGTTCGACGAAATTTGGCACGCAGATGTGCAAGGAAAAGTTAAGCTATTTATTATCCGCGTCCGCCCTAACTGTAGTTTCGAAAGGTATTGAATACAATCCCAAGCTTCTCGTACGCTTCCCGAGTTCAAGCATCAGCTGCTAGCATCATAAAGGTCACGTTCAAAAACCTAGCATGGAAAAACCCTCGAGAAACAGAACGCGTTCTACGCATTTATGAATTCTGACAATAAACTCCTCCTCGTCCTCCGTTTCAAATCTCGCTCCTGCATACACATCGATTACATGCAAATTCCCAGCCACGTTCAAGCGATAGCGTAACACGTGAATCGGAACACACCCTTATTATAGTGTCTCTAGTTTCCTCAAGAGTGAGTGTCAACACCCTGACGTCTAGGGATCCTCTAGTAAGGGATCGGACAACGGCCGCCATATTTGGGAATACAGGAAACCGACTTTTAGAGGGCGGGATGATTCGAATTCAACTATGTTCATCCATTTGGCCGGATTAATTGCTTTAGATATGATTATCCACAATTAAGCAGAAGTTTTATACAGAGTGTTTTATGACGATACATGAGTAAAGGCAGGAGCGATTCTTTATCAAAATTGATACCGATTTAGTCTAAGCTCGAATAAAATGTTTACTATTTTCAAGATATAAGCTTTTACAGCTGAAAAATTTGAATTTCATTTTCTATATTTTTAAGAAATTATTAACGTTGGGAAATTTCCAAATGCATGACATAAATGTGAAGTACAAAAATCTGAGGTGACGCTGAGCTTCCATCCAATACTGAACTGTTTTAGCCGGAAGTATCACGTCATTCCCAACAATGGCGGTCGACCAATCCGCAGCCTCGGGCGCTTTGTCCGATCCCTTACTAGAGGATCCCTACTGACGTCCGAGGAGGCAAGGTTCAACAATGAAGGACTCTGGGATAGCAGAACGATTTTGACTCTCGATTGAAAAAGTCCCAACCTGTTCTCATTTATTAAACGATCTCTTATACTATTAAGAAAATATATTGAACTTTTACCAGTAAACAATTTTCATTTTATTTAAAACTCCCGCACATTTTGCGAGCAGAGTGCTCAGCGCTCCACGGGCACCAACCCGCGTCCTCTTCTTAAAGTCACCGCCAAAATACGCAACAAAAAAATAAAATTAAATAATTTTCTTAAATTACAAGGTTTCCATGAACAACACAATTAGAAAAAATAGTTTTATTCAAAACATATTTACATTCAAACGTATTTTTATTCAAAACGTGGTTTTATTCGACAGTCGGGCAGTCAGAGGCAGTCGGAGCAACAACGAACTAACGCACATTTTTCTCTTAAATTGAATAAATAGCAATAACGTATTCGATTAGGCTCTTACCCATCAGTGGTGGGTAAAGACACGAATTTTTTATTTTATACACGACACGTGTCTTAGGGCTGTATTCGTAAATGTGTCTTAAGATTAAGATCGTCTTAAGCATTTGCTTAAGATGCCGCCTAGATTCCTAAACTTGACTTAAGATAAGTAAATGCTTGTAATGCTTGCCTGTAAATGCTTCAAATAAGTAAATGCTTGTATGACGTCACATGTTCTTAAGATCGTCTTAAGTAGATTCCTAAACGTGACTTAAGACAATATTAAGATCTTGCTTAAGCATTTGCTTGAGACAACGTTTTGGACGTCTTAAGACCATCCTATTGTATCCTATACGGCCATTACCCGCCATTACTTACCTAAAGAAAGCGAGTAGTGAGCGAAATCGAAATGCAAATACTGAAAAAATGGATTTATTGAACATTAACGTTGCCATTGAAAATATTGATATTAACGATATTGATGATGGCGATAATGATAGAATAACGGCCAATAGGCTAAAAAAAAGATATATTCGTGACGGGGAAAATCCTTATGAATTGTATGACACAGAGGAATTCAAAAGGCGATTTTGTTTTTGCAAGGACTCCGTAATTTTTGGTATTCTACCCAAAATCTATAAAGGACTTGCAAGATATGACAACCGTGGCTCGGCCATTTCACCGAAATTGCAACTACTGGTGTGTTTACGATATTATGCAATTCCAAAAATCAGCATCGCCTTTTAATTTTGTTACGTCCTGAAGGGACTTTCTGTAAATCACCCCGAGCTGCTGGGATGAATTACCGGGTTCCTGCTCTATTAAGATGCTAAAGCACGCCTTGACTATACTTACCCGGAGGAGGAAAGAGAAAGGGTATGGAATCAAATCAAAGAAATAGGATTCATGGGGAAACAAAAGATAATGAAATATATTCTTTAAAAAAGGTGAATAACAAACTACATACCCTAGAGACGGCGCTCCGTCTCTGCTGACGCTCGCGTGTCGCTGAACCTGTCGTAGGTCGCGGGCGCTCGGGTGGCTATCAGATAGCGCTCGGAAGTCGAACAACCTCTTGGTCGTGTCTATCGCTCGCTTGCTCGCTGACGCTTCGCGGTCGCGGTGGTTCTTATCGGCGCGTAATTGCTCTCCCGGCGAGGCCGTTTCTTGGTATATCGGAGCAGAGTTACACTTACGCGGATTGAGCGGCCGAGCGCGATCCGCGTCGGGGACTCTAGCGGGTACGCGATCTAGACGGCGCGATTTGCCGTCGATACTTCCTAAATCGAGCTTTCAAATCTGACTGTTGCTACCGCGTCTCCCGATCGAAACCAAAGTCGCGTCATTCGTGACACCTACTCGCAAACAGATATATGTATGCATGAGAACAAGCAATGCAATTGCCCGATGACTTGAAGCAACATTTCAATAGGTAAATGCTTGAAACTCTGGGATCAGGAATTCTCAACCAAGTCATGCATATGTAAGAACTGGCAAAATGCAGCAATAGTTCGTCGTCTAAATTTTACAATTAAAGTATTTATTTGACGTGAATATAAAGTTTGTCAGCAAAGTCTTTCTCGATTTGAGTTCTATAGAAGGCTGACTTTCCTTCGCCATGGTAAGTCCCCTCTTGTCCTTTACGCTGGCAATCACGCGACTCGCTGAGTTTCGTGGGTTTCGATGCTCGAAACCATACAATGTTGCACACTAAGCAGTGACAAATCTGCAGTTCTACATTTCTAATTAGATCTTTGCTAAAGTTACGTCAATCGATTCCTTATGTTTTCTCGATCAAATTGGCCCCAAAAATGATATAATTCGAACCATAATTAACGAAATTACGTGAAAATTTGTTTGCAGAATTGAATGCCCGTTTCGTTAAAAATAGACTGATTTAAATTACTTTCTGTCAATTTAATCGGGAGAATCCCAGGAATCCATTTGTATCACTTTCATATTGATACGATGAAAAATAAACAAATTCTGTTTCTGTATAATCGATGACACATCGCCGAGCAACGACGATCACACGCCGCTCGGGCCACAAAGGTTCTCGTCGGTTTTCGAGCTTCTAAGGTCGTATTTAGATATGTATATTGGCCGGTGAGTTTTGTGACGCGAGTTTTCTCCCACCATACCATCCATACCGCTTGCCTGCCTCAGTGCTCCTTTTCTCAACGTTTTCTAACTCGCTCTCGCCTTCGCAGAATAAGAGTGTTACAGAAATGGAGGGGATGGCGCCAAACTCCTGACGTGTAGGCGAAACCGAGCTCTGAACGTCGAAATACATACATCAGAATAGGTGTTCCGTCTTACGAGACAAAACGGGGCTAAGAGCGAGGCGGAAAGTTTAATATCTTTTACGATGGGCAATTGCTTGTTCCCGAAGCGTTTGTTGGGAACCATTTGCCTGCCAGATGACTAAGAGGCAATCAACATCGTGCCATTTTTTGGGGTATTTTCGACTGCTTTCGCTCCAAGATAATCCGTTGAATTGCTCTGTCAGCGGGTGGTATACGGTCACCTCGGACCGACACACCGTCGTCCACCGCTGACTCGCGGAACAATACGGTCATAAACCGCGACCCTCGCAAGACACTCCGACCGAGAGACCTTGCTAGGCCTGCTAGCCAGATGTTTGTTTTTCCTCTTCTACATCGCCAAGAAGGAGAGGCCTCTTCCTCCACCACCGAAATCATGGAAAGAGGGTTCCTCCTCTCGGAGGAAAAACTAGCCAATCAGCAATTTTGCACCGCCCAAAATTCTGATGTCTTGTCTACCTTTGACGTTCGAAAAGGTGGACGAGACAGAATTCAATCGTCTCTCGAGCAAACGCATTCTTATCGTATAAACTCACGCAGCATTACTCGGTGTCAGTCAACGAGACAGTTCTCCACACGATCGAGTCAAGCATTCGTGACTATAAACTCTCGTAAAACAGCTCTTCTTCTAGTCATCGTACGGACTAGCGCGTTTGGTCTAAATAGTCAAGCATCCGTGACTAAGACCATCAATAAAGACATTCATGTTCTTGTCTGGTCATCGTACGGACCAGCAAGTTTCCTTCATCGTCACGTTGAATAACTAGTCACTCAAAATTAATTTGGCGAGTGACCAAGCCGCCGGCACCGCGTACCACGGAGTGATTGGGCCTTACAACCCCAAGAGAAGGAACGTATCTTTCGCGCGTGTGTCGGTAGCTTAGAATAGGTGTGCGTTAGCTTCGAAAAAATTCAGGAGTTTTATTGGTCAGAACATTGATTCTTTCTCGATAGCTTCATCTCGTATTGGGCTACGCATAACTTCGTAATGCACACAACTATTACGCCGACAATAAGAATAAATAACAGCCACACGGCTACGTTCAGGCGGAGCCAAGCAGCATTTCGGTTACTCAACCATACCCTTCGGGGGCCAAGCAACTCCAACTGACAAATCCACGATCGTCAGATGGTGGTGGCTGATTTCTCCTCGATCGCTGTTCGCGAAAACGAATCGACCGGCCAATATATCGGAATACACCCTTAGGATGAAGATGCAATGAAAGATGAAAAATTATTCGAAGACCAAGATGAAAGGCCTTTGAATAAACAAAGGAATCTAATAGATATCCGAAGCTATATGTATACAATTTTAGATTTAGGCTACACGCCCCCTTCTCTCCCCTCCCCCAAACCTCGTGTCAATCGGCCGCTGGGGCCATTCGGAAGTATATCCTTTTACCCCACAAAATTACCTTTTTACAAAAAGGTACAAAAAAGAGCGCCAAGTATATAATCCCATCAAAAAGTATCCCATTTAAAAACATTGTCGTATATGAATATAATGATATACAAAAATTGCGCCAATTATCACAATGGCTATTTATACAAAGAAAAAATGTATTAAATAATATTAAGCAGATATATTTTTATACAAATAAATATTTTAATACGAATAAATATTTTATTCAATATACTTGGCGCTGCTCTCCGAATTGGGGTTGCTAAACTGAATAAATATGTATAAATTTCATTAAAATCTTTTTCTTTCTTTCTTGTCTCAGTGGTGTCTGGTCTTGTTTTATTTATTAACCAAGACAATTGGACCGAAACGAAGAAATCAGGAACACTACTAGCATTTGACTTAATTGGATGGGTAATTCAGCATTTCATAGATTGTATTGAATTTGAAGCCTCAACTGAATAAATATGTATAAATTTCATTAAAATCTTTTTCTTTCTTTCTTGTCTCAGTGGTGTCTTGTCTTGTTTTATTTATTAACCAAGACAATTAACATTTTTTCGGAGAGCAGCGCCAAATATTTTGAATAAAATATTTATTCGTATTAAAATATTTATTTGCATAAAAATATATCTGCTTAATATTATTTAATACATTTTTTCTTTGTATAAATAGCCATTGTGATAATTGGCGCAATTTTTGTATATCATTATATTCATATACGACAATGTTTTTAAATGGGATACTTTTTGATGGGATTATATACTTGGCGCTCTTTTTTGTACCTTTTTGTAAAAAGGTAATTTTGTGGGGATTTCACACATTTTGTAGTATTTACTGATACAGTATTGTCTCGTTAGCGGCTCGATTTGGTGTACACGTTACGGACTTTTCGCTATCCCCACCACTTCTGCCTCACTCTTGTCCGGCGAAGGTGAGAGCGAGATGGAACGAGAGAGAGTCAGGGTCACTGGAAGCGAGCGAAGACGATAGGAGACAGACGACGTGTTGATGTTTTGTCTCGCTCCCTCCTTCTGATGCCTGACACTCCGTCCTTTGCGTGCGCGACTGGCGTGCGCAATGGTCGTGAGCAGTTAACGTCGACACGAAAACCGCTTCTGTGCGAGCATAACGCAGGCTCGGCTCAAGTCTCTTTTGCGCCCTAGGCGAACTTGTCAAATTGCACCCTTTATTATATTACATTTATTTGAACTTATTGATGACCTTACTCTGCATTTTTATTCGTAGTTTAAAACAATTGCAGTACAATTTGTAGTGCAAAATGGTATTTTCATTGTTAATATTGTTGAAAATAAATTTTTAAATAAAATACTACAAATTGTACTGCAACTGTTTTAAATTACGAATAATAATTCAGTGTAAGGTCATCAATAATCTCAAATAAATCTAATATAATAAAGGGTGCAATTTGACAAGTTCGCCTAGGGCGCAAAAAAAACTTGCGTCGGGCCTGCGTTATGCTCGCACAGAAGCGGTCTCGTGCCGACGCTAGTCGATTTAGTCGATTTAGTTGCGACATACAGCGGGGGGAGCATACGGCACGTGCCGAGGTCCCGGGCGTCACTCGGGCCATGCAGCCAGTGAGTGTTCAAACATTCGGAGAGCGGGTGTTCCCCCAGGGCTGACCGCGCCGCCCGGTATGACCGCATCTCTTTCCCCTGCACTGCCACAGGGTCCGAGAGCCTCCCTTCAACGGCCGGGGCCGAGCAGGGAGGAACGACTTGCCACCTGGTCCGAAGGACCACACCATCTATCCTGCGCTGCCTGGGAAGACAGGCCTCCCCCTAAGGGGGAGGGAATGGCTTTGGATGGCCGCCTCCTCATGGTACGCATTAACCCGCCAGGATTCTACCCCGTTTCTCGGGTGCACATCCGCTTTTTATAGGCCCGGGCCAACTTGCGGACGGACCGTACTCACGGGGGTGACCATCAACGAGGGTGGGCGATCCCTACCTAAGACGCACTCATAGGTGTGCCGGAGTCATTATGCGTTGCGCAAACCACCCTCTCCGGCCTTGACGGTACCAGCCCGTCGCTAAATAAATAGGCGGTATATGGATCCGTGTCTCGACGCCGCTCTACCAGATCTCCTATCAGCCCCGTAAACTCGCTTTTACTCATCGTCCTGAACCCGGAGTAGCCGGGTCCCCTTCACGTCCCCTCTGGAAGCACCTTTGGACTGCACGGACACGTACATACCATACCTCCAGCTTGCTAGGGTGACAGCTTGTTTACCCTCATAAGGCTAGCTATCCCACCCTCCTACTCCCTCCCTCTCTCCCCGTTGACTCAACGCCCTAGCATCCCTCCTCTTATTCCTGTTGCCTGAGACTTCCCACAGCTATCCTACACTGCAACACTGCCCCATTGTTTTCCCCCCGACCTACACTCTTTGGTCCTAAGATTATAACCTCCTTATAGAAAGATGCACCCCCCCTCCCACCCATTTCCCAGTTGAATCAAGTCTTAATCATTGTGAGATCTGATAGCGAGGCACGGTCCAGAAAGGGGGGCGGTCACCACCCGCCCCTAGCGGCACTCCGCATTCCTAAAGAGGTGTGTAAAAGCCGGTGCGCCGGTATCGCTTAAGTGCTTGTGGCACTGGAACCATTCTTGCTTCCTTACTCTCGGCACCGCTACCCTTCCGTGGTCCCGGATGGAACTTACCAAGGTTCGGTCACCACTGGACCACAGTCGGAATAACTGCCTCACCATACTGTCTTTTCTGTCCTCCTTGGCTGCCTTACTGTTGAAGATGTGTGTGAGGGGGCCCCAGCCTCCCCCCCCCCCCCCCCCTGGTGAACCACGCCGAGGGGCAACGGTCCCCTTCGAATCGCGGCTCCAGCCTCCTCCTCAGCCTACTTCCGAGTCACTGACCGAGAAGGGGGCCAGCGTGTAGGTCCTCCCCTTCTGACGGAGATGAGCCTTAGGTGTATTTCCATGGGTTCACCTCCTCCAGGAAACTCGCAATCTTATCTATACATAGCTTGCTTACATCCTCTACTCTAATAACCTCCATGCCAAGTATCCTTCTCCAGGTTTCCATTGTACGTGGACACTCGCACAGGACGTGCACAGAGTCCTCCCTGCTAACCTCACATAGCGAGCACATTTCTGTTTCGCTGGCCATAATCCTATGTAAATGAGCATTCAGTGGTGCATGTCCACTTAGAATGCCCACCACATTCCTTGCTTTGATTCTCTCCATTCCTATCAGTTTTTTGGCCCTGTCCCTTTTTGGCTCAGGGCCCATCAGCAACTTCGCCGTCGCGCAGTCGATTGTATCCTCCCACTTCCTTTTCCTGGTCTGATCCCTCCATTCTCTGATAGCGGCCTTGAAGGCCACATCAGCTATCGGAGGAATCGTCTCGCCCATCCTGGGAGCCATGCTTGACCCTGCCCTAGCTAGTCGATCTGCCCTCTCATTGCCCGCTGTTCCTTCGTGTCCAGGTACCCAAAAGATGGTAATCTTGGCTCCTCTTCTCCCAAGCTCATTCAATGCTAATCTGCATTCCATTGCCAGTTGAGACACATACATACTCCTGCTCAGTGCTTTGATAGCGGCCTGGCTATCCGTACATATCGCTATCCTACTATTATTTCGATTTCCTCTGACCATTCCCATGGATTCCCTACCGCCTACCGCTCTTCTCCATTCTCCTTCCATCTCCTCTTCCTCGTCAAACTCTTTTTCAATGTTGCGAACACATTCTAGGATAGCAACGATTTCCGCCTGGAACACCGTCGCATATCTGCCCAACCTCTTTGTTCCCCACTTCCTCGCATCATTTTCCTTGCACCATCCTGCCCCTGCCAGTCCATCCTTCCTCTTTGATCCGTCTGTGTACCAGACCGAGTCATGACTACTCCTGATTCTTTCCTCGTTCCAATCCATCCTATCGTGAATCGTCACTTCAAACTCCCTGTCGAACACATACTTCTTCACTACTAAATCCCTAGGCAAGGTCTTCATCCTATTCAGCTCTTCGCCTCCTTCCTCCTCTAATATCCAACTATGGCTCGTCCCATTACCTCCTGTCCATTGATCCCAGCTCTGCAGTCTCAACATCGTCCTCATCGCTGGTTCCTTTACTCTTACCTTCAATGGTGGTAGGTCCGCTAGAATTTCCAGCGCCCTAGTGGGCGTTGACCTCATCACACCGAATATCCTTCTGAGCGCTGCGCCCTGGATTTTGTCCAGTTCGGTCTTATACGTAGCCATATTCGCCGTTCTCCACCAGATCCCTGCTCCAAAAGTCAACCGTGACCGGTGTCAGTCCCCTACACATCATATTCAAATTGTTCTTGGCCCTGCAGGTCTGTTCACGGACGTGATCTCCCCACGTTAGCGTTTCGTTGATACGTGCCGACGCTAACTGCTCGCGACCATTGCGCACGCCCGTCGCGCAAGCAAAGCGTTTCTCTCACTCCCCCGTTCGGCCAGAAAGAAGGGAGAAACGTTGGCACGGAATTAGGGCTCTGATCACGATACGGGCTCAACGCCGGTCCCGACCAGCGAGCCGCTAACGAGACAATACTGTATTAATTTACGACAATTTTTAAAATGGGTTTTTACCTGCCTAGTGTCCAATAAGGTAAGTTGTCCAAATTTGAAATGTCACGAGTTTTTACAATACATATGAGACTGAATTATTGTCTCAATTAACAAGGTAAGTCGCCAAATTTTTTTAATAGATTTCTTATGTAAAGTCGCAGACTTGGAAGTTGTCCAGAGACGGTTCGACAGTGAAGCATCTTCTTTCGCATAAGTGTCTGGAAATTTGTACCATGCATCACAAAATAATATATTGTAGTAACAAATTGCATTGTATTTAAATTGCCAGATATTTATATACCAGCAATTTAGAGTTTTTATGTAAAGCTTATATTATAGAAATTAAGGGGACGCACAGGCTTGGATGGATAGAAATGAAGGGGATGCAGAGGCTTGGAGGTTGTCCAGAGAAGATTACATAGGTAGATAGATAGACAGAGCATCTTGTTTCGCACAAGTTTCTAGAAATTTGTCAAATAAGGTAAATCAGCTAAAAAATTAATGAATTAATGAATGCGTAGCAACTACTGTGGATTTTATTAAAGTATTACGAATGCCTTTCACAAAAGATTGAAAAGCATCAAGGGAAATGTGTTTTCAGCGTACTTTCTTCACTAATGTGACTTGCTCTACATTGCAAGCAGTTCACCATAAATAATCTATTTTCTTAATAATTCTTGATGCTATGTCTTTTGACCATTTTTGTCGATTTACCTTATTTGACAAATTTCCAGAAACTTGTGCGAAACAAGATGGTCTGTCTATCTATCTATCTAATCTTCTCCGGACAACCTCCAAGCCTGTGCATCCCCTTCATTTCCATCCATCCAAGCCTGTGCGTCCCCCTTCATT
Source organism: Andrena haemorrhoa (assembly GCA_910592295.1). Classification (NCBI taxonomy): domain Eukaryota; kingdom Metazoa; phylum Arthropoda; class Insecta; order Hymenoptera; family Andrenidae; genus Andrena; species Andrena haemorrhoa. The sequence continues at coordinate 19,906,391 of OU342942.1, forward strand.
TTTATCCAAGTCCTGTACGTCTCCAATCATTTCTAAATATAATATAAGCTTTACATAAAATCTCTAAATTGCTGGTATAAAAATATCTGGCAATTTAAATGCAATGCAATTTGTTACAATATATATTATTTTGTACATGCATGGTACAAATTTCCATAAACTTATGCGAAAGAAGAAGATTGTCTGTCGAACCTTCTCCGGACAACTTCCAAGTCTGCGACTCTACATACCAAATCGATTTAAACAATTTTGGCGACTTACCTTGTTAATTAACACAATAATTCAGTCTCCTATTTACTGTAAAAACTCGTGAAATTTCAAATTCGGACAACATGCTTTACTTGACACTTGACATTTGGTAGGTTATAATGTCTCTATCTAGCTATCAAGTAACAACAATTTGTTACGCGATTGGCCGAAATCCGCATCCAATGAACGACGTGCCTGAGAGACATTTCCTCACCCTTTGTTACCCCCCTTGCCAACAAGTGTAGGGCGATGACGAGGACGAGGACGATCACGAATTTTAAGAACAAAATTCAGCAAATTGCAACTTTACATCGAAATATCTCAGCTCATGAAGCCCGAAGGAAAAAAGCGAAGACACTTTTCTGATGTAAATCAAACCCAAGCTATCCATTAAGACCATTTAGAATGTAATCGGACCAGCCGTTATTGAGATACGGAAATCTCAGGGTACTTGATAGCGAGTCGTGGCGTAATAGATACACTCTGTGTTCGCTGCGCATATATACCTATATATACTTGGCGCGAGACACTACCGTGTCTCTTGATTTAAATAATGCCTATCTCTGCATAGGACCGTAAAGAATTACAAATAAAAATCAGGGAGTCAACTGTTGATCGATTTGGAGACTTTTCCTTATTATATGTTTTATACAATAGTCGGAAGAATAATAATAAAAGCAATAATTGCAAATAATTGCTGTAACTTCCACATTCTGAAAATATGATATCAGTAAATCAATATTTCCAGTATTAGTAAAAAAGTTCCAATTTCTCCTTTTTTTTTAAATAGTGTGGCCATATAATTATAACAAATTCGATAGCGATTTCAAGTGATGTATGTGTCACGGTAAAAACGGTAATTTAGTAAATGTATACAGTTCGTAACAGTTCCTAGTCAATGTATGCCTAAAATGCATATAACCTAACCTACAATAGTACGAAAGTGCATATATTGACTGCATCAAGCTTTTACCGTGGCACATGTACCCAGCTAACGCTTCAGTTTTGCTACGATTCCACGTTGGCAGTCCTCCCGAGTAGGCGCCATCTCGTATTCACTATCTGAACTAAATTTGTCACGTGACTTGCTCTGTATTATCGTCAAAATGGCGGAACTCGTATTTAGGAATCCAGTCACGATTTTTCATTTTTCGTCCTTATATGAGCATATTTTGGGCTGGGCTAGGACTCATTCAAAAGAGAAAGGTTCAATGCGGAGCGCTCTGCTCACCATTTGAGTCACAAAATTCTTTTAGTGACCTAAAAATACTTGGATTCTGCGGGTGTATTTTGTCGACTTTTGCTGTACTTTGGACACTCATATTATTAGATATTAACACAATCTGGTTAAACCATGAGCAGAGCGCTCCGCATTGAACCTTTTTCTTTCGAATGAGTCCTAGCCCAGTCCAAAATATGCTCATATAAGGACGAAAAATGAAAAATCCCAAACCCATGTTTTGGGCCAGATTGTGTCGATATACAGCGCGGTGCATTACCCGTGTCTACCCCCTTAAATGGAGTCTCCACTATCCGAAGTGTTTTTATTTTTACATTACATCAGTTTAGTGGTTGGGTTTATATCCCAGATAGCACAGGACGTTTTAAAAACGTCCATTTTACGTCCATTTTAGGTCTGAACGTCCATGGCTTGATTTGTGAAAATGGACGTTTTTAAAACGTTTTCTGGACCTTTTCTGGACGTTTTTAAAACGTTTCCTGGACGCTTTAAAAAGTCCAGAAAACGTCCCGAAAACGTCCGGAAGACGTTTTAAAAACGTATTTTGCAGACGTTTTCAAGACGTCCAGAATACGCTTTGGTTATGTCCGAAATTATGTGAGAAATCTGGATAGATTAGGATACATGAGTTCAAGGAAACCAGGGATTGTAATCGCTGTCTAACCCAAACCATCCACGAAATATGGATAGATCGCACAGGTAAAGCCTACTTACAATTAGATCTACATACATACATATACAGGGTGTTCCAAAAATGCTGCGGTTCCTTGAAGGGGGTGACTCGGGGGGTAATTGCAAACAACTTTTTCCTTTGCGAAAATGTTCTCCGAGGTTTCGTTAACGAGATATTAACAAAAAGCAGCGACCAATCAGAGCTCGAAGGAAATTGCGTAGAATGGCAAATGAAAAAGACGTAACAAATAAAATTGAACATTTTGTCATGATTAGTTTGTCATTGAAAGTGAATAATGAATAAAGGTGAAATGGATGAAAATCATGTCTAACGTAACGTTTTCTTTAGAAGAATAAAAAATAATAATTATTTGAAGTGGGAGGATAAGGAATACGTAAATTTCCTTGTGTTAATAACGTAGCCACGACAAGGTAATGTAACAGGAAATGAACGAAAAGTGATCATAGTTCGTTATTGGGATTAAAATCCATAATTCAATAACGGCCAACAGTGTTGCTTTTAACGAATAAGTTTGTTTAAAAACCCCTAAAAAATATTTAGGTATGGAAATTTTTAGAATTATCGCCGGAAATAAGCCATAGCCTGCGTTAAATTTAAGAATTAATAGTCGCCAATAATGTAACTAAAACTCACCCTTTCGAAAATTCACCTGCAGCTTGAAAACCTGTGTCACTAGGTCACTGAACCGATCCTGGTCATCGACAGACGCGCCGAGTGCACAACTGATCTCAGGTACACGACACCATCCAAAGTTAAGGGTCGCAACGTCAAGTGCGTCCGGGTTAATGTACCGAATATTCACTTCACTGCACACCTACTAACACTGATCACTTAATTCATTTTTCATGGGACGTGTTGTTTCTACGTTATAAAAATGAGTGGAAATTAATTTTTACTTGGCGTTCGGAGCCGTGGGTATTTCCGCACAAATTCTCACGCTGCAGCACTTGCGTCCCCGTTGTTCGGGGGGTACACCCAGAACATCGCGTAATACTCTTGAGCAGAGAACAATTCTGCGACGTGATTGCTTGCTGACTGACAGGATTTTTTCCAAGCAACTTCCTCTACCCCCAAGTAGCTTCTCTCGTTCCATTATGAGTTAACCCCCACCAGGACAAGAGGCGTTAGGTAAAAAGAACCCATCACATTTTCGAAACACACGTGCTTTGCAGAAGTGCAACGAACGAACCGTCGTACACTTTCACAAAAGCCCGCGCTCCGTCCTTTTACTGCCAATGTACCCATTGCTTCGAGGTAGGCAGTAGACACCACGTGTTTGGGGTAGTCTGCTGACAGCGCGTGGTCCCGCCTGCGTCGTCCTTCCTTTAAATTAAAGACAGATCTCTTATCTCTCGAGTATAAACACGCGCTCGAATTTCAAAATAAAAGCACGCGTTGACGTATTCCGTGCGAGAAAAGGTGGGCTTGAAATTCGATTGGTCCTAATCTAACCAATCTGCCCAGCATCCCTCCCAAACGGCCACTGTTTTGAAGAGCCTTCAAAACCAACTCAATGGGAAAAGGATTTCTTGTTTGTTTCCCTTTAATACAAGGCACACATAATGATTCTTCGGACTCCTTGAAGGACATACCATCAGATAAACTATTCCTTAACCTAATTAAGTCTTTATGATTGAGATGGCCAAGACGCCTGTGCCATATTTCTTGCGGCACATTTGTTTCATTTAGGAACTATTAGCAGGTTTTCCCGCTATATCCAATTTATAAATACCTCCGACATGTGTACCTGTTATTGAATACTGTCCATTTATTTTACAGTCATCTTTATCGTAAATGTAACATTTTTTCTCATCAAAAATAATTATTTTTCCTTTTTCCGCTATCTTGCTCACTGACAACAAATTGGCAGTACAGTCTGGAACATGTAATACATCAGTAACTGTTTTCTCAACCGACTCATTATCACAGACAATATCAACGTCCACGTTTCCAACACCAACACCAGGCATTGTGTTTTTATCAGCTATTGTAACCGTTGACTTCACATCATCACAGTAATTTGTCATCCAGTCTTTTCTTTTACTCATGTGAACTGTACAACAACTGTCTATGCCCCAATCATCCTCACCCAGTGAAATGGATGAAGCCAAGGCAGTATCAGGCATGTTGGAAACTGTATAGAGCAATGCCTTATTGTTATTTTTATTTTCAGTATTATTCTTATTGTCAGTATTATCTTCTTTCTTCTTTTTCTGTTTTGCCTTTTTCCATTGTGGACATTTTGGACGGATGTGACCTTCCTTTTTACATTCATGACATACTGGAACAAAATTTGGAATCATTTTCTTTTTATTGGTTCCACTAGATGTGAATTTTTTTGGGAATTAAAGCACTCTCGTGATCAATTGATTCCTTGCGGCAAGCATTGTCAAGTAGCAGCGACTTCACTGCTTCGGATGTGATCTTTTTCTTTTGATCATGTGTGGCTTCCAGGCCCATGATCATTGGTTCATAGTCATCAGGAAGTCCATTTAATAAACATGTCGCTACATCTTCGTCATCCATCTCCTTGTCTATATCAGCAAGTTGCTGTACGGTTGAAAAATTTTCCTCCAATCTAATTCGATGAAGTTTTCTTGACAACGATAACTTTCTATACGTACTCTTCCTTTCATATTCTTTTTGAAGAGTCTCCCAAATTTCTTTGGATGTTGTAGCAGCACGTATACATGAATAACAATTTGGTTTAAGAGCTAGCGATATTTTCGCCATGGCACGCTGATCCCTGTCGACATCTGTGTCTGCCCCGGTAACGGATTTCCACAATCCGTATTCAATCAGGGTCATCTTCATTGCAAATTTCCAATTATTATAGTTACTAACGCCTTCTAGCTTTTCAATTCCTCCCCCAATTCCTCCCCCTATAGTGATTGGGGGAGTACCTCCCCCATAGGTGCCACATTTGTTGTAGTCATCCTTTACTTAATTTCCTCTTCGCAAAGCAAATAACAGCAAGAAGGCAAATTTACAACTAAAAAGAATTAGTGGCACACCGTTTGAGGTACGATATGAGGCGTAAAAAAACTTTATACTTAATCAGACACGAACATGTGGCCATATAACCTCAATTTATTTCGTAATCCAAATAAGTCTTAATGCAAATACTTTTCGAATCTTTCACAGTATACAGCACAGCACTGGGCCCATAACCTGTTAGAGTTTGCCGTAGTTATGATTGATGAATAACTTTGCATTAAATAGAATGAAATACTTTTAATTTAAACACGTTGAAAAAATACATTTGCTTGAACAGAACAGTACGGAAGAATGGTAAGCGGAAGTGAACATAAAGACTGCATATACATCCATACTAACTTAACTCTAGTAACAAAAATATAAAATAAATGTAATACAAGATTATAGATCATTTGGCCAATAAAACACTAGCTTCAACATCGAGGAAGGAACGAAAGGGTTGTCGGAGGAGGAATGCAAAGAATTACTCCTCAATGCTCTCGGCGATGACGAGTATCAAAGATTGTTTAGCCGTGTATCGCTGAGGAAACCACACGAGTTGCTCCTTACGGATCTCATTGCGCATCCAGGGAAACAATTCCACGATAACAAAACACTGTTTCAGCGGCGGTTCGAAGCCCTGAATTTTCGTGCGACACCGCCGATGATGGCCGTCGAGGTACTCGACAAAGTGAATTTGTTGGAGATAATTTCGAATTTGACCATTTCAAAATTGATCAGCTCAAGATTCTTCTAACAGTCCTTGCCCTCAGCGATCATACGTATCACTCAGAGAGGACCATTCTGTTCAAGCTAGTCGCGAAAAAGGAATCATGCACGTTTAGCGATATTCGGGAAATCTGCCACACACACGCAGAACGCAAGGCAGACGTCATGCGAGTTGAAAATCCACCCTCTTCAGAGGTCAATGCTATTAAGCAGGGCGATAAAAAAGGCAAAGGTAAGGGTCCGAAACGTGTTACTAAAGATAATAAAACTTTCCAAAAACCTCGAAGGGCGGATCACGCCGATACGCATTGTCACGGATGTGGGGCGACAAATCACAAACGAGTCGATTGTCCATTTAGGAAGGCAGAATGCCATTCTTGTGGGAAAGTCGGCCATATTGCGAAAGCGTGCTTCTCAAAAACGAAGAGCGAGGTTGGCGTTATTAGACTGCAGGGAGTCATCGGTACAGGGCACCAACATCGAAAATTTACGAACATTTTTATCAATAATAAATTGTTAAAGATGCAGCTCAACACTGGAGCAGACGTGACTACGATCGGAAAGAAGGCTTGGCAGAGGATTGGCCATCCAAAGCTGAAGGCTTACGGTGCTTCTTGCGTAAGCGTTTCTGGTCACCCGATCCGAACAAAGGGATTTTTCTACGCTACGATGAGCTATGGAAAAGCAACCACGAAAGGACCAGTTATCGTTCTTGATCGCCCTAATATCGCACTTATTAGCGCACAAGCCATTGACGAGCTTGGGTTAGTCACGTATAACCACGGAGTTTTGAATAACCAGGAATGCGTAAATACGGTCCAGGAGGACTCGTTAAGGAGTAAGTTTCCCAACTTATTTAACGGGGCAATGGGACCAAGATCAAAGCCTATCTTCGACTGAAACCAGACGCTCGCCCTGTTCATGTCTCGCGTCGTCCGGTGCCCCTAGCCGTCGAAGAATCTCTAAATACTGAGCTTGATAGGCTTGTGGAAGGCGGAATTATCACTCCGGTTGATTCCGCGGAGTGGGCCGCGCCTATCGTTATCGTGCGTAAGGCCAACGGAAAAATTCGTGTCTGCGGTGACTATTCTACGGGCCTCAATGACACCCTAGACGCGGACGATTATCCAATTCCAAGTATGGAAGAAATCTTGTTCAAGCTTCGAGGGAATACGATCTTTTCGCAACTAGATCTCTCCGATGCCTACTTGCACTTGGTACTTGACGATGAGAGCCGGAAATATACGACGATTAACACACACCGCGAGTTATAATCGGTTGGTTTTTGGGTTGAAACCAGCCCCGGCTATTTTTCAGCGTACCCTGGAACAGGCGCTTTCTGGTATACCCGGAAATTTGGTCTACCTGGACGATATTCTTGTCAGTGGACGCGAGCGGTCAGAGCACGACGCTCGATTGAACGAGGTCTTGACTCGCCTTCAAGAGTGGGGTTTCCAGCTTCGCTTGGGGAAATGCAAGATTCGTACATCATCGGTTAGGTATCTCGGTTTCCTCATCTCAGGTGGCGGTATTCAACCGGACCCAGCGCGGATCCAACCAATCCGTACTATACGAACACCGGGAAACATAAAGGAACTTCGTTCATTTTTGGGTCTCGTTAACTACTACGGGAAATTTGTGCAGAATCTGCACCGACTGAAGGCACCATTCGAGGCTTTACTGAGGAAAGATGCGTCCTTCACATGGAATTCTAATTTGCAGAGAGCTTTCGATACAGTCAAGAGTACCCTTTCAGGACCACTTCTGTTGGCTCACTACAACCCGGCACTGACACTGATTGTTGCGGCGGACGCGAGTCCAACAGGTATAGGAGGTGTTCTTCTACAACGAGCTCCAGATGGTCAGACAAAGGCTGTCTTCCACATGTCCAAGACATTAACCGAAACACAGCGGAATTATAGCCAGATTGAAAAAGAAGCTTTAGCTTTGGTTACTGCCGTGGAACGTTTTCGGAAATTTATATATGGTCGTCACTTTATTTTGCAGACCGACCATCGCCCTCTCTTGACGCTGTTTAGAACGTCAAACACAAGAGGATTGGACACACGCACGGCCAACCGCCTTAAACGATGGGCACTTCGGTTGATCGGCTTCGATTTCGAGATCGAATACATAAGAACCGAAGATTTTGGACAGGCTGACGCTCTTTCAACGCTGATTCGAGAAGCCCGACAGGACGTTTCTGATCCGGATATGGAAGAGGTGGTGGCTGCACTCCAGGAAGTGGACCCAGAGTTGTTACAAATCGTGCAAGAGTCGACACAGCTCCTGCCTCAAGTTACTCGGCAGCAATTCCAGCAAGCGACTCTTAAAGACGCACTTCTCGCGGAAGTCATTGACCGCTTGCAAACAGGCTGGCTGAAGTCCGATACTAAGGACAAAAACTTGTTACCGTACTATCGTCGCCGAGAAAATTTGTCAGTCATTGATAAGGTGTTGGTTTTAGATGACAGGGTCGTGATTCCACGAAGCATACGCCCGGTGGTCTTGAAGACGCTGTACATGGCGCACCCAGGAATTCGCCGCATGGTACAACTAGCGCGTCGATATTTTTACTGGCCTGCCATGCACGATGACATAGAAAGATGCGTAAAGAATTGCAACCATTGCTGTCAGACTGCGGCAGCTCCGCGAAAGGAACCCTTACATCCGCGGCCAGACACCAAGAAGCCGTGGACGCGGATTCACATTGATTTTGCGGGTCCTATTCATAAACAATGGATTCTTGTAGTTGTGGATAGTTACTCGAAATTTGTCGACGCAGCATGTTTTTCGACAATAACAACGACTGCAACATGCCGCTATCTCCAAAGACTCTTCAGTCGCTATGGTCCACCAGAAGTTCTTGTCTCAGACAATGGTACCCAATTCACCTCAGAGGAGTTCGCGCGACTGTGCTCCGGATACAACATCCTTCATCTTCGTAGTCCACCAGGACACCCCCAATCAAACGGCCAAGCAGAGAGGATGGTTGGCACGCTGAAACGCTCGATTGATTCAAGTTCGTCCGCACACTTAGAGGACGAGATCAACGGGTTCCTCTACACGTATAACTGTACGCCCTGTGATGCAGCCCCCAACCAGAAGTCGCCGGCCGAAGTTTTTTTTGGGCGCACCTTCAGAACTCCGCTCGACCTGGCGTGTATGCGGCCATGTTCCCGGATGACTGAAGTGCTCACCCGTCGCCAAGAGAAAATGAAATTTCAATTTGACTCTCATCACGGCGCTAGGCCCCGTCTTTTTGTTGCAGGACAGCCGGTAGTTGTTAGATTGTCGGATGGTAGACGCGTCCCTGGTACAATTGACAGACTGAAAGGTGCCACCGTGGCTCGAGTCAGCATTGAGTGATGTTTCATCATCAGGCATTTCAATCAGATCTGGAACCGTGGGACACCTCCGGAGAGAATCTTGGAGCCCATCGGGGAAGAATGGCTGCCCTCGGCGGATCAACTGACGGTGCGGCCGGAGTCCGTTCCGGCACCGTCCAGTGGTGCAGATTCCGCAACCTCGGGAGAAGTAAGGACGTCGACTACTGCTGCGGACCCTGACCATTCAGCGGGGGCCTTTCCCGCTCCGAAGAGAGTTGTCCGGCGTTCCGAACGCCTCTTGAGACGACCACGTCCAAACTATAAGGATGGACATAGGGCGGTGCCGACGACATCATCCTGAAGTGGGGGAGGAATGTCAAAAGTCTCGTGGTTCGCGACGTGACGTCTTCCACGCTGGCGAGCGTCTTTTGTCTGTTGTTAACGAAATTCTGCAGTCTAACGCCATCATCCAGGCCCATCGATAATTAGGCCATGGCGACTGCGCGCTGGCTCATGTGGAGCGTCGATCACGGCCCCTTCCATCGACTTACAATCGATGGAAGGGGGACTCTTCCTTCCAGGAACTCGGGCCGATTTACTGGATCGCTCTCTTCTGGACGCGATTTACTTGTCGACGAGCCGTCTAAAGTAACCGCTGCTTTGTCTCGCTTGTGCTTATTAATCGCTTGCTTGCTTGTTCGTTTTGTAACGGGATTCGAGCCGAATCCGCGTGCATCGCGCTGCCTTCTAAACTAGTATTCCTACAGCGTAGGTAATATAAAGTGTTGTTGGACAATTTAAACTGTGTAAAACTAGACTTTATTGTACATATTGTAAATAGTTCAAAATTAAAGTGTAGTATCTAAGGTAAAAGTTCACCCTCAGTAACTCCATAGAAACTCTCGCGAATTCCCAGTTCCTCGTCAACGTGCGTGATCCGATTTTTGCTAACATCTGTCGACGCTAACTTCAGACGAGTTCGAGCGTAACGCGTAGAATGAGAAAATCTCACGAGACCTGTACCTTATTATTTACACTACGCATGTACAACCTTATGTATACTTAGACTATAGTTCGTTGGGCAATATGAGAGGGTAACTCTCGAAGCGTCATCTTTGGATACTAGTGGATAAGAATAACTGTACCAAAGTAAAAAATAAACCTAAACCTAACCTTATGTATAATCATTAAATGTATAACTTAGTGAACTGTGTGAGTTAAAAACCCAACAATTATGATAAAAGCAAACATTACATGGCAGTAGAAAAGTCTTTTTCTGCAAATCATTAATAAATAACCTCAACGCTCACACGCGTTATTCACACATGTTCGACCATCCTACTCCGTCGCCCATCGAGGAACGAACGGAATATCCTTCTTTCATTGGTTGTTCTAACAGAATTATCCCGAAAGTTTCCGAACTTGAATGAGCATTGTCTTAAGCAAATGCTTTATAAAGACAGTGCTTATACGATATAAGCAATTGCTTATTCTAAGCAAATGCTTAAGATCGTCTTAAGCAACGTCTACGAATACCTGATGTCTTAAGCGAAATAAGATCGTCCTCTAGAAGATGATCTTAAGCATTTGCTTAAGACACGTTTAGGAATACCGCCCTTAAATGTCGTAAATGTCGTAAATGTCGTAAATATGTCATAAATGTCCTATATCTGGAATAAAAATACCCACATAGCACAGACGTCTTAAGGGGGTAGACACGGGTAATGCACCGCGCTGTATACCGACACAATCTGGCCCAAAACATGGGTTTGGGATTTTTCATTTTTCGTCCTTATATGAGCATATTTTGGACTGGGCTAGGACTCATTCGAAAGAAAAAGGTTCAATGCGGAGCGCTCTGCTCATGGTTTAACCAGATTGTGTTAATATCTAATAATATGAGTGTCCAAAGTACAGCAAAAGTCGACAAAATACACCCGCAGAATCCAAGTATTTTTAGGTCACTAAAAGAATTTTGTGACTCAAATGGTGAGCAGAGCGCTCCGCATTGAACCTTTCTCTTTTGAATGAGTCCTAGCCCAGCCCAAAATATGCTCATATAAGGACGAAAAATGAAAAATCGTGACTGGATTCCCAAATACGAGTTCCACCATTTTGACGATAATACAGAGCAAGTCACGTGACAAATTTAGTTCAGGTAGTGACTACGAGATGGCGCCTACTCGGGAGGACTGTTGGCCTCCAACATGGGAGGAACCGTTCTAATGTTCATGTATATCAATTGACTGACTAGGTCGGGAATGAAAGTAGACACTCAACTTAACAAGGTGGAAAAATATATATTTCCCCTTACGTCCGACCGACGTAAGAGCTGGAAGACGAGAGACCAAAACATGGCGTCCCTGGTCGTCTTCTTGACGAACTCCCCACTCTCCACATGCCGGAGAAGTGGGGGAAAAAAGAGAGAGAACGCTATGCGGTCATCCCTACAGCACTCCCCCCCAAGACCTGAGGTCGGTGCTAAAAAAATAATGACCGTGTTCTATTACATATTCCAAATGCCAGTATCACAGTACAGTAAACCCAGTGACGGTTAATCAATTTTAACATCTGCGGGTTTGTCACGCACCCATTCTTGATGCGGTACATGAAATATTGCACGCGCAATCGACCAGCTTTCGAGCTGTAACCGTAACGCAAAATAAAATATTACTAAAATACATAAAATATACTTCACGCAGTGTAGGAACATATCATAAAATACATTTGTACTCATAAAATACACAGTCTTCACGTAACTAACTTAATCTTTGGTACTGGGCGCGAACGCCACTCTCTTACGTTGATACGTTTTAAGGACGGGCAAGGTGCTCGCAGATGTGGACGGACCGTCGTTCACAACGCGAGGCGACGCGGAATCTGTGAGATCGTCAGCAACCAGATGAGCTGGTTTCAGCAACTCGACAGATACAGACTTGGATGCGCCGTTTACCTCAATATTATAGACCCGATCGGTCACCCGTTTTAACACCTTATGCGGTCCGGTATAAGGCCTTTCAAGAGCCTTCTTGACCATATTCCGCAAAAAGACATGGGAGCATGTATGCAATTCCCTAAACACAAACGCACGCTTCTTATATTTATGCGCAATTGGCACCGGTCGCACCAGACGCATGTGCTCACGAAATTCGTTAACGAAAATGTCTGGGTCCGGTACAAGATCGTCCGGAAGGAAAAACTCGCCGGGCAGTCGCAAGGTCGTCCCGTATAAGAATTCTGCAGGAGACGCGCCGGTGTCAGGTCGCACATGCGTCCTGAGACCGAGAAGCACAGTAGAGAGAGTACGAGGCCAGTTCGTGTCTGAATGACACATCAATGCGGCCTTAAACACACGATGCCATCGCTCGATCAATCCGTTGCTCGCGGGATGGTAAGCCGTCGTGCGTATCCGCTCGCAGCCGATCAAAGCCAGTAATGCCGAGAACAACCTCGACTCAAACTGCGCACCCTGATCGGACGTTAAAATCTTGGGAGCTCCATATCGCGAAACCCAAACATCAAAAGAAACTTCTGCGATCGACTGAGCCGTAACCTCCCGCACAGGCACTGCCTCTACCCACCGCGAGAATCTGTCGATCATAGTCAAACAATAACCATAACCGTTACGCTCCGGCAAGGGACCTACAATGTCAACGTGCACGTGGTCAAAACGACCGTCGGGAGCTACAAATTGCCCGGGCAACAACTTAACGTGACGCGATATCTTGGACTGTTGACAATCCGTGCATGTCCTGCACCACTTCGCGACGTCGCGCTGCATATCCGGCCACACATGACGCTGTCTGATCATCCGGTCCGTGACCTTCGCGCTCGGATGCGCTGGTCGGTGAAACAAGTTAAAGACCGTCTCCCGAAGACTCGAAGGGATGAATGTAGGGACGAATCGACTCGCCGGTAATCTCGCAGAAGATCGTAGAGTGATTCGGTCCCCACTGAATCGCTTTCATTTTTAATGGAAAATCTGCAGACTTGCGAATCAGCTGGAGTTGCTGATCAGCCTCCTGCAATTCCGCCAGCTGAACCAGCTCGACCTCCACTGGCAAGCGCAACGAATCGACTCTCGACAGCGCGTCCGCGACAACATTGTCGGCACCGGCCACATGCTCCACCCTAGTAGAGAACTGCGCGATATAAGACAGTTGGCGCACCTGCCTAGGGGATGCTTTATCGGCCTTCTGCGCAAACGCGTAAACCAGTGGCTTATGGTCGGTGACTATACCGAAATCGCGGCCCTCAACAAATGAACGGAAGTACTTAAATGCCTCATAAATGGCTGTGAGCTCACGATCGTACGTGCTATAATTAAGCTGCGCGGAATTGAACTTCTTCGAGAAGAACGCGAGAGGTTCCCAAACCCGCGACAAAGACAGCTGTTCAAGAACCGCGCCCATAGCGGAGTCCGACGCATCCGACACTAAGCGGATGCTAGCAACGCTCCGAGGATGAACCAGTAAGGCCGCATTAGCAAGATCGGCTTTGATCTTCGCAAACGCGTCCCTCGCCTCGGCGGTCCACTCGATTTCCCTTTTGTCATTTTTATGCGATTCGCGAAGATACGCGTTTAAGGGTGCCTGAGCACTCGCCGAGTGCGGCAGATTTCTACGGTAGAAATTCACCATCCCGAGAAAGCGACGCAGTTGCATTACATTAGTAGGCATGGGAAATTCCGTAATCGCGTCGACTTTCCGAGCCGTGGGACGGATCCCCCTACTATCAACGGTATGCCCCAGAAAATCCAATTCCGACGCGCCAAACACGCATTTATCGACGTTCAACCGAAGTTGAAACTTCTTGAGTCTCGAAAAGATCTCTCGCAGATGGGCAGAATGCTCCTCCGGGGAGGCCGACGCCACCAAAATATCGTCGATGTACACGAATGCGTACTCCAAATCGCCCAATGCACGGTTTATATATCGCTGGAACGACTGAGCAGCATTTCGCAGACCGTATGTCATGTAACGATACTCGAATAACCCGAAAGGCCTGCAGACCGCAGTCTTTTGAACATCCTCGGGCGCCATCGGTATCTGGTTGTAGGCCCTATGGAGATCAAGGGAAGAAAATATAGTTTTACCCTGCAGATTGGCAGTGCAATCATGCAGGTGCGGAGTCGGATATTTATCCGGCGTAGTCACGGCATTCACCTTACGGTAATCTCCACAGACTCTCCAAGACCCGTCCTTCTTGCGAACCAGGTGAATAGGACTAGCCCAAGGACTGCTAGAAGGACGGCAGATACCGGCCGCGACCAAAGCTTTAAATTCAGCCTTAGCCGCTTTAAGCTTTTCCGGCGTTAAACGCCGCGGACGATCCGCCACCGGTGGTCCGGTGGTCATAATATAATGCAAGACGTCCCGCTCCTCAGGCGGAGATAACTGGGATGAACCAGTAATTTCCGGAAACTCCGCGAGAAGTTTAGAGAAATTCGCACCCGGATTGATCGAGTTAACCGATTGAACCGGAACGGCTCTCGCGACTGCCAGAGAGTACATTCGCGTGGTCGTATCTACAAGCCTGCGTCTCTTGAGTAGAGATGGAGTGCAAAATCACTAACAGTGATTTATCACCGTGATTGTGATTTTTTTACCCCGAGTGAATTTGCTCACTGTGAATACTGGTGATCGTAATTCTTGATCATGATTGAATTATTTGTTATAAAATACTTCAATATAGCTTGTGTTATAGTTAAAGTGTGCTAATTCAGCGAATATGTAGTATATACATTCATAAATAGTCAATGTATGCACGCATTGATTTGATTGGCTAAAGTATTCAGATATACATTATACTTTCTAACTAAAGGGAAGAAATATTCGTTAATTTAAATAGATCAAGAACGATTACATTGGTTCAAAATATACAACTAAGTTTCTATAAGAACAGTGAGGACTTGAGAATGTTTTGAGATAAATTAGAAATTGGGGTTATGTGGCACGTGCAAAGAGCAGTTATGCTCTCCTCCAATCAGAAGCAATCACTGTTCTATCTGCACCAATCAGAAGCGATCACGAAAATCACGGATCACTGTGAAAAATCACCGTGATTGGGAACGAACGTGATCGAATCACTCGTGATTCACAAATCACGGTTCTAGCCAACACTACTCTTGAGATCAACGAGAAGGCCGTAGTGCCCTAGGAAGTCCGCACCAATTATTGGATACGGCACCGCCGCGATACAAAAATTCCAACGGAAAGCGCGACGCAAACCCAGATCCAGTTCGCGGAGTGACTCGCCGAACGTGTCGATTCGCGAATCATTCGCAGCAAAAAGCTTACGCTCCGAAGGCTTGACATGAATATTTAGGTTAGCGGGAAGCAGTGAAATGTCTGCCCCCGTGTCAATCAGAAACGACTGACCAGACGCACGATCGCGAATATGGAGACGATTCTCTGACGTAATACCTTCACTAGACGTCTCCGCGCAGGAAGGATCGCCTAGTTTTTTTGTTTCCATGCAGCGTAGTTCGCACACCACTCTCGACACGACAACGGATTCTGCGGGTATCTTCTATGCGCAAAGCAAAGTCCGGATTTGTCCCGCTTCAGCGAGTCACTCCGGCTCTTGCTCCTAGGACGCGACCGAGGACGCGCTCGAACGCGCGATCTGTCCGTTGACGACGACGCAGTCAACCGCTCTACCTGCTTCGTCAATGCAGCCACACACCCCGCGAGACGAGCTACCTCGTCCTCCAACGCAGGAACCGTTGGAGAACTAGCGGAAGATGCCACATGCATCTCGGCAGGACCCGCGTTATCCGCAATCTTGTCCGCGATTTCTGCTAACCGATCTAGCTCCACAGCGCCCGTCGCGACGAGAATTGCCCGGTGGCTAGATGGCAACTGTTCTAAAAATATAGCCTTGAGTACGACGTCGTCGCACTGCCCATTATTGAGATTACGCAAGCGACTTAACACGAGTGACGGCTTGCCGTCCGTCAGCACCTGCCCTTTCAACACTTTACGTAGGTTACTTTCCGGAGAACCGGCAAATGTTGCAATGATGCGAGATTTGATTCGCTGGTATATGTCCACCGGCGGTGGGGACGTTAAGATAATGTCTTTAACACAACCGACGATTTCTGCATCGACAGCAGCAAGCACCACGTCTGCCATGGTACTTTCCACAGAAATTCGCGCATTACGCAGAGATGCCTCGACCTGCACGAACCACAGCATCGGGTCGGAATGGAAGAAGGCCGGAATTTTCGGTTGCCTGTACGCATCCACGCGAACCGGTTCAGTCGAGACTCGCTCAGGAACGCTGCTGCAAGTCCCATACCTGGGCCTCCAGATCGGTCACCCCACCCGGAGATTGAGCCCCGGAATCGTTGTCACCCGTCATGACAATTGCAATGTTCGCAAAACACGGATGACGAGACACACTAACCAAGTCTGACTATAACCGAAAGTGACAGGAATACCCGTTCACTCAGCGCACCATGGCGAGACCACTGTGAATCGACCCCGCCTTCACGAACCGTCGCATAAAACAATATAGTGGCTACCGGCCACGCGCTTCCGGAACAGTCCAGAATGGTACGCGCGAAACAAAATGGCGGCACTTCCGCAACACGTTTTTATAAATATGCGCAAGAGAGAAAATAGCGAAATTCACCGAAAAACGGGAATAGAACGCAGTCTCGACGCAACTACCTCATAAACCACTTGTAGCACGGTAACGGATGCACCGCTGATGTCCCGTCGACCTCGTTGCGAACGATGTGACGACTGGAACCAAGGCGCCGGAGACGCTGGCTTCACGCTCTACGACGATCCCAGGATCAAAAGCAATAATCCACCGGAACAGAAAGACGCCGGTGCCGTTGACTTCACACGCCAACACAATCCCAGCAAGGCTGTTATAATCCACCGGAACAGGAAGGCGCCGGTGACGTTGGCTTCACGCACCGCAACCATCCCAGAACGGATGCCCACAGGAACGAAAGCGATGATCCAAGATAACGCCGATTGCCCAACGACCGGCAACGACCCAGCAAGGGAGCTGCCAGAAACTGATGGCTGTCCACGTGGCTGCGATGGCCCTTGTCCCCAGACCACGTGCAGAGATCGCACCGGGCACAATCCCCCGGGATCAATCCAATCCAGATCGAAACGCTTCCTCTGAGTGTACAGAGTACGCAATATTTTGGCGGGAGAGCCAATAGAAGTTCTCACCAGGTAGAGATGCCACTTTCCAAAGCGATGCGTTGAGACAAACACCACTTGAATACTTTAGTCGGGGTCACCACTGTTGGCCTCCAACATGGGAGGAACCGTTCTAATGTTCATGTATATCAATTGACTGACTAGGTCGGGAATGAAAGTAGACACTCAACTTAACAAGGTGGAAAAATATATATTTTCCCTTACGTCCGACCGACGTAAGAGCTGGAAGACGAGAGACCAAAACATGGCGTCCCTGGTCGTCTTCTTGACGAACTCCCCACTCTCCACATGCCGGAGAAGTGGGGGAAAAAAGAGAGAGAACGCTATGCGGTCATCCCTACAGGACTGCCAACGTGGAATCATAGCAAAACTAAAGCGTTAGCTCGTAGCTGGTGCTGGATACATGTCGCTCACAGTAAAAGCGTGATGCAGTCAATGTATGCATTGACGTACAATTGTAGGTTAGCTTATATATAGTCAGAGTTGAGCAAAATGTAATATAATTACAAATTACAATTAAAATGTAATTGTGTTATTGATTACATTATTTTCTGTAATCGTTAATATTTAGATAGTTGAGAAAATTGTGGTCAACTACCTAAAAACGATTACAGAAAATAATGTAATCAATTACACAATTACATTTTAATTGTAATTTTTAATTTGTAATGCAGTTTAGGCACACATTGACTAGGGACTGTATACATTTACTAAATTAACGCTTTTGCCGTGACATATACATACATGACTTGAAATCGCTGTCGAATTTATGTTATAATTGAGGCAGTGAGAGTTACAACGGACTAACCCACATTAAAAAATTGTTTTTCCTATTTTATATGATTATTAGAGCCTATTGGAAGACGTTATTGCTACAAACTCAATTTCGAAAAAAATGTGGGTTAGCCCGTTGTTGGTTTCACTGCCTCAATTATATGACAAAATACCAGAGATGGGCACGTATCGAATAAAAGAGACTTTATCTTTATTCGTCACGAATAAAAATATTTAATTAAGAGGAATTCAATCGTCGGCCATAAATTAATTCGTACTTTAGTGAAAAATCATTATATTTTTATTGGTAAAAAATTGAAAATTACATATAAAAGAAATTGGTCACTCTTCCTCCTCTTCCTCTTCTTCCTCCTCTTCCTCTTCCACCTCTTTCTCCTCCATACATCGTTTTTCTCAATTGCTTTTTGAGCTCGCTGTTCTGTAATATGAAAAATAGACATAAATCTTATGTTAATTACTGCAATAATGTGTAGACGTTTTCACATTTTCATAAGAATGTAAGAAATATTTGCGTGAGATCGCTTACGTATCTACATACCTGCTGTTTATAAAAAACGGCAATCTCCCTCCAGCTAGTGGTCCGCCTGCTGGTGGACGGACTCCGTTGTTGGGACGGAGTCCCCCCTCTGCTGCTGGACGGACTCCGTTGTCGAGACGGAGTCCGCCTTTTCCTTGTCTCTCTGTTGCTGGTTGGCAGACTCCGTCCCCGCGACGGAGCCCGTTCACTTTCTCTCTCGAGATTGCTGTTTTCTTCTCGACTGCTTGCCATCTAAAAATGAGTCGAAGAAGCAATGAAACTATTAAACGTAATTTGAAAGTGCAGTAGAAGAATACACGTTTATCAATGTGGTAGATTCGGGTACAATATAGGCTTTCTTTAGCCAAGATTTAGCGCAGGAGGGGAATCTTCATGTGTCTAAATGCTGGAATTTCCATTTTCGAAAGCATTGAAATTCAAAGATTTCCAAAATTTGTAATTACATGAAGCCTATATCGAACCCGAATGTATATACCTTTTCTAGACATTTCGCGGGTAAATTATAACATAATTTTCTTAGTCTACGTGAGAATGAATACACGAATCTCTGAGCGTGAAGCTGCGTATCGACATTGCGAGGCTGCCACGCGAGGCACGCCTCGCGGAGTGGAGGGCCCGGAGACTACCTCGACCATGATCACTTTGCGAGGCAGGCTCGTGCGACAGTCTCGCGGTACCTTCAGCATGATATTTGCGTCGCCCGAGCCATACGATTTTTGCTTTAGGAGCCGCGAGGCAGCTTTGACCACGTCGAAAAACCGACGGCTGATGGATCGTGCGATGCAAATATCATTCTCGACGTAGCGCGAGACTGCCGCGCGAGCCTCCCTCGTAAAGTAATCATGGTTGAGGTAGTCTCCAGACTCTCTACTCCGCGAGGTGTGCCACGCGAGGCAGTCTCGCAATGGCGATACGCAGCTTGAGAAACACGCGGACACTCAAACAATCACGATAGATCACACGATAGATTTTGCACAAAAAATTACAACAAAATTATGACGGTAATGAAACTTCACCCGGAATATGTCTAAATACAGTTTTGGGTTGGAAGTAAAATGTAGAAGTGTGCCAGTTAGTATGAAAATGGCGTGAGTCGAAAAAAAAGGAATTGAACTTCACGTTTATTATGTATCATGTTGATATAATACGTAAAAAATAAGTAAAATGTAAACGAAAAATATGAACTTAGACCACTTTCATAATAACCGGCACGTATAGTGAAAAAGACAGGGATAGTGAGCGTGAAGGTACTTACGATCTTTACTGTAGAACAGTCACTCGTGTTTCTGACGATCGAGGCTTTGTTGGCCTCAAGGGCCAGCGTGGCCAAAAAACAATTGCTGGCGCGGTTCACGCACACATTACCACCACTCCTGTAGGTGATCCTACTACACAACTTGCGATTCTTTCCTAAAACCGCTGGACAGGACCAAAACTGTCTTTCTCACTCACTCAATATTTTGTATTTCACTTGCACCAAGGACCGAGCGACACGTCTCGGCCCGCGTAAAAGTTCAAACGCGCAATGATGATACGTCAAAAGTATATGCACAGGGTAATCAAAAATTCTCTCCTGTGTACATTTCTGCAACCAAAATGTATTCCCGGAAGTACATAGTCTATGTAAATGTATCAGCATACACCAATCCTAATGAGAAAGAGAGGAACAGAACGCATATATCTGTCCTGTTCCCACTATCTTTTGTTCTGCTTCTCAGCATTTGTAACTAATCCAGCGACAATGCTAGCTGATCAGTTTTCTGCCGCTTGCACTACGGTGAAGACGCAGAAAGCAATCGGGCTTTTATTTACTGCGCAGATATTGATACATATGGAATATTCATAATTTGTGAATTGTTCCATTTCTGCGTGGTTCGTTACTGTAGTGTTGATAAGTGTGTGTGATCATTCTATTGCCATGGAATCAAAGAAGGAAGCCGCAGATGCAAGGAACAATCGCTATTCGAAGAGTGATACAAAAAGGAAGCGCCCTATGTTATCTGTAAGGCGTTTGTCCAGAAAAAATCAAAAACGTCTAGAAAGGTAAGTTACGTTTTATGGTACAGATTTGTATGAAGTTACAGTTTGTGATGTGGTAGTAGCAGCACGGTATTTTATTGTATATAATACAGTATTATTCATATTCTTCAAATATGTATATCAACAGCTATCTTTGACGCTTTACGTACACATATTCTATGCTAGGCGCACCCTCTTGCCCCATTCATTCTTTTCCAATTCGTATGTTCATCATTATTTAATTAATTAATAATCCGATTTATACCGTGTTTGGACTCATTTTCATGTGAAAAATGTCAGCAGCACGTTCCTGCAACTTTCGTGTCGATGAGACGAAATGTAGGAATTTTAAATTTCGTTATATATGTTATGCAAACTATATGTTTTGTCAGTATCAAACGTTCAAACCAGTATGCGCCTTTTGTTAGATATGCTTCCTTTATATTGCAGTTGTGATTATTTCAATCGTTGTACGTAGTATTCAATGGATAAAAAATGTAATTCAGATTTTATTTCTGTGATGTAGAAGATAATATTTAAAATTAGCAACAGTCATCGATGCTTTGCGATTCGATGTAGTTACTTGTCGAATACAAAATATGTACACATTGAGTAGTAAGACTAGGCGGGTTCTAACGCAGGTCCTCTGAGGGGAGCGCGGGCGGGGGGAAGTGACGGCCCGCGGGGGAGCGCGGCGGAGGGAAGCATGGGCGCGGGGCCTGCGGGGAGAGGAAGACTGGTTGCGCGCGCACGAGCCGCGGAGTGGGGGAAGCCGCGATGATGGAGGGGATCACTCCAGGCCGAGCTGCCGCGGAGACCTCTCCACGTCGGACCCACCGCTGGAAATTTCCGCGGAGGGAGAGGCCCACCCCCAAAGTTTTTTTCAGACCTTGGCCCACCCCCGAAATATTTTTAAACCTGGCCGAATGACCCCCAAATATTTTTTTTCAAACCAACAGATACTTTCCCCCAACGCAGAAAAATAATTTTTTAATTAGCGATCCAGCGAACCATTATGTAGAAAACAAGCATTCTAAAGCGTTCCGATTTAGCATCGCCGCGCATCGTGCGATCTTCTGAAGCAGCCGCGGAGGATGACGTCATTTGGTGGCGCGAAGAATAAAATATAATGATGTGGTGTCAGCACAATTCCGAAACGTCGAATCTTAGAATTAGGTGGCGAGGAGAGAAGGAGGAAGATGGATAAATGAAATGGTACAATAATATGTGCTTAAAAAATGATAAATATATTGTTACAAATATTTGGCTTAATTATCCCACTCGACTACATAGCCATCGAATAGAGCAGTATCATCGTCGGTAAAAATAGCATTGTCGACGATTTCATTAAATAGAGCCTCGTCGGTATAAAACAAATCATCGCAAACTTGCTCGGGGATTATCTGAATTCCAATATCGCGAGCCTGAAGCCCTGATACCGCATTCGCAAAAATAGTATTACAGTCAATCGGTTTCCCATTGACACATCTCCGCCAAACTACACTTTTTGGATCCGTCAAACTGTGCAGGTGATATATATCGTTATAATCATTGTTTTCGTAATCCTCATCTTCATCCTCACTAAGATCTGAAAAGAATGGTTTTTGCCGCGCATGCCTGTTAAACCAATATCGCTCACTCTCGGAATTTTCAGGCAGCATCTCACAGCCGCACATGCTAATAGGATTATAGAACACTTTTAAAAAGATGTCGCCATCGTGAACAACTTCCGCCTTATGAAGTTCTTCACCACAAATTTCTTCGGTTTGAACCGCAACATTCCGACACGCAACATATATTTTAGGGTTGCAGTCATGTATAGGCAGCACAGTGGAGTCAGAGATTGTAGCTGCAGCGGGGGGGTTCAATTCCGCGGGCAATGACATAATCTGAAATCGATTTTTCTTATAATTCTCAAAGTTACCAACACAACGATTCACTAAAAATATGATAATGGAAACTTACGATATTAATCGATTGTATTTCCACGCGTCGAACAACTGATGATATTCTTCAAAAGCAGTCTCCTTCAAAGCAATTTCACTTAGCTCAAAAAATGAAGAAAGTGTTTAAAAACTGTCAAAGTGGCTGCACGTCGACCACAAATTGACAGACAACTGGTCCCGTAGCATCTCCAGGCTCTCGCCTGTATGCCCATGCCTAAAGTTGCATAGCTTTGCAAAAGTAGGATGTCTTTGTTCTACACCTGCATTTTCGCTAACAATCATTTCCTCCCATGCATCTTCTTCGAATTTTCACTGCCCATCCTCAGTGCATTTATCATCTTCTTCACATGCACCATTTGACTGAATCGAACCGTTCCCTTCTTCTTTGGACACATCTATCCTACCACGTTGAACATGTATCGAACATCTATCGTACCATTTTGAACGTGTATTGAACGTCTAACGTACCACTTTGAACGTGTATTGAACGTCTAACGTACCTCTTTGAACATGTATTGAACATCAATCGTACCACTTTGAACGTGTATTGAACATCTATCGTACCACTTTGAACGTGGATTGAACATCAATCGTACCACTTTGAACGTGTATTGAACATCTATCGTACCACTTTCAACGTATATTGAACATCAATCATACCACTTTGAACATGTATTGAACATCTATCGTACCACTTTGAACATCTATCGAACATCTAACGTACCACTTTGAACATGTATCGAACATCAATCGTACCACTTTGAACGTGTATTGAACATCAATCGTACCACTTTGAACGTGTATTGAACATCAATCGTATCACTTTGAACGTGTATTGAACATCTATCGTACCACTTTGAACGTGGATTGAACATCAATCGTACCACTTTGAACATGTATTGAACGTCTATCGTACCACTTTGAACGTGTATTGATCATCTATCGTACCACTTTGAACGTATATTGAACATCTATCGTACCACTTTGAACGTAGATTGAACATCAATTGTACCACTTTGAACATGCATTGAACGTCTATGCTACCACTTTGAACGTGTATTGATCATCTATCGTACCACTTTCAACGTATATTGAACATCAATCGTACCACTTTGAACGTATATCGAATGTGTATTGAACCACTTCTACATAATTGTAACCATCGACTTAATCTAGCGTACATTATATATTTTAGGAGGTTGGGTTGGGGAGAGTGAAGAAAAAAACATTTATGCATTAAAAAAAATTGATTACATTTTATTTATGAAATTCCATCTGGTGTTTAAACCACCAGTTGAATATTTTAAATACATTTTGCAAAGCACAATGCTTTGCGTGTCTGCCACATCGCAGAGTATTAACTACATTTAGCTTATTTAGAGATTTGATATCCTCGTAATCAATGTCCAGTGTCTCAATGACCACGTCCGCTCTCGTATTTTCATCGAGGAAATCCGCAAGCCAGTCGCGTTTCTGCAACCCTTTAACGTATACGATATGGGATGAGTCATCTTCTTCGTCGATAGCATCAGCTACAGCTTTCGTAATTAGCTGTTTAGCCATACTGTATGGAACGTCTCCATCTTCCCACCGTAGTCCATGATGTTTTGCCACCAACCACCGGATGCTCGATTTGTCAGATTTCGTGAGAAGATATTGTGGCATCGAACTCCCAAAAATATAGTGCGAGAGAATTGTTCCCTTTCGTAGGACTGCCACTTCCTTCACGATAAATCTTCCGTCAACGATGAACCCTTGCAGGTCAACAAATGTTGGTACGACCATTATCGGTACAATGTAAAGGTCCGTTCGCTTCCAAGACAGACAGGAGAATGCGATCTTTCTCGTAAAGCATCTCGATTTTCATGATGAAATTTTGTACGAATTTGACACAGGAGAGGGCGGGCAAGTAGCGTGGCAATTTAATTGATTTTGCGCACCACGTTTGTCAGCGGATTGTATTCAACCACCCGATCGTGCAGAATCAGACAGTAGGCTGTAGTATTTGCAGGCACATTCTCTTTACAGTCGAATTCTATGCGCACGTCCACGGTGCTATTCTTGATCGACTCATTTTGTCGCGAGCAATCAATCACCACGAGGGGGCCAAATTGCAGAAATTGGGCCACGGTGAATAATGCCTCGTTGCAACTATGTCCATAATACGATTTACGGAAATGTGTATACATGTTAAACAAGATGGCATGTCTATTCTTGTCAAAGTCCAAGTTCATGTCATCGTACGGGTAAAATTCCGAATTGAGAAAAAGTTTTACATTGGTTAATTTGCAGTGGTCGAACCGAGTAACATCTTCGGTCATCATATTCTTTCGAGCAGTCTGTAGAGCAAAGATAATGTATCGCGGCTTCTCCAGCTGTGCAGCTGCCTTCACGGCCCAGGAATGCTTGGTTGTGCTCTGTAAGAGAGGATACTCGTACAGATCCCAGGAGCGAAAACTAATGCTCAGGTTTTGTCCACTTTCCAAAGCATGTAGCAACGATAGCTTATTAACATCATTCAACGTCACATGAGGCATCCGCCATTGCACTTTAAGTAATTCAATTTCTGGTTCCAACGTTGGTGATCCTATTAGAGAATTGTTATCGTTGCGCGATCGTATTAAAATCAATTCGTGACGCGCATTAATAACCATGCGTTTGTAGTCCTCGCAAAATCCCAGCAAATATTTGAGCGGGATGCAAAAATTGAAATGATTTTTCACTATTAGCTCATCGTGCCGTTTCAAGCCCCATCCAGCATTCTCCATATTCTTGTCTTCGTCAGATGTCAGCGATACATAGTTTTTAAGCGTGCTAGTTACTCCAACGTTTCTGTTACAGTCAATCTCCACGCCATTCAGCTCATATCGAATCTCATCAAATATGAACGCCATGCAATTATTTCCCAACATCACCGTTAATGCATCATTTGGCTTATTTATCATCAATTTCCCCTCCACGTAGAGGAAACTTTCACACGGCAATGTGTATAAATCCTGCTGCTGTATAGGTATTCTTATCTCGTCGCTGTGTCCGAACGTTGTGTTGACGTATGGGTTGTATGTATGTGTCTCAAGCTTGACGATGCGATCATCAAACGTCGGCTTCCCTCCAATGCTTAGAATGTCAGCCATTTTTCAACTTAAATCCGTACAACGAATCCCAGCGATTTCAAAAAAGCAATGTTCACAGCACTGAGCCTCTTCTTTTTAGCGTAATCAGAGCTGTTGCTGTTGTTACAAACAATTTCGCTTGGAAGAAACGTGTTTCTGAAGTCGTTCAAAACAAGCATCTCATTCGTTCGCACCACGTGTATTATCGTCGTCGGCGTACGTGCAGTCTGATGGTAATCTCTTCACCTCGAAAATCGAGCAATTGTCCGTCTTGATCCACAACGCGTATCGTTAGATCCGTAATGACCCGTGCAGTGATTGGAAGGTAAATGATCTGCGCGGGCGTTTCCGATATCTTATATCCTGGTGGGACTCTCGGAGAAAATTCATGTATCGTATGTACGCGCTTTCCATTATTGTACGCGCCAGCGGTCACGCTACATTCTATGCGAATAATGTTTACATTCATGATATTAATCGGATTGTCCGATTCGTGCCACTGTCCTGGTTCTAATACCCGATTCATCGAGAATCCCAGTAGCGATCCAATGTTATTGGGCTTTGTAAAGTCTACGGCGAACCGACAATACAGCTCGCTTTTCATGGTGTTGTTGTTGGGGCGCAACACTATTGGATACACATCGCTGTCGCCAACATCGCGGGCATCGGTACCACCGAGATTTTGAGGATATCGCTCGAGTAATCGTTGCTTCAAATACTTGGCAATGGCGTCTAGTTCGTAGGAGCCGTGGGGAATCGTAATGTATTCATGGTCGGCATCAACGCTGTTGTTGGTGTCATAGTTTACGACGAAGTAGAATTTATCGTTGCTCGAGTCGATGTTCGGTATTGTATGATAAGTTTCAAAGGTGGTTAGACCAAGCTCGTAATCATCATCACTTAAATCTATGGGTGGAAAATAGCTCACCGCGAGGGTGCTACTCTTGCCGGTTAGAATGAATGTTAACGACATATTCCGAGCTGTACGACTCGAGTAGTACTGAATCATAGCGGTTGGAAGTCATCCCTTAAATTTGGTGCCGATCGTTTGTAGAAAGCGTAGACATAGTTGTCCACAATTGCTCTGATCGTACTTCTGATAAGACGTTCGATTGTATTCGATTTTTACAGCATCTTTATCCAGATATTGCACCAATTCCTTAGGCGGTCGAAGATTGCCAAAGCTGTCGAAATATACAGCTCGACACCCTCTCTTCGCATATGCCACCCAATGAGTCCCCGACCCCTCGACATTGTCCAAATTTACGATACCGCTCTCGTTTCGACGCACTCCTCCGGCTGGTAGCGCGTTGCGCATAAAAACACCTCTAAAGAATGGAATACGCATACGTTTTGCCAAATCCTCCAATTGCTTGTCGGTAGTTACACCCACAGGCATTTTTAATGTCTTTTCGGCGTTTTTTTTTTCGTTTCGATATTCCCTGTCCGCGCTTGTATGGTGTGAGATAAAGTCCGCGACCTTCCATGGAGCGATTATGACGTTGCATTTCCTGTAGTTGACGTTGCGCCGCCTTATTATCGTTTACCGCCTTGGCGATCCCCGCCGCTCTGCCAGCCAATGATCCGAGAACACCTAGCAGCGGGAGAAGTGGTAATATACCACCCCGTTTTGCCACCGGAAGAATCCGCTTTTGCGACGCTCTCTTTGGAGTCCTTTTGCGGGTTTTTGTTTTCATCCCCATTCCGATTTTCGTCTTGGCCTTCATAGCCGCCCAAACAGCTGTAGCAGCGCCTCTTTCACCCAGAGTCGAGTCTCGCGCAACGATACGTTTTCGCGCTTTGTCAGCGAGTACGTTATCTGCCGCGTGTCTTTCACTGAGATCGTTGCTGCGGGAATAAGCAATATCGTGTTCGCGACACGCTGCGTCCAACGGATTTATGCCTTGATCACCTCTAGCCAATCGTTTTGCTAGATGAGTTCCTGGACCGCAAAACTGGTATCCCGGGATATGTAATTCGATGGGTAGTGCGTTTATCGCGCGATTTAACAAACCACAACCTTTCTTTACTCTCGTCGGCGACATTCGCCACAGTTTTTAATCAGTGGTGCTGGACCGTCGATATGCGTTCGCTGCCAAGGGCGATTATAATGTTCCAAGCACCGACGATACTGTCGAACCTCAGAATCAGCTTTTATATGCTCGGGGAGTCTGTCCCACAACTGATCAATGTGTCTGTCAAACTCGCGGAGTAGAATAATCTTTGGTATATATTGCAACTGCTCAGAGGTTAGGTCTCGAATATCGCAATTATCCGACAGGACCAGAAGCATTTTGAATACTGAGCTGGTTTGCTTCGGCGTGGGCCTATAAATAGGACGCGTCGCCGCTTCGACGTATCAAAATCATTTTTCACGGTTCATGGAGAGGATGCGATTCGTGCGACAACCTGTGGCGATACGTGTGACAAATTTTGACGATAAATCGCAAATGATGTCCCCGAAAAAAACAAGACGCAGACATGGTAGCATGCTACCAAACACTATCCGTTCCCTCATTTGCGGCCCATCAAATTGTGGAAAGACCAACGTGTTGGTGAGCTTGTTGGAAAGTCCTCACGGCGTCCGCTTCGAGAACGTGTACGTGTATTCCAAGTCGTTGCAACAGCCGAAATATCAATATTTGGAGAATTTATTGACTCCGATAGATGAAATTGGCTACTTTACGTTTTCGAATAACAGTGACGTCATCCCACCGAGCGAATCGCTTCCGAATTCCATTTTTATCTTTGATGATGTGGCTTGCGATAAGCAAGATACGATAAGGGAATACTTTGCAATGGGGCGCCACTCGAACGTCGACTGCTTCTATCTCTGTCAGACGTATGCAAAGATTCCCAAACATCTTATATGCGACAATGCGAATCTGCTGATTCTGTTTAAACAGGATGGTACCAACTTGAAACATGTGTACAACGATCACGTAAACACCGACATGTCTTACGAGGATTTCAGTGGTTTGTGTCGTAATTGTTGGCAGCAGGAGTATGGTTTCGTGGTAATAGACAAGGATAGTGCGATGTCCAATGGACGTTATAGAAAGGGATTTAACGAGTTTGCGATACCGTGAGATGGTCAATTGTCATCAACACGCCGGCGAGAAAGCAACGTCTACGGCACAATGATGATCGACATCGATAATCTGGAGATTAAGGATCGCGAGAGAATAGCGAAGGAAATTGCAAAAACTAGTGAAGCTATTCGCAAGAAACATCAGGCTTTGAAGACTGGCAAGATGGATGAAGATATTGCGTTGGAGAGATACTTTAAACCTGTTGTCGAACCCTTAAAACATATTGTTGAAAATACCACAGCGGTGGATGCTGACACGTCACCGCTGATGAGCACAGACATCGAAGGGAATGAAACATTAACGCCTAAAACAAAAATCGGGTCGAAAGGGAACACATCGCGCAAGACAAAGAGGAAACCATACATGTCATTGGAAAAATCAATTGTATCCTCCACACCAATTCAATCGAAGCGAAAACGACAGAATGTCGCATCAAACGATTCACCCGTTCCTCCCACACCAATAAATACATTTCTGGGTGTACAATCGCTCACAACCAATGATGAGGACGACGTTTTCGAAACTACACCCGATGAGTCATTTGCAACATCTATTAGACAGCAATTCCAGACATCCGAGGGACAAGAAACGTTCCGCAGCCATTTCGGCCCGCTGGGGCAAAAATACATGAGTGCAATCCTAAGTGGTGATAGGGATACAGCAATGGACTATGTGTACGGCGTATACTTTGGCAATAGTGGAACGATGCTTGGGGATAAGGCTTTCGATATAGACAAGTCTGATAATATAATCATAAATGGTGTAAAATACGGAGGAACACCCGGCCTTTACGAACTGATTTTCAAGAGAATTCCCGATGATGCTATATACACAGATGCCGATAAACAAAAATATAAAAGCATACTGCTGACGACGAATGCCTACAGACGCGGTCATAACGCTCAAAATCCCGTATTGGGTAATAAGGGATACAAGTATAAAAATGTAATTGCACCACTACTCCCCCGTGTATCAACCAGTAAGGCGGGGAAAGGTCTAACAACACCGCGAGCCATGGTGGTAAACGATAGCAAGATCGATTACGTGCACTGGGACGATCCCAACGAGCTGGTGGACCGATTCCGTTTGCTGGAAGCGTCACGTCAGGCGGGTAACAACTCACATGACAACGAGATTCTATCGATTATCGAGGAACTCCGCGAGGAAGGCCTCATTATAAATTAAACCGCACGTCGATGATTTGCACTGTATGCATCGAGATGTCGATCAACAAATTTGGGGTATCGCTCGAGAAGAGTGGAGCAGCTAGAATGGACTATTACAAATGGAACGGTGTGCTTCGAAATTACATGCGAGATAACGCTCTTTGCGTGGCTGGTGCGGACTTTGATGCAAAATCACGCAAGATACGACGCGTAGCGCAACCCACGGCTGACAGTGATGCCGTCAATAAATTATACATGGAAAAGAGCATTAAACTTTTGAGAGAGCAGCAGGAAGAATTAGAGAGGAAGCTGGTCGTGTTTCAGAGAGATATGATGACGCTGCAAAACAGCGTTCAAAAGATATCGCAGGTGTCGAATTCTATCCCACAGCAGCGCTGCGAAGGAGAATCATGCGAGACGATTGAACTTGTCCAGAATTTCCTCGGCACATAATGCACGTACACGATAATTATCGAATCATTCATGTCAAAGACACCTCTACGATCAAACATGCAGCCATTATCGAAATCCAAGAGTAAAGGAAACCATGGTCGCAAGAAGCTACAACTCGTTGAGGAATTGCATGCTCCAGCCCGAAGACATTTCCCACGGAGGCGCGTCATAGTGCATGGATACGATGATCTGTGGCAAGCTGACATTGTAGAAATGCGTCCATACTCGCGATTCAACCAGGGTTACCACTACATACTCACCATCATCGATGTGCTGAGCAAATATGCATGGGCGGTACCGCTCAAGACTAAAAGTGGTGCTGAGGTGACTAAAGCGTTTGCAAAGATATTTAGAGATCGATATCCAAAAAATTTGCAAACCGATCAAGGAAAAGAATTTTACAACGCCGATGTGCAGAAACTCTTGACGAAGCATGACATTAATCATTATTCGACGTATTCGGTGATGAAGGCCTCCGTCGTAGAACGTTTCAATCGAACTTTGAAGAACAATATGTGGAAACTGTTTACGCTGAATGGAACCTATAGATGGATCGATACGCTACCAAATCTACTTGCAGAGTATAACGCACGAAAACATAGAACCATCGGAATGCGTCCTTGCGATGTTACCCCTGCGATCGCCGAGAAGCTGCTAGCCACCGTATACAGCAACATAAAGATCGCTGCTCCCGTGAGATTCAAATTAGGCGAGTTTGTGCGCGTGAGCAAATTTAAAACCATCTTCGATAAAGGCTATACACCGAATTGGACAACGGAGGTGTTCAGGATAGCCAAAGTACAGACAACTAATCCCGCGACGTATCTGCTCGTCGATTCCTGTGGAAAACCTGTTGCCGGAGGATTCTACGAACACGAGCTGCAACGCGTCATCGATCCTGATGTATATCTAGTGGAAAAAGTTTTGCGTAGGAATGGGGATAAGGTGTACGTCAAGTGGCTGGGGTTTGATAAATCACACAATTCATGGATAAATAAAAATAATGTATTGTAAATAAATACACAGTTCAATAAATACAATGATACATATACATATACATGAGTGAACAATTTTATTTGATATAATTCCACCAATTTACAATAATATTTTAATAAATGCATATGCACCGATTTTTACATAATAATAAACCCTGTTTAAATAATTTCCATACATGTGCGAAGAATTATATATTTTTATACAATAATTCTACCATTTATAATAAATACAATAATTTCTATTTTACAAGGGTATTTTATAATGTCCCCAGGGCAAAGTGTCGGTCGAATCGGGTACGATATGCCGCTTGTCGTCGTACGGACTTAGAGCGATTTTGGATTCCGAAATGGTGTACACTTTGTGCAATTTAGACCTTATGCACGATTGTCTGCGAACCATTTCGATCTCCCTATGCAAACACTGCGCGTAGTCGTCGAAAGTTATCGTTCGGGCTATGACGTTGGTCTTGACGCCTTTCGCCTTTTTCGTATCTTTTTTACCATCTACGCGGAGTGCATACATTTTCGCTCTAAGACCTACGAATTCGGTCATTATCGCACCGTTATTTTCGTCCTTCATCAGCCCCGGAACCTTCTTATTTACATGCGGCATACTATATGCATTATCAGTAGGATAATCGGATGTGTCGAATCTATCGATATTGTGTTTCATGGTCTAGTAGATATCGTCGCATTTAATGTGATAAATGAGGCTGTCTGTGTCCGTATATAGAATTTTACAATTTTGGCCGTGCAGTGGAGACATGTACTCGTGATGAAATTCATACAAACAAATTTTTGATATGTCCAGGATGCACATACCCACGTATATCGGTTTGTTGAATTTCACCTCGAGTTTTCGCAATTCAACAGCTATTAAATTTTCCGAAAAAACACTTCTGCTATGGAAATTCGGTTTCGCGATCATTGCCTCCGCACCATATCGCCCTTCCCAATGTGTCAAAAGTTTTACATCCACGTGATTTCGTACATTTTCCATAGTTTTACCGAATACCGCGTTGTTCATCAATTTGTACAAATTTTTTTCAAAATCATTTGTCGCGCTTGTTCTAAACCGTGTATTTAGTTCGATGTAATCGCGGAGCCAGGGGGATTGAGCGAATTGAAGCACGCGGTGTATCTTTGTAATATTAAGACCGTGACGCGTGCACTGCTGCAGATTGCGATAATGGATAACGTAACGCTGCTTATCGTATACCGTCGCGAGTAACTTGTCCTGTCTGCTACCAGGTGGTTTGGCACGCGTCGGGCAGAACGGTAGATCAGCATGAGCGTCGTGCAGACGTTGCGGATATTCCAGATCTACCTCGAGAATGTATCCCGTGGGCGAATCGACAACGATTTTAGACACGTCAAAATTTGTGACACCTTCGACCCATTGAAAATCAGCGTATGGAAGGGGCTGACACATTGCCCATCCATACAAATTGTTCACGTCAAAGTACATCAAATACGATGACTCTTTCGATGCGTCGTAAGATGGCATGTACTTGTTATTGGCCTCTGCGTATCTTCCGGAACATTGACTTAAACCCCCACGTATACCGCGTTCGATAAACATAACCATATCGATGTCTGTGAGCAATTCGAATGTAATTTTGGTGTGTTTTAGCATGGCATCCCACGTGAAACCAGGTAAAGTATAATAATGTGCTGAATCTAATCCGTAACTCTTGATACAACTTTCGCGAAAATTTTCAAAAATATCTGCCAATAACAAGACATCTGTTTTCAAATACAAGTCGCTGTATTCGCCCAAGGTTCTAATCCCGAAACGCTGCCAGACAGTCCCCACGTGCGCGTAATCGGTCTCGGATACAGTCTCACCCGTTAAGGAACTGTAGAATGACTCGCGCGGCGGTAAGCATTGATCCTGCAGCTTGTTCGCGCAATCAAGGTATTCATATGGAAAGACACCCTTTCGCGTTAATAAATTGAAATCCTCGGTGGATAATGTTTCAAATTGAGATCGTAAAATTTTTAATTGATCTGTGGTAAGAAAAGATGCTAATTTATCGAGACTGGCATTCAGAAATTTGTACGAATCGATGAATCGCAATTTAATATAATTTCGCGAGTCTGATTCAGTCGTATCTTTAACATTTTTCGTGAAAGAAATATATTTTTCTTTAGTTATAGGCAATACATCAACGCTGCCTTCGAAAGCGGTAGCTATTTTCTCGATAATGAAATGGGAATCATAGCCGGATAAATTATGGAAAACTATGGGGATGTAAAATGAATTTTTATAATTTAAATTGCACTCCGAATGTGCTGGACCTCTAAACCGTCCGGAGAGATGGCAATGATCGCGGACTCGTATATCGCTAGCCTCGAATGGTTCTTCGCAAATGTGACAATGCGTCGCATTGCGAAATGTCGCCCACTGTTCGGCAGTTAAATCTAACATGTGAACATTATTTGCTAGAATGGGCTTGGCAAAGTTGGCAAAATTGTTTAGTTCGTCTACGAACCAAGAAACACAATCCGCATCGCGGCGACATCGATACGTCGATAGCGATGTATCGTACGAGCAATGCATATAATATGCAATGCTGTGCACTTCATGGTGCTGATATGCATGTAATTTATTATCTATGTCACCCATTCGGTGACTGTCCTCCGTTTTCCCGATGATGCACTCCAGATCTGCATACACCACGAAGGGGAGCCGCTCCTTCCTGCAATGGTTGTCGAAATTGAGCAAATTGGAGCTTTCACTGGGCAGCAGGATGGCGCAGTTGTTCATTTTCCCACAGTCCAGCGAATGAAGCTCCAACTTCTCGACAGATCCGAAATAGTGCATGCATCTGTAAAACCAAAATAATTTTTTATTTAATTTTTTCGCAATACATTTCTACATTTCGCAAGTTTACATATACGTACCGGTCGCAGATGAATTTCTTTGCCTTCTTCTTGCTCAGCTGTGCGCTCACCAGCCGGGACAAGTCCTTAATGCATGCAAAGTGTCCTACATCATCGTGTTCTCGATTCGGCGTGTAGAGCAGGTTCACGTGCCGATCCCTCTTGTTGCTGGTGAGGCGCAGTGGAAAGACCGTCGACCCTTTCTCCGCCTCGAAGCTGTAGACGTTGACGGAGATGTCGTTCAACCCCTCAAACTTCCCAATCTGCGCCAGGGACATTGGAAAATCAATGCCCTGGAGATTTAATACGGAAGCATAGTCGGGGTATGAACTTGGGCGCGCGGTGTCTCTTTCCGCAGGATGGAGAGCGGCGACCACAGCCCACGCGAAACAGGCGTTGTCTGGAGATTGTACGCTAATCGTTGCCTTCTTCAGCAACAATTCCCGCGGCAACTTGTAGTGGCACCCCGCGCGCAGCGGATTGTACTTGTTGACATTGACGATCAGATTCATGATTCTCGTCAATGCCCATCCGCTGTCGCGTTCCTGAAACTCTTCCAACGATGTCAGAGTGGGTTCGATGATGCATCGCTGGTACCACTCCTGCAGATCGGATGTGTGGAAGAGTTCGCAGTTTCGGGTATTTATGCTTTTACAAGCATGCTTGTCGCCTGTCACAAATTCGCCATTGAACACCGTGTTCACTTTGAGGTTTCGATGTTTCCTCAAAGCACCCCGCACATGCTCCAACACAATGATCGCCGCATCTTGAAGGAAGTTGCGCGGCTCGATATAGTTCGAATTTAGCACGACACCTGTTAATACGCGGGTATCGAACGCAGTGTCTATTTCGCGCCACAAAAGTCCCGTGCGCGAATGTCCGGCACCTTCGCGCACGAAACGGCCGCGCAGCGAATATTTTAATCCTTCGAGCTGCGCGATTCGCGCAACCAACGATTGCTGAACACCAATCGATAATCGAGAACGTTTAATGCGGCTGTGTTCTTCCAACGATTCGATACACTCGTTGCACCGTTCTTCCCACGCGAGGTACTCTTCCGGCGAAATCAATCGTGCAGATTGATCCAACAATTGGCGTTCTACTTGCGCGAATACTTCCATGATCGTAAATGGAATGTAATATCTTTTCCTCGCAACACGTTGCAACGATTTGAGGCTGTGTGCAGTTTGGAGCGCGCTTTTATGACTGATACCACGATTTGGTATCTCTGTCTAACTCTTTCGATGTACCTCCTCCCTCGGATGCATTGCATGTAAAAAACGGTGATCCGTTCCAACATGATTCTATGCAGTTTAATTTCTGTCGATACAGCATAATTCTTTCTGTGATTCACGCGTATGACGAATTAGCGCGCAAAATCATACGATACGGTTTCTGCCAACACCCAAATTCTAAGATTCGACGCTTCCAAAAGTATTATATTACATTCGACATGTGTCGAGACTTTTACCCTTGAGGATGGAGCTCAAATTATATGCGATCGCGCGATATGACCTTATATGGTGTGCAAACTCCAAATCATCTGATGCAGTTTCCATCGATACAGCATAATTATTTCTAGGATTCACACGTACAATGTTTCCAAAAAGTATTATGTTACAATCAACACGTGTCGAGACTTTTATCCTTGAGGGTGGGTTCAAATTACAAGCAATCGTGCGATATGCTATGATGTTCTCCCTCAGATGCATTGCATCGCATGCAAAAAAAAAAAAAACGATGGTCCATCCCAACATTCTATGGAGGGGATGGTGCTATGCACCTCTATTTAATCCAGCTCCTCATACGCTATTCAATCAATCGCTCAGTAGCTCTCCAGCGACTTTCGACATATACAAACACAGTGCTCAAAAAAAAAAATGTATAGCGCCAGTGTTGGGAATTATTACGCTCCAATAATCGCAGAAGATAATGCAGCTTCACATAGGACGAATACATCTAACAGGTATGATATAATTTTTCATATTCCCTCATGATTTTTATTTGTGTTTTTTTCTCGATAATAGCAATCATTTCCCAGCTTTTATTGTTCTTTTAGCTCGCGTTACGCAGCTCGTATCATGGTTAGAAGATATGCGCTAACATCTACAGCATATAAGTATCTGGAAATGGGGATCAGCGTGCGACCTATAGCACTTGTAGAAATCGTTCTCGGCGACAATCGTGGGAATCAGTTGGTACTGTCTATGCCAACATGGAAAGGATTAATTGAAAAACGTGCCGACATCGAGCAGCGCATGCGATCGCTCGGATCATCACCACTATGGATTAACGATTTGGCGGTGGAATTTTGTGTAATGTATAATTCGCGAATTGTAAAGATGATGCAGCATAATAAGTCGCTATATTTCAAACCGGATACGGTAACATTTTTATTTAATCTCGAGCACTGTATCAATCATGTATATATGCAGCTTTATGAAACTACACATCACGTCGATACGAAGTTTTCAAATTTTGTGAGCGTGTTACAGCGGTGCGATGCCGTCGATGAAACTTTAGACTCGTGCTGCGCTGCTAAATCTATATGCGATAGTGAATATTTCGATGGTACATCTCTTATTGATTGCGAACTGCTGGCATGTGCCTTAAATAATATTATCGATGTCACTCGCAGCAAATGTTAAATAAATTGTACAATTATTCTTTGTAACAATATATCTTCAGCGTAAAACATATTATTTCTCAATTTTATTTTCCCGTCTTCCTCCATCTCTCCTCACCACCTAATTTTAAGATTAAACGTTTCAAATTTATTATTTCTCTGCGTTGGGGAAAAAATTTCTGTTGGCGCCGCATAATTCTTTCTATGATTCGTACGTTCTTCACGCCGCGAAAATGACATCATCCTGCACGGCTGCTACAGAGAATTCGAATTATGTGAGATCGCGCGATACGCTGCGACGCTAAATCGGAAGGCTTTAGAATGCTGCATATTTTGTTTTTGAAAAAAAATATGTCTGTTTTCTACATAATATTCTTTCTATGATTCGTACGTTCTTCGCGCCGCGAAAATGACATCATCCTGCACGGCTGCTTCAGAGGATTCGAATTACGCGAGATCGCGCAATACGCTGCGACGCTAAAATCGGAACGCTTTAGAATGCTGCATATTTGTTTGAAAAAAATATGTCTGTTTTCTACATAATGGTTCGCTGGATCGCTGATTAAAAAATTATTTCTCTGCGTTGGGGGAAAGTATCTGTTGGTTTGAAAAAAAATATTTGGGGGTCATTTCCTCCCTCGGCCAGGTCTAAAAATATTTCGGGGGTGGGCCAAGGTCTGAAAAAGACTTTGGGGGTGGGCCTCTCCCTCCGCGGAAATTTCCAGCGGTGGGTCCGACGTGGAGAGGTCTACGCGGCAGCTCGGCCTGGAGTGATCCCCTCCATCATCGCGGCTTCCCCCACTCCGCGGCTCGTGCGCGCGCAACCAGTCTTCCTCTCCCCGCAGGCCCCGCGCCCATGCTTCCCTCCGCCGCGCTCCCCCGCGCGCCGTCACTTCCCCACGCCCCCGCGCTCCCCTCAGAGGACCTGCGTTAGAACCCGCCTAGTCTTACTACTTCTTACTGCTTCTTCTTTTGTGGATTTTTGACCGCAATATGTACGTCCGTATGTATACCTTTAGTGAAATTGTCTCATTGGAAAACCTAGTCTTCAGGTGAAGTCAGACGGCGAGTCTGCTTACATAGTAACCCCGATTGTTGGATGCGTTAGTGTAAGCTATATATGTATTTTGAATAATGGATTGCAGAGGTACAAATAAGTAGTAAATCAAGCTTCAGCCATGAGTATTTTAATTTTAAACGAACAGAATTAAAATATAATCATAAAAATGATGGAATTTTTCAATAACTTTCGTTGAAATAGCTCTAGATATCTAGGAACCTCATGGAACCTGAAAATTTGTGTGCTATTTGTTCCATTTGCTTTATAGAGTACATATTCAAAAGTTATAGCAGCAAATATTTGCAACTCTATATAATTTTTATACATAATTAAAATAATTCGATCTCCAAAAATGATGATGTTGGGAGCTAAAATGTATAATTCATTCTAAATAACGTGGTCGTAAATAATTTTTCTCTACAAAACACACTTCATACTCGGGACACTCCATGCGAACTCGGACAGATTTTGGAGTAACATTTGGGATTTTTGTGAAACTTGGATAAGTTGTTGTCTTTAGTGATATATAAATGTATTTCAAAAGGATTTTTCAAAATTTTCAAAATTGTAAATATTGACTTTCTTTCATTAAATGATAACTGTTGAACTAAGAGACAGATAAGAATCAGCTTTTGGGTGCTTACACTGGGGAAGTAAGAGTACCTAATAAAAATTATATCACTGTGAGATGCCGATGAGCGCTGGTCGAAGCGTAGCGCCTGACGCGTCAGGAAAACAACCGAAAAGCGCGCCGGCATTGTCGCGTGGCATGAGACGAAAGAAGGCGAGGCGAGGGGTTGCGTATCGGTCGTCCAGCAGGACTGTCGCGTGCTTGCGGATCCTATTCTTATTCTGCAGGGTGTTTCTCTACCTGTGGTCAATACTGTAAGGTGTGATTATACCGGCAAAAATAAGACGAAAATCAAGAGTGACGAAATTGCGGTAAACGCTACGTTTTCGAGAAAATTGACTTTGAATTTCACCTAAATACGCGTGCATCGTAGGCGCTTGAGGGGCACGCGGAGGTGAGCGGAACGTCCTACGGGCAGCTGACGCGTTACGCCTCTCCGCCTGCGTACTGGTATAAAAAAGCTGCGGAATACCGGTTGCGAGAAGAAATACCACTCGAAGAACGAATTCAAAATTTGAAGCAAGATTTGAAAAATGTACCGAGTCACGTTTTCGGTCAACACAAGGAGTGTCAGAAGTTAGCATACTTCTGTAAGAAATACTCTGATCCCAACAGAGTAGACTACGTTCCACGACTGAGAGAAGCTGGTATTTATGAAAGTATCGAAGAAGCGATGCAGCAACTTTTCGTTAAAGCTGACAGTTTGCTGCGCGGTCTAAACAACAATGCTGTTGAAGGTTTTAATAACATCATTGCTAAATTCATCGGAGGCAAAAGGATAAACTTTGGACGAGGGGGCTCGTATCAGGGTAGAGTCTCCGCTGCAGTCGTCCAATATAACACAAAAGAGGCGTTCAGCAGATTGAGTACGGCAATGAATAAAGAGCCGCCAACCATGGTATGAAAGCTGGAAGGACGTCGGAAGCGCGCAGCAGAAAAAGCAAGGGAGTATAAAAAAGAAGCGAAAGCATCCTCCTTTCGAAATAAAAAACAAACGTGCGACCAGGATTACGGCCCCAACGCGGCAAAACCAGATATGGAAGAGGCAGTATACTCTGCCGAGTGTAAAAGGCACGCGGATATACTCCTTCACTGGCAAACGAGGCGAGACGAGATCCAAGTGGAAACTCGCGATCAGGCGAACAGCGAAAAGTGGATTGGTTATAGGAAGAAATTATTAACTGCATCGAATTTCGGCAAGGTATGCCGATTACGAAAGACTACACGACTACACATAATGTACCCGCAACTCCACAATTTACATTCTCTCCAATACGGAAGGGAAAATGAGGCAAACGCCTTGAGACAAATGCAAGAAGAATTAGGAATGCATATTCTACCGTGTGGCCTCTTCATCGATGACACTGTACCTCACTTAGGTGCAACTCCTGACGGCCTCGTGGACCATGATAAAATCGTCGAAGTAAAGTGTCCTGAATCGGCCAAGGATTTAACACCTGCTGAAGCAATAAAGCAACTTGATAATATAAGGCGTATTTTCAAGGGTAATGAAATGAATAAGAATCATCATTACTATTATCAAGTGCAAGGACAATTGCACATAACAAAAAGGCAACGGGCCTATTTTTGTTTATGGACGCCGAAAGGAATGAAAGTTAAAACAGTATCGAGAGATGATCGATTCTGGGCAACAGAGATGGAGAAAAAACTGAAGAAGTTCTATGAGGACTGCATGTTGCCAGAAATTATAGATAGTCGATACAATCGCCAACAGCCGATTAGAGAACCTCCGTACATAAAAACAGGAGGAGCAGGTACGAGTACACAAGAAAGTACACAAAACGATGGATGAAAACATCGCAATAGCACCGGCGAGTGCATCCAGCGCATATGAAGAGCTGTCGAATAAGGAATTGCAATTCAAAGTCACTATTGCACCGGCGAGTGCATCCAGCGCATATGAAGAGCTGTCGAATTAGTAATTGCAATTCAAAGTCACTATTGCACCGGCGAGTGCATCCAGCGCATATGAAGAGCTGTCGAATAAGGAATTACAATTCAATATGACTATTGCACCGGCGAGTGCATCCAGCGCATATGAAGAGCTGTCGAATAAGGAATTGCAATTCAAAGTCACTATTGCACCGGCGAGTGCATCCAGCGCATATGAAGAGCTGTCGAATTAGTAATTGCAATTCAAAGTCACTATTGCACCGGCGAGTGCATCCAGCGCATATGAAGAGCTGTCGAATAAGGAATTACAATTCAATATGACTATTGCACCGGCGAGTGCATCCAGCGCATATGAAGAGCTGTTGAATAAGGAATTACAATTCAAAGTGACTAATGCACCGGCGCGTGCATCCAGCGCATATGAAGAGCTGAGAAATAAACAACTGCAATCCAAAGTGACCAATGTACCGGCGAGTGCATCCAGCGCATATGAAGAGCTGAGAAATAAGCAATTACAATCCAAGGTCACTAATGCACCGGCGCGTGCATCCAGCGCATATGAAGAGCTGAGAAATAAACAACTGCAATCCAAAGTGACCAATGCACCGGCGAGTTCATCCAGCGCATATGAAGAGCTGAGAAATAAGCAATGTTGCAAAATGTAAGTAAAAGCATGTAGTTTACAAAGCGCAGGAACCACCGGAGCAACGTGGAGGCGCCTGGAGTGCGCAGAGTTACTGAGCTGCGACGAAGGGAGTTCGAGGGCGAACATCGTCGCAGAATGGCCGAATTTTCCATGAGAGAGAGCCCCGTAGAGTGGAGTTGTTTAGTCAGGATGGGTCGTTCGCCGACCAAAGATCCAGGAAGTCTCTCGTTCGAGGAGAGAGTTTGAAGTTCTGAACGAAGAGTGTGAAGATTAGTGTAAGCTAATCTAATGGACTGGGCTGCGGAGGCTACCTTCGTAGCCCAGCCCTCTGTTTCTTTAAAGTGTTTCAGAGAGCACGAAACCCCACGACGAGGGACAAGGTGTCGGGGGACTGCCACCGCGGCCTGGATACGCGTTCCCGAATTCCCCGTCTGTGCTACGACAGAGTAGCAGTCCGCAGTGAAGCGCGGACATACGTGGAACCGCTTCTCTAGCCCTGTTGGCGTGGATCTTGGCTTCTCCCCGGTTTGTACAAACCAAGAGGTCCGCCTCAACAGGGTGGACAGCAGCCGGGAAATGGCATCTCCAACCACCAGTCGGACAAGCGGTGTAACTGCTTGGATCGGCTGGAGGGGATGTCGCGGAGACGGGAGCGTTAACAGGACGCACAGGACGGTCCCCTGGGTCAGCACCAGAAGCCACGAAGAGGAATGGGGCCATCTGAAAGCCAAGGCCTGAGAGAGGGAGAAGAGGACAAGAAGTCCAGAAGAAAAACAATGCAGACGAGCTGGGGTGCTGGGCAGATTGATCGGGGAACGGGCCGATAACACGCTCATGAGCTGTGATCCCCTGTTATCGGTTCCGTCTCACCTTTCCGTCTTCCCGGTTCTTTCAGCTCCAACGGATTCTCTCAAATAAAAGTAAATGTTAATGCTTCTCCGTCTCTTTTGCATGGAATCCGGAGCTGTGAAGGGATTGAAGTGTCAAGCTCGTACGGCCACCGGAAGGACATCGAGGACGAGCCCCTGGAGGAGAGAGTCGATCGCGACCAAGGATTCGACGAGGAGGAGGGAACGTCGCCGAAGCAGTGGAGACGTCGTCGGACGTCCTTTTGGAGGAGGCTGCCTGCAAACCAGGCAGCGCTGAAGTCTGCACGGGGTTCCGGAGGCTCCACGAAGGAGGATGGAGCATCGGAGCGTTGGAGTCGACGTGGGACGTTCCACAGTGGAGTTCCAGGGAGGTCGCGGGACACACGGAAGAGAAACGCGCTCGGAGCTCCCCGTGGATTTCGTCGTGGGACCAAGAGCCGCAGGGTTCCAGCGACGTCGTGGGACAGTACGCTGCAGAGTTTCAGAGACGTCGTGGGACCAGAAGTTGGAGCGTTTCGTCGTGGCATATCGAGAAGTCGCGTTATACCCACGCCTTGCTCAGGGTTTTTCCGTGGTTTTCCCCTGAGCGAGAAGGCAAATGCCGAAGCGGATGTCTGAAGAAGCCACGGGGCTGCACGACCACTTCTTCAGACAGGGGTACGAAGATTCCGAAGAGGATTCAATGCGACCGGGACGACCGCTCTTTCAAAGGGGGGAGCAGTATTGCGAGCACCATAGAGCTATGCATGGCCAGCTGGTGCTCGCAGCTGAAGACAGAAGAAGATCAGCCCTCTTGAAGAGGACGATCAACTTAGCAGGAAGTGTAAGTATCACTTTTTGCATTCAAGTGGTATAAACACAAAAAGTAATTTTTATTAAATTTATTTATTTTTACAGATCAAACCAGGTTGTGCATATGGACACCCCTTTCATGACGCCGACCGGACTACTGGAAATGCGCAGGCTGGATTCGCGTGATTATTATGTAGTCGGCTCCTCGAAGTGACAGAAAATATAACCTAATTGCTATACTCGATTTCCTAAAGATGCTGTTGCGGCGTAATAATAATGTTTTGGAAGGATGCTAAAAAGTTTACAAATGTTTTGTAAAAGAACGAAATAGCCACTAAACATTTGTTGTCATATAGCATATACGTAGGTTAAATTTTCTGACACTTCGAGGAGCCGACTAGTGTGGAGAATTATCAATAGTTTTCCATATCGAAAGCTATCGATATTTTTATATGACAATCGATGGTGATAGTCTTATTCTCCCACTTCCACTCTGTTCATGTCATGACGCCATCCGCGTTGCTTGACACTCTAGATAGCGACAGCCATTTTTTAAAAAAATAACTATTATAATATTTTTAAGTAAATGAAGAACTTCAACCGCTGTTAGAGTTATGCAAGAAATATCTCGGTATTCCGGCTACTTTCGCTGAGTCTGAAAGAATCTGTAGTAAAACTCAACAAATAATTTCTGAAAGGAAGTCCAGAATAAAAGCAAAAAATGTTGACAATATCGTTATTTTTTAAATAAAAATCAATGGCAATTTTCGTACACTACTCTTTTTTTAAACACTTCCTTCAAATAAATATTTTAATACGAATAAATATTTTATTCAAAATACTTGGCGCTGCGCTCCGAACAGCTCCGAATTGGTGTTGCTAAACTGAATAAATGTGTTTAAATAGCATTAATCCTCTTTCTTGTGCGTGCGTTCGTGAATGTGTGTATGTGTGCGTGTGCATATGCTACATATGATATTAGAATTAAATATTAAATATATGTAGAATAAATCTGACTGTGTTTCCAGTATGTATATGTATATTATGTATTTTAGATTGTAAGGGAGTTATTGCAAATTATTAATAGTAAGACAATTAGCGTTTCTTCGGTTTCGCAGCGCCAAGTATTTTGAATAAAATATTTATTCGTATTAAAATATTTATTTGTATAAAAATATATCTGCTTAATATTATTTAATACATTTTTTCTTTGTA
This sequence comes from Andrena haemorrhoa, assembly GCA_910592295.1. Classification (NCBI taxonomy): domain Eukaryota; kingdom Metazoa; phylum Arthropoda; class Insecta; order Hymenoptera; family Andrenidae; genus Andrena; species Andrena haemorrhoa. The sequence continues at coordinate 19,950,553 of OU342942.1, forward strand.
TAAATAGCCATTGTTATAATTGGCGCAATTTTTGTGTATCATTAATTTTGTAAAGCTATTAATTTACGACAATGTTTTTAAATGGAATTCTTTTTGATGGGTTCATTAAAATGTCCGCGATATGAGTAATGGAAGCTATGAACACAGCATTTTAGCTGTGCATATGTAGTTGTGTTATCTTAAGCGCAGTTGGAAAGCACCTTTATGTACTTGCAGCTCATTTTGATTTCACATCTTTTTTATTTTGTAATTAGTATTAATTTCTATTTTTTGTGATTTATTTGATTTCACGTACTTGCCTTATTTTATTTACTTTTTTGAAGTTTTTTATGGGGATCTCACTTCTTTTTACAAAGATAATAATTCACGTACTTGCCTTATTTTTTTTACTTTTTGAAGTTTTTTATGGGGTTTCTATTTACTACATTTCACTACATTTGCAACAAATGACACGTATGAAATGGGCTTAAAAACGACATATTATACGTACATTTGCGACATGTCGTAAATGCATTTGTGACGCAGTGTAAAATACTGTTGTGTAACCATCAGTTCAGCATGAACCAAAGAAGCGCGAAGTGCGACTCGGGTCACACGAATGTAATAGGAAAGGGAAACAGAGCGAAGTTCGCACAAGTCAAGAGATTTGAAAGTAGTTAGAAATTCTTTTAACAGGTAAACTTCAAAATTATAAATTAATCAATACCCACTTGGAAACGGGTGTTTGAATAAATGAACTCCACTTTGATCCCTTCTCCTAAGTGTGAAATCCAGCGCAATGTTGTTAAACGCTTGTTTCTAAAAATCAATATCCGAAGAGAAAGTAGATGGACCAATAAGAATTTAGTTTATAAATATTTGATCGGCTTTTTATTTTAAGGACATTTTGTAATTAACAAACGATGTTAAAGCGATTGCCTTGCAGGACTCACTCGAACCCCGAAAGCAGAAGCGAGCAGATGTACAATTAAAACCCTCGTAAATTCTTTATTTCTGTTCAAATCATTTCGTTGCGTTCATTAAAGTTGTCAGTTATTTGTGTTCAAATCGTTTTATTATATTATTATCATTTAATTATTATAATTATCTTTAAAACTTCGCGTCCAAGGAGCAGAACGCTTTAGCGTTCCACGGGCATCGTCCCGCGCCCGAATTCCCTAAAGATCCACGCAACAATACCGACCCACCACTGCTAACCATATAAAATAGGAACAACAATTTTTTTAATGTGGGTTGGTCCGTCGTTGCTCTGACTGCCTCTGTTGCGGTTTCCGCTACTGTAAATATATGTAATCGCGTGAAGTTAGCTATAAGACATAGAGATATCAAAGCTAGATGTAGAGCGAAATTCAAATCCTTTGTAGCGGGAAGATTTATTATAGTGTTGCGTATTTCTGCGGTGAAATTGAAACGCGAACGCGGGTTGGTGCCCGTGGAGCGCTGAACCGCTCTACTCGTTAGAGTGCGCGGGTATTTCAAATAAAACAAGTAACACGGAACTATTTTAAGTTAACTGTTTGGTGTATTTCGTCTATTCAAGAAGCTAGTTGGCGATCGAATGAATGCAGTGTACAAGAAAACGCTCCGAGCTCATCGACGAAGTCGGTGCAAAGATCCTGTAGATCCTCCCCTAGATCCTTGTTGTCCAATCAGCACGATTGCATCCCTCAAGCTGCATCAGTGGGTTGTCCTTCGCCCTTCCTTCACGCTTCCTCCCACTCTTGTCTAGTGATCGAGGCACGCTCCCCGTTTTACATATAGTGGTACATAAGCTACATACAGTACATACATATCTCGCAGGTAAGTAAGCGCAACCCTCGGGGTCAAGACGACGTCACTCGGAGAAAGTTTATGGCTTTATGACTTTCAACCTCCCCCGACCGGAGTTTTTACCCTAACAGGACATCGGCAGTTATTGAAAGGGAGGACAGAATTTTAAGTGCTTTTACGAGGCGAGCCGCTGCCCGCTCGACGAAATTTGGCACGCAGATGTGCAAAGGAAAAAGTTAAGCTCTTTATTATCACTGCTTGGCCTAACTGTAGTTTCGAGAAGTATTGAATGCAAACCCAGGCTCTCGCATGCCTTCTGAGTTCAGGTAATAGATTCTAATTATGTACGAGCACGTTTGAAAAACTGCAAAGGAAACCCTCGAGAAACACAACGCGCTCTACGTGTTTATGAGTCCCGGCAATAAACTCTTCCTTGTCCTCCGTTTCAATCTCGCTTAAAACCTTCCAGATGCGCTGTTCGCTTCAAGCCCGCATGCCTACAATAAATCTTCCAGCTACAAAGGATTTGAATTTCGCTCCACATCTAGCTTTGATATCTCTATGTCTTATAGCTAACTTCACTCAATCACACATATTTACATTAGCGGAAACCGCAACAATAGGCATGCGGGCTTGAAGCGAACAGCGCATCTGGAAGGTTTTAAACGAGATTGAAACGGCGGACGATAATAAATAGCTTAACTTTTCCTTCCACATCTGCTTGCCAAATTTCGTCGAACGAGCGGCAGCTCGTCTCGTAAAAGCACTTAATATTCTATTTTCGCTTTCGGTAATTGTCGTTGTCCTGTAAAGGTAAAAACTCCGGTCGAGGAAGGCCGAAAGTCATAAAATCATAAACTTTGTTCGGGCGACGTCTTCCTGACCCTGAGGGTTGCTCGTACCTACCTGTTAGATGTATATGTAAGCGTGTATATGTATATATAAGCGTAAGCATATGAAAGCGTGCCTCGACCTGCCTCGACCACCAGCTAAGAGTAGAGGGAAGCGCGAAGGAAGGACCAAGGACGGAGAGATGGCAGAGGACAACCCCCTAACGAAGCTTGAGGGATGTCACCGCCTTGATTGGACGAGGGGATTCGAAGAGGGAGTCGGAGGAACACGCCGAAATTGGAAGAGTAGGGCGCTCGGAGGTGACGAGCGAGGAGTTAATTTTTAAGAAGTCAGAGCTAACTTGTCAGCAGACCGACTCGCAGTTTATTTGTAACAATATACGTACAATCCAAAAGTCCAAGTTTGTTAAGTCCTTTAAATATTCCCGCACTATTTCGCGAGCTTCAGCCATGGACCTAAAGGACGGTGCATAGTTGCGGGGGGTTGAAGATCTCCGCGGGGAGGGAAGGAATAATTTCATCCATCTTGTACCGGTCAACTTGTGCTGCACTCTTTAGGCGAGATTACTTATTAGTACTAGCTTGGCTTGACGTTTGGCGTAGATTGGCGTGCAATTGACGTGGATTGGCGTCGTTTGGTATAGACGTACATAATAAGTATTTACGGCATCAGTTCTCGCGTAATTATTTATAAATCCAATCGTAAAAATGCCAGTTTGCATTGTGGAAGGATGGTAAAGTAGGACTTCCACGAAAAGTTTGAATGAAGAGGACATAGATGACAGCACTATTTTGACCGGCACAAGATGGCTGAGAGTATACCGTCCCTCCCCGCGGAGATCTTCACTCCCCGCGTCCATAAGTCTACTTTATGCACCGTCCTTTAGGTCCATGGCTTCAGCGCTCCACGGGCACGAACTAACGCCTTCATTTTAGAAATCACTAGAAAATCGCGCAACACCTCAAATGTAAAATGTACGATTGAATGTATCGAAATTCGATATTTGTGGTTATGTATCGATACTGCAATATATTGCTACATTAAATATCGATACAAAATATCGAAATTTGGATTGAAAAATCCAAATCGATATTTCGATGTATCGATACCTGTATCGCCATCCCTAAACAGTACACTGATCGCAGCCATTCGCGGCGTGAGTTCGTGTCAATGTAGTTAAGAAATTAATTATTTAACAAAACAATCAATCATAATAATTGTGTAATTAATGTCTTTACTTTCTAAGACGTTAGCTGGTAATTATTAATTATTACAGTGTGTGTATCGTTTCTAGATGTAACTACTTATTTCTTTACAAACTTAACCTATGTTTACAATATACAATCAATATAGTAAATGAACAATTAAATGATTAACATGTGAAATAATAGACTTCATATGATGCACAGTGAATCACAAAAATATTCGGACACTAAGGTATGCTTGGCTTTAACGGTTTATATCTTTGTTAATTATGGAAGAAATGAACTGAAACTTTTTCTTGCGATAGAGTATTTATTGTACTTTACAAGTATGTGCAACTTATTAATATTTCGTAATACACTTATATAATATTAAACATTAAATGAAATCACAGCCATTTTTCGCGTTACAAAAATATTCGAACATTATACATAACTAACACTTTATAAACTAAAATTTAACTTTCAATACTTAGTAGCATAACCTTTTCGTTTTATCACATGTTTTAAACGTTTCGGCATACTAAATATAATTTTTTGAAGATGTATACTTGTTTTCTCCCATTCGTCTCGTAATCTCTTTCAATTCTTCTTTATTCTTTATCGGTGTTGTTCTTATTCTTCTCTTTAAATTATCCAATACGTTCTCTATAGGGTTAAGGTCTGGTGACTTAGGAGGAGGCCGGAAGACTTTCGGACAATGATACAGTAGGTACTCTTGTATAGTCCGTGCTTTGTGCTTCGGATCGTTATCCTGGTAAAATTTGAAGCTTCTTTCAATATCCTTACTGACTGCACTCGGCATTTAATTTTCTTTTAAAATATTGAAATATTTGATTTTATCCATAATTTTCTCAATAAAAACACAATTTCCTACACCTCTGCTCGATATACACCCCCAGACCGTATCATTTCCTCCACCATGCTTGAAAATGGCTCTGAAATTTTTCGGATTCCGACCTGTATTTGGCTTACGCCACACCATGTGTCATCCATCCGAACCAGTTATATTGAATTTAGATTCATCAACGAAAATGACATCACTCCACCATAATTTTTGCGAAAGTTAAACATTTCTTTCTATTTATTTTGCTGATGTACGGTTTCTTAATGGCCACTCTCCTATTATAGCTATTTTCTTTAAGCTGTCGCCGAACTGTTTGCGTGCTTATAGTTTTCCCACTTTCTTCTCGAAATTCTGCTGCTAATGTGGAAGCACTGAATCGTGGATTTTCCTTCACTTTTCGAATAATCCTCCGCTCTTCTCTCTCATTTATTATTTTTCGCCGACCACTTTGTGGTAGTGATTCAATCCTGTCTTCATTCTTGTATCTATTAACGATATCTGCCATCGTGCTTTTTTTTTAAATCAAGCATAGCAGCGATCTGGCGATACAATTTTCCTATTTCCCGATAAAAAATTACTAGTTGGCAGAGATTGAATGAAGCGCTTTTACTTTCCCGCCACATTTTCACGGTAAACGAAGGTGTATTGACTGAATTGTATGGTAACATTGGCGGTTGGATACTGAACCCGATGCCACGTACTTGTAAACAAAGGCTACGTTTCGAGTCGAACATTTCTAGGAAAATAGTCAAGCTCTATTTGTAAATATATTGAGAAACAACGTATCTGTTGTCTAAAGTTTTTTATTAATATCTCAGGAACTAACAAATACCCGCAGCTAAAATTTTATATTCGAGGTTCTCTCCCTCTGCCGTCCAACCCCTCAAAATTTCGGTTCATTTCGGTGGTTGGGTCATACCATAGTACAGCCTAATTAACAAATATATAGGTCGTTAAAGTCAAGCATATTTTTGTGATTCACTGTATGTAGTAGCGAAAGAAATGGGCATAATTTTTCAAACAAGAACTTGTATACTAAAAGTTAAAAGAAATGTAATCATTATGTTTTGTTATCACTGAAGTCATCGTTTTTTAAAAATATCTATAGAATGTTTGGAAGCTGCGGAAATATTGAGACACAATAAAGAAAACTATTGCCTCAAATATGGTATGTTTTAAAACCAAATGTGTTTAAATAGAATGGATTCTTTTTATCGAAAATCTGTTATAGCATTGTAACTATTTGTATTTATAATTTCTTATATTTCTGTATTACAAGGATATTGTATGCTTTATTATTTAATATTATAGTTGGCATTGTCGCAGGAAGAATCATTAGCACCTGAAGAAGAAATAAGTACAATAGAATCACAAGATTCGTTTGGGAATGAAATTTTGTTGCAAAAATTAAACGAACACAATTTCGAAAAATTGCAAGAAATACAGAATAGTGAAGCAGTAATAAATACAACACAAAATGAAGATATTACAGACACAGGACAAAATGAAAATATTACAGACGCAGGACAAAATGAAAATATTACAATTATAGATGCAGAACCATTAGATTCATTCAATTATGTTCATTATAATTGGAATACTGTACCACGGCTGATATGTGAAGCAAGTGGGGAATATGAATCAAGTGAATCGTGTGAAAACTTTACAAAAGGTTGTCAGTGGTCTCCAGATGGCACATGTTTATTGGTACCTTCTGAAGATTTTAAGATCAGAATTTATGAACTTCCCAGAGAATTATATTCTGCAAAAATTAATTCGGAGTCGAAGCCTATGAACTTCCCAGTAGCATTAACTATAAAGGAAGGAGGACTTATATATGATACTTGTTGGTATCCTTTCATGAATTCATGGGAACCTGCAACTTGCTGCTTTCTAAGTACAAGTAGAGAAAGTCCCATACATCTATGGGATGCTTTTAACGGTGAATTACGAGCAACATATCGAGCTTACAATCAGTTAGTATCATAAATGTTTGTTTCAATATCAATATTACAATTTATTGAATACTTTACACTAAAAAAACCTAACATTCATAATTTCTATGCAAGATAGAATCTAAAAGTCTCTCAGAGTGCTTATTTATGAATATTTTTCACTACTTTTTTGTACGATTTATTATTAACATACTTATTGAGTACTTACAACCAGAATCTAATTTGGAAATATTTAACGAGTACTTTTGTTTGTAATAAACATGATGCTATCTTAAATGTCTAAATTGCATTGTGGATAAACAAATAAGTTGTAAGCTATGTACACATACAGTGTTGGCTTTATCATATTGGCACCCCCGGGCAAGATTATCATGGCGCCTCTCCAAAGGCACGAAAATCAATTAGCAGCTTTCTTCTTAACGAATCTCAATGGATATAAATGAATGAACGCACGCAGCGGTGCCTCGTGCAGTCGCCCTACCTGCCCCACCCTAAAGCCAGCCCCGTATACATACATATATGTATAAGCAAGAATCAAATAACTATAGACATAACTATAATTATATGTATTAATTATTACACTTAAATGAGAACACCTAAATATTTCTGCTGCTTATGAATGTACAAAAAAGCGGTTTAGGATATAACACCAATGTAGCTAAAACCTAATCACTGGTCTGTGCAGGTTTTCCATCTCCTGTAATGTTATTCATTCTTTGAAAAGCAACAGCTATCATTTTAAATATGTGCTGCAGCTTCAGGATATACAAATAAAATATAAATATGTTAAGATTAAATAATTGAAATGGTACATTGTTATATAGGCCATGGTATTACACCGTGTTACAAGCTATTGAATTTGTTTGCGTATCCAAATATTGATAATGTCAAAATCTTGAGCGAAAAGTGAGTTAGAGGGAAGTTTCTGTTTCTTCCCTCAAACAGATCAACTTGCTTTAACCCGGCATTGGTAAGGTGGGGAAATGTAACAAGAGTAGTAAGCAGAGTTGGGCATTATTCGACTAAATTGTTCTTCGACTAACCTTCGAATAAAAATTTCGAATAAAATGAAGTTATTCGCGTCTAACGAATAAATGTTTAGTCGACTATTTATTCGATGAACTCGTATAAAAATTTCGAAAACAGTGAAGTTATTCGAGAATAACGAATACATTTTTAGTCGACTAAATTTTTATTCGACTTAATTTTGAGTCGACTAAATTTTTATTCGACTTAATTTTGAGTCGACTAAATTTTTAGTCGTATTCGATATTCGAAGGACCGCCATGGCGACTAAGCGTCACGAATAAGCCGCTTCGGCTTCAGTCCCATGGCTTGCCTCATGATATCCCCCTCGGCCCGGCCAGGGCCGAGGGCCGAGGGAACCGAAGCGGCTCGGGTTCTGACCCCCGCTTATTCGTGTCGCTTAGTCGCTACGGCGATCCTTCGAATATCGAATAACGACTAAAAATTTAGTCGAATAAAAATTAACCCTTAACTGGTATACTGTTTTTTTCAAACGTAAATGGTATACTGGGGTCGTGGCAGACTCCAAATAAAAAAGCACACAGAAATTTTTAAAATCGACACTAGTTCAACCTCTATGAATATTTTGTTCTTAGGTAATGTACAAAATAATAGAAACGTAGAAAGTTAAGCTATTATTATAAAATTAAGTAGATATTCAGTTTACAAACTTAGACAACCAACAATTTTGCAGCGAACTTTGCGTGCTGGGGGTCATGACCGACCCCAAGATACCAGTTAAGGGTTAAGTCGAATAAAAATTTATTCGACTAAAAATGTATTCGTTATTCTCGAATAACTTCACTTTATTTGAAATTTGTATTCGAGTTCATCCGAATAAAAATGTAGTCGAATAAGAATGTAGTCGAATAAAAACTTATTCGACTAATGCCCAACTCTGGTAGTAAGGTGGGGTCCCACAGACCTCACAATTAATTTAGTGTATTATAGAAATCCATATCTTTAATTAAATTTTTATTACCCAAAAATACTTAACTAATTAAACATCTTTAATTTTCAGCAAAAATATAATTCCTAAATAGCTGATATAATGAACAAACTAAATAACACTGCCACGCGTTGTTCAAAAGTTATACCCAATTTAAAATCTGGGGTCTGTGAGACCCCACCTTACCAACGCCGGGTTAAGTAGTCTTTTCATATATTCATAAGCAATGGAGATATTTAAGGTATCCCATTTCAGTAATCTACTCCATACATATGTATCTATATATTATTATAAGATAAAAAATAATCATCTATGTAAAACATTTAGTTTAAATTCTGTGTAGAAATTCTAAAATTGATTATTTTACTCCATTAGGGTTGATGAAGTGGAGGCTTCAATTAGTGTTCAGTTTATTGATTCGGCCAGAGAAATATGGGCTGGTTTTAAAAACACCTTGAGAGTTTTTAACGTGGAACGCCCAGGACGTCAAATAAATACTATTCAATTCAAGAAAGACTTTCCAAATGCCACAGGATTAGTTTCTTGCATTCGAGAAAATCCAATTATGCCAGGATTAGTTGCATTTGGCACATATTCTAAATATATTGGTAATTATGATATTCACATACATACATATAATTACAGACACGTTAATAATGTTATTGTGCGTTACATATATACTTGTGGTTATATTTTTAGGTTTGTATAGAGACGGACCGTTATGTTCTTTTAAGACAGGAAGCGGTGTAACTCAAATAGAATTTAGTCCTTGTGGGACAAAATTGTTTTCGGTTGTTAGAAAGAATAGTGAATTCTTATGCTGGGACCTTCGTAATCCAGGTATTGTACTGTACTCCCTTCAAGGACGTCAGTCTAATACAAACCAGAGAATACAATTCAGTGTCATCTCTGATGGAAAGCAAATAATCTCAGGTATGTTGAGGAAGAATTATATGGCAAAACAATTGAAATTAATAGAAACGATATTTATTTTATGCTGTTAGGTGGTACAGATGGAAACGTCGCACTCTGGGAATTACAGCAAAGTACAGATTACACAGATTTTAATGTAATGTATAAAATAAAGTTATCTCATGATTGTATAAATGGAGTATGTTTACACAGAAGTTTACCAATAATTGCTACTAGTACAGGGCAAAGACTATGTGGCAATACAATACAGGACAGAGATAATAATGTTCGATTGTGGTGTGTTTCTTAATTATAATTCACTAATATAAGTATTGCAAACGCATATTTTTTTACTTTATAAATTGTACCTAAAAACCAATTACAAATACATGTTTCACAGTATTTCATAAAGATTTGATATATAATACGAATTTAAAAAACAGAACGATTGTGTAGATTATCATTCTGATATTGAAAAATATTTTAGTCAAAAACAGAAAAAGTAATCCTCTTAATATTATCCCTGTATTATCAATTGTTTATATGAAATGTAAGTAGGTACTAAAGTAGGAAGTGAAGTACCCCAGTAAAGCAAACGTGCTTTCTGTTTTTTAAAAGGAATCGGGGATTGGCACTATGAGCATTAAAAAATAATACAAGATTCATGTAGATTTTATGAACTATTTAAGAAGTGTATTCATTATTTTCACATGAAAAATGTTTCTTATTTGTAATTAAAATAATTGTTAATGCTACAGCCATATTTCCCTGAAATAATTTTCGACAAAATAATTTACCATATTTCACACAATACTGTCGTGTTTTCTACTTTGTTGATTCAATAAATTTTTCATTGTATTATTATTTATGTTTCCTGAATTTTTGGAACTTACAAATAGATCTTCACTTTCTTTTAGTCTTTTATTAGTTACAAAATGAATCGCTGAAACAGTCACTCCAGAAATATTCAACAGGTGACAAAATATAGGATGGGGCTTAGGGTGGTCCTTAGCTATTGGGGTAAATTTTTTTTTTATTTTTTTGGTCTTACCCTCCTAAAATATGAGGTTTGGTGAGAAAATGATATGTGTATAGTTTCAAAGTGATTGGACAACGGGAACCCGTGACGCAATTGAGTTGAAGTTTTGAAATAATAGTGATTTCTTAATATTTTTGCATTTTTACGAAAGATTGTTTATCTAGCACAAATTCGCTACACCGTATCGGATTCTGTAGACATTTCTGAAGAAGAAACCATCCACGAAAAATGTCAGAATCGTTTATAACTCGGACTGTTCGAGAAAATATCCATCGGCACGCGTGCACGGTGTTTTGCCGCCTGGCGGCCATGGCTCTCCCGCCGCGACTCGCCAGGGCCGTGGGGACGCGCAATCGACGCGCTATCGACGCGGTGTCCAGTACGGTGGTCCTTAGTTATAGAAATCAAATATTTTTTTAGTTTTTTTTATCTTCGGCTACTTTAGAAGTATCAGTGAATATTTTTGAGTAAAAGTAAAATTTCTTACATATATAATAGTTACAATTGTATATTACTTCCAACAATAAACTCAAAATCTTTGAATTAAGCTTAGCATATAAAGCAGCGTCTGAGTCGCGGCAGTACGTAAGCCAGCTATCTGAGGTGCAAAATCCAGTCATCCATTTAGTGACCCTCACTGGTTTTTCCCTGCGAAGGACCTTTTACTGCAATGTAGCGGCTTTGTCGCTAGCTCGCCTTCGCGAGTGAGGGATAATTGTACCGTTTGGCGTAGGTAGGTAGGGGAGAGTTGTCAATATCGTACTGGTCACCTAAAACGTACCTCATCAATTTCTCAGTAATTAATGAATATAAACGACATCTGATGATAAGAATATCAAGTAAATGCGAAATAAGGAATAGAAACAAAACTTTTTGAGCTTACACCTTATTTTGTGCCTGCTATAAACAATTTAAAAAATCTGGTATGATTGATGTAACTTTTTACCAGTTCGTTTTTAGCTGATAACCAAACAATGCAATTTTGTCATGTATTTTTGTATTTTCCCAAAAGCAGGTTTAGTGTAGAATATTTTACATACATTTTAAGTACGTATTACAGTCAATATAAAGTTTAAATTGATATTAAATAAATTGATCATGTTTCCTAAATCATACCAGTATGTGACAAAAAGATTAATAACAAATTAATTTGTTCTGAATAAAAGGTTAAGCATATAATAGTAGGTGCCTAAAAGATCAAGCTACAATATCCAATAGTTAATAGTCAATATCAAAGTAGCCGAAGACCAAAAAAAAACTCAAAAGATGTTTGACTCCTATAGCTAAGGACCACTCTACGGGGCACCGTGTCGATTGCGCGTAGCCACGGCCCTGGCGAGTCACATCAGGTGAGCAATGGCCGCCACTGCCGCCAAGCGGCAAAACACCATGCACGCGTTTCCGCTGGATATTTTCTCAAATAGTCCGAGTTAAAAACCGTTCCGACATTTTTCGTGGATGGTTTCTTCTTCAGAAATGTCTACAGAATCCGACACTGTGTAGCGAATTCGTGCTAGATAAACAACTTTTCGTAAAAATGCAAAAGTATTGCCTAGAAATCATGCACATCGGCACTTTTTTAAACGACCGTCGAACCAATCAACGCCAAGATGAATATTCGCCAACGCCAGCGCCAAGTCAAGTGATGCCGCAGCCAACCAGCGTCGACAACCGATTCCCCGGCGACGCTGGTTGGCCGCAGCCTCACTTGGCTTGGCTAGTTGGTCTGACTTGGCGCTGGCGTCGGCGAATTTCCCAGCGATTTCCTTCTTGGCGTTGTTTGGTTCGACGGTCGCGACGTCATCGCGCGCATGCGTGGACGTGGGTAGCTGGCCCTACTCCAAAATAACTACCGCTTACCGAATTTCCTCGCCATCCTGACGTCGTATATGCTGGCCGTATTTTTTGTTTTTATAAATGTTCCAGGTACGTAATTTTTCTTTCTCCTTTTTTATTATGTCGAAGATATGTAGGTAATTTGTATTTTTGTGGCTACTACTACCAACTACTGATAGGTCCCCTGATAACCATCTGCCTGCAGATTCACAGCAGGGTCTGCCAGATGAGCGCAGGATCTGCTGGAAGACCCTGACAAGCAGATCGACAGCAGATCCGCAGCAGATTCTGCTGCCCCTCTGACATAGAGACACTATTATAGTGTCTCTACTCTGACATAGTGATCCTCTAGGGAGTGATCGGTATAACCGCAGCCATGTTGGAGCAAAACTGGAAATAACCTAAGTTTACCTATCTCTTTCTATCAGTATTTCTCTCTCTCCTTCTGTCGGTATTTCTGTCTCTTTCTACCAGTATTTCTGTCTCTTTCTTTTTTACAGTTTCTTTCTCTGTCTTCTTCCGCTTTCGCTCCAAATCGCGGCAACCAATCAGCGACGATACACGTTGTCCTGATTACTGCCTAGAGCAGGCCTGGGATTTAAGTGAACGCGGCGGCCGATTTTCGGAGGCAACGCCTCCTTTCTCCCGCCGCGCGTCTTGGCCTCCGTGGCAGCCAAGGAGCTTGGAGCGCCTCAGGCCCGTACCATATGAACCGCGCGTAGCGCATTGGGGGGCCCCCCGTATTAATAGGTTTCCACATCACCCATGGGGGTACTATCATCGATGCGATTTTTTTTGATAGTGGTATCCCCTATAGGCCTATTCCACTGTGTCGCGCGATAAAAAATGTATTGGAAAAACGCGTTTTATTATCAAAATTTCAATAACTTTGGGAAAACTAGATTTTCGCGCACGTTTAGACGTGCTAGGGCCTAGAGGATACCACTAACATTTTCGGCACGTCTGATCGACGTGACGTCGGCAAGGCAAGAGGACAAGATGGCCTCTTGCTCCTCGTCTCAGTAAGGCCACATCCCCACTCTCCACACCCCGGAGGAGTGGGGGAAAAGACAGAGTGGGAGCTGTACGCGCTCCCTACAGCGACATATCCAACAGCGCCATCTGAAGGCCACAATTACCAAACAATTCCCTACGCGTGACGTCACATAGACCAACGCACTAACACAAATGTACCGTTAGTGCTGTAAGTGTATCCCTCCCTTTCTACTACTACGTGTGGAGAATTGATAGGCAGCAGAAATGGAGCTGTGGGTTCTGCTCACATAACCTGTGAGCAGATTCTGTAGTTTATTAAATAATTTTTGTATTTGTTTTTATAGGTATATGCATTTTGTCTTTAATAATATACACATTTGATGCACGTGAGTGATTACAATTACAAAATAATATAAGTGGTACATATAAATCAGAAGAGAAACTTTCAATATTTATATTTACAAATTCATATACAGTGTGTCCCGATGATTCTACATGTAAAAATAAGTCAATTTTCTTGAAAACTGACTTATTGACTATATTTTCGATTAATTTTTTTGTGCAGAATCACCATATTCCCGCATCTGTTAGTTCTAAAAGCAAATATAATATTAGTATAAAATTAAAACGATACTGAAAAGTACCGATTAAGGGGTGTTTCAATAAACGGGCTCTGAAAAGTGCCGATTGGTGTTCATTGTGAACGTCGAGAGGTACAGTATTGTCTCGATACGTCGGCCACCACGGAGATGTGGGGGATTCCCGATTCGGGAAGAATGTCGCCTCTTTCAATTGCCAAATGTTTTTCTTCTTCAGCCGCTACTAACATATCTTCTTTTGCAGCGGCAATTGCGGACTTAACGAATTCATCTTGTTCCTTTACGAAGTCTCTCTTCGACATGCAACATATGTTCACTCCTGCAAAAGTGTGTTCCAAGTTGGCATAGCTGCCTCCACATAAAATTGTTGCATTAACAGCTCCCTGATTGCTATCCTCTTCTTCAGCTGCGTCCGATTGATTGTGAATTTCAGCTTTGTAATGGCATAAAGTGCACATTACGCTGAAGCTGCTCTTGAATCCACACCGTTTCACACCAGTTATTCGTAGGTGTTCAATGCCACAGTCTTCCCTATGTTTTGCATGCTTGCCTATTTTCTGCAATTGAGCAAGTACATTTTGGAAATTCATTACATCGTTGCTATTTAGAAGACGGGATTGTTCTTGTGGTTTGTTCTTCGTAACTTCTTCTAGAATGCAGTTTTCTTCTTCGTTACTTCCTACATTCGTGCCTTCTGGTAATTTCATTCTCAATTCTTCCAGCGCTTCTTCAGTTTCTCCCGAACTGGCCGTATCACTATCTTCATCGGATGGCGAGTACATTATCTCTTGTTGCGTATGATTTCGTTCATCGGAAGTGGATGGTTCCTCTACCATACGTTCCTCGGCCACTTCTTCTGGAAGTTGCCCTACGGCAGTATTGTCTGCCGTTTTTGCGCTTTCTTGATTCTTCTTCTGAAGGGCTAAAAACATTCTCTTTTGGCGATATACTTTCCGTTTCGATAATCTCCTTACATAAGGACGTAATTTTCGCGAACGAAACGGAGAATTATTATCCATATCTTCTTGCACGTCCTGCATGTCCACACTTCCACTGCCACTCATTTTACACTACAAACACAACGCAAACACAACACAAAGTTCTTCTGTCCGTTGCAGAAAAACGAAAACGTGAATGCGTTTCTTGTAATGAAATAAAAAATCGCCTCACTGGCGCGTTTAGAAAAAATGAAGCTCCACAAACCAGGCAACGACGAAAACAATCGGTTGTTAGAGCAAAGATCAGTTCATTGAAATCAAGCTAACACAGCGGACAGTTTTTTACGTGATTTAGTAATTTCCAAATGGACATGAAAGAAGTAAGTATTATATTGTATACTATTATACAGTAAGATTCTCTCACTAGACTCCTCAAAGGCGATGTCACCAATAAGCCGTGCCTCGCTCAGTTTCGTGGATTTTGATGTTCGAGACCACGGAGACTACGTCTCAATGTCTCTAAGCAAGCCCCACGAAGATGAAACGACACCGCGCGGTCGAAATGTATTCACTGGCGGCATTGCCTTTGGGGACTGTAGCGAGATAATCACCCTATATGTTCATACAATCTTACTATTTTCCATAAAATAATACATTCATTATTTTATTTATAGATGCAGAAAGAAATAATAGCAATGGATACAGAAAAAGATGAGGTGGAAGTGGAGGAAAGGAGGAAAAGGGAAAAGCCAAAGAGCAGCAAGAGACGAGGCAGGTTGCAAAGGAATTGCGGAACGAATTAATTAAAGTAATTTAGTAGAAGATTTAAAAGATGTATTTTTTAACACCTGCGTGAAAGGTGTGTTTTTGAAAGCCTGCTGAGCGACACACATGATCGATAACGATTAGTCGAACGATTGCTTCTTCATATCACAGAAGAAATGTAGAAAATACCAATACGTCTGAAATTGGCCATTTTGCTCCCGCTCAACAGGCGCAAAAAACACCCATTTTCATGCAGGTGTAGAAAAAATTATTGTGACAAGGAAGAGAGGCGATTTCTCTTCCTTGTCACGCAATGTACTATTTTCTAAAGTTTGGTATGAACGGTGCATACTGTGATGTAATTTTTTGGGGGATTCACTGTATGTACGGGTAGAAATAGAAAATGTAATTATTATTTTACAGTTTCAGATAAAAAGACTTGAAGCGCCTAAAATATGGGCGCAATAGAGGTGGTGGCAGAGGACGGCGCGGGCGCGGAGGAGGAAGAGGAGGTGGATATTACGGACGGCGCGGAGGACACAGTGGAGGACGCGGGACAAATATTGTCATCTACAATTAATTTAAATATAACAAATAATGGTTATGTGGAGTATTGTTTTTTCGGTTGATACTCCGTCCATTGCGTGTGTAACCGTTATTCGCGGGGTTACCGGTGGGACGGTGAAGGAACCGTATCGCCAGCTCAGGACGGTTGTCCAGGGCCGTCGATCGAATGACTATACGCCGAGGTGAGGTAGAGTACGACAATTTATTCGCTGCTAAATCTGGCACACAGCGTGAATGCGGCTTAGCCTAAACCTTAGTCTATCGCGGAGCGCAGTGTGTACGGCGCGTATCGCGGCGCGGGTTGCCGGGCGTGCGGCGCGTGTCGCGTCGCGAGTCGGGGCCGGTAAGGTAGCGCGCGGCGCGTGGTATGCTCAGCGATAGCGATTCGGCGAAAAGGGAGGGGAGAGATGGTGTGACCGTTCGGTGTCCTGGCGAGCCTACTCTGCCACTGGACCCTGGTCGGAGAGCCTTTATTCCGTTCGCCCGGTGGGTACAGCCCGGGGGCGAGACGGAGGCTATAAGGGCGCTCTCGAGAACGGAAATGAATCTGTTCGGGAGATCGATGGCGAATAACGGTCTGCGTCCAGAGGTTGGCTCTCGCCGTGCTACTGGGAACCGTGGAGGTGGAGTGTTCAAAAATGCGCAGAGACGCAGTCTGGCGATGCCCAAGGACTGGTACCCACACGAGCACTTGTCATTCGCAAGAACGCGTGTCGGCACAAGAGCGTGGATTCAAACAGACAGTCGCTGGGAGAGGCGTACGATTCGTACTGCGCGCTAGGTTGTCTCGTAGAGCGGTGTCTCAGAGGTCTAGGCGTACTCTGCCAAATATGTCTTTGCCCCCGCCTTATATGTCCTCGCCCGCTGATTTTCGGCAGCGAGAGAGTCACTCGGTGCGTGACCTTCTCGCGCCAATTCCCGGTAATTACGGGCGAGCGGTGGGGGGCAAAGCCGTTGGCGCGGCGCGGTCTCGCCACCTCGGTCGGCCGTGCGGTGGTGCGCAAGATCGTCGTCCTACCGCGGTGACTCGTTACACGTGCACGACGGGCGTGAGCGTTTACATGAAAACGGCTTTTCGAGAGCTCACGTGGGCCTCGCGTCATATGTGGCTCGCACGGGTAGCCAAAGGACTGACAAGAGGCGGACACCATGTGGTAGACACCGATTTTGATGAGCCTTGGCACGATGGATCTATGTCGAAAATAAGTAAATAGGTGTCCGAGCGTTTCTGCCAATGAGCCTTAATAATAGAGATATTTACATAGAAATTATTAAAAATTTCATAGTGATCGTGGGGTTTTAATGAGTAAAATCCCACACTACCCTGGCGCCTCCGGGGGATTCCCTTCTGAAGGAGTCGGGGTGCCTTTTGAAGATTTTACCAAGTTAAAAAAAATTATAAAAATATAATTTATAAAAAAAATTTATAAAGTTATTTTTAACGTGGAGACATCTTCAAAAGGCACCCAGACGTCTTCAGCAGGGAATCTCCCGCGGGCGCAGGGTAGTGTGGGATTTTTGCCCACTAAAACCCAATGGCCACTATGATATTTTTAATAATTTCCATGTAAATATTTCTATTATTAAGGCCTATTGGCTGAAACGCTTGGACTCCTATTTACTTATTTTCGACATAGATCCATCGTGCCAAGGCTCATCAAAATCGGTGTCTACAACATGGTGTCCTCCCCTTGTGAGTATCAGGCGTCCGAAAGACGGAGCGAGACAAAGTATGAACGCGCCGTCTGTCTCGTACCGTTCCTCACTCGCTTTCAGTCCCCACTCTCGCCTTTGGCAAGAAAGGAGCGATGATTAGCTGCATGTGTATGTATCTCACTAGTAGCCCGAGAGAGAGAGAGAGAGAGAGAGAGGGGGGGTGTCCGAGGCAGGTAGGCGGTACAGTGGGAGATATTCGCGTTGCATGCTTCGTGGCACTATTGTGTTACAGAAAAACGGCAGATCGGGCCGTATAATACATCCTACGAAAAATACTATATACTTTTGAATGCTGCCAAAAGTAATCCATTTCTGTTGGAATGGACAATGTCGTTCGCTATTCACCGTAATTCATTCAAGCTTACCTGACGACAAAATAGTAATAGGGGAAATGCGGTGTTACATGGGCCCTTCAGGTCCATCCCGTGCTCGCTATCCACGCGTCGCTTTCTTTCGACATCGGCGATTCAGCGGAATCGCCTCGCGCGCGGCAGGCAGGTCGCCGAACCGCGGAATCTATGGTCGTCTGCACAACGTGACCATCGACAGCCCGGGCCTCGATATTTCCAAATAAGGAGCGATCGACAGGTGCCGACGGGGCGATTTCCCCCTACGGACTTCGAAAACGCGAGGCAAGAACGGTAGCAGGCGACTTGGAACCAGGCATTCGATTTTGGGTTTTGGAGTCGGTCTGATCGACACGCGTACGCGCGGTAGGAACTCCACCCACCGATAGAACATTCTCATTCTTGAACTCGAGATAGGAAGTGACGACGGACCAGAGGACCGTCTAGATACCGCGACCACGTCTCCGCGTAGAGTCCGCGAAGTACGCTCGGCCGATAGAATTCGCGAGAAGGGTAACTCCGTCCGATATACTGGGAAACGGCCTCGCCGGGAGAGCCTTGCGCGTAAATCGAAATCCGACGTTTAGAGACAGTGCGATACGACGGGCCCCGGCCACCGACTTCCGAGAGCACAGCGAGCGACCACGACCTACCCTTGGGTCAGTGACACTGCAAGCGACTGAAACGCTAGACGGCAAGCGTGCCACGCGCGATACCCTAGCGTCAGCAGAGACGGAGCGCCGTCTCTGAGGTATGTAATTTATATTATCTTTAACCAGAATATATACAGAATCTTATTGTTGTTCCTCGAATCCCATTGTAAACACTCATTTCAACCCCTTCCCCTTCCTCTTTCTGGTAAGTATAGTCAAGGTGGGCATAAGCCCTTTAAAAGAGCAAGAACCCGGTAGATCATTCCAGCCGCTCGGGGTGATTTACAGACAGTCCCTTCAGGACGTAACAATAGGAGTACTCACTACCTTTGCATCTGTCAGTTCGAATCTTTCGATCATTTTCTGAATATACCTTCTTTGTCCTATTTTTATCGTTTTCTCTTTCCGATCACGTTCAATTTCTATTCCTATGAAAATCTTTGCATCTTCAATTGTGATTTGAAATGAATCCGTCAACCGCATCGGTACTTCGTTAATTGCATCTCTGGAAATAGAAATTAATAACCCATCATCTACGCACAACGCTAGAAAGACAATCACTCTTCTCAGTCTACCAGAGAACACACAATGGTCACTCTCCATTCTTTGAAAATTAAACAATTTCAGAAACATAACAAACTTTTCGTTCCAGCAGCGAGGAGACTGCTTAAGGGGGTAGACACGTCACGTGACCTGGCCGATTTGGCAGGTCGGTATTACAGCAGATTTTTTCTGCACTGAAATGGTAATACCCACAGATGCGCTGCTGCCTGGTGCACGCGAGAGGGAGCTGTTCCCTATTTCCGTATTCTATTCTGAATAAGGAAAGAAATTCTCAGCTGCTGCGTTGACATGTAAAAATCACAGGCGAGGTTCTACAGGGTGTTCCAAAAATGCTGCGGTTCCTTGAAGGGGGTGACTCGGGGGGTAATTGCAAACAACTTTTTTCTTTGCGAAAATGTTCTCCGAAGTTTCGTTAACGAGATATTAACAAAAAGCAGCGACCAATCAGAGCCCGAGTCTGTGCGGCCGAGTTCCCGTGCTAGCGTGGCTGCGTGCCGCGCTGCGACTACGAACAAGCAACTCGGCATGCATCGAAGGAAATTCCGTAGAATGGCAAATGAAAAAGACGTAACAAATAAAATCGAACATTTTGTCATGATTTGTTTGTCATTTAAAGTGAATAATGAATAAAGGTGAAATGGATGAAAATCATGTCTAACGTAAAAAGACGAATACAAAGGTTTTCTTTAGAAGAATAAAAAATAATAATTATTTGAAGTGGGAGGATAAGGAATACGTAAATTTCCTTGTGTTAATACCGTAGCCACGACAAGGTAATGTAACAGGAAATGAACGAAAAGTGATCATAGTTCGTTATTGTGATTAAAATCCATAATTCAATAACGGCCAACATTGTTGCTTTTAACGAATAAGTTTGTTTAAAAACCCCTAAGAAATATTTAGGTATGGAAATTTTTAGAATTATCGCCGGAAATAAGCCAGAGCCTGCGTTAAATTTAAGAAATAATAGTCGCCAATAATGTAACTAAAACTCACCCTTTCGAAAATTTACCTGCAGCTTGAAAACCTGTGTCACTAGGTCACTGAACCGATCCTGGTCATCGACAGACGCGCCGAGTGCACAGCTGATCTCAGGTACACGACACCATCCAAAGTTAAGGGTCGCAACGTCAAGTGCGTCCGGGTTAATGTACCGAATATTCACTTCACTGCACACCTACTAACACGGATCACTTAATTTATTTTTCATGGAACGTATTGTTTCTACGTTATAAAAATGAGTGGAAATGAATTTTTACTTGGCGTTCGGAGCCGTGGGTATTTCCGCGCAAATTCTCACGCTGCAGCACTTGCGTCCCCGTTGTTCAGGGGGTACACCCAGAACATCGCGTAATATTCTTCATCAGAGTACATTTCTGCGACGTGATTGCTAGCTGACTGACAGGATTTTTTCCAAGCAACTTCCTCTACCCCCAAGTAGCTTCTCTCGTTCCATTATGAGTTAACCCCCACCAGGACAAGAGGCGTGAGGTAAAAAGAACCCATCACATTTTCGAAACACACGTGCTTTGCAGAAGTGCAACGAACGAACCGTCGTACACTTTCACAAAAGCCCGCGCTCCGTCCTTTTACTGCCAATGTACCCATTGCTTCGAGGTAGGCAGCAGACACCACGTGTTTCGGTTCGAAAGGGTCCGAAGAGAAGAGAAACAGAAAGTCTTCGAGTTGCTATAAAGAAGAAAATGCATGCCATTCCTGTTTCCCCTTTCCGATACCCTGAGTTCACGTCTGCTACGAGGCGGAACCAATTAAGTCATAAATTATCCAAAACTGTAGGAAACCGTTCTCTACCGCTGACTAGCGGGACAATACGGTCATAAACCGCGACCCTGGCGAAATGCTCTGGCCGATCAGCCTGCTTAATTTTGGGGAACTAGAATTTAAAAAGTATTATCCAACATCAATACGCCACGCGGAGAGACAGAGGAAGAAAATGGGTAGTCCGCTGACAGCGCGTGGTCCCGCCTGCGTCGTCCGTCCTTCAAATTAAAGACAGATCCCTTATCTCTAGAGTATAAACACGCGCTCGAATTTCAAAACAATAGCACGCGTTGACGTATTCCGTGCGAGAAAAGGTGGCCTTGAAATCCGATTGGTCCTATTCTAACCAATCTGCCTTGCATCCCTCCCAAACGGTCACTGTTTTGAAGAGGCCTTCTTCACAGCAATGTCACCTCCCCGAGGCCCACAAGTATAAACACGCGCTCGAATTTCCAAACAAAAGCACGCGTTGACGTATTCCGTGCGAGAGAAGGTGGGCCTCGGGGAGGCGACATTGCTGTGAAGAAGGCTCTTCAGAACAGGGAGGGATGCTGGGCAGATTGGTTAGATTAGGACCAATCGGACTTCAAGCCCACCTTTTCTCGCACGGAATACGTCAAGGCGTGCTTTTATTTTGAAATTCGAGCGCGTGTTTATACTCAAGAGATAAGAGATCTGTCTTTAATTTAAAGGAAGGACGACGCAGGCGGGACCACTCGTTGTCAGCAGACTACCCCGAACACGTGGTGTCTACTGCCTACCTCGAAGCAATGGGTACATTGGCAGTAAAAGGACGGAGCGCGGGCTTTTGTGAAAGTGTACGACGGTTCGTTCGTTGCACTTCTGCAAAGCACGTGTGTTTCGAAAATGTGATGGGTTCTTTTTACCTCACGCCTCTTGTCCTGGTGGGGGTTAACTCATAATGGAACGAGAGAAGCTACTTGGGGGTAGAGGAAGTTGCTTGGAAAAAATCCTGTCAGTCAGCTAGCAATCACGTCGCAGAAATGTACTCTGATGAAGAATATTACGCGATGTTCTGGGTGTACCCCCTGAACAACGGGGACGCAAGTGCTGCAGCGTGAGAATTTGCGCGGAAATACCCACGGCTCCGAACGCCAAGTAAAAATTCATTTCCACTCATTTTTATAACGTAGAAACAATACGTTCCATGAAAAATAAATTAAGTGATCCGTGTTAGTAGGTGTGCAGTGAAGTGAATATTCGGTACATTAACCCGGACGCACTTGACGTTGCGGCCCTTAACTTTGGATGGTGTCGTGTACCTGAGATCAGCTGTGCACTCGGCGCGTCTGTCGGATCGGTTCAGTGACCTAGTGACACAGGTTTTCAAGCTGCAGGTAAATTTTCGAAAGGGTGAGTTTTAGTTACATTATTGGCGACTATTATTTCTTAAATTTAACTCAGGCTATGGCTTATTTCCGGCGATATTTCTAAAAATTTCCATACCTAAATATTTCTTAGGGGTTTTTAAACAAACTTATTCGTTAAAAGCAACACTGTTGGCCGTTATTGAATTATGGATTTTAATCACAATAACGAACTATGATCACTTTTCGTTCATTTCCTGTTACTTTACCTTGTCGTGGCTACGTTATTAACACAAGGAAATTTACGTATTCCTTATCCTTCCACTTCAAATAATTATTATTTTCGATTTTTCTAAAGAAAACCTTTGTATTCGTCTTTTTACGTTAGACATGATTTTCATCCATTTCTCCTTTATTCATTATTCACTTTAAATGACAAACAAATCATGACAAAATGTTCGATTTTATTTGTTACGTCTTTTTCATTTGCCATTCTACCCAATTTCCTTCGATGCATGCCGAGTTGCTTGTTCGTAGTCGCAGCGCGGCACGCGGCCACGCTAGCACGGGGACTCGGCCGCCAGACTCGGGCTCTGATTGGTCGCTGCTTTTTGTTAATATCTCGTTAACGAAACCTCGGAGAACATTTTCGCAAAGGAAAAAGTTGTTTGCAATAACCCCCCGAGTCACCCCCTTCAAGGAACCGCAGCATTTTTGGAACACCCTGTATACCTCGTCTGTGTAAAAATGTAAACGGAAAGTCTGTTGGTACTGAAAACGTAGAAAATTCATTGTACATTTCAATTACTTGAAATGTGCTTATGCTACAATATTCTACGTTGGCAGTAAGGAATTATAAGTGAAAAGGAAAAATAGATGCGGCGATGTCCCCAGAAAATGAAATTTGTTAGGTTAGACATTTTTTTATTAGCAAAACACTGAAACAGATCATGAAGGTTATACACTTATTATAATTAAACGTCCTATGCAGAAACAGTTATGAACAAACGTTATGTATAAAATTGTGTTGGATGTTGAATTGGACTAGTGAAAATGCGCACGCTGGATGCGCGTGATTATTATACGGTCGGCTCCTCGAAGTGACAGAAAATGTAACCTATATGCTACATGACAAGAAATGTTTATTGGCTGTTTCATTCTTTTAATCTACATTTGTGAACTGTTTATCATCCTTCCAAAACATTATTATTACGCGGCAACAGTAGCTATAGGAAATCGGGTATAGCATAGGTTATATTTTCTGTCACTTCGAGGACAGAAAATTTGCTCGTGAAATCCGCTATTGAAAATGCGCAGGCTGGATACGCGTGATTATTATGTGGTCGGCTCTAGTGGTGGAGAATTATCGATAGTCGTGACTATCGATGGTGGTCGATAGTAATCTATAGTTTGATCCCTACTATCGATAATTATCGATAGATCCGAAACGTCAATTCACATACATGATAATGTACATATAATCGTGTAATAATCGTCAACTTTATTGGAAATAATTATCAACAGTTGAATATAATCGATGTTCAATGCCAAATAGAAAAGAATGCAAAAATATAGGAAGTGTTTAAAAAAAGAGTAGTGTACGAAAATTGCCATTGATTTTTACTTAAAAAATAACGTTTTTGTCAACATTTTTTGCTTTTATTCTGGACCTCCTTTCAGAAATTATTTGTTGAGTTTTACTACAGATTCTTTCAGACTCAGCGAAAGTAGCCGGAATACCGAGATATTTCTTGCACAACTCTAACAGCGGTTGAAGTTCTTCATTTACTTAAAAATATTATAATACTTATTTTTTTAAAAAATGGCTGTCGCTGTCTAGAGTGTCAAGCAACGCGGATGGCGTCATGACATGAACAGAGTGGAAGTGGGAGAAGAAGACTATCACCATCGATTGTCATATAAAAATATCGATAGCTTTCGATATGGAAAACTATCGATAATTCTCCACACTAGTCGGCTCCTCGAAGTGTCAGAAAATTTAACCTATGTATATGCTATATGACAACAAATGTTTAGTGGCTATTTCGTTCTTTTACAAAACATTTGTAAACTTTTTAGCATCCTTCCAAAACATTATTATTACGCCGCATTTCTTTAGGAAATCGGGTACAGCAATTAGGTTATATTTTCTGTCACTTCGAGGAGCCGACTACATAATAATCACGCGAATCCAGCCTGCGCATTTTCAGTAGCGGATTTCATGAGCGGATTTTATGTCCTCGAAGTGACAGAAAATATAACCGAATTGCTATACTCGATTTCCTAAAGATGCTGTTGCGGCGTAATAATAATGTTTTGGAAGGATGATAAACAGTTCACAAATGTTTCGTAAAAGAACGAAATAGCCAGTAAACATTTATTGTCATATAGCATATACAAAGGTTATATGTTCTGTCACTTCGAGGAACCGACCATATAATAATCACGCGCATCCAGCCTGCGCATTTCCAGTAGTCCGGTCGGCGTCATGAAAGGGGTGTCCATATGCACAACCTGGTTTGATCTGTAAAAATAAATAAATTTAATAAAAATTACTTTTTGTGTTTATACCACTTGAATGCAAAAAGTGATACTTACACTTCCTGCTATGTTGATCGTCCTCTTCAAGAGGGCTGACCTTCCTCTGTCTTCAGCTGTGAGCACCAGCTGGCCATGCATAGCCCTATGGTGCTCGCAATACTGCTTCCCCCTTTGAAAGAGCGGTCGTCCCGGTCGCATTGAATCCTCTTCGGAATCTTCGTACCCCTGTCTGAAGAAGTGGTCGTGCAGCCCCGTGGCTTCTTCAGACATCCGCCTCGGCATTTGCCTTCTCGCTCAGGGGTAAAACCACGGAAAAACCCTGAGCAAGGCGTGGGTATAACGCGACTTCTCGATCTGCCACGACGAAAAGCTCCAACTTCTGGTCCCACGACGTCTCTGAAACTCTGCAGCGCCCTGTCCCACGACGTCGCTGGAACCCTGAGGCTCTTGGTCCCACGACGAAATCCACGGGGAGCTCCGAGCGCGTTTCTCTTCCGTGTGTCCCGCGACGTCCCTGGAACTCCACTCTGGAACGTCCCACGTCGACTCCAACGCTCCGATGCTCCATCCTCCTTCGTGCAGCCTCCGGAACCCCGTGCAGACTTCAGCGCTGCCTGGTTTGCAGGCAGCCTCCTCCAAAAGGACATCCGACGACGTCTCCACTGCTTCGGCGACGTTCCCTCCTCCTCGTCGAATCCTTGGTCGCGATCGACTCTCTCCTCCAGGGGCTCGTCCTCGATGTCCTTCCGGTGGCCGTACGAGCTTGACACTTCAATCCCTTCACAGCTCCGGATTCCATGCAAAAGAGACGGAGAAGCATTAACATTTACTTTTATTTGAGAGAATCCGTTGGAGCTGAAAGAACCGGGAAGACGGAAAGGTGAGACGGAACCGATAACAGGGGATCACAGCTCATGAGCGTGTTATCGGCCCGTTCCCCGATCAATCTGCCCAGCACCCCAGCTCGTCTGCATTGTTTTTCTTCTGGACTTCTTGTCCTCTTCTCCCTCTCTCAGGCCTTGGCTTTCAGATGGCCCCATTCCTCTTCGTGGCTTCTGGTGCTGACCCAGGGGACCGTCCTGTGTGTCCTGTTAACGCTCCCGTCTCCGCGACATCCCCTCCAGCCGATCCAAGCAGTTACACCGCTTGTCCGACTGGTGGTTGGAGATGCCATTTCCCGGCTGCTGTCCACCCTGTTGAGGCGGACCTCTTGGTTTGTACAAACCGGGGAGAAGCCAAGACCCACGCCAACAGGGCTAGAGAAGCGGTTCCACGTATGTCCGCGCTTCACTGCGGACTGCTACTCTGTCGTAGCACAGACGGGGAATTCGGGAACGCGTATCCAGGCCGCGGTGGCAGTCCCCCGACACCTTGTCCCTCGTCGTGGGGTTTCGTGCTCTATGAAACACTTTAAAGAAACAGAGGGCTGGGCTACGAAGGTAGCCTCCGCAGCACAGTCCATTAGATTAGCTTACACTAATCTTCACACTCTTCGTTCAGAACTTCAAACTCTCTCCTCGAACGAGAGACTTCCTGGATCTTTGGTCGGCGAACGACCCATCCTGACTAAACAACTCCACTCTACGGGGCTCTCTCTCATGGAAAATTCGGCCATTCTGCGACGATGTTCGCCCTCGAACTCCCTTCGTCGCAGCTCAGTAACTCTGCGCACTCCAGGCGCCTCCACGTTGCTCCGGTGGTTCCTGCGCTTTGTAAACTACATGCTGTTACTTACATTTTGGAACATTGCTTATTTCTCAGCTCTTCATATGCGCTGGATGCACTCGCCGGTGCATTGGTCACTTTGGATTGCAGTTGTTTATTTCTCAGCTCTTCATATGCGCTGGATGCACGCGCCGGTGCATTAGTGACCTTGGATTGCAATTGTTTATTTCTCAGCTCTTCATATGCGCTGGATGCAGTCGCCGGTGCATTGGTCACTTTGGATTGCAGTTGTTTATTTCTCAGCTCTTCATATGCGCTGGATGCACGCGCCGGTGCTATTGCGATGTTTTCATCCATCGTTTTGTGTACTTTCTTGTGTACTCGTACCTGCTCCTCCTGTTATTATGTACGGATTGTATCGACTATCTATAATTTCTGGCAACATGCAGTCCTCGTAGAACTTCTTCAGTTTTTCCTCCATCTCTGTTGCCCAGAATCGATCATCTCTCGATACTGTTTTAACTTTCATTCCTTTCGGCGTCCATAAACAAAAATAGGCCCGTTGCCTTTTCGTTATGTGCAATTGTCCTTGAGTAGTAGGGCTAGGCGGGTTCTAACCCATGGGGCAATGAGGGGGGGTGCGGGGACGGAGGAAGTGAGGGCGCGCGGGGGAGCGCGGCGGAGGGAAACATGGGCACGGGGCTTGCGGGGAGAGGAAGACCGGTTGCGCGCGCACGAACCGCGGAGTGGGGGAAGCCGCGATGATGGAGGGGATCAGTCCGGGCCGAGCTGCCGCGGAGACCTCTCCACATCGGACCCACCGCTGGAAATTTCCGCGGAGGGAGAGGCCCACCCCCAAAGTCTTTTTCAGACCTTGGCCCACCCCCGAAATATTTTTAGACCTGGCCGAGGGGGGGAATGACCCCCAAATATTTTTTTTTCAAACCATAATGAAGCTGAAATTGTTTAATACTTTTTCGGATGATGTCGGACAATGTCGGGAAAGATCGGCGTTTTTACACACCACGTATTTGGAGGAGGGAAAGAGACAGCATTATTTTAAAGCTAAATTCGGAGGAGGGAAAGAGAGAGCATTAAGATTTAACATCGCAGCGTCTCGCGCGATCGCGTGTAATTTTAATCCTTTGGAGGAGCCGCGGAGGGTGACGTCATTTTCACGGCGCGAAGAACGCTCGAACGAAATAGAATTATGCAGCGTCGACAGAATTCGGAAACGTCAAATCTTATAATTAGGTGGCGAGGAGAGAAGGAGGAAGACGGGTAGGGGTAAACAGTGTAGTTGTTGGCCACTTAAGTCAGAGGTTCACATAAGCGTTGGATTATAAGTCTTATTTTGATAGCTTTAAGAACACAATTAGTGTTAATAACTGTAAACGACTCTAATAGTCTAGAAATAGAATTTGTTTAAAAGAAAAGAATAGGAGGATCCACAAAAATTTACGGAAAATACGTTACCTACGACAAAACATAGTTATTGGCCAGGCGAAGGCAATGATTGGCCGATCGTTTGGCAGTTATTGGCCACTATTTCATAACCTATATGTGACATATACCCTACCTAATTATGAAATAATACCTTTTTTACTTAAATGTTTCTATATTAGCTAGTATTGCACCTTCTTTTAACAGCGTTTTAGATTGTATTAAAAGCATTTTCTTTTAAAACCTAACCTCTTAAAATCACAACAAAGAACGGTTTCAAGGCAATGATTGGCCGATCGTTTGGCAGTTATTGGCCACTATTTCATAACCTATATGTGACATATGTATACCCTACCTAATTATGAAATAATACCTTTTCTACTTAAATGTTTCTATATTAGCTAGTATTGTAGTATTGCACCTTCTTTTATATTGTATTAATAGTATTTTCCTTTATAACATAACCTTTTCAAAGCATGGCGAATGGTCGCCAACAACTGTTGCACGGTTTCTATGACTGTTAGCTACCCATTGGCCTCGTGGCCAATGACTGTCCTAAGACATTATTTACATTACAGTTCTTGGCCACCTATAATTTTTGCAATAATATATGATATTAATGAATAAATAATCCTTTTTTATAAAATTTAAACCTTTATTTGTCTATATAACGAATATGAGAGTTATATATATATCGTAAATACATTAAATTATCTAAGAATTGCCTGATGTAACCGTATGGCTATTCAATTCAATCACTGTAGTTTTCAAGCATCGATTTCAACTTGTCTATTTTTTACACATAGTATAACAATGAGTAGCAAATATCGATTGCATTCGACGCATAAAAGTACAAGGTATCTGAATATGTTCATTATAAAAGGCATAATGTACATTATTTCTTAATATTCATGTTTTTTAAAAAAAAGGCCAATCACTGCCAGGTGGCCAATAACTACACTGTTTACCCCTAAATAAAATTGACAAATAATATACGTTTAAGAAATTTTATTTAAAATTAAAAGAATATAATTTAACATTTTTTCCTACGAGCATGAGCTAGAATATCATTGATTGCACATGCTAACAGTTCGCAATCTACAAGATAATCCTCACAGTAATGTTCGCTATCACGTATGATTTTAGCAGCACGATACGTATCTAATGTTTCACAGGCAACATCGCTCTGTTGCAACACATTAACAAAAATTTCAAATTTTACTCTCGCATCTTCCGCAGTTTGATACATCCGTGGATACAAATAGTCTATACATGGTTGAAGATTAAATAAAAATGTTACTGTGTCCAGTGTGAAATACAGTGTATTATCACAATGTGTCATCTTTATAATCGGCGAATCAAAGATCCGAAAAAATTCCACCGTTAAATTATCAATCCGCATTGCGTCTGGTTCAGGTAATCGTGAACGGTCTTCGATGGTTTCACGGCTGTCGAATAGCACACCCCATGTATGCCATGGTAATATAAGATGATTTCCATGATTGTCGCCGAGAAGAACTTCTACATCAACCGTAGGCCCTACATCGATTCCAATTTCCAAATATTTGCTGCCCATGGTTGTTAATGCGTATCTTCTGACCATGATACGCGATCCTCCGCGCGGACTAAGAGAACAATCAAAGCTATGAAATTGTCCGCTCGTATTAGGAATAAACATAAAAAAAATTTTGAGAAGATGTGAAAATTACCCCTCACCGGTCAAAATATATATTCTCCCCACATGGAGCTACACCATCATCTCGCACGATTGGAACGAAACAATCCTTACACCTAGCGAGTATTTCATCAATAGTACTGTACATTTTCAGAGCACTATTTGTTCCACCGAAAGTCACTGAGGCTACTAAGCGATTGATTGAATAGCATTCCAGAGATTGGCTTAAATAGGGACACAATTGTTTTCCCCCACCACCACATTTTATTCTAAAGCTACCAATTTTCCATAATGTTTCTTCAATCTTAACGTCGCAGCATATCGCGCAATCGCATGTAATTTGACTCCTGTAGAGCAGCCGCGCAGGGTGACGTCATTTGGCAGCGCGAATCATAGAAAGAATTATGCAGCGTCAGCCGAAATGTTTTCCCACAACGCAGAGAAATAATAAATTTGAAACGTTGAATCTTAGAATTAGGTGGTGAGGAGAGAAGGAAGATGGGTAAATAAAATTGACAAATAATATACGTTCGAGAAATTATATATATTGTTACAGAGAAATAATATACGTTTAAGATATATATATATATATAGATATTGTTACAAAGAATAATAATTGTAAAATATAATTTAACATTTTTTCCTACGAGCATCAGCTAAAATATCATTGATTGCACATGCTAACAATTCGCAATCTACATAATAATCCTCACAGTAATGTTCGCTATCACATATGATTTTAGCTGCACATCGCACATCTAATGTTTCACAGGGAACATCGCTCTGTTGCAACACATTAACAAAAGTTTCAAATTTTGTCCTTACATCGTATACAGTTTGATGCAGCCGCGAATACACATAACTGACACACGGCTCAAGATTTAATAAAAATGTGACTGTATCTGGTTTGAAATACAGTGGCTTATCATATAGCGTCATCCTTACAATCGGAGAATTATAGATCTCACAAAAATCCACCGTTAATTTATCTATCTGCATTGAAGGTGATCCAGGTAATCGTGAACGTTCTTCAATGGTCGTACGACTGTTGCATAGCGCATGCCATGTATATGATGGTAATGTGAGATACATCCCACGATTGTCGCCGAGAACAATTTCTACATCGATCGTAGGCCGTACGCTGATTCCAATTTCCAAATATTTGCTGCCCATGGATGTTAATGCGTATCTTCTGACTATGATACGCGATGTTCGACGTGGGCTAAGAGAACAATCAAAGCTATGAAATTGTCCGCTCGTATTAGGTATAAACATAAAAAAAAATTTTGAGAAGATGTGAAAATTAAGCCTTACCAATAAACTGTATTCTCCCCACACTGAGCCACGCCATCATCTCGCACGATCGGAACGTAATAATTCATACGTCCAACGTTTGCTTTAGCACTGGTACTGCACATTTTTTCAGAGCACTATTTGTTCCGCCGAAAGTCACTGAGGCTACTGAGCGATTGATTGAATAGCATTCCAGAGATTGGCTTAAATAGAGGTGCAATTGCTTCCCCCACCACCACATTTTATTCCAAAGCTATCAATTTTCCATAATGTTTCTTCAATCTTAACGTCGCAGCATGTAACTTGAGCCCCCTCCTCAAGGATAAAAGTCTCGACACGTGTCGAATGTAATATGATACTTCTGGGAACGTCGAATCTTCGATTTATGCAGAATCAGCAAAAACCATGTCGTATGATGTTGCGCGCCAATTCGTCATACGCGTGAATCACAGAAACAATTATGCTGTATCGATAGAAACTAAACTGTATAGAACCATGTCGGAACGGATCACCGTTTTTTTGCATGCAATGCATCCGAGGGAGAAGGTACACCGAAAGAGTTAGACAGAGATACCAAATCGTGGTATCAGTCATAAAAGCGTGGTCTAAACCATACGAAGCCTCATATCGTTGCAACGTGTTGCGAGGAAAAGATATTACATTCCATTTACTATCATGGATAAATTCGCGCAAGTAGAACGTCAATTATTAAATCAATCTACACGATTGATTTCGCCGGAAGAGTACCTCGCGTGGGAAGAACGGTGCAACGAGTGTATCGAATCGTTAGAAGAACACAGCCGCATAAAACGTCCTCGATTATCGATTGGTGTTCGGCAATCGCTGGTTGCGCGAATCGCGCAGCTCGAAGGACTGAAATATTCGCTGCGCGGTTGTTTCGTGCGTGAAGGTGCCGGACATTCGAGCACAGGACTTTTGTGGCGCGAAATAGACACTGCGTTCGATACCCGCGTGTTAACTGGTGCCGTGCTTAATTCGAACTATATCGAGCCGCGGAACTTCCTACAAGATGCGGGGACCATTGTGTTGGAGCATGTGCGGGGTGCTTTGAGGAAACATCGGAACCTCAAAGTGAACACTATATTTAATGGTGAATTTGTGGCAGGTGACAAGCATGCTTGTAAAAGCATAAATACCCGAAACTGTGAACTCTTCCGCACATCCGATCTACAGGAGTGGTACCAGCGATGCATCATCGAACCCACCCTGGCATCGTTGGAAGAGTTCCAGGAACGCGACAGTGGATGGGCATTGACGAGAATCATGAATCTGACCGTCAATGTCAACAAGTACAATCCACTGCGCGCGGGATGTCACATCAAGTTGCCGCAGAAATTATCACTAAAAAAGGCGACAATTAGTGTTAAATCCCCGGACAATGCATGTTTCGCGTGGGCAGTGGTCGCCGCTCTCCATCCTGCGGAAAGATACACCGATCGCCCAAGTTCATACCCCGACTATACTTCCGTATTAAATCTCCAGGGCATTGATTTTCCAATGTCCCTGGAGCAAATTGGGAAGTTTGAGGGGTTGAACGACATCTCCGTCAACGTCTACAGCTTCGAGGCGGAGAAATGGTCGACGGTCTTTCCGCTGCGTCTCACCAGCCACAAGAGGGAACAACATGTCAACATGCTCTACACGCCGAATCACGAGCACGGCGATGTAGGGCACTTTGTGTGGATCAAGGACTTGTCCCGGCTGGTGAGCGCACAGCTGAGCAGGAAGAAGGCAAAGAAATTCATCTGTGATTGGTACGTATATAAACTTGTGAAATATTGAAATGTCTCGTGAAACATATTAAATAAAAAAATTTTTTTTGTTTTTACAGATGCATGCACTACTTTGGATCTGTCGAGAAGTTGGAGCTTCATTCGCTGGACTGTGGGAAAATGAACGACTGCGCCATCCTGCTGCCCAGCGAATGCAACAACTTGCTCAACTTCAACAACCACGGTAGGAAGGAGCGGCTCCCCTTCGTGGTTTACGCAGATCTGGAATGTATCATCGCAAAAACAGAGGACAACCGAATGGGTGATAATAAATTACACAAGTACCAGCACCATAAAGTGCACAGCATTGCATATTATATGCATTGTTCGTATGATACATCGCTATCGATGTATCGATGTCGCCGCGACGCGGATTGTGTTTCTTGGTTCGTAGACGAACTTAAAAATTTTGCAAATTTTGCCAAACACATCCTCACAAGTATTGTTCCCATGCTTGATTTAACTGCCGAACAGTGGGCGACATTTCACAATGCGACACATTGTCATATTTGCGAAGAACAATTCGAAGCTGCCGATATACGAGTTCGCGATCACTGTCATCTATCAGGACGGTTTAGAGGTCCAGCACATTCGGAGTGCAATTTAAATTATAAAAATTCATTTTACATCCCCATAGTTTTCCATAATTTATCCGGCTATGATTCCCATTTTATTATTGAGGAATTAGCTACCGCTTTCGAAGGCAGTGTTGATGTATTGCCTATAACCAAAGAAAAATATATTTCTTTCACCAAAAATGTTGAAGATACGACTGAATCAGACTCGCGAAATTATATTAAATTACGTTTCATCGATTCGTACAAATTTCTCAATACTAGTCTCGACAAATTAGCATCTTTTCTTAGCGTAGATCAATTAAAAATTTTAAAATCCAAATTTGAAACATTATCCACCGAGGATTTCAATTTATTGACGCGAAAGGGTGTCTTTCCA
This sequence comes from Andrena haemorrhoa, assembly GCA_910592295.1. Classification (NCBI taxonomy): domain Eukaryota; kingdom Metazoa; phylum Arthropoda; class Insecta; order Hymenoptera; family Andrenidae; genus Andrena; species Andrena haemorrhoa. The sequence continues at coordinate 19,984,560 of OU342942.1, forward strand.
TATGAATACCTCGATTGCGTGAACAAGTTGCAGGATCAATGCTTACCACCGCGCGAGTCATTCTACAGTTCCTTAACGGGTGAGACTGTATCCGAGACCGATTACGCACATGCCGAGACAGTCTGGCAGCGTTTCGGGATTAAAACCTTGGGCGAATACAGCGACTTGTATTTGAAAACAGATGTCTTGTTATTGGCAGATATTTTTGAAAATTTTCGCGAAAGTTGTATCAAGAGTTATGGATTAGATTCAGCACATTATTATACTTTACCTGGTTTCACGTGGGATGCCATGCTAAAACACACCAAAATTACATTCGAATTGCTCACAGACATCGATATGGTTATGTTTATTGAACGCGGTATACGTGGAGGTTTAAGTCAATGTTCCGGAAGATATGCTGAGGCCAATAACAAGTACATGTCATCTTACGACGCATCGAAAGAGTCATCGTACTTGATGTACTTTGACGTAAACAATTTGTATGGATGGGCAATGTGTCAACCCCTTCCATACGCTGATTTTCAATGGGTCGAAGATGTAGCAAATTTTGATGTGTCTAAAATCGATGTCGATTCGCCCACGGGATACATTCTCGAGGTAGATCTAGAATATCCGCAACGTCTGCACGACGCTCATACCGATCTACCGTTCTGCCCGACGCGTGCCAAACCACCTGGCAGCAGACAGGACAAGTTACTCGCGACGGTATATGATAAGCAGCGTTACGTCATCCATTATCGCAACCTGCAACAGTGCACGCGTCACGGTCTTCATATTACAAAGATACACCGCGTGCTTCAACTCGCTCAATCCCCCTGGCTCCGCGATTACATCGAACTCAACACACGGTTTAGAACAAGCGCGACAAACGATTTTGAAAAAAATTTGTACAAATTGATGAACAACGCGGTATTTGGTAAAACTATGGAAAATGTACGAAATCACGTGGATGTAAAACTTTTGACACATTGGGAAGGGCGATATGGCGCGGAGGCAATGATCGCGAAACCGAATTTCCACAGCAGAAGTGTTTTTTCGGAAAATTTAATAGCTGTTGAATTGCGAAAACTTGAGGTGAAATTCAACAAACCGATATACGTGGGTATGTGCATCCTGGACATATCAAAAATTTGTTTGTACGAATTTCATCACGAGTACATGTCTCCACTGCACGGTCAAAATTGTAAAATTCTATACACCGACACAGACAGCCTAATTTATCACATTAAATGCGACGATATCTACGAAACCATGAAACGCAATATTGATAGATTCGACACAAGCGATTATCCTACCGACAATGCATATAATATGCCACATGTAAATAAGAAGGTCCCAGGGCTGATGAAGGACGAAAATAACGGTGCGATAATGACCGAATTCGTAGGTCTTAGAGCGAAAATGTATGCACTTCGCGTAGACGGCAAAAAAGATACGAAAAAGGCGAAAGGCGTCAAGACCAACGTCATAGCCCGAACGATAACTTTCGACGACTACGCGCAGTGTTTGCATAGGGAGATCGAAATGGTTCGCAGACAATCATGCATACGGTCTAAATTGCATAAAGTGTACACCATTTCGGAATCCAAAATCACTCTAAGTCCGTACGATGATAAGCGGCATATCGTACCCGATTCGACCGACACTCTGCCCTGGGGTCATTATAAAATACCCTTGTAAAAATATCATTGTATCAAATTGTTCACTCATGTATATATATATATATATCATTGTATTTATTTTGAACCATGTATTATTATTATTATTTTACAATATACTATTGTATTTATTGTAAAATGTATGGAAATTGTTTGCATATGTATCATTGTATTTATTTTGAACCATGTATTATTATTATTATTATTTTACAATATATTATTGTATTTATTGTAAAATGTATGGAAATTGTTTGCATATGTATCATTGTATTTATTTTGAACCATGTATTATTATTTTACAATACATTATTGTATTTATTGTAAAATGTATGGAAATTGTTTGCATATGTATCATTATATATATAATAACTGAATTATAAATGGTTGAAATAATGTGTAAAAATAAAAAATGTTTGCACATTTACATATATGTATCATTGTATTTATTGAACCATGTATTTATTTTACAATACATTATTTTTATTTATCCATGAATTGTGTGATTTATCAAAACCCAGCCACTTGACATACACCTTATCCCCCTTCCTACGCAAAACTTTTTCCACTAGATATACATCAGGATCGATGACGCGTTGCAGCTCGTGTTCGTAGAATCCTCCGGCAACAGGTTTTCCACAGGAATCGACGAGCAGATACGTCGCGGGATTAGTTGTCTGTACTTTGACTATCTTGAACACCTCCGTTGTCCAATTCGGTGTATAGCCTTTATCGAATATGGTTTTAAATTTGCTCACGCGCACAAACTCGCCCAATTTGAATCTCGCGGGAGCAGCGATCTTTATGTTGCTATATACGGTGGCTAGCAGCTTCTCGGCGATCGCAGGGGTAACATCGCAAGGACGCATTCCGATGGTTCTATGTTTTCGTGCGTTATACTCTGCAAGTAGACTTGGTAGCGTATCAGTCCATCTATAGGTTCCATTCAGCGTAAACAGTTTCCACATATTGTTCTTCAAAGTTCGATTGAAACGTTCTACGACGGAGGCCTTCATCACCGAATACGTCGAATAATGATTAATGTCATACTTCATCAAGAGTTTCTGCACATCGACGTTGTAAAATTCTTTTCCTTGATCGGTTTGCAAATTTTTGGGATATCGATCTCTAAATATCTTTGCAAACGCTTTAGTCACCTCAGCACCACTTTTAGTCTTGAGCGGTACCGCCCATGCATATTTGCTCAGCACATCGATGATGGTGAGTATGTAGTGGTGACCCTGGTTGAATCGCGAGTATGGACGCATTTCTACAATGTCAGCTTGCCACAGATCATCGTATCCATGCACTACGACGCGCCTCCGCGGGAAATGTCTTCGAGCTGAAGCGTGCAATTCTTCAACGAGTTGTCGCTTCTTGTGACCATGGTTTTCTTTACTCTTGGATTTCGATAATGGCTGCATGTTTGATCGCAGAGCTGTCTTTGACACGAATGATGTGATAATTATCGTGTATGTGCATTATGTGCTGAGGAAATTCTGGACAAGTTTAATCGTCTCGCATGATTCTCCTTCGCAGTGCTGCTGTGGGATAGAATTCGACGCCTGCGATATCTTTTGAACTCTGTTTTGCAGCGTCATCATATCTCTCTGAAACACGACCAGCTTCCTCTCTAATTCTTCCTGCTGCTCTCTCAAAAGTTTAATGCTCTTTTCCATGTATAGTTTATTGACGGCATCGCTGTCAGCCGTGGGTTGCGCTACGCGTCGTATCTTGCGTGATTTTGCATCAAAGTCCGCACCAGCCACGCAAAGAGCGTTATCCCGCATGTAATTTCGAAGCACACCGTTCCATTTGTAATAGTCCATTCTAGCTGCTCCACTCTTCTCGAGCGATACCCCAAATTTGTTGATCGACATCTCGATGCATACAGTGCAAATCATCGGCGCGCGGTTTAATTTATAATGAGGCCTTCCTCGCGGAGTTCCTCGATAATCGATAGAATCTCGTTGTCATGCGAGTTGTTACCCGCCTGACGCGACGCTTCCAGCAAACGGAATCGGTCCACCAGCTCGTTGGGATCATCCCAATGCACGTAATCGATCTTGCTATCGTTTACCACCATGGCTCGCGGTGTTGTTAGACCTTTCCCAGCCTTACTGGTTGATACACGGGGGAGTAGTGGTGCAATTACATTTTTATATTTGTATCCCTTATTGCCCAATATGGGATTTTGAGCGTTATGACCACGTCTGTAGGCATTCGTCGTCAGCAGTATGCTTTTGTATTTTTGTTTATCGGCATCGGTGTATATAGCATCATCGGGAATTCTCTTGAAAATCAGTTCGTAAAGGCCGGGTGTTCCTCTGTATTTTACACCATCTATGATTATATTATCAGCCTTGTCTATATCGAAAGCCTTATCCCCAAGCATCGTGCCACTATTGTCAAAGTATACACCATACACATAGTCCATTGCTGTATCCCTATCACCACTTAGGATTGCACTCATGTATTTTTGCCCCAGCGGACCGAAATGGCTGCGAAACGTTTTTTGTCCCTCGGATGTCTGGAGTTGCTGTCTAATAGATGTTGCAAACGACTCATTGGGACTAGATTCGAAAACGTCTTCATCATCATTGGTTGTGAGCGATTGTACATCGAGAAATGTATTTATTGGTGTGGGAGGAACGGGTGAATCATTTGATGCAACATTCTGTCGTTTCCGCTTCGGTTGAATTGGTGTGGAGGATACAAGTGATTTTTCCAATGACATGTATGGTTTCCTCTTTCTCTTGCGCGATGTGTTCCCTTTCGACTCGATTTTTGTTTTAGGCGTTAATGTTTCATTCCCTTCGATGTCTGTGTTCTTCAGCGGTGACGTGTCAGCATCCACCGCTGCGGTATTTTCAACAATATGTTTTAAGGGTTCAACAACAGGTTTAAAGTATCTCTCCAACGCGATATCTTCCTCCATCTTGCCAGTTTTCAAAGCCTGATGTTTCTTGCGAATGGCTTCACTGGTTTTTGCAATTTCCTTCGCTATTCTCTCGCGATCCTTAATCTTCAGAGTATCGATGTCGATCATCGTCATTGTACCGTAGACGTTGCTTTCCCGCCGACGTGTTGATGACAATTGACCATCTCATAGTATCGCAAACTCGTTAAATCCCTTTCTATAACGTCCATTGGACATCGCGCTATCCTTGTCTATTACCACGAAACCATACTCCCGCTGCCAACAATTACGACACAAAGCACTGAAATCCTCGTAAGACATGTCGGTGTTTACGTGATCGTTGTACACATGTTTCAAGTTGGTACCATCCTGCTTAAACAGAATCAGCAGATTCGCATTGTCGCGTATAAGATGTTTGGGAATCTTTGCATACGTCTGACAGAGATAGAAGCAGTCGACGTTCGAGTGGCGCCCCATTGCAAAGTATTCCCTTATCGTATCTTGCTTGTCGCATGCCACATCATCAAAGATAAAAATGGAATTCGGAAGCGATTCGCTCGGTGGGATGACGTCACTGTTATTCGAAAACGTAAAGTAGCCAATTTCATCTATCGGAGTCAATAAATTCTCCAAATATTGATATTTCGGCTGTTGCAACGACTTGGAATACACGTACACGTTCTCGAAGCGGACGCCGTGAGGACTTTCCAACAAGCTCACCAGCACATTGGTCTTTCCACAATTTGATGGACCGCAAATGAGGGAACGGATAGTGTTTGGCAGCATGTTACCATGTTTGCAACTTTTTTTGTTCGAGGACATCATTTGTGATTTATCATCAAAATTTGTCACGCGTATCGTCGCAGGTTGTCGCACGAATCGCATCCTCTCCGCGAACCATGAAAAATTATTTTGATACGTCGAAGCGGTGACGCGCTCTATTTATAGGCCCACACCGAAGCAAACCAGCTCAGTATTCAAAATGCTTCTGATCCTGTCGGATAATTGCGATATTCAAGACCTAACCTTTGAGCAGTTGCAATATATACCAAAGATTATTCTACTCCGCGAGTTTGGCAGACACATTGATCAGTTGTGGGACAGACTCCCCGAGCATATAAAAGCTGATTCTGAGGTTCAACAGTATCGTCGGTGCTTGGAACATTATAATCGCCCTTGGCAGCGAACGCATATCGACGGTCCAGCACCACTGATTAAAAACTGTGGTGAATGTCGCCGACAAGTGTAAAGAAAGGTTGTGGTTTGTTAAATCGGGCAATAAACGCGCTACCTATAGAATTACATATCCCGGGATATCAGTTTTGCGGTCCAGGAACTCATCTGGCAAAACGATTGGCTAGAGGTGATCAAGGTATAAATCCGTTGGACGCAGCGTGTCGCGAACACGATATTGCGTATTCCCGCAGCAACGATCTCAGTGAAAGACACGCGGCAGATAACGTACTCGCTGACAAAGCGCGAAAACGTATCGTTGCGCGAGACTCGACTCTGGGTGAAAGAGGCGCTGCTACAGCTGTTTGGGCGGCTATGAAGGCCAAGACGAAAATCGGAATGGGGATGAAATCAAAAACCCGTAAAAGGACTCCAAAGAGAGCGTCGCAAAAGCGGATTCTTCCGGTGGCAAAACGGGGTGGTATATTACCACTTCTCCCGCTGCTAGGTGTTCTCGGATCATTGGCCGGCGGAGCGGCGGGGATTGCCAAGGCGGTAAACAATAATAAGGCGGCGCAACGTCAGCTACAGGAAATGCAACGTCATAATCGCTCCATGGAAGGTCGCGGACTTTATCTCACACCATACAAGCGCGGACAGGGAATATCGAAACGAAAAAAAAAAACGTCGAAAAGACATTAAAAATGCCTGTGGGCGTAACTACCGACAAGCAATTGGAGGATTTGGCAAAACATATGCGTATTCCATTCTTTAGAGGTGTTTTTATGCGCAACGCGCTACCAGCTGGAGGAGTGCGTCGAAACGAGAGCGGTATCGTAAATTTGGACAATGTCGAGGGGTCGGGGACTCATTGGGTGGCATATGCGAAGAGAGGGTGTCGAGCTGTATATTTCGACAGCTTTGGCAATCTTCGACCACCCAAGGAATTGGAGCAATATCTGGATAAAGATGCTGTAAAAATCGAATACAATCGAACGTCTTATCAGAAGTATGATCAGAGCAATTGTGGACAACTATGTCTACGCTTTCTACAAACGATCGACACCAAATTTAAGGGTTGACTTCCAACCGCTATGATTCAGTACTAGTCGAGTCGTACAGCTTGGAATATGTCGTTAACATTCACTCTAACCGGCAAGAGTAGCACCCTCGCGGTGAGCTATTTTCCACCCATAGATTTGAGTGCTGATGATTACGAGCTTGGTCTAACAACCTTTGAAACTTATCATACAATACCGAACATCGACTCGAGCAATGATAAATTCTACTTCGTCGTAAACTATGACACCAACAGCAGCGTTGACGCCGACCATGAATACATTACGATTCCCCACGGCTCCTACGAACTAGACGCCATTGCCAAGTATTTGAAGCAGCGATTACTCGAGCGGTATCCTCAAAATCTCGGTGGTACCGATGCCCACGATGTTGGCGACAACGATGTGTATCCAATAGTGTTGCGCCCCAACAACAACACCATGAAAAGCGAGCTGTATTGTCGGTTCGCCGTAGACTTTACAAAGCCTAATAACATTGGATCGCTACTGGGATTCTCGACGAATCGGGTATTAGAACCGGGACAGTGGCATGAATCGGACAATCCAATTAATATCATGAATGTAAACATTATTCGCATAGAATGTAGCGTGACCGCTGGCGCGTACAATAATGGAAAGCGCGTACATACGATACATGAATTTTCTCCGAGAGTCCCGCCAGGATATAAGATATCGGAAACGCCCGCACAGATCATTTACCTTCCAATCACCGCACGGGTCATTACGGATCTAACGATACGCATTGTGGATCAAGACGGACAGTTGCTTGATTTTCGAGGTGAAGAGATTACCATCAGACTGCACGTACGACGACGACGACGATAATACATGTGGTGCGAACGAATGAGATGCTTGTTTTGAACGACTTCAGAAACACGTTTCTTCCAAGCAGAATTGTTTGTAACAACAACAACAACAACAACAACAACAACAGCAGCTCTGATTACGCTAAAAAGAAGAGGCTCAGTGCTGTGAACATTGCTTTTTTGAAATCGCTGGGATTCATTGTACGCATTTAAGTTGAAAATGGCTGACATTCTAAGCATTGGAGGGAAGCCAACGTTTGATGATCGCATCGTCAAGCTTGAGACACATACATACAACCCATACGTCAACACAACGTTTGGACACAGCGATGAGATAAGAATACCTATACAGCAGCAGGATTTATACACATTACCGTGTGAAAGTTTCCTCTACATTGAGGGGAAATTGACGATAAATAAGCCAAATGATGCATTAACGGTGATGTTGGGAAATAATTGCATGGCGTTCATATTTGATGAGATTCGATATGAGCTGAATGGCGTGGAGATTGACCGTAACAGAAACGTTGGAATAACTAGCACGCTTAAAAACTATGTATCGCTGACATCTGACGAAGACAAGAATATGGAGAATGCTGGATGGGGCTTGAAACGACACGATGAGCTAATAGTGAAAAATCATTTCAATTTTTGCATCCCGCTCAAATATTTGCTAGGATTTTGCGAGGACTACAAACGCATGGTTATTAATGCGCGTCACGAATTGATTTTAATACGATCGCGCAACGATAACAATTCTCTAATAGGATCACCAACGTTGGAACCAGAAATTGAATTACTTAAAGTACAATGGCGGATGCCTCATGTGACGCTGAACGATGTTAATAAGCTATCGTTGCTACATGCTTTGGAAAGTGGACAAAACCTGAGCATTAGTTTTCGCTCCTGGGATCTGTATGAGTATCCTCTCTTACAGAGCACAACCAAGCACTCCTGGGCCGTGAAGGCAGCTGCACAGCTGGAGAAGCCGCGATACATTATCTTTGCTCTACAGACTGCTCGAAAGAATGTGATGACCGAAGATGTTACTCGGTTCGACCACTGCAAATTGACCAATGTAAAACTTTTTCTCAATTCGGAATTTTACCCGTACGATGACATGAACTTGGACTTTGACAAGAATAGGCATGCCATCTTATTTAACATGTATACACATTTCCGTAAATCGTATTATGGACATAGTTGCAACGAGGCATTATTCACCGTGGCCCAATTTTTACAATTTGGTCCCCTCATGGTGATTGATTGCTCGCGACAAAATGAGTCGATCAAGAATAGCACCGTGGACGTGCGCATAGAATTCGATTGCAAAGAGAATGTGCCTGCAAATACTACAGCCTACTGCCTGATTCTACATGATCGGGTGGTTGAATACAATCCTCTGACAAACGTGGTGCGCAAAATCAATTAAATTGCCACGCTACTTGCCCGCCCTCTCCTGTGTCAAATTCGTACAAAATTTCATCGTGAAAATCGAGATGCTTTACAAGAAAGATTGCATTCTCCTGTCTGTCTTGGAAGCGAACGGACCTTTACATTGTACCGATAATGGCTGTACCAACATTTGTTGACCTGCAAGGGTTCATCGTTGATGGAAGATTTATCGTGAAGGAAGTGGCAGTCCTACGAAAGGGAACAATTCTCTCGCACTATATTTTTGGGAGTTCGATGCCACAATTTCTTCTCACGAAATCTGACAAATCGAGCATCCGGTGGTTGGTGGCAAAACATCATGGACTACGGTGGGAAGATGGGGACGTTCCATAAGCTAAATGTAGTTAATACTCTGCGATGTGGTAGACACGCAAAGCATTGTGCTTTGCAAAATGTATTTAAAATATTTAACTGGTGGTCTAAACACCGGAGAGAAATGCGTAAATAAATATAATCAATTTTTTAATGCATAAATGTTTTTTTCTTCACTCTCCCCAACCCAACCTCCTAAATATAATGTACGCTAGATTAAGTCGATGGTTATAATTATGTAGAAGTGGTTCAATACACATTCGATACACGTTAAAAGTGGTATGATTGATGTTCAATACATGTTCAAAGTGGTACGATAGATGATCAATATATGTTCAAAGTGGTACGATTGATGTTCAATACACGTTCAAAGTGGATTGATAGATGATCAATATATGTTCAAAGTGGTACGATTGATGTTCAATACACGTTCGATACACGTTCAAAGTGGATCGATAGATGATCGATACACGTTCAAAGTGGTTCGTTAGATGTTCGATACACGTTCAAAGTGGATTGATAGATGTTCGATAGATGTGTCCAAGAAAGAAGGGGAAGTGGTTTGGCTCAAGCAAATGATGAGTGTGATGAAGATAATAAATGCACCGAGGATAGGCAGCGTATAATTCGGAGAAGATGCACTGAGGATGGGCAGCGAATAATTCGAAGAAGATGCATGTGAAGAACAAAGGCATCCTACTTTTGCAAAGCTTTGCAACTTTAGGCATGGGCCTACAGGCGAGAGCCTGGAGTTGCTACGAGACCAGTTGCTCTTCAATTGTGACAGCGAACTGTCTGATTTTTTTAAGTGTTATTCTTTTGACAAGTAAAAAATATGGGATACTATCGCGACGTTAATTTCACGTGGCAAGAGTGGCAGGATCGCCTGGAGGTATGTATCTAATACTGGCCACTGTTTCATGAACTTTGATATTTATTATGTTTTTTTTAATATGTTAATATTATATCATCGTTTGTTGTGTTCTAGAACTCGCCACCCACATCACCATCGTGGTCGCCGCCGCCGTCACCTGTGTGGTCCGATGATTGGGGGTCGGTACCGTCGCCCCCTTCGTTGGCGCCCTCGCCGCCGCCACCGTCGCACTCACCGCCGCCTCCAGTGGTATGTAGTACTTTGCAGTGTGTGCGTGTGCGTGTGCGTGTGCGTGTGTGCGTGCGTGTGCGTGTGTGTGTGTGTGTGTGTGTGCGCGCGCGCGTGCGTGCGTGCGTGTGTGTGTGTGTTTTGCTGTATTAGTGTTATATCGATGTTTATGTTCTAGGACCAGGAACAGCTACAGGCGCAGCTGAAGTTCTTGGCGCAGGCCCTGGTGGAGGCTGCGGAGATGGGGATGCGGCGGCGGCGGCGACAAGAGCAGGGTGGATGAAGGTGGGCCCCATACTGGGTGCCGGGGCCCCCTTCGCCAACATCGCCACCACCACAGGTATGTAATACACTACATTGTTTTGTATGTTTCATGTTTAATACGATCGATGTTGTATGTTCTAGGCGGCGGGACCCCCATCACCGCCACCATCACCCCCTTCATCGCTGCCACCATCACCCCCACCACCGGACGCGTTTTAGTTATTAGTTTTTTATTTTTATATATTATTCATTTTTTTTATTTTTATATTTATTATTATATATTTCATTTTATTTTATATATTTTTTTATGTTCATGTATATTCTTTTTTATATTTATATTCTATTTTTTTTATATTTATATTTATATTTATATTCATTTTTTATATTGTATTCTATTTTATTTTATATTTATATTGTTTTATATTGTATTCTATTCTATTTTATATTTTAATTGTATTTTTTATATTTCTATATTCATTTCTATATTCATTTTTTTATATTCTATTGTATTTTATATTTTAATTGTATTTTTATATTTGTATATTCATTTATATATTCATTTTTATATTCTATTGTATTTTATATATTCATTTTTATATTTTTTTATAACAATATATATACTCAAACCTATATTATGTCTCCATTTCATTCACCCGTCATTCCTCCTCGCCACCTAATTATAAGATTCAACGTTCCAAATTTATTATTTCTCTGCTGACGCTGCATAATTCTATTTCGTTCGAACGTTCTTCGCGCCGTGAATATGACGTCATCCTCCGCGGCTCCTCCAGAGGATTAAAATTACACGCGATCGCGCGAGACGCTGCGATGTTAAATCTTAATGCTCTCTCTTTCCCTCCTCCGAATTTAGCTTTAAAATAATGCTCTGTCTCTTTCCCTCCTCCAAATACGTGGTGTGTAAAAACGCCGATCTTTCCCGACATTGTCCGACATCATCCGAAAAAGTATTAAACAATTTCAGCTTCATTATGGTTTGAAAAAAAAATATTTGGGGGTCATTCCCCCTCGGCCAGGTCTAAAAATATTTCGGGGGTGGGCCAAGGTCTGAAAAAGACTTTGGGGGTGGGCCTCTCCCTCCGCGGAAATTTCCAGCGGTGGGTCCGATGTGGAGAGGTCTCCGCGGCAGCTCGGCCCGGACTGATCCCCTCCATCATCGCGGCTTCCCCCACTCCGCGGTTCGTGCGCGCGCAACCGGTCTTCCTCTCCCCGCAAGCCCCGTGCCCATGTTTCCCTCCGCCGCGCTCCCCCGCGCGCCCTCACTTCCTCCGTCCCCGCACCCCCCCTCATTGCCCCGTGGGTTAGAACCCGCCTAGCCCTACTACTTCCTTGCACTTGATAATAGTAATGATGATTCTTATTCATTTCATTACCCTTGAAAATACGCCTTATATTATCAAGTTGCTTTATTGCTTCAGCAGGTGTTAAATCCTTGGCCGATTCAGGACACTTTACTTCGACGATTTTATCATGGTCCACGAGGCCGTCAGGAGTTGCACCTAAGTGAGGCACAGTGTCATCGATGAAGAGGCCACACGGTAGAATATGCATTCCTAATTCTTCTTGCATTTGTCTTAAGGCGTTTGCCTCATTTTCCCTTCCGTATTGGAGAGAATGTAAATTGTGGAGTTGCGGGTACATTATACTCTTCACAGTATTTGCCCGTGGTGTAGTATTTCGTAATCGGCATACCTTGCCGAAATTCGATGCAGTTAATAATTTCTTCCTATAACCAATCCACTTTTCGCTGTTCGCCTGATCGCGAGTTTCCACTTGGATCTCGTCTCGCCTCGTTTGCCAGTGAAGGAGTATATCCGCGTGCCTTTTACACTCGGCAGAGTATACTGCCTCTTCCATATCTGGTTTTGCCGCGTTGGGGCCGTAATCCTGGTCGCACGTTTGTTTTTTATTTCGAAAGGAGGATGCTTTCGCTTCTTTTTTATACTCCCTTGCTTTTTCTGCTGCGCGCTTCCGACGTCCTTCCAGCTTTCTTACCATGGTTGGCGGCTCTTTATTCATTGCCGTACTCAATCTGCTGAACGCCTCTTTTGTGTTATATTGGACGACTGCAGCGGAGACTCTACCCTGATACGAGCCCCCTCGTCCAAAGTTTATCCTTTTGCCTCCGATGAATTTAGCAATGATGTTATTAAAACCTTCAACAGCATTGTTGTTTAGACCGCGCAGCAAACTGTCAGCTTTAACGAAAAGTTGCTGCATCGCTTCTTCGATACTTTCATAAATACCAGCTTCTCTCAGTCGTGGAAAGTAGTCTACTCTGTTGGGATCAGAGTATTTCTTACAGAAGTATGCTAACTTCTGACACTCCTTGTGTTGACCGAAAACGTGACTCGGTACATTTTTCAAATCTTGCTTCAAATTTTGAATTCGTTCCTCGAGTGGTATTTCTTCTCGCAACCGGTATTCCGCAGCTTTTTTATACCAGTACGCAGGCGGAGAGGCGTAACGCGTCAGCTGCCCGTAGGACGTTCCGCTCACCTCCGCGTGCCCCTCAAGCGCCTACGATGCACGCGTATTTAGGTGAAATTCAAAGTCAATTTTCTCGAAAACGTAGCGTTTACCGCAATTTCGTCACTCTTGATTTTCGTCTTATTTTTGCCGGTATAATCACACCTTACAGTATTGACCACAGGTAGAGAAACACCCTGCAGAATAAGAATAGGATCCGCAAGCACGCGACAATCCTGCTGGACGACCGATACGCAACCCCTCGCCTCGCCTTCTTTCGTCTCATGCCACGCGACAATGCCGGCGCGCTTTTCGGTTGTTTTCCTGACGCGTCAGGCGCTACGCTTCGACCAGCGCTCATCGGCATCTCACAGTGATATAATTTTTATTTTTAGGTACTCTTACTTCCCCAGTGTAAGCACCCAAAAGCTGATTCTTATCTGTCTCTTAGTTCAACAGTTATCATTTAATGAAAGAAAGTCAATATTTACAATTTTGAAAATTTTGAAAAATCCTTTTGAAATACATTTATATATCACTAAAGACAACAACTTATCCAAATTTCACAAAAATCCCAAATGTTACTCCAAAATCTGTCCGAGTTCGCAAGGAGTGTCCCGAGTATGAAGTGTGTTTTGTAGAGAAAAATTATTTACGACCACGTTATTTAGAATGAATTATACATTTTAGCTCCCAACATCATCATTTTTGGAGATCGAATTATTTTAATTATGTATAAAAATTATATAGAGTTGCAAATATTTGCTGCTATAACTTTTGAATATGTACTCTATAAAGCAAATGGAACAAATAGCACAAAAATTTTCAGGTTCCATGAGGTTCCTAGATATCTAGAGCTATTTCAACGAAAGTTATTGAAAAATTCCATCATTTTTATGATTATATTTTAATTCTGTTCGTTTAAAATTAAAATACTCATGGCTGAAGCTTGATTTACTACTTATTTGTACCTCTGCAATCCATTATTCAAAATACATATATAGCTTACACTAACGCATCCAACAATCGGGGTTACTATGTAAGCAGACTCCTCGCCGTCTGACTTCACCTGAAGACTAGGTTTTCCAATGAGACAATTTCACTAAAGGTACACATACGGACGTACATATTGCGGTCAAAAATCCACAAAAGAAGAAGCAATGTGTACATATTTTGTATTCGACAAGTAACTACATATGCTCAACATCGAATCGCAAAGCATCGATGACTGTTGCTAATTTTAAATATTATCTTCTACATCACAGAAATAAAATCTGAATTACATTTTTTATCCATTGAATACTACGTACAACGATTGAAATAATCACAACTGCAATATAAAGGAAGCATATCTAACAAAAGGCGCATACTGGTTTGAACGTTTGATACTGACAAAACATATAGTTTGCATAACATATATAACGAAATTTAAAATTCCTACATTTCGTCTCATCGACACGAAAGTTGCAGGAACGTGCTGCTGACATTTTTCACATGAAAATGAGTCCAAACACGGTATAAATCGGATTATTAATTAATTAAATAATTATGAACATACGAATTGGAAAAGAATGAATGGGGCAAGAGGGTGCGCCTAGCATAGAATATGTGTACGTAAAGCGTCAAAGATAGCTGTTGATATACATATTTGAAGAATATGAATAATACTGTATTATATACAATAAAATACCGTGCTGCTACTACCACATCACAAACTGTAACTTCATACAAATCTGTACCATAAAACGTAACTTACCTTTCTAGACGTTTTTGATTTTTTCTGGACAAACGCCTTACAGATAACATAGGGCGCTTCCTTTTTGTATCACCCTTCGAATAGCGATTGTTCCTTGCATCTGCGGCTTCCTTCTTTGATTCCATG
The DNA here is from genome assembly GCA_910592295.1 of Andrena haemorrhoa. Lineage (NCBI taxonomy): Eukaryota > Metazoa > Arthropoda > Insecta > Hymenoptera > Andrenidae > Andrena > Andrena haemorrhoa. Next base: position 19,999,698 of record OU342942.1, read on the forward strand.
GCAATAGAATGATCACACACACTTATCAACACTACAGTAACGAACCACGCAGTAATGGAAGAATTCACAAATTATGAATATTCCATATGTATCAATATCTGCGCAGTAAATAAAAGCCCGATTGCTTTCTGCGTCTTCACCGTAGTGCAAGCGGCAGAAAACTGATCAGCTAGCATTGTCGCCGCATTAGTTACAAATGCTGAGAAGCAGAACAAAAGATAGTGGGAACAGGACAGATATATGCGTTCTGTTCCTCTCTTTCTCATTAGGATTGGTGTATGCTGATACATTTACATAGACTATGTACTTCCGGGAATACATTTTGGTTGCAGAAATGTACACAGGAAAGAATTTTTGATTATCCTGTGCATATACTTTTGACGTATCATCATTGCGCGTTTGAACTTTTACGCGGGCCGAGACGTGTCGCTCGGTCCTTGGTGCAAGTGAAATACAAAATATTGAGTGAGTGAGAAAGACAGTTTTGGTCCTGTCCAGCGGTTTTAGGAAAGAATCGCAAGTTGTGTAGTAGGATCACCTACAGGAGTGGTGGTAATGTGTGCGTGAACCGCGCCAGCAATTGTTTTTTGGCCACGCTGGCCCTTGAGGCCAACAAAGCCTCGATCGTCAGAAACAAGAGTGACTGTTCAACAGTAAAGATCGTAAGTACCTTCACGCTCACTATCCCTGTCTTTTTCACTATATGTGCCGGTTATTATGAAAGTGGTCTAACAAGGGGAGGACACCATGAGGTAGTCATCGATTTTGATGAGCCTTGGCACGATGAATCTATGTCGAAAATAAGTAAATACGTGTCCGAGCATTTCTGCCAATGGGCCTTAATAATAGAGATATTTATATGTAAATTATTAAACATTTCATAGCACCCATGTAAAACATTAGCCATAACCTGAATTTAAGAATATGTCGTGGAGCGTTCGGTAAGTCGTCGGTGTGGCGTTGTCGCGGTCGTGAGTTCGATTCCGCCCTGTGTCTATATATTTTTTCATACTTTATTTTTTTCACACTTTATTTTTTCCGCACTGTATGAACAGTGCGGAAAAGGTGGTGACGGTAGAGTAACGTTCATTATTGATTCCTTTAAATGTATAAATACAATTAAAGTTTTGTTTAAGATGGGGTAGTCTTCAAAAGACACCCCGACACCTCCAGAAGGGAATCCCCCGAGGGAGCCAGGGTAGTGTGGGATTTTTACCCACTAAAACCCCACGGGCATCATCGCGCGATGGGGGACCACCGGAATAAGACATCGCAGTACTGTCCCTGAATAATTAATACACCTATAATATAAGAACTATTATATAATAACGAACGGTAATGTTGAAAAATCAGCATCCCAAAATTAATATCAGTACACAATGAACATATTCGCTTATTCTAGTATCAAAATGAGATATATATTTATGTTCTTACGTTTCCATAACGTAATTTATAATTATACATTTAAAAGAATCAGTAATGAACATTACTATCGTCACGACCTTTTTCGTACTGTTCATACAGTGCGGAAAAAATAAACTGTGAAAAAAATAAAGTATGAAAAAATATATAGATACAGGGCGGAATCGAACTCACGACCGCAACAACGCCACACCGACGTTTTACCGAACGCTCCACGACATATTCTTAAATTCATGTTATGACTTTTGTTTTACATGAGTGCTATGAAATGTTGAATAATTTTCTTGTAAATATCTCTACAGGGTTATTCACCGAATACTGGCGGCGCTCGCGCGAGTATAAATGAGAACGGCAACAACGCCACACGCATACGTACGAGCACAATCATGTGTCGATACATCCGCCATCTATGAGTTGTTGCCAAAAGTATAGGTTCGTGTAGATGCCAGTAGAGAGCACAAGGCGCTTTTCACTGTCTGCCCAGATAACTTTACATTTGACGTAACCGACGGGGAAGAAAACGACAGCCTTTTGCCTCAGAAACTGATTGAGAATGTTAGAATGCTTGTTGAATGATGAAACCGTGGATGATCAACAAGCATTCTAACATTCTCAATCAGTTTCTGTAGGAAATGGCTGTCGTTTTCTTCCCCGTCGGTTACGTCAAATGTAAAGTTATCTGGGCAGACAGTGAAAAGCGCCTTGTGCTCTCTACTGGCATCTACACGAACCTATACTTTTAGCAACAACTCATAGATGGCGGATGTATCGACACATGATTGCGCTCGTACGTATGCGTGTGGCGTTGTTGCCGTTCTCATTTGTGTTCGCGCGAGCGCTGCCAGTATTCGGTGGATAACCCTGTATTATTAAGGCCCATTGGCAGAAACGCTCGGACACGTATTTACTTATTTTCGACATAGATCCATCGTGCCAAGGCTCATCAAAATCGATGACTACCTCATGGTGTCCTCCCCTTGTTAGTATTAGGTGATGAAACAAGGAGTTTTTTGGATCAGGTAAAGGTGGCGGAAATAAGAATTTGCATTGATGCAAAAGAACACAATAGACCATTCAACTCATACAACCATTATGTTAAGTTATCGCAAGAGGCATATCAAAATCCGAATGTGTTAAAATGCATGTGTCTAAATGCAAAGAAAATTAAAGCTATAAGTTTAAACGTCATAAATAAGTCCATTATTGTAAAAAGTATAAAAAAGGTACACGATAAATTTTTTTCAGTTCTTATCGATGAAACGACAGATGTAGGCAACATGAAACTTTTTTGCATTTTAATTCGATATGTTTACAAAGAACAAATATGTACAGATTTAGTAGATTTAGTTAGGATTAAGGAAGACACAGCAGAATACGTGTTCGACATTCCATGAACGAGTATAATTTACCTATAGCCAACATGGTTGGGATGTGCGTGGACAACGCAAATGTTATGGTGGGACAATATAATTCATTAAGTTCTCGTTTCACAGCAGACAATGATGAAATTTGTATCCTACCATGCATTTGCCACTCATTACATTTGGCTGCACGCAAAGCGTGCGGATGCTTGCCAGACCATGTTGAGAAGTTTTTACACTCTTTATATTCATACTTCTCACAAAGTCCTAAACGACTCAGTATGCTAGAAGGTATACAACAGTTTATGACTCTTCCAAAACAAAAAGTTTTACAGCCATCGGCTACTAGATGGCTAGCACTAACAGAATGCATAAAAGGAGTTTTAAATCAGTGGACAGTTTTATTTAGTGTATTAGCGGAGGCATCAGCAGAAGACGATTGTGAGGTCGCAAACAAAATATTTTCAGGTTTGAATTGTCTTTTTACCAATGCGTATTTGCAATTTATGGATTATTTTTTAAAAGTATTTACTGATCTCAACAAATTATTTCAAACCTCCACAGTCTTAGTTCTCTGCCTGCTTCCTAAATGTAACCGATTGTTAGCTTCATTGGGAAGCGATTTCATAAAGTCTGAAAATCTGATTGAACCAAATATACACGAAATTGACATATATAACGAAGATAATTTACTACCATTGACATCAATTTTTACTGGGGTAGGATGTATGAATACACTGAGTGTAATAACAAATAATAATTCGGACGAGAGCGAAGACATAATACAATTTTATACAAGCATCAGGAAATGTTACCAAACTGGCTACCAAAACATTGTTAATAGAGTGCCATTCGATAACACCTTTTTAAATGCACTAGTTTTTTAAATCCGCAAACAGCTTTAAACTTTGACAAAAATCAGCACTGCCAATTAAATTGTATTTTAAACAAATTTAAAACAAAATTTGATCATGAGACTGTAGGAAATGAATGGCATCTATTGCCGTTTATATTTTCGGAGGAGGAAAAAGTAGACTTACAAGCAATAAGTTTACCTAAGTTCTGGCACGAAATGAGCCTCACTACCATTTTTGAAAACGAATCTGTATTGCCAAACATATCTAAACTAGCGCAATTATGCTTATCTTTGCCTCATTCAAATGCTGATGTCGAAAGATATTTTTCAATTGTGACACAAATAAAAACCAGAGGTAGGAGTAGATTAAACCCTGAAACATTAGCTGCACTGACCAGAATAAAATTAGACATGTTTAATCAGAATGCATACTGTTATAATTATGCCATTACTGATGACATGATAGAATTATTTAATAATAGTATGTACAACAATTATGAAATACCAGCAGAGCTCTTAGAAGCAGAGCTCTTTACCGCGGATGTGGTACATGATAGCACTACTGATAGTGACAAGCAATAGAAAATATTGTATTGTAAATATTTTAAATGTATATATTTGTTCTTTTATATTATTATTTTTTACCGGCAATATTAAGTTTAGCACTTTAAGTTTTATATTTTAAGTATATATTTTATAGTATAATTTCTGTTAATTTCTGTAACATAAATACAGAAATACGTTTTGTGACCTGCGACGATCGACGAAGCCGTAATCGAACCGATTTTTTGTGATAATGGTTACGAGAGTCAGTTCAATATACCAAAGAAATAAAGAAAAAAAAAATATGTATATATATATATTAAATTATAACTGCATTATTAGTGCAGAAATATATAATGTTTTTATTATTATTTTGTGTTTTCTGTTACTTGCCACCAATCTTACATAGGGTAGATATCCCAATTACCGTGCCCTGTACCTATTACCGTGCCTTTATACTTAAAGAAGCCGTACAAAAAAACTTGCACACATAACTAAGAAAAGAAATTTGTTTAATTAAGTTATACTATTAATGTATGTGTTACAAACGAGTAGGTTGCATTTTTAAACAATTAAAGCTTCTTTAAGTATAAAGGCACGGTAATTGGGACATCTACCGTACATTTCAATTCATTTTATTAGAAACAGGGACGTAAAGGACCTTATATTCTTGAATATTACCGCCATAATTCGCAGTGTCGCGGTGGAGCGGTGGTAATGTGTGCGTGAGACGCCACGATTGGAGACGAACCAACGCCAGCGACAAGCGAGTGACGCCGCAGCCAACCAGCGTCGACAACTTATGTCCCGGTGACGCTGGTTGGCCGTGGTGTCGGTTCGTTTCCGATCGGGGCGTCACACGAACACATTACCACCGCTCCCTGTAGGTGTTTCCCTCTGACCAATAGCTGCGGACGCTGCGGTTGACTCCAGCTACGCGAGCCTGAGTTTGCCGAAGCTAGCAGCGAGTCAACGGTGTAGTGACCTAAAAGCATGTGACGTCACATTCGCTTCGCGTTGTCGCCACTTGGCTGGCTTCGCGCTGGCGTCAATTCACGCACACATTACCACCGCTCCTGTAGGTGTCAGCGAGAGCCGGAGTCAGCCGATCCCTGCTCTAGATAGGTAAACAACTTATTTAAATCTACAAACGGGATTTTCAAATTTTCATTATAGGCTCAGATGAAAATGTTGAAAAAGTGACCTTCACTACTTTCTTCGCTATTCCGAACAATTGCATTTTTTATTTCAAAACGTCGAAACACGTCACCTAAATAGTAAACTAATCCTTCTAGCTTTTCACAAAATCTCAAGTCCTTTGGACCAATTTGAAAAAAGGTATTCTTTTTTAAATAGTTTCCCAATACTTTTGTCCGATACTCTAGATACATAGAATAGCATTAAAAAATACATTAATAACTTTCAATACTTACGATTGAAGTGGAACGGTAGTACGGGTAGCACAAAATATCCAATTTTTTCTCCACTTCTAGAGCCGAATATAACTATGCACACACCGAAGGTATTTACTTGTCGCTTGCTATGCTTGCTATGAACTGATCTTGCCGTGCAAGCTTTCTTCGCAAGTTGACATTAAAACGACGCTATTGGTTTGCATACCGAAAAGCGGGTGTGAAATGAGCTTTCTGTCTTCTGATTAGTCAGTTTCGAAAATAGGGGGTGATGAAGGAAGAACTGTCGATGGCAGAAGGAAATGGAAAAAGTGTTTTTTCCTGCACATGACCTGCGCTTCGGCGTGTAACTTGTACAAATTTCAATATAATGCATTCTAAAAATTTGTGTTGATAGTTCAAACACTACTAATAAATGTGTGCAAACCCCCCGCCCTATAGGTGCGATAGGTTTTCCAGAATTAAAATCCAAATATCACCTTCAAAAACGAGTGTCTAGACTAGAATACCCTCTTAATTTGAAGAGAGGACGACGCAGGCGGAACCACGCGCAGTCAGCGGACTACCCCTTTTCTTCCTGTATCTCTCCACGATGCGTATTGATAGTGGACTTGGTGAATACTACTTCTTAATTGCTATATTGGTGGCATCTTTCTCACATAGGGGAAAGGGGGCATGATGGGGTAGAAAAGCAAACATGCAAACAAATTGATAATTCTAACTTTTATTTAAGTTTTTATGAATCAATACATAATTATAAGTTAATACTTTAATCTTTGGTACATAGTTTGAGCAACATTGAAATAAAAATGTGAAGTTATTAAACTTTAAAAAAAAAAGTAAAGAAAAACCATCTTGCCGCTGCCACGGGGTATGATGGTGTACCGAAAATGGAGCAAGACGGTTCCTCTAAATATTTCTACAATCGATGCAAATATGAATTTCTTCTAAATTATTATTTTCCTACCCTCGCACAGGAGTTGTGGGGCCCTATGTTTTAAATATTCGACAATTTTCCTCTTTCGTTTTCGAAAATACACTCTTAATTGGACCTAATGGTAAACCCATGATCACTTCATTTCTCTGCTTCAATTTTTGGACATAACGTTTCAATGTTGTTTGTGGAAGGCAATATTCTCGAGCCGCTTTCTGGTACCCCACTTTGTTGCTTAAAACTTCATCTACCGATTTCTTCATAACATCTTGTAACCATTTTCCTCGTCTAGTTTTTTTCTTATACTATATGTTCTTACCATTTTCAAATCCAAATTAAGGGGTCATGCTCAGTCAGGAGGCCGAAAAAAGGGTGGTCTTTGGAAATTTTGTACTCAAAAGCTATAACATATTTCTCAAAAAATCTTTTTTCCTTTTAAGGATTGCATCTAGTACCGTGCATCGTACTTTTTTTATTTAAAAATATTTATCAATAACTTAGTTATTGTCCATCACTCGAACGTTTCTTTCAAAATCGGTGACCAAAATATTTAAAAAACCATTCAACCGATTTACTTCAAATTTTACAAGCCTACTATAGGAACAATAAACTAGTCTTTGAACGAAGGATTTTTTTATCCGATGCTTAGTTTTCTTTTAATTGATGAAAATCAAGCATGATTTATGATAATGTTACGAGCCGAGGCTGCGGCAACGCAGTGGCCGGCGAGAAGGGTATTTCCCAAGGAATACGGTTTATGAGTTTGTTAGTTAGAGTGCGGACGAACCTGATGCGAAATCAGGGAGCCGCTAGGATTATCGGAAGCGAGGACGAACCTGATGCTAAATCAGGGAGCCTCTAGGAATGGAGTCAGTCGCGGACGAACCTGATGCAAAATCAGGGAGCCGCAGGAGGGTGATTCGTCGTGAACGAACCCGATGCGAAATCGGGGTGTCACTAGGATGATGTTCACAGACGAACTCGACGCGAAGTCGAGGAGCTGTTAGGAGGTTGGATTATTCACAGACGAACCTGGTGCGAAACCAGGGAGCTGTTCGGAGGTTGGTAGACTTACAGACGAACCTGATGCGAAATCAGGGAGCTGTAGGACACGGACGAACCTGATGCGAAATCAGGGAGCCGTAGGAGGGTTAAACGTGGACGAACCCGATGCGAAATCGGGGAGCCACTAGGTTGGTAAAGATTCCTTGTTTTGGATGAAAGGTTGCGAACGAACCTGATGCTAGATCAGGGAGTCGCGGGAAATGTTAGTAATGCCTCGTAACTCTTAATTTATGTTTGATACAACTCGAGCGGTAAAGCTGTATCAGTGGGTGAGTGCTACTAATATTATAAGGATCGCTGGGTAAAAGATGGGTTTCAACGAATCTACTCGATTTAGAGCGAACACCATTCGTGTATTCAATAACTAATTATTATACAAATGTAAGTGTCGCGATTAAATAGTGTAGTAAAAGTGTATAAATTACCACTAATTGGCACGGTGTTGACGCACTGGCGATGCGGGGCGTACGAGTGGCTATTTCAAAGTGCCGAATAGAATATGAACCGAACTCGCGGATTCTATGAGGTTAACTTTGATTCTGACGGAGACTTTAGCTCGATCGTACTAAATCTAACCAACTCTGTACGAGCGTGACACGACGTTACTCTACGCGTGATTGTACTGCTTTGAACCGAAGAGGGTTGAAACTGAAGGGTTTATATAGTCCCAAAATGAGTGGGGATTCGTTAAGAATTTCCATATAAGGAAATCCTTCGGGGTCGTCGTCGTGTCACTCCCGTTCCCATGGTCGCGATCCAGATGGTCAAGATCAAGAGCCCCTTAGTGGTGTATGATAAACAAAAGGATTTTAGGGCGTTTTCCCTTCGCAGACGCGAGCTCGAAAAGTGGTTGAGAGCGGCGTATGGGAAAATTCCACATACGTAACAATAAAAATTGAAACTTTTACTTAAATCATCTGCCATTTTTTCCCAAATCAATATTTCGAAAAATCCTTCGTTCAAATACTAGATAATATGATACAATAAGTAAATTCTTTTAAATTTTTTATTTTGGATGATCGACTTTCGAGCAGCAGTGGTCACCGCAGAAGCCTTTTTTTAAAGAACCTTCGAGTGATGCACAATAACATAGTTATTGATCAATATTTTTATATGTAAAAATTACGATGCACGGTACTAGATGCAATCCTTAAAATGAAAAAAATATTTTTTGAGAAATGTGTTATAGCTTTTGAGTAAAAAACTTCCAAAGACCACCCTTTTTTCGGCCTCCTGACTGAGCATGACCCCACCCGCCGGCGCGCGCGCGCGTATACTTGGTACACGGAAGTGAGTTTTTGGTTGAAAAATCTGTTTTACCGTGATCTATTCTACCCAGCACCCCTATGTATTCTTCCAGCGGACATTTTTGCATAATGCTACGTACTTGTCGGGTTCAAATTTAGTTTGCAAGTATCTCTGATTGAATGAAACCGAAAGTATGCCGCATACTTATCCTGCCGGTGAACGTGCCCGTGTACTCGCAAGTTTCCCAGGTGTCCGCCTCCGATTCATTTGATTTTTGGATATGTTTTAGAGGACCGAAAAATAGGAAACAGGTGTATTTTTCTTTTGGCCCGTTTGCATGTTTAGGGGGTGAAACCACCCTTCAAATTTCATGAGAATAGGTGGTGCCCGCCTCCGATTGCTTTGGTTTTTGGCTAAAGCAATTGGAGGCGAACACCTGAAAACCTTTCAGGGGTGGTTTCACCCCCTAAACCAGGCATGCATAGGACCCCCAATTCCGGGCGCGAGCTCGGAGCTTGAGCTCGTCGACGGACAAGCGAGTTCGCCAACGGAGTGGGGAGCGGCTGGAGTAGTGGGAGCGGAGCGTCACAGGCTGCCGCAGGAGTTTCCAGAGTTTGTCGCTCGGAAAATAAGGCACATTTTCGGGAATTTTTAAATGAAAAGTAATGAGTATTATAATTCCAAACTCTGTACTTTTATTAATTAAAATTTGAAAAATGTGGTCAAATTTTTGTATGCAATAATAGTAATTTTGTTCAAAGTTATAATGATAGCAATAAGAAGGGTTTAAAGAAGCTTGTTGCTGGAGAACATGATTCTGGCTGTCGTAGTCATCTAAAACATAAAACGTACAATTTTTCTTAATCTACACAAGTGTGGTTATCGTATGAACCTTAGTTCATGTTGAATGAATAATGTTGAAAAGCCCAAAAATAGTTGTATTTGAAATGAAAACATTTATTTTTTGAAACAGCATTTGTTAGTTTTCTGTGTTGCAATATTGGATTTTTGCAAATAATTACTTTTTTGCGCTTTTTGTTTCCGATGACTACGACAGTCAGAATCATGTTCTCCAGCAACAAGCTTTTTTAAACGCTTCTTATTGCTATCATTATAACTTTGAACAAAATTATTATTATTGCATACAAAAATTTAAACATTTTTCAAATCTCAATTAACCCTCCGTATCCTGTGCCTGAGTCAATTTGAACCCACCGCTTGAGATCGCTAACGCACACGGCCAAGCGATCATTTACCTGTCGGAGGTGTCGTAAAAGCATAAACGGGGCCTTTCCGGTGGAAATAATAAAATATTTTCCTTGGAGAAAACAAAATGTGTCCAGAGAGTATGGTAATTAGCGCGCATTGAAAGGATTCTTCTGCTTAGGGCTTTGATGACGACATGATTGGTACCTCTCCTATTGTAAAGCACTAAAGCGATCACGAAAAAGGTAACCTACTTTCCGTACAGAATGAATACCAGTGTATGATGGCCTAATGATATGTTCCCGAATGCCAAAAGATGTTATACAAAACTAAATTTGTGGACCATAAACAGGGGTTAAATTGGAAAATAGTTTTGGACGGTTACAGTTTCTGTGGAAGAAAAATGAATCCACGATTAATAAATATTAACAAATTATACACAGAAATATAAGTATATTCATGTATGGATCTAATATTGGACCAATTTTATAAAAGGTATTCTGTTTTAAAGGGTATCCGAATACTTTTGTGGCCCACTGTATATGTACATATGTTATTAGATATCTTCAAATGAAAATACTCCAATTTACGTATGCGAATTTGTTAACCAGTTGAAATAAGGTGTATTCAATATTGCACAATAAATATCTGTTTGAGATTCACCTAGTTACTCTCAACGCCACACTCAAGATCACGGCAGCACCTCCCGGGCGCAGAACTCGCGGCGGATCCACAATCAATAACCAATCAGATTTCGACACGTCGGTCGATCTTTGTCAAGCGTCGAGACGCCGCGTAACGGATAATCAACCATATTGTAATATCTTTTTTCGCATCGTGTGCATGTCAATACGACTCGATCGCGTTTTCGTTTGCATCAACGTGTGAATACCGTGCTCACTTCATCAGTTTTATTGTGCATGCTCAACTCACTCAAATTCTCCGTCTCAAGTGCTCAATATTAACCGTAAAGTTCTCATTGATTGTGGATCTCCGCGAGTGAAGCACGTAGTGGTTCGCGACTTTCTCATTTCTCGCTCATTGACTCACTTTCTCACCATCACATCGAGCTCAATTACACTGTGCATTTTAGAATAAACAGACTATCATCACCAGAGAGTGTACTGTGCATACCTTCGTTTATCTCACCGTCCTTCCACCTAACCTCACTTTCACCAGCGCGCTCAACCCATCAAACTTTCGCAATTTCAAACAATATCAAAACCGTTTTGATTCACGCAATATATTGTACAATCTTCCAATATGATCCACAGACGTTCAATATTATTGTGCAATATGAGTATAGCAATATATTGCACAATATATTGAGCGCCTAGAGTGCGATTATCTTCTTCATTCACGCAATATATTGTACAACCTTTCAATATTATTGCGCAACTATCCAATTTTATTGTGCAACCTTCCAATATGATCCACAGAGGGTCAATAATATTGTGCAATATTGAATATTGCGCAATAACATTGAACGTCTACAGACAGCTTTAGTCTCAAAAGATGGAGGAGAGTGGACTGAATATATCAATGTATATAGTAAATAAATTTGAATGTTTTGAATGGTTGTGAATGACCATCAAAGTTTGAAAAAGTGTGGATGTGCATGGTTTCCACGTAAAATTTTTGCATTTTTACGAAAAATTGTTCACCTAGCCCGAAAACGCTACCCAGCATCGGATTCTGTAGACATTTCTGAAGAAGAAACCACCCAGCAGATTTGTCGGAACGGTTTTTAACTCGAACTGGTAGAGAAAATATCCATCGGCAACGCGTTCACGGTGTTTTGCCGCCTGGCGGCTATTGCTCGCTTGGTGCGACTCGTCAGGGTCGTCGCTACGCGTAATCGACGCCGATGGTACCGTTCAGTGGACATCGACTATCTATAGGTATCATCGTGATGGGTCCGTTTTCGGGCTAGGTGAACAATTTTTCACCAAAATGCAAAAATATTACATGGAAACCATGCACATCGACACTTTTTGAAACTTTGACGGTCATTCACAACCATTCAAAACATTCAAATTTAATAACTATATACATTGATATATTCAGTCCACTCTTCTCCATCTTTTGAGACTAACAATAAGTTGAACTTTCTAGCATTCTTAGTTTTCACGTAATACTCCACTTTTTCACAAAATCGTGTGGTTTTACAAAAACTCACGTTTTTCAATAACTGAGAGTGATAGAGCAATTCTGCTTGCGGATTCGCGTTCAGGACCAAAAACTGTACAAGAATCACCCAGTGGGTATTGCGGACCAAAAATCGTGTTGGACAGTGTAATCAATTCGCCTCGCGGAGACAAGATACAGGAAGAGAAGGGGTAGTCCGCTGACCGCGCGTGGATCCGCCTGCATCATCCTCCCTTCAAATTAAAGACGGCTCCCTTATCTCTCGAGTATAAACATGCGTTGGAATATGAAAACAAAAGGTCGCTCGACATATGCGTTGCTAGAGAAGGTAAGCCATACAAAGGAGATTATATTATGACCACTCGGAGCTGCATTCCTTGCAGTTTTCACCTCTTCTTGCACCAAATCATCGCGCGTCCTTCTGTTTTGATATTCGAGCGCGTGTATAGACTCCAGCGATAAGGGATCCATCTTTAATTTGTAGGGAAGCAAGACAGGCGGGACCACGCGCTGTCAGAGGACTACCACGTCACGGTCTGCGCTGGGGACATCATTATAATTTATTTATAGTGTAACGGAGCACGGTTTATTGTCTGCCGAACGTAGAGGGATTACCTTGTAGCATTTGAGGATTAAACCTAAAAACTGTCCTGCAGTTCTACAAGTTATTTGGCAAACGTTTTCTAATTACTTTATAGCGTGTTGGAGACCAAATTTCTAGTGTCATAAAGCGGTAATAAACCGTGGCCCCACAGCAATCCATTTTAGGCCATCACGCAGATGGCTACATCATGGGAAACACGCCCGGGGAAAACACAGAAAATCGCCTTTTTATTGTATAACCGTATTTTTCCACCTCTATGCCTACGATTTGCGAAGGTGTGATTTTTCCCGACCAATAATATTTGGAGTGTCGCAAAAAACTCCGCCTTCAATAGGGTGTACGCCCTGAAGGAAATAATAATGTTGCGCCGGGGCGATTCCACGACACACCACCCCGACGCAAAGGGTTGAATAATAATACGGATACACACACGACACGACTATATTGTTACATAGCATAGATATATGGGTTACAAATGTATGACCCGTACGTCCGAACGCTACGGCGTTCGGTGGGAGACAGTCTTCTGGTCGGCCTCTTGATCGTCCTCTTGATGGAGGCCGACCGTCTTCTCTCTTCGGCTGCGAGCACCAGCAGGCCATGCATAGCCCTATACCCGGTGCTTGCAACAATATTTAAACTGCGACTTAGAGCGATAGTTCGTCAATACGGAAAGAGCTCGCTCGTGACGGTCTTGCTATACGGACGTGTGCTCTTGTATTATTTTTGCTCCCGTCTTCCTCCACTTCTCATTGAAAAATCTCCCTGACTTGGGACCAACTACGGATCAACACTCTATTAGTGTGTTTGTGTGTGTGTGTGTATCTGCAATGGCCAGCGAGGTGACCAAGGTGCTGTTTACGGCGCAGGAGGATGAGAAATTAGTGCAAACAGTGGCAGGGTATCCTGCTCTTTACAATGCTAAAGACAAAGAATATAAAAACTATGGGATCAAAGCAAACATCTGGAAAGAAGTATCCACCACAGTAGACAGAACAGGTAAAGTATTGTTTAATTATATTTATTTGCAGCAACCATCAACTAGAGCTAATAATGCAATCGAAAAGTAATTTTTTGTAATTAAAGTATAGTGATCCACTATTTTGAGGATACAATTTTCGAACATGTTTCCCATCAATCCCTCCAATGCAGTTTGGGAAATTCCATTTCATCACAAAGTGTTGGGCAATTTTTTTCAAATTGGAAATATTAGGTTGCGTTAAAAATATGGGCACTAATTTGTGGCATAATTGTTTGAGTATGTTTCTTACAATAATACTTATGTATAGTGTTTGTTCTCGCGAATTCGATTACATGCATTATGTTTTCTAAAAAACTATTTAAAAAAAAATTTGGAGTCCCAAAAGTATACGTCTGAATCGTTTTTAATTATCAATTTTCATTTCTTTCATATAAACATAATATTAAACTAATCAAACATCAAGTTGTGACTACTTGTACGTTTATTGTCCTTCTTTATTTATTTAAATGAAATATTATTATTACATAGGATGTGTTTATTTCAAAGATTGCTGTTTGATTATTTAAAGATCCACTTGCAACAGGATCGAATTGAATTTAACGATATGCGAATGTCCGCGTGAACCGTAAACAGCTGCGTATTTCCCGATGTATTGGAGATAAAAAAGATGTTTATATGCAATTGCATGGTTTGAGGGGGCAAATATCAGCGCAGGCGAATTTTTTCTGCGATTATTATTTTAAGAGATACGATGGTCAAGTCAACACTACTTAGGTCTGTGGTTGTAAGGAAAAACGACCCATGTCACATGTTTTGACCTTCCAGATATTGTCGTTGAAAGTTCTAAACACCAATGAGGGGTTGGATGCAATAAGGGGACTAGCGCTCGAAAATGGGAAAAATATATTGTCCAAACGCTAAGAAATATTGGAAAATTAAATGTTGTTAAACTGTATTTTAAAAAACATAGTGTTGTAAAGCTCGTCACGACACACATTTTTCTATTTACAGTTTGTTTATCGAATCATTACTATTCAAGTTAAAAATTATAAACAATAAATTTTTCATCGTTCAAAATCATTATTTCTTTAAACATAAATTGCGATAACTTGAGTAAATATTAACAGATCGTTATGATACTTAAAACATAACTTCAGAAAACTCTAGCGAAGCCGTAGAATGTATACACAAAACCCTTATGTTAGAAAATGTAATAATATTTAATTAAAAAGTAATACTGGACATAACCCATGTTTTTCAACGTTCGCCGTTAAAAAGTATCGAGGCAATTTTGAGGTACATATAACTTGCAGCGACAAAATTTTTCCGTAATATACAAGGAAGATTTTCACCAATTTTCACACTGATTAATAAATAATTGTAGAAGTTATGATGATATATATAAATCTCGCGCGCCACCAATAGTCATCAGCCGCGTATAATGCCCCATTTAGCAGTTTTAGCATCCGCGTTGACAGTTGGCGCCGTGCGAGAATTATATATGTCGTCATATCTTCTACAATTAGTTATTAATCAATGTGAAAAATGGTGAAAATCTTCCTTGTATATTAAGGAAAAACTTTGTCGCTGCAAGTTATATGTACCTCAAAATTGCTTCGATACTTTTTAACGGCGAACGTTGAAAATCATGGGTTATGTCAAGTCTTACTGTTTAATGAAATATTATTACATTTTTTAACATAAGG
The DNA here is from genome assembly GCA_910592295.1 of Andrena haemorrhoa. NCBI lineage: Eukaryota > Metazoa > Arthropoda > Insecta > Hymenoptera > Andrenidae > Andrena > Andrena haemorrhoa. Next base: position 20,015,185 of record OU342942.1, read on the forward strand.
GTTTGTGCATACATTCTGCGGCTTCGCTAGAGTTTTCTGAAGTTATGTTTTGTTACGGGTTGTAGCAGGGATTTCCAGAATTAAGATGCGGATGGGTTCGCTGCCCGTGGTGCGCTGATCCGCTCTGCTCTCGTTCGCCCCTGGTGTCTCTTCTAGCTTCTTCGGGTGATAATTAGCAAAGGATTGAATAAATAGACTCAAACTTATTTATGTTGTAACTTGGTTTTAGTTTATATTTAACAAAGTAAAGAACACGTCTAATTGTTTTGAGGGTTGGTCAACGAATGAATGTACAAGGATGTCGTTGTTCAGTATTGAAATGTAACATGTTTTTGTTAATAAAGATCTCCAATTATAAAAATGGTTTCTTAATTAATTAGAAGACAAATACGTTGATTGTTTCTTCGTTCACTAAGAACGAGCGTTTCATGTGGTATCGGTGATTTTATAGAAAGGCAACCGAAACCAATATTAAATCAATATAATTTAGCGAGCGTTTCTAAGTAGTATTCACTGGAATAGTTTGTTCATAGTTTCAGTTGCTTCGCTTAACAATTTGAATTTGGCGCATCTCAACTTGGCTATGTAGAGCCTTCTAACATTAAGCTCTTTTCACATGTCACCACGCGGTACCGTAACAGTTTTAAGCCTCATAACGATCCGCTAATATTTACTCAAGTTATCGCAATTTATGTTTAAAGAAATAATGATTTTCAGCGATGAAAAATTGATTGTTTATAATTTTTAACTCGAATAGTAATGATTCGATAAACAAACTGTAAATAGAAAAATGTGTGTCATGACGAGCTTTACAACACTATGTTTTTAAAAATACAGTTTAACAACATTTAATTTTCCAATATTTCTTAGAGTGTGGACAATAAATTTTCCCATTTTCGAGCGCTAGTCCCCTTATTGCATCCAACCCCTCATTATTCTTCGTATTAGCAATGTTTCCTTGTTTTCTTCTTACGATATAGGTAAACGTATATTTCCTTCACTTTGCATAATATTCAATATTCGTATAATTAAAATAAATAATAATAAACAAAATAGTAATAATTTACATACACTTTTGTGGACTTACGTTGTTTTGCCAAATGCGTATTAATTGAATATTGGACTTCGGTTAAATTGGATAATTTTTTCAACGTATAAAATTCGTTTTCATGCATTTCTTTCTGATAAAAACATACATCCAATATTCTAAATTGTGACATGGGTCGGTTTTTCTTACGCACACAGAGCTATCCGTATCATATTCTGAATGCAAATGACAATGACCTGAATGTGTCCGCAGAATTAATGAACTTGCAAAAAATATATTATCTAATTATTGCAGCTATAGCTAATTATTGCTGTAAAGCAAGGTGGAAAAACATAAGAGACACATACATGAAAAAGAAAAGAAATAATAAACACAGTACGGGATCGGCTGCTCAACCAAAATCCAAATGGCCGTTGCTGGATCAGTTAAAGTTTATGGACACTGTTTCTTTTGAGAGGAGGCAAGTATTTTGTACACACACAATAAGTTCTAAAATGCAATAAATTTCATAAATTTATTTAATTCATTTCATTTATATTTTGACTCTATTTATTTTTTGTTTATTTTTTATTATAGTACCCAAAGTAATCTGGACCCAATGCGCAAAGACGATGAATCCAATGGTCCAATTGAAACGGCGGCCAACTGGGAAGGTCTTCCTGCAGAGTCCGATTCACCGCCAGAGGAGGAAAATATCGTTCTCTCAAGAAAACGGTCTTGTGGGAACGAAGAAAGTTCAGTCTCAAAAAGACATAGAAATGATTCGAACTCCATAATCACTGTGTGGAAGGAAAGGGCCCTCGAAGAGAGACAATTTTAAAAAACCTAAATATTTCCAAGGAAGAGGAGACTGATGCTACGACTTTATTTTTTAAGTGCATGGCGGCTACCGCTAAAACATTTCCGCCGCATATACTTGCACAAGCAAAGAATTCAATATTTAAAATAATGAACGATTACGAACTATTGATGACAAAAGAAACCTGTGCTCCTAACAGTGCGAATGTATGAATTTCTTATTAATATATTAAAATGGCCCTCGGTGATTCGATTCTTCTACATGGTTCCTATTTACTTTGTTTTTCTTCTTTCAATATGTGCTAGTAGAACTTCCTCCTCCTCCATCTCCTCCTTTCCCTCCTCCTCCTCCTCCTCCTCCTCCTCCTCATCATCATCTTCTTCGTCGTTGTCGTACAATACATGTGAAAGCAAGTTGCAGTTCATTTTAAAAATTTAAATCAGTTTCGCACCACACAACCTTCTCGTTTGGTATGGTCGCGACTCCGCAAAAGAATCACCAATACGATTTTGCTTTAGAGTTTAGAGCTATGTTTCTTGCTACAGTGACTCATAATCACTGCGTTTTTTATCCGGATATTGGAGACATACGTATACAGGGTGTCCCAAAAATGTCGGAGTTCCTTCAAAGGGGTGACTCAGGGGGCGATTTGAAATAACTTTTTCCTTAGCGAAAATATTGTCCGAAGCTTCGTTAACGAGATATTAACAAAAAAACCCGACCAATCAGAACGCGCGCATTCCGCCCGAGCTTCCGCGGTAGCTTTGGCTACGCGGTAGGCGGCTGCGCTTGTACTACGAACGTACGAACAAGCAATTCGGCATGCATCGAAGTAAACCGCGTTACACAGTTTTTTTTAAGCAGAATCATAAATAATAATTGTTTGAGGTGAGAGGACAAGAAATAAATAAATTTCATTTTCAAGTAATGCATAAACTTAATTCGTTATTGAGGTAAAAATCCGTAGTTTAATAACGGCCAACAAAACTAAAGTTGAAAAATAATATTAGGTGTATGAATAAATTCTTTCCGACTGGATGTACATAATCAGGTCAAAGCTACCGAATTTATATCGCGGTGATATTCGTAAGCTGCCAGGAAAATGGCGAAAGGTAATTAAAAATAATGGAAATTATATCGATGATTGAGATGTTTTCATATTTTTTAAATCAAACTGTTATTGTACCCTAAAATCGAACAGAATTTATTTCTACACCTAATAACACAGTTCGACAGCCATCTGGACTTGTAACATTCAATAGCCGTTTCTTATAGGTTTTCGTGCGCTGAAAACGAATCCGCAAACCGTTTGTCGCCATCACCCTCAGTTTTTGAGAAATTCGATTTTGAAAAAACTGCAAATTTTCGACTTTGAACATCTTTTATGTCGAAACGGTAATAGTTATTCGGTTGCTCGTTGCGTCAAATTATTCTATGAACCCTCCCGAATACAACGATATAAATTATTATTGCATTATGAACATTTAAATATGTTTAAACAACGATCAAAGGGAAAAGGGCACCCGAAATACACCCATTTTTGCAGATATATTTCAAAATAAATTGAAAGATATCTGCAAAAATGGGTGTATTTCGGGTGTCCGTCAAAATAAATTTCACTCTTTCGGACATTCCTTTCCTTCCTTTTCGGAAAGCTGTGTCACTAAGTAGGTCACTGTACCGATTCTGGTCATCGATGGACGAAAAGGTTTATGGTAGGGTAGCGCTCGGTGCTCAGCTGATCGGAGGTATACGACACCACCCGAAGGTAAGGGTTGCAACGTCAAGTGCGTCCGGGTTAATGTACCGAATATTCACTCCACTAACACTGATCACTTAATTTCTTTTTCATGAAACGTGTTGTTCCTACGTTACAAAAATTGTCTATGCACACCCCAGCACGTACGATCAGCTGTCTGTGGACAGCCTGCAAAGTTTGTGGCGTTATGTTTGCCACTGTAGCGTGAATTCGCACAACGATGTTCAGAATAATTTTGACACCAAACGCCGAATCGTACCCTCGCTTAGGGTTTGGATGTGCGGGTATCCCCGTGAAAACACTCGCACAGTGGCACTTGGGTCCCCGTTGTTCCGGGCGTACACCCAGAACATCGCGTAATATTCTTGAGCGGTGAACATTTCTGGGACGAGATTGCTAGCTGACTGACAGGATTTTTTCGAAGCAACTTCCTCTACTCCCAAGTAGTTTCTCTCGTTCCATTATGAGTTAACTCCCACCAGACCAAGAGGCTTTAGGTAAAAAGAAGCCAGCACTTTTTCGAAACACACGTGCTTCGCAGAAGTGCAACGAACGAACCATCCTACATTTTCACAAAAGCCCGCGCTCCGTCCTTTTACTGCCAATGTACCCATTGCTTCGAGATAGACAGCAGACGCCACGTGTTTCGGTTCGAAAGGGTCCGAAAAGTAGAGAAACAGAAAGTCTTCGAGTTGCTATAAAGAAAAAAATCCTGCTTCCTGTTTCCCTTTTCCGATACCCTGAATTCACGTCTGCTAGCGAGAGGCGAGAGGATGGAATGTGACTCAGTCCGGGTTCGGGTATGGCGTTGAGCGCATCCCCGGTCAAGAAATGACCTGGGGTCAAGGCCGCGAGATCCGAAACGTCATCGCTGAGCGGACAAAGCGGGCGTGAATTTAACGCGGCTTCGATCTGTGCCAGCAGTGTCGTGTATTCTTCGAACGTGAGGCTAGTGTCTCCGATAACGCGACGGAGATGAAACTTTACAGATTTGACAGCGGCCTCCCATTTGCCGCCGAAGTGAGGCGATGAGGGGGGATTGAAAATCCATTGAGTTCCGGAATTCGTGAGACTGCTGGCAATGATCTCGGACTCTCGAGAGGCTGCGGAGAACAGGCGTCGCAATTCCGCGTCGGCTCTGATAAAATTCGTTCCGCAATCGCTAGTGAGTGTGGCGCAGATCCCTCGGCGCCCACAAAATCGTTTGTACGCGGCGATAAATGCGTCAGAGGTATAATCAGTCACCATTTCGAGGTGTACGGCGCTTGTGGAGAAGCATACGAATAATGCGATGTATCCCTTATAGGTTTTGGCGCCGCGGCTACGGACAGTTCGCAAGGACATCGGTCCGGCATAGTCTACGCGTGAGTGTAAGAACGGACGCGAAGGTGAGACGCGACGAGTTGGCAACTGTCCCATTTGTTGTTGACACGTCCGCGCGCGGTGTCGGACGCAAACGACGCAGCGATTTATAAACATGCGTATAGGTGAGCGTCCTCCAATGATCCAATACGATCTCCGAATTGTAGCTAAAGTGAGTTGAGCTCCGCCGTGAAGGGTTTAAGTATGCGCGTCATGGATCACAAGGGAGGAGAAGTGCGAGGTTTTTGGAAGGATTAGCGGATTCTTGTGATCAGGATCGAGTAACGAGTGTTTTAGTCGCCCGCCCACTCGCATGAGGCCGTGGTCGTCAAGAAATGGCATTAATTTGGCTAGCGAATTTGAGGGCTTGAGCGGCTGATTCGATTTCAAAGCGTGCAGTTCGGCTGAGAAGTGTTCGCGTTGGGTGATCTTGACCCAGAACAGTCGAGCTTTATCAAGCTCGGAGGGAGTGAGAGGTTCAGTGAGGTTCGCGTCAGAGAGTTTGCGCCATTTCTGAATAACGCGGAAGCACCAGGCGGTAATTCGAAGCAATCTTGTCAAAGATGAGTAACGAGTAATTAAATTGAAGTTGACAGTGAGAGAGGCGCTTAACGCGGTGGGCGCGGACAATTGTTTTCGTGCTTCGATATCAACGCGGTCGTCCGCGAGGGGGATCGACGAGGGCCAAAATAAATAATTTTTCTTTAGCCACTCGGGGCCCTCCCACCACAGGACGCTACGGGCTACGATTTGAGGTGCCGCACCGCGAGAAGCCAGATCGGCAGGGTCGTCCTCCGATCTGACGTGATGCCACGTTGCATTGGGAAGGTTATTGTTAATCTCTGAGACTCGGTTGTGGACAAATTCCTTCCAGCGCGTCGGGTCGCTGCGAATCTATGTCAGCGTCACTGTGGAATCCGTCCACATGTGAACTGGCGTAGTTTCGAGGGTGAAAGTTTTCCTGATATGAGCGACGTGTCGAGAGAGCATCAAAGCTGCGGACAGCTCGAGACGCGGGATGGTAACCCGTTTGAGAGGAGCTACTTTCGTTTTTGCCATGAGGAGGATGCAGCGTGCGGTCTGGTCCTCGTTGAGGATGCGTAAATAGAGTGCAATCCCGAGCGCGGAGGAGCTGGCGTCAGAGAATCCGTGAATTTCAGTAACCATGTGGTCACTCGAGGTGCCGAGCCAGCGTGGAATTGAAATTAGACTAATGTCAGGTAATTGATCAAGGAAGCGTGCCCATCGTTGGCAGAAATCAAGAGGAAGAGGATCATCCCAGTCGCTCTTGATCGACCAAATTTCTTGCATGAATATCTTCGCGCGAACTGTTATTGGAGCGAGCCAGCCGAGAGGATCGAATAACTTTGAGATTTGAGAAAGAGTACTGCGTTTAGTGAAAGGACTGGCTCGTGGTTCGGCATGAAGTGAGAAGAGAAACACGTCCTTGTGAGGGTTCCATGATAAGCCTAATGCGCGATGAGTGGAATCGACATCGAGGGATATGGAGCTCGAATCTAGTTGGTGAGTATCCGAATTGGTGAGAAGGTGGTCGTCGTTGGCCACCCACTTCTTTAGATTGAACCCACCGGCTTTCAGAAGCGCTATTATTTCTTTAATTTTGAGTTGACCGGAGGCTACGTCATCCGCGCCCGATAGAATATCATCGACGTAAGTGTCGCATGAAATCGCGTCTACCGCTAGAGGAAAACGCGTCCCTTCATCTTCGAGGAGTTGACTGAGAGTTCGTAGAGCAAGATATGGAGCACATGCAAGGCCGTACGTAACCGTCGTTAGATTGTATGTTGAGACAGGACAGGCTGGATCGTCGCGCCACAATATACGCTGGACCACTTGATCTTCCGGATGGACTGAGATTTGCCGATACATTTTTTCGATATCCGCCGCGAACACGAAAGCGTACCGGCGCCAGCGTAAGATCACGTCGGCGAGTTCCGTTTGGAATTTCGGCCCGATCATGAGACAGTCGTTTAGAGATACACCGGAACTCGTCGGGTGAGACCCGTTAAAAACGACTCGAGCCTTCGTACTGGGAGCGGCGTCGCGTAATACAATATGATGAGGAGGATAGTATGAGCGAGTATTAGAGATTTCGCGTTCTGATGCAAGCCGCATGTGACCGAGGCGTTCATATTCTGTGAGAAAGGCGTGATATGTACTTTTGAGATTTGGATTTGCCTCGAGTCGTCGCTCGGTTTGCATCAGCATGCGGAGCGCGGCAGTCCGTGAGTCGCCGGGGGCGGAGGGATCGCGCGCAAGCGGGAGCCGAACGCAGTAGCGGCCGTGAGTGTCGCGAGAATGAGTTTTTCGGAAATGTTGCTCACACTCGATCTCCGCAGAGGATAGCTGAGGCGCAGCGCTCGCTGTCGGCTCGTCGAGAGTCCAGAAGCGTCTAAGCAGCTCGTCTAGTTGAGTGTCTACGTTGCAGTGAAAGCCGATGACGGAAGAGGAAGGGGCTGAGTTGACTGGTGACGAACTCGGACCTCAAATGACCCATCCCAGGTGAGAATTTTGCGCTGTGGGAGTGTTGGGCTCACCCTGAATGATCTCTGGCTTTAACAAACGTCCATATAGGTCGGCGCCGATAACCAAGTCAATTCGGCGCGGTGAGAGGAAGTCAGGATCGGCTAGCGGCCGAATTTGAAGATGTGGCCAATCAGTGGGTTTGCCTAAGGCAGAGGGAACGTAATCAGTTAATCGAGATAAAACGAACGCATTCACCTCGCACGTGTAGCACGGATCGACGTGAGAGCTGATGGAGAGGCGGACCACGCCGCGCGTTGTAGTCGTCCTTCGCTCCCCCATGCCTTTGACCGGGAGAGAAGCGCTGCAGCGAGGGAGATGGAGAAACTGGACGAGCGATTCCCTGATGAAAGAGACCTCGGACCCCTGGTCCAAGAGGGCACGCACTGAGCATGTCCCGCCGGTGGATGAGCTGAGAATTACGCGGGCAGTTGCGAGAAGAACCGGAAGCCTGGCCGCTGAGGAAGATCCTGAAGAAGCGTAATGAGCGACTGGCGCGCTGGAACTGCATTCAGGTGCAACTGCTTGGCTCGTTGATCCACTGGAACTGGCGGGGGCCGTCGGAGCTTCCGACGGTCGATGAATCGATGTATGATGGCGGTCTCGGCAGATGCGACAGCGTTTCGTGGACCAACACGCATTGAGACGATCATGACGCAGGCAATTGAAACACAGACTCTTTTCGATGACTAAATCGCGACGCTGATTCAAAGGTTTGTCCAAGTATGTGGGACATGATGCGATATAGTGAGATTCGTTGCATAGAACACAACTTTGAGATGGAGACGCTGCTGGTGGAGTCATTGTCTGATGAGATTTAACACCGGTCGCTGATCGGACCGGTCCTGAGATAGAGGGACGAGAGCGATTTGAGCTGGAAGTTGAAGAGCGTTGTATCCTTTCTATGGACTCGAGGCCTCGTATTCGGCCTGCCAGAAATTCCCTGAATTCGGTGAATGCTGGAGTTTCTTTTCTGTTGCCGAGAGTGAGCTCCCAATCTTTGATTGATTGGGGGTCGAGATGGCGAGAAATCCAATAGATGAGAAGAGGATCCCATGCATCGACTAGGCAACCGAGACCTCTAAGCGCTCCCAAAACTTGGTCGACGGATTCCAACAGCCGCTTGAGTTCGATTGACAATTCTTGAGTTGACCTCCGGAGCGAAAACAACGAGTCGAGTTGTGCGTCTGTAAGCGCCCGTTTGTTTTCAAATCGGTCGGTCATGGCCTTCCATGCTCGTTCAAAATTGTCATCGTTAACGGTGATTGTTCCGATGAGCTGAGCAGCTTCTCCCGATAAGCTGATCTTGAGATAATGAAATTTCTCCACCAGAGACAGCTCGGTGCTTTTTAGCACGAGTGAGTTGAACAAGTCCCGAAATGCGGTCCACTCGCTATATAACCCAGAGAACTGAGGAAGATTAATTCGTGGCAGAGTTCGAAGACTATTCGAGGAGGACGAACCGCTCGCGCTCGCAGAGGCGCGGGCTGTGCCCGCGGAAGCTGCAAATGGACCGGATTGAGCTTCAAGCATAGCGCGGAGCGCGACTTTAGCCTCGACGTACTCGTCTTCACATTGAGAGCGTATATCCTTTACGAAGTAGTCGTGGTTGGGTAGGTCTGCGGTACGACCCACGTAAATCGCCGAATGATTGTCTTGGAATTTGTTCCAATTTGAGTCGAGCGTTTCAAGCCGAGTGGTGATATATGCCGCAGTGATATTGTCTTTCCCTTTCTTTTTCGTATTGCTTACGATGCGTGAGATGAGACCCAGGAGCTCGCCTTGGTGCGCGATGAGATTTTGTATAGTGGTCATGCTAGCGGATAAATGTGCGAGCGAGAGACAATGGCGGTTGGTGCCGTTCAAATTTTAACACCGAAGGTCAGACACTTACACGAAAGGAATTGAGCACGTTCGCGACTGAACTATTTCGCAATTTCACTTGCGAGCACTTGAGATCAGCACTGGTTTTCCGTGAGAGATGAGAGAAATCCGACTCGAAGGACCATAATTGTTTTGAGAGATTCGATTGATCTAGAGAATGAAACTGATTTTTGTTCTGAGGTAACAATATCCCAACTGATTCCCAACTGTTGGCAAACGTTGGCCAACAAAAATGCTACTAGCGTCGACTGAGCTCGCGACGGCCTTTATATACATATCGCTGTTTATCTTCGCCAGCAAGTCGACTGCGGAGCCGGCGGCCGCGGCGCGCACCAAGTCTATCGCGCGTACGGAGCGCGCGCGCGCGCGCGCGTCGTGACGTCGCTACGTCACACCCCCCCCCCCTTTCTTCGGGTGAGTACAACTCAGAAGGTTCGGGGGTGGTACACACCACTTAAAACTAGAACCTTAAACTTACCCATCACCCGAAACAACTTATACCTAGCTTATTCCACGGTTTTCGTGGATTTTTGGGGTGGGCGGCCTTTCTTGGGCGGACCTCCACCCCGACGTCGCCGTTCCAGAACTTCCGCCCCAGGACGACGTGATCCGGGGTCACGACAGTATAAGCCTGCCGCGGCTACATCGCCCTGGGGCGGAATACTATCATACCGGTTCTTTGGTCGCCCCAAGACCACGGGTGATCGGGTTCGGCGTCGGGGGAGGGCAGCGCCCCTACGGGGTTGGTGGCCGATGGCAGGACTGCGGGTTGGGTGGTGCGGTCCGTTGCCTGCTTCTGCGGGGTCGTTGGCGGCGTTTCGGGGCCAGGCGGGAATGGTGTTGTCGCTGGCGGGCCCTTTCGGCCTGGCTGGACCAGCGGCGGCGGTGTCGGGGTCTTCGGGCGAAGCGGCGCTTCGGGGCCTGGTGGAGACGGGGTTGCCGCTGGCGGGCCCTCTCGGCCTGGCTGGACCAGCGGCGCTGGTATCGGGGTCCCCGTGCGAAGCGGCGGCGATGTCGCTGGCGGGCCCTCTTGGCCTGGCTGAACCAGCGGTGTCGGTGTTGGGGTCCTCGGGTGAAGCGGCGGGGATGTCGCTGGCGGGCCCTCTTGGCCTGGCTGAACCAGCGGCTGCGGTGTCGGGGGGCTCGGGTGAAGCGGCGGTGATGCCGCTGGCGGGCCCTCTTGGCCTTGCTGAACCAGCGGCTTCGGTGTCGGGGGTTGGTCGGCCAGTTTTCGTTTCCGGCCATCGGTCGGGGGTCGTATCGGGCTGTGCCGCTTGGACGGCTTGGCCGTCGGGGCCCCAGCCCGTGGCCGCTGGGGTGGTCGAGGCTTCGCTGGTGGCCGGGGGTTGTTGGATCCGTAGGCCGGTAGCGTTGGCCTTGCCTTGTTGGTTACCAGGCTGAGGCGGCCGAACTGGCTGAGGTCCAACGGCCGGTCCGTCCCGTGCGCGATCCTCCGTCGGGGGGTTGTTGCTTGGATGGCTTCCGTGACCGCGACCTATTTCGGGGCCCGTGGCGCGGCCTCGATCACCGCCACTGATTGCGAGACGCGTTGTAGTGGGATCCGGTGTGGGGGTGCCTGTAGGCGCGGCGGCGGTCCTCGGTGCGGAGCGGGGCCGGGCTCCACCCGGATGACGTGGGTGGCGCGCAGGGTTCGTACCTCCCTTACCGCTGGTGGCCGAGGCCTTCGTTCCGGCAGGCCGACCTGGTGGCAGCCCAGCGCCACAACTGTACCGCGGCCGGAGTTCTCCGGTACTCGCTCTTGCGTGAGTTTTGGGTTGGCTCTCGGCATGCTGCTGCTTGTCGACTGTTTCTGCTTGTCTGCTGGCTGCTCCTTTTATAGCCGAGACGGTGGTGCTATCAGCACCACTTGCGGATGTTCCGCGATCACAGGGTTTCAGATCGCTGATATGCGCGCGCATTGTCTTCCCGCGCGCTCCCTTCAGCACCACCACATTCGGCCCGGCGAATTCGGCAACGCTGTACGGCCCGGCGAATTTTGGAGCGAGCTTAGCATTAAACTGCTTCGCTGCCGCGCTTAGGTGGTGCTCTCGCCTCATCACTTTGTCGCCGATCGCCGAGCGCCAATCTCGCCGTCGCAGATCGTAGTGGCTAGCTCGATGCGCTCCTTTACATCAGCGAGCCTTTGTTGCCACTTCTGGCTGTCCTTCCGCGTGGGCTCCTCCACTGGGTCGTCCACGCTTTGACGTGGGTCTCCCGATGCCGTTAGTTCTCGGCCGAAGTTTAGTGCGGCAGGCGTACTTCCTGTCTCCTCATGTCGTGCGGTATTATACGCAAATGCGATTTCGGGGAGCCAGTGATCCCACATGGTGTGATCGTCTTCGGTGAATTGAGCGATCATTGTTTTGATCCCTCGATTCGTTCGTTCCACGGGGTTGCACTGCGGCGTGTACGGCGGGGTCTTACGGTGGTCGATGCCGTACTCCTTCAGGAGGGCGGTGAACTCTCGGCTTTCGAACTGTTTGCCGTTATCGGTGATGACCCTTCTGGGGCATCCGAATCGCAACACCACTCGTTCCCGAAAGGTCATGGCTACGGCCGGGGCAGTTGCCTGTCGCAGGGGCTGCAGCTCGATCCATTTAGTGAACTTGTCTTGCATCACCATCACCACCGTATCGCCTTTCTTCGACCGCGGCAACGGTCCGACCAAATCGGCCGAGACAACGTCCCACGGGTAGGCAGCGGGGGTGGTGTGCATGAATCCGGCCGGCGCGCGCTGCTGCACCTTGTATTCTTGACACTTCCTGCACTGGCGGTCGTACTGGGCCACGTCGCGAAACATGCCGGGCTAGTAGTATTTCTGCGCCACTCGTGCAGTGGTCTTAGTAACGCCAAGGTGACCAGCCGTAGGGGCATCGTGGTTCGCCCGGAGGAAATCCTCGTGGAGCGAGCGTGGTACTCACCGCTTCCACTAGTTTTCGGGGTGACCGCCCGTTGTATCCGGGAAGTGGCGGTATAACTGTCCCTCCCGGATCTGGTATTCCTGGTGTAGCCCGGGTGCTTCCTCGACGGGTTTCTTTTTGGCGTTGTTGCAGCCGAAATCCGGCGGTCAGCTGTTCCGCGGATTTAAATGTGCGTGCGAGAGCGTGTAAACACGGTGACACACCGTTCGGTAAGACGGTTACGCACGTCACACGTTTTTGCACGGCGCGAGCGTCTACTTTCCCGGAATTCGGCCGTTAGTCTTTCGACACCTGTCGAAGAAAAACACGGTCTCGCACGCACGATTTTAACGATCTTCTTTGTCGCCCAGCGACCCATGAGTTTTCGAATCTCCGGAAAACGGCCCTTCGAGCCATTCGCGCCCAGCGCTCACTGTACATATTTCCCATCAACCGGTGGAATTTTCATACTCGTTGGAGTGCATCCCTTCCCTGGCCGTACCAGTGGCGATCCACCTCGCCTTCCCAAGGCATTCGATTAAACATTGGTCCTTCGAGCCGGATCGCCTTGAAGGATGGCTCCACCGTCCAAAGATGCCGACGTCGAGGGCGTCCCGACATCAACGCCAAGATGGCAGGTTCTGGTGAAGGAGATTCGCCTGCTCCTCCAAGGATCAGTTCGCCTCCTCGCGAACTTTAAGAAGATGGGGAGGGCGAAGTTCACGGAGGAGAATGCAGAGGACCGCCTGACCAAGCTGACGGCAACGTGGGCCCGGTGCGAGGCCCTCAACCTGGAACTGGAGCTCCTGCTTCCTGACGACGAGAGGACGGCGTGCCCCTTCGTCGCGCAAGAGGAGTTCGTCCGAGCTGAGGACGAATATTGGGCAGCGCGGGACTTTCTTCGGGAGGTCATCCGGTCATTCCAGCCTACAACGGGAACGTCGGAGCCGACCAGCGGGGAGCTCAGCAAAGGCCTTGCGCGCCTTCCGCACATCGCTCTGCCCAAGTTCTCAGGTGCGTACACGGAGTGGCCAAGTTTTCGCGACCTGTTCACATCGTTGGTCATAGGCAACGCCACCCTCAGCAACGCGACACGACTGGAATATCTGCAGTCAGCGGTGGAGGGCCAGGCGGCCGAGACGATCGCTCACATTACGATTACGGAAGCCAACTTCGGCACCGCGTGGTCCCTGTTGACCCAGGAATTTGAGAACAAACGAGCGATCGTCTCGGCCCACCTGCGAGACCTTCTCGCTTTGCCACCGATGGCGGGCGCGTCGGCCGCGGAGCTGCAGCGGTTACGTGCCCCCACCAATCGAGCGCTCTCTCTCCTCGCCAACCTGGGTCGCCCCACCGAGCATTGGGATGACATCATCGTCGCTCTGACGACAATGAAGCTCGATCCCGAGTTGATAGAGGAGTGGGAGCTCTCACTTGGCGTTAGCACCGACCCCCCCTCTTACGCGGAGCTCGATCGTTTCATGAAGGCCCGAATTCAATCACTTGACGCCGCGCGACTTGCAAAGGAAGCCGCCAAACCCGATCGAGGCCAGGCCGGGAAATCGTTGCGCGGGTCCGTCGCTCGGGTCTGCACGACCAACCCTGCGCCTAACCCTTCGACGTACGGGACGAATTCCCACTGCCCTGTGTGTCGGGCGCGACATGCAATGTATCGGTGCCCGGCGTTTACAGCCCTTCGCCTCGACCAGCACCGTGAACTCGCGGCTGACAAGCACGTATGTTATAATTGTCTCGCTCCCGGCCACATGGCCCCGTCCTGCCCCGTCGCAGCCACGTGCTCACACTGCGGCCGGCGGCATCACTCGCTGCTCCATCCGTCAACCGCCGAAACATCGCACGATGCCGACGATGCCACTGCGGGCCCGTCGGCGAACGGCAATCAGCCCCCCGAGGCTGCGATAAATTCTATCGCGTCGTCCGCGAGTACGGACGGAGCGCCAGTGTTGCTAGCCAGCGCGATCGTCGGCGTCCGGTCATCGGGCGGCGATTTGCTGACCATCCGCGCACTGCTGGACCAAGGAGCACAGGTGTCACTCGTTTCGGAGTCAGTGGTCCAGACGCTGGGTCTCCCTCGGCAACCGCACGTGACCAATCTTGTCGGCGCTTTGGATGGTAAGCTGGGAGCCTCGCAGTCGCAGGTGAGGCTGACTTTGGCGCCGCCTGCTGGAGCACCCCCGGCGGTCATTACCATCACCGCCCATGTTGTGCCGAAGGTGTCCTCGTACGTGCACGAGTGGACTCCGACCACGCAGCGGAAGGATTTCGCCGGCCTGTAGTTCGCGGATCCAGATCCGTCGGCCAGTCGCCCGATTGACCTGATCGTCGGCGCCGACTATTTCGGAGCCCTGCTGCTGCCCGGGCTTCGTCGCAGCACCCCTTCGGCCCTGATAGCGCAACAGACAATCTTCGGATGGATTGTCTCCGGTCCCACCGGTCGTTCGCCCGCCCCCGGTGCGGTGCACCACGTTACGGCCCAGCCCGTGACCGCGAGGACCGACCTCCGTGCGCTACCACCGAAATTTCTGGAAGGTCGAAGAGGCAATCGTGCCCACGACCCTCGCCCCAGACGACACGCGCTGAGATCAGTATTTCGTGGGCATGCACTCGCGGCGGGCGAACGATCGCGACCCCGTCCGACTCCGTATGAGGGCCGGACATCCGCTCGATGTCGGCAAGTTCGGCCTGCGCGCGACCGCCCCCCTGCGCCCGCTCGACTGGCGCCTCCTTCGCTTCGTCCACAAGGACGACATCGGGGCGATGTACCGGCGAATCCTCGTGCACCCGAGCGACGCGACCCTCCCGTGCATTCGGTGGCACCGTCGCTCGCCCCGATAACGCGGCCACCACATTTCGACATCCGGACGGTCGCGTTCGAGAAGGTGGAGGTGCGCACCAGCACAGGGCGAATCCCTGCGACCGATCACACGCGGCGTGCCACTCCCGGGTGCCCCCGCTCCTGCTGACGAAGACCACGATGTGAACAATGCCTGTACCACCTCGCAATATTTGTAACGTGCCACTCCGGTCCACCTTGTCGCGTCAATGCCTGTCACGGCGGGCAGACGCCCTGAGTCGTCGTCCGCCAAGGTCGGCCCGGTACCCCGGGCCGAGGCGGGCGGAATGTTGCAGCCGAAATCCGGCGGTCAGCTGTTCCGCGGATTTAAATGTGTGTGCGAGAGCGTGTAAACACGGTGACACACCGTTCGGTAAGACGGTTACGCACATCACACGTTTTTGCACGGCGCGAGCGTCTACTTTCCCGGAATTCGGCCGTTAGTCTTTCGAACACCTGTCGAAGAACAACACGCTCTCGCACGCACGATTTTAACGATCTTCTTTGTCGCCCAGCGACCCACGAGTTTTCGAATCTCCGGAAAACGGCCCTTCGAGCCATTCGCGCCCAGCGCTCACTGTACATATTTCCGTACATAGTTTCCGTGGAGTGTTTCCGTCGTGTTTTGTCGAGTCGTGTCTGTTCGTGTTTGATCATTGTGCGTGCAGCGTTCGGCCACCATTGTAACGACGCCCACGATCGGCTAAATAAACGTGCCGTCCCATCAACCGGTGGAATTTTCATACTCGTTGGAGTGCATCCCTTCCCTGGCCGTACCAGTGGCGATCCACCTCGCCTTCCCAAGGCATTCGATTAAACAGGCGTCGTAGCACGTGCATGCCGTACTGTCGTTTACTTGCGCAACCTCGCCTTGGCGCGATAATGCATCGGCCACCAGATTGTTTTCACCTTTACGATATTCTATCGCAAAGTCGTACTGTTGGAGGTCCAAGCTCCAGCGCGCCAGGCGTCCTGAGGGGCTGTCCATGGATTGTAACCATTTTAGTGCCTGGTGGTCGGTCAAGACGGTGAATGAGTACCCCTAGAGGTACGGACGCATCTTTCGTATTCCCCACACTACCGCCAGGCACTCCTTTTCGGTAACTGAATAGTTGCCTTCTGCCGCGTTCATCGCACGGCTGGCGTAGGCCACTACTCGTTCTTCGCCATCGTGGTTTTGGGTTAACACTACGCCAAGGCCACTTTGGCTGGCGTCGGTTTGTAGTACGAATGGCCGGTTGAAATCGGGGCAGGATAGTACGGGTGCAGTGGCCAGCTGGTGGCGGAGCTTCTCGAAGGCTTCTTGGGCTTCTTCGGTCCAGGCCCAGCGGCTGCGCTTCTGTAGCAGTTTGTTCAACGGTGCTGCCGTATCGGAAAACTGGGGGATGTATCGTCTGTACCATGAAACAATTCCTAAGAAACGGCGCAACTCGCGCAGATTCTGCGGCGGAGGCGTGTTCCGGATGGCTTCGACCTTGTCGGGGTCAGTCTTGACTCCTTGGTCTGAGACGACATGCCCCAAGTATTGCAATTCCGTTTGGCAAAACCGGCATTTCTCCTTATTTAATCGCAGTACTGCCAGGCGCAGTCGACGTAATACCTCGCGGAGATTGTCCAAATGCTCCTCAAACGTTCTGCCAAGGACGATAATGTCATCCAAGTATGCAAAGGCCCTTGGTTCTAGACTGGGTCCGATGATACTATCTAGGAGGCGTTGGAACGTTTCGGGGGCAGAGTGCAGGCCGAACGGCATGAGGCGGAACTGGTATAATCCGCGTCCGGGAACGGTAAACGCCGTTATCGGTCGACTCTCCTTGGCCAATGGCACTTGCCAGTATCCGTTGGCGAGGTCGAGGGTGGAAATGTATCGTGCTTCGCGCAGTTTGTCCAGCGAAGCCTGTACCTGCGGGAGGGGGTACGCGTCCTTTTCTGTGACGGCGTTAACGCGTCTGAAGTCAATACAGAAGCGCTTCTTTTTCTGACCGCCCTTTCTGGCAACCATTACAACGGGGAAACTCCACGGGCTTCTAGATGGCTCAATTATTCCCTCCGCCAACATCTGGTCTACGGCCTCATTACGGCATCGTCTTGATTAGGCGAATACGGTGCTCGGCAAGGCGGGTCGTTCCGCGCAGCTGCCGGAGAGGCGGTAATTCCTCGTCCAGGAGCTGTTGGAGCGCGGCTTCTTGTGCCGGCGTGCATTTATGGACACCGGGGGCCTCCACCGCCGCGATTTCGGCGTGGCGGGTCCACCGGTGAGTGCCGATCTGTACCTCTAAGCCTAATTTGGTCAAGACGTCGATTCCCAGGAGCGGGGGTTGTGATAAACCGGGGAGTACAGCGTAAGTGTGCGCGACTTCCTGTCCATTGATGCTGGCGGGGAGTGTCATTTCCCCCTGTAATGGCACCTCTGCGCCATCGGCAACGCTGGCCGTGAAGGTGGCCGGCGCGAGTATGTGTCCACAGCGGTGGCAGGCAGTGGCGACATCTGGTCGGATGAACGATCGTGTTGCACCCGTGTCGACTAAGGCCCACCAGCGTACGTTGCCGACTTGGAAGGCGAGATGCAGTCTGGTATCCCCCTCTAGTTGCTGGACCGAGGCGTGGGTGTTGGGGCGCTTTGTCGGGCGCCTTGTGGGCCGCGCCCTGTTTCGTTTTCCGAGATGGGGTTGCAGGCACAATCTCGGGTAGTACGTCCGGCGGTGCCGCAGTAGGAGCAGAAGAGCTTGCTTGCTCGTCTGCACTCTTGGCGGCGGTGCCCTCGTTGACCGCACCGCCAGCAGCAGGTCTCTCGATCGTATTCGGCCTGTACCTCTGCTAGGCCACTATTGCGGGTCGTTCCGGTACTCCGTTCTGGCCGTCGTTCCGGCTTGGTCGCCTTTTCTTCGGCCGTGACCTTGTCTTGTGCGGCGGCCAATTTCAGCAGTTGCGGCAGCGTCGTAAAATCATCTCGCCCAATATGTCGGCGGTACTCCGGCCGGAGATTCCTATATATTCGCCGCGCCTGCTGTTCCGGAGTGTACTTTCCGTACTGTTGCATGAGGGGCAGCAGGTCCAGTACGAAGTTGGTGGCCGTTTCGTTGGGCCGTTGGACGCGCCGAGTGATTGTTTCCTCGAGATCGTCCTCGTCCTCGTCGGCCATGAAGAAGGCGCGGAAGTCCTTTACGAAGTCATCCCATGACTGCCATTCCGTTCGGCGCAGCCTGTACCAGCCTAGCGCTCTTCCTTTTAGAATTTCGGAGAGGCTCTGGATTATCTGGTTGGGGGTGACCATGTATCCGTGTTGGAGGTCCCCTAGTCGCTGCAGAAATTCGGCGGCGCCGGGGCCGCCATCGTAGCGTATCCCCCACCGCCGAATCCGTTCCATTGGCGTCGGCTCGGGAGCGATCAAGCTAATGCCCGTGGCGGGCACATTGCGCAGCGTAGTATCTTGGAGGCCGGTTGACTGGCCTACGTTTTCTGCCGCCTTTTTCAGTGCGGCCTTTTTCAGGTTATAAATCCAGCTCACTCTTCCGTCCATTTGCCCTTCTCAGAGTCCCTGTTTGGGCGCCAATTTGTAACCGTCTCCGGCTGCGAGACGGTTGTCGGTAGGACGGAGAAGGGAGATTGCCGACTCAGTCGGGTGTCAGGGTTCTTCAAATGAACGAGAGCGGTGGAGTTGCTGGTAAAAATGGTCTTTATTTTTGGTTTACACTTCCGGGTTTATTACCGGGCGCGAGTTTGCGGAGGCGCGGGTTTATTACGGTCGCGACGGTTGATTCGGTTCGGCGACTCTCGGCGACGACGGCTTCGACGAGGCTTTGCGGAAGTGGATTGCGGAAAGAACAACTACCCTTGGGTGGCCGTAACCGGCGTACCCAATGTCGGGAGTCGTATAGAGGAGGCCTGGTGCAATGTGGTCTCCGAGCTTATCGCTGCGGAGGTTCACTAAGGCGTTGGTGTACGACGCAAGATTGCTCTCGGTCTATATAGGAGAAGCTGGTAATGGCGCAGTGATGGCGATGGCCGATCACTGGCACACTTCGGGAGTCCAAAAAGCGACTACTCTGTTTGCACGGTTAGCAAGCCGGTGAGGCCTCTGGTTGTACGGAACGGAGAGCCTCGACTGAGCTCGCGAGGGCCTTTATATACATATCGCTGTTTATCTTCGCCAGCGAGTCGACCGCGGAGCCGGCGGCCGCATAGCGGCCGCGGCGCGCACCAAGTCTATCGCGCGTACGGAGCGCGCGCGCGCGCGTCGTGACGTCGCTACGTCACAATGTGCTGGCTTCGTTTTACCTAAAGCCCCTTGTCCTGGTGGCAGTTAACTCATAATGGAATGAGAGAAACTACTTAGGGGTAGAGAAAGTTGTTTGGAAAAAATCCTGTTAGTCAGCTAGCTGTCTCGTCCCAGAAATGTTCGCCCGGAACAACGGGGACGCAAGTGCTATTGTGCGAGCGTTTTCACGGGAATACCCGCACATCCAAACCCCAAGCGAGGGTACGATTCGGGGTTTGGCGTCAAACTTATTCTGAACATCGTTGTGCGAATTCACGCTGCGGTGGCGAACATAACGCCACAAACTTTGCAGGCCGTCCAAAGACAGCTGATCGTACGTGCTGAGGTGTATACAGGGTGTTCCAAAAATGCTGCGGTTCCTTGAAGGGGGTGACTCGGGGGGTAATTGCAAACAACTTTTTCCTTTGCGAAAATGTTCTCCGAGGTTTCGTTAATGAGATATTAACAAAAAGCAGCGACCAATCAGAGCCCGAGTCTGGCGGCCGAGTTCCCGTGCTAGCGTGGCCGCGTGCCGCGCTGCGACTACGAACAAGCAACTCGGCATGCATCGAAGGAAATTGGGTAGAATGGCAAATGAAAAAGACGTAACAAATAAAATCGAACATTTTGTCATGATTTGTTTGTCATTTAAAGTGAATAATGAATAAAGGAGAAATGGATGAAAATCATGTCTAACGTAAAAAGACGAATACAAAGGTTTTCTTTAGAAGAATCGAAAATAATAATTATTTGAAGTGGAAGGATAAGGAATACGTAAATTTCCTTGTGTTAATAACGTAGCCACGACAAGGTAATGTAACAGGAAATGAACGAAAAGTGATCATAGTTCGTTATTGTGATTAAAATCCATAATTCAATAACGGCCAACAGTGTTGCTTTTAACGAATAAGTTTGTTTAAAAACCCCTAAGAAATATTTAGGTATGGAAATTTTTAGAATTATCGCCGGAAATAAGCCATAGCCTGCGTTAAATTTAAGAAATAATAGTCGCCAATAATGTAACTAAAACTCACCCTTTCGAAAATTTACCTGCAGCTTGAAAACCTGTGTCACTAGGTCACTGAACCGATCCTGGTCATCGATAGACGCGCCGAGTGCACAGCTGATCTCAGGTACACGACACCATCCAAAGTTAAGGGTCGCAACGTCAAGTGCGTCCGGGTTAATGTATCGAATATTCACTTCACTGCACACCTACTAACACTGATCACTTAATTTATTTTTCATGGAACGTATTGTTTCTACGTTATAAAAATGAGTGGAAATGAATTTTTACTTGGCGTTCGGAGCCGTGGGTATTTCCGCGCAAATTCTCACGCTGCAGCACTTGCGTCCCCGTTGTTCAGGGGGTACACCCAGAACATCGCGTAATATTCTTCATCAGAGTACATTTCTGCGACGTGATTGCTAGCTGACTGACAGGATTTTTTCCAAGCAACTTCCTCTACCCCCAAGTAGCTTCTCTCGTTCCATTATGAGTTAACCCCCACCAGGACAAGAGGCTTTAGGTAAAAAGAAGCACATTTTCGAAACACACGTGCTTTGCAGAAGTGCAACGAACGAACCGTCGTACACTTTCACAAAAGCCCGCGCTCCGTCCTTTTACTGCCAATGTACCCATTGCTTCGAGGTAGGCAGCAGACACCACGTGTTTGGGGTAGTCTGCTGACAACGAGTGGTCCCGCCTGCGTCGTCCTTCCTTTAAATTAAAGACAGATCTCTTATCTCTTGAGTATAAACACGCGCTCGAATTTCCAAATAAAAGCACGCCTTGACGTATTCCGTGCGAGAAAAGGTGGGCTTGAAGTCCGATTGGTCCTAATGTAACCAATCTGCCCAGCATCCCTCCCTGTTCTGAAGAGCCTTCTTCACAGCAATGTCGCCTCCCCGAGGCCCACCTTCTCTCGCACGGAATACGTCAACGCGTGCTTTTGTTTTGAAATTCGAGCGCGTGTTTATACTTGTGGGCCTCGGGGAGGTGACATTGCTGTGAAGAAGGCCTCTTCAAAACAGTGACCATTTGGGAGGGATGCAAGGCAGATTGGTTAGAATAGGACCAATCGGATTTCAAGGCCACCTTTTCTCGCACGGAATACGTCAACGCGTGCTATTGTTTTGAAATTCGAGCGCGTGTTTATACTCTAGAGATAAGGGATCTGTCTTTAATTTGAAGGAAGGACGACGCAGGCGGGACCACGCGCTGTCAGCGGACTACCCATTTTCTTCCTCTGTCTCTCCGCGTGGCGTATTGATGTTGGATAATACTTTTTAAATTCTAGTTCCCCAAAATTAAGCAGGCTGATCGGCCAGAGCATTTCGCCAGGGTCGCGATTTATGACCGTATTGTCCCGCTAGTCAGCGGTAGAGAACGGTTTCCTACAGTTTTGGATAATTTATGACTTAATTGGTTCCGCCTCGTAGTAGACGTGAACTCAGGGTATCGGAAAGGGGAAACAGGAATGGTATGCATTTTCTTCTTTATAGCAACTCGAAGACTTTCTGTTTCTCTTCTCTTCGGACCCTTTCGAACCGAAACACGTGGTGTCTGCTGCCTACCTCGAAGCAATGGGTACATTGGCAGTAAAAGGACGGAGCGCGGGCTTTTGTGAAAGTGTACGACGGTTCGTTCGTTGCACTTCTGCAAAGCACGTGTGTTTCGAAAATGTGCTTCTTTTTACCTAAAGCCTCTTGTCCTGGTGGGGGTTAACTCATAATGGAACGAGAGAAGCTACTTGGGGGTAGAGGAAGTTGCTTGGAAAAAATCCTGTCAGTCAGCTAGCAATCACGTCGCAGAAATGTACTCTGATGAAGAATATTACGCGATGTTCTGGGTGTACCCCCTGAACAACGGGGACGCAAGTGCTGCAGCGTGAGAATTTGCGCGGAAATACCCACGGCTCCGAACGCCAAGTAAAAATTCATTTCCACTCATTTTTATAACGTAGGAACAATACGTTCCATGAAAAATAAATTAAGTGATCAGTGTTAGTAGGTGTGCAGTGAAGTGAATATTCGGTACATTAACCCGGACGCACTTGACGTTGCGACCCTTAACTTTGGATGGTGTCGTGTACCTGAGATCAGCTGTGCACTCGGCGCGTCTGTCGATGACCAGGATCGGTTCAGTGACCTAGTGACACAGGTTTTCAAGCTGCAGGTAAATTTTCAAAAGGGTGAGCTTTAGTTACATTATTGGCGACTATTATTTCTTAAATTTAACGCAGGCTCTGGCTTATTTCCGGCGATAATTCTAAAAATTTCCATACCTAAATATTTCTTAGGGGTTTTTAAACAAACTTATTCGTTAAAAGCAACAATGTTGGCCGTTATTGAATTATGGATTTTAATCACAATAACGAACTATGATCACTTTTCGTTCATTTCCTGTTACATTACCTTGTCGTGGCTACGTTATTAACACAAGGAAATTTACGTATTCCTTATCCTCCCACTTCAAATAATTATTATTTTTTATTCTTCTAAAGAAAACCTTTGTATTCGTCTTTTTACGTTAGACATGATTTTCATCCATTTCTCCTTTATTCATTATTCACTTTAAATGACAAACAAATCATGACAAAATGTTCGATTTTATTTGTTACGTCTTTTTCATTTGCCATTCTACGGAATTTCCTTCGATGCATGTCGAGTTGCTTGTTCGTAGTCGCAGCGCGGCACGCAGCCACGCTAGCACGGGAACTCGGCCGCCAGACTCGGGCTCTGATTGGTCGCTGCTTTTTGTTAATATCTCGTTAACGAAACCTCGGAGAACATTTTCGCAAAGGAAAAAGTTGTTTGCAATTACCCCCCGAGTCACCCCCTTCAAGGAACCGCAGCATTTTTGGAACACCCTGTATAGATAATTTGTATAATGTAGGAACAACACGTTCCATGAAAAATAAATTAAGTGATCAGTGTTAGTGGCCGTGCAGTGAAGTGAATATTCGGTACATCAACCCAGACGCACTTGACGTTACGACCCTTACCTTCGGGTGATGTCGTATACCTGCGATCAGCTGAGCACCGAGCGCTACCCTACCATAAACCTTTTCGTCCACCGATGACCAGGATCGGTACAGTGACCTACTTAGTGACACAGCTTTCCGGAAAGGAAGGAAAGGAATGTCCGAAAGGGTGAGTTTTATTTAATTTATTGGTGATTATTAGGTGTAGAAATAAATTCTGTTCGATTTTAGGGTACAATAACAGTTTGATTTAAAAAATATGAAAACATCTCAATCATCGATATAATTTCCATTATTTTTAATTACCTTTCGCCATTTTCCTGACAGCTTACGAATATCACCGCGATAGAAATTCAAATACATCTAGTCGGAAAGAATTTATTCATACACCTAATATTATTTTTTAACTTTAGTTATGTTGGCCGTTATTAAACTACGGATTTTTATCTCAACAACGAATTATGTTTATGCCTTATTTGAAAATGAAATTTACTTATTTCTTGTCCTCTCACCTCAAACAATTATTATTTATGATTCTGCTTAAAAAAATTGTGTAACGCGGTTTACTTCGATGCATGCCGAATTGCTTGTTCGTACGTTCGTAGTACAAGCGCAGCCGCCTACCGCGTAGCCAACGCTACCGCGGGAGCTCGGGCGGAATGCGCAGGCTCTGATTGGTCGGGGTTTTTTGTTAATATCTCGTTAACGAAGTTTCGGACAATATTTTCGCTAAGGAAAAAGTTATTTCAAATTACCCCCTGAACCACCCCTTTGAAGGAACTCCGACATTTTTGCGACACCCTGCATGTAGCTGTGGAGACCTGATTCCGCCCAAGTCCCGTACATGAAATCAGCATCATGGTCCCGTCTGCGTGGTCCTCCCTTCAAATTAAACACGAATCCCTTATCTCTCATGTAAAAAGTATAAATACGCGCTCGAATACCAAAGCAAAGTCACTCGTGCTTTACCTGCTTATACCTAGAGGACGTCCTAAATGCAGTCACTTTATTGCCTTTGGGTTAGGACCTCTCCCAACCTTTGCTAGAACGGCACACGTTACTGTGATTTCGAGGTGCGAAAATCGGGACAGAGTAAAATCTTAGTTGTGCGAAGTGTTGAAACATGTATCAGAAATTACTTGCCGTCTTACTACAAGAAGAAGAGGATGACGATGCATTGCTGGTTCAGCACTTTGAAGGGGAGAAAAGGAAGCGGAAGGAAGTGAAGGCGTTATATAAAACTCGGAACATCGAGGGCTATTCAAGCATTCTAATAGATAATCACCTTTTGGGAGATGTACAAACATTTCGACAATTCTTTAGAGTAAAGAAAGATCAAGTCGATTTTTTGTTAAATCTTGTGGGGGCGGATTTGACAAAGCAGTCATGCAGGAGAGTGCAATCTCCCATTTCAGCACAGGAAAAGTTGCTCCTGACATTAAGGTAAGTTAATTTTTCAAAAACATATTTTATTTTTTGTAACGTATAGCTGTTGTATATTTTAACTGTAGTTAATACAAAGTATCTAAGGTCTCTTAATAATCACGCTCCGACTACTGATTTTCACATACATACGTTGTACGCATTCGCTTCGCTATCTGCTTACCCCACATTTAGTAAGGCTAGAAAAGAATTCTTTTAGAATTTATTTGAGAAAGTACATGCATATTTTTATGCAATGGTTTTTGTATTCAGATGAGGGACACTTTAACAGGTTATTATATTATGTTTTGGTATAAAAGTATTTACTTTTTGCAAAATTACAACTGATTTCCCGGAACCTGTTTTTACACCGGTGACCACGATATTTCCAAAACCGCTTCATCAATTTTTCTGAAATTTTGTAGGTTTCTTCTAGACATTCAAATGCAGTCCTTAATCGAAGTTTTTATTTTATCATAGTTTTTATTTTATGGATGAAAACACTTATTTTTAGCTAAAAATAGTCATTTTTCATCCATAAAATAAAAACTATGCATTGGAAAAACAAATGCTTCGATTAAAGACTAGATTTGAATGTCTAGAAGAAACCTACAAAATTTCAGAAAGATTGGTGAAGCGGTTTTGGAGAAATCGTGGACACCGGTGTAAAAACAGCTTCCGGGAAATCCTTTGTAATTTTGCAATAACTAAATATTTTTATACCAAAACGGAATATAATACCCTGTTAAAATGTCCCTCATCTGAATACAGAAACCATTGCATAAGAATATGCATGTACTTTCTCAAATAAATTCTCAAAAAATCGATTGTTTTTCTACCTCCTGAAGGTAGCTAACCCCCTATGTGCGGCACAATATTTTTTAACCGTCATCGCCATACTTTTAAAAAATATCGAAGAACAGTCGCTATCCATTGATCGTTCTTCCATTAATTTGCCGATACTGCCCATTAGTTTTTCGCTTTCGAGAGCTCTTTTTTCCAAAATATCCAGTACAATGCTGGAATCATTTCTGTGACTTTTTGACACCAAACTGGAAGTACTGCCGGGACATCGTTCCTTTGAAGCAGAAATATTGATCTCTGACTGTGTTTCCATAACACTTTCACACCTTGTAGGAGATTCTATAATATTCACCGATGTTCCTGGAATGTCGCTATATCCGTACTGCTTCCAATCTGTTAAACCTCTTCGCTTTCTCCATTATTACTGTGGGTACTATAATAATACAATAAATAAATTAAATTTTTATAATTTATTTTTTATAAATAAAATGCATTTTTAAAGTTTATTATAATTTAGAACTCATAGTGTGTGTAAAATATACTTGCCCCCTCCAAAACGAGAGACATTCTCCAAAAAACTTAGTTGCTCTCACAACGGTTATTTTGTTTTTGGCATTGGTGGCAACCCTGTACCGTATTTGTTGCCCCGCTTCATTTTCACGAATGTATCACGTATATTTCTCCATCTTTGTTTCCAATCACCAGTCGAAATAATTAGCTGATATATTTTTTACAGGTTCCTTGCTACTGGGGAATCATTCCAATCCCTTTCATATGCATTCAGGATTTCGCCAGGGTATATCGGCAAAATTGTAAAAGATGCTCTGATACATCTATGCCGCAGATTAGTGCCAGCATTTCTGCCGCAGCCCAGTGTTTCGGATCTTACAAAAATTGCACAGCAATTCTCTACAAAATGGAATTTTCCAAATTGCATCGGAGCAATCGATGGAAAGCCCGTTAGTGTAGTGTGTCCGAAAAATAGCGGATCGTTATACTTCAACTACAAAAATGATTTCTCGATCGTGCTATTAGCATTAGTCGATGCCAACTATAAATTTATTCCAATTGACGTCGGGTCCTATGGAAATGAAGGGAACAGTGGAATATTAGAGAAATCGGTGATGGGCCGACAGATTCGGACGGAAACTTTTAATTTTCCCACTGGGAAGGCACTGCCAGGATCTCGCATAGTGGTGCCACACGTCATCGTGGGTGACGAAGCATTCAGACTGACGAAGCACATGATGAAGCCGTATCCGAAGAACCAAGCCGCGGAAGATGACACAAAAAAAAATTCAATTATCGTTTGTGCAGAGCACGAAGGGTGTTGGAGAATGCGTTCGGACTTCTATCGCAGTATTTCCGCATATTCTATTCACCCATCGCGGTACTGCCGGACACGACGGATTCCATCGTCATAGTAACGTGTTACCGGCACAATATGTTGCGTGACGAATATATCCAGAATAATAGTGCAAATCACCAAAATTCACAAGCCCAATTGCCAACGGGCAATATGTTGCCATTGAGTAGAGCAGGAAGCTTTGGGAATTTAGAAGGTTTCGAAGTACGGGATAAATTCGGAAAATATTTCAACGCGCCGGAATGGTCTGTAGCGTGGCAACAAAACTGTCTCGCAGTATAAACTGAGAACTATTTGAGCACTAAGTACGTGGCTCTCAAAAGCTATAAGCTCTGTTTAGAAAACCTTTAACAGTAATATCAAGGTAACTTTTAACTTTTTAAATTAAAACTTTGTAAATTAATTCATTTAATTGTGTATACAGGGTGTCCCAAAAATGCCTGAGTCCCTTGAGAGGGGTGACTCGTGGGATGATTTGAAACAACTTTTCCCTTAGCGAAAATGTTCTTCGAGGCTTTGTTAACGAGATATTAACAAAAAAATACCGAACCAATCAGACTGCGAGTCCGCCGATCTCCCGCGGTAGCGTGACTACGCGCTGGCCTTTACTACGATGAAGCAAGTTAGTATGCATCGAAGGAAATTGCGAAAAATAGCAGATGAAAAAAGGAACAATTCAGCTGCAGTCTGAAAACCCGTGTCACTGGATCACTGTACGGATCCTAGTCATCAACGGATACGCGCAGTACACAGTTAGTCTCAAGTATATGACCTAACCCAAGCGTAGCGGGTATATTAATGTCACAACAAAATTCTATATTAAAAAGTAATATTGGAATTTGCATTCGTAAGTATTCAATTGCTACGTTACTATTCGCTTTTATTTTTAATTAGTTTTTCCTTAATAATGTTTTAGATTTTTGGGCACTGGAATGTCTTTTCGAGTATTGGACACTACATAATTTTGTGCTTTGTGAAGATAGAAGCAACGACAATGGCATATATACGCAAAATATTTCATCAGGAAATAGTTTGCCGCTGAGTTTTGAGTCGTTGGTTTCGAAAGAGTTTTGTTGCCACGCTACAGACCCTTCCGGCGCGTTGAAATATTTTCGGAATTTATTCCGTACTTTGAAACCTTCTAAATTCCCAAAGCCTCCTGCTCTACCCAATGGCAACATATTGCCCGTTGGCAATTGGGCTTGTGAATTTTGGTGATTTGCACTATTAATCTGGATATATTCGTCACGCAACATATTGTGCAGGCAACACGTTATTATGACGATGGAATCCGTCGTGTCCGGCAGTACCGCGATGGGTGAATAGAATATGCGGAAACACTGCGATAGAAGTCGATGACGTGTGGCACCACTATGCGAGATCCTGGCAGTGCCTTCTCAGTGGGAAAATTAAAAGTTCCCGTCCGAATCAGTCGGCCCATCACCGATTTCTCTGATATCCCACTGTCCCCTTCTTTTCTATAGGACCCGACGTCAATTGTAATAAATTTATAGTTGGCATTAACTAATGCTAATAGCACGATCGAGAAATAATTTTTGTAGTTGAAGTATAACGATCCGCTATTCTTCGGACACACTACCCTAACGTGCTTCCCATCGATTGCTCCGATGCAATTTGGAAAATTCCATTTTGCAGAGAATGGCTGTGCAATTTTTGTAAAATCTGAACCACTGGACTGCGGCAGAAATGTTGGTACTACTCTGCGGCATAGACGTTTCAGAGCATCTTTTACAATTTTGCCGATATACCCTGGCAAATTCTGAATACAAATGACAGGGATTGGAATGATTCCCCAGTACCAAGGAACCTGAAAAAAATATAGCCAGCCGCAACGGGTATGTTACCGTCACAACCAAATTCTATTCTGTAAAGTAATTTTTGAATTTCCGTTTGTAATTATTCAATTACTAAGTTACTATTGGTTTTTTGAAAATTAAGTTTTCCATATTTTATATAATGTTTTAGGGGACTTCCGTTTCCGGGCGCGTGAGTGAAAGATGTGCGAAGGTAGAGTGTGTGATAGTGGTAGAGTAAGTGTAGGTAGGTGGCGAAGGAGTGAGAGGTGAGGGTGTGTGGAAGGTAGTGAAGGGCGTGCAAGGTGTAGGGGGAGAAGAGGAGTGGGTGCAGGTAAAAGCGCACGGGGTTTTCTGGGAGGTGGAAGGGAAGGTGTAGGCGGTTAGGTGTGACGAGAAGGATTTGAGCGGGAAGATAGCGGCAGAGGAATAGGTGGAGAGCTCTGTGGGCGAGTAAAGGAAGTTAGAAAGACGACAGGAAGGCGGGTGATTTCAAAGAGAGTTAAAGAATAGAGGAAAGGAATTAGTAATAGGGATTAGGACAAAGGAGGGCTGAGCTCTGAAGGAAAAAGGGAAGAGCAGGGAAAGGGAAGAAGGAGGAGGTTTAAAGAGGTGGAAAGTCGGTCGGGAGGAGAGGGAGAGGGACATGGAGGAGAAAAAAGAAAAAGAGAAAAAAGGGATGCAGGGAAGCGAAAAGCTCAGAAGGGATAGCGCGAGTAGCATAGGGAGCAGCGTGGGTAACGTGGAGGGATATGGGTGGAAAAAGAGAAAGGAAAGGGAGGAGGAAGAGGGGAAGGAGGAGGAGGGAGTGGGGGCAGGTTTCAGGAAATGTGGGAAGACGGTGAGATCGCCTACAAGAAGGGAAATAGAGGAGGGGAAGGGGTGAAAGGAGGAGTCGGGTAGCATGGAAGGTCTAATAAGGGAAATGATGTCGGAGCTAAGGGGGGTGAAAGAGGAATTAAGAAAGGAGAGGGAGGAGCTAAGGGAGGTGAAAGAGGAAATGAGAAAGGAAAGGGAAGAACGAAAAAGAGTGGAAAAAGAGTGGAGGGAGGAAAGAGGGAAATGGGAGGAGGGGCTAAGGGAGGAAAAGAGGAGGAGGGAAGGCATAGAGAAAAAAGTGGAAAGGTTGGAGAATGGAGGAGAGGATGGAGAGGGTGGAGAGCCGGGAAAAGGAAGGGGAGGGGAGAGGCGGGAAGAGTTAGACGGAAAGAGTTGAAGAGGAGGACTGTAGGAGGTGAATGAGGAAATTGGAGATAAGACAGGACAGAAAGGAGCGAGTGGAGAGAAGAGATAATGTGGTGATCAGGGGGGTGGAGTTGGAGGGTAACGTGGTGAGGGAGGAGGTGAAGAAGTTATGGGAAAGGATGGACTTGGGGTAAGGGGGGATTAAAGAAGTAGTGAGGATAGGTAAAAAAGGAAAGGAGGGAAATCGGATGGTGCTGGTGAAGCTAACGGGGAGAGGTGAAAAAATAAAAGTGATGGAGCCGAAGAGGAAGCTGAAGGGTAGGAGAGAGAGGATTGAGCATGACCTCACGGAAGAGGAGAGGAGGGTGAGGTGGAGAATAGAGAGGGAGGCAGAGAAAGAGAGGGAGAGGGGGAGGAAAGTGCAGGTAGGATACATGAAGATGTGGGTAGATGGAAAGATGAGGAGGTGGGATGAGATGGGGGACAAGTGATGTGAGGACCAGGGAAACGTGGAAAGTGGAAAGGGGGGAATGGGGAGGGCAGTGGGAGTGAAGGGAGGGGGAGCTGTAAAATAGCGTTCTGGAACGTGGCAGGGTTGAGGAAGAAAGATGGGGGATTTTGGAAAGGGTTAGAGGAATGGGAGGTCATGGTGCTGAGTGAAACGTGGGTGGAAGAGAAGGATTGGGGATATGTGGCGAAAAGGCTGCCAAGGGGATATGTGTGGGAAAGTCAGTGGGCAAAGAGGGAAAGCAAGAAGGGAAGGGCGATGGGTGGGATGTTGATGGGGGTGAGAAAAGAGATGGGAATGGAAGAGAGGGAGAAGGAAGGGTTAATGGCGAGGAAGGTAAGGATAGGAGGAGAGTGGTCAAGGATTATAGGTGTATATGTGAACAAGGATATGAAAAAGAAGCTGGAGGAATTGAAGGAATGACAGAGGAGAGGGACAGAGGAAACGTTATTTGGGGAGATTTCAACGCGAGGACGGGAAGGATAGGGGGGCGGTGCGGGGTTGGGATGGGAAGGGTGGAGGTAACGGGGGAAGCCGTGAGTCAAGGGATAAGGTGGAGAACGGTGAGGGGAAAATGCTATGCAGGTTTGTAGAGGAGAGGTGATGGGGAATATTTAATGAAAACACGGAAGGAGATGAGGTGGGAGAATGGACATATACAGGAGGTAGGGGAAGTTCGGTGATAGATTATGTGCTGGGGAATGAGGACACGAGGGAAAAGGTGGAAAGGTTGGAGATAGGAGAGAGGGTAGATTCGGATCACCACCCAGTAGTGGTGTGGGTGAAAGGGGAAGGTAGGGAGAAGAGGGTAAAAGGGGGACGGGAGGGGTGGGGGGGTGTAAGCGAGGGAATTGGACAGAGGAGGGAAGAAGGGAGTTTGTAAAGGAGTTTGGGAAAAGGGCAGAGGGGGGAGGGAAGTGGAGGAGGAGTGGAGAGAACTTAGGGAAAGAATAAAGGCGGCCACACACGCTCCGGCCGGCCCGTCAGTTTGGCCTGCGCAGGCCGGCCTGTGCAGTTCGGCCGGACGCCCGTAGTGCCTCCACACGCTCCGGCTGGCCTGCCAGGTTGACCGGATGGTGCATCCACACACTCCGGCCGGCCTGACAGTATTTTAAATTTTTGAAATTATGTTTCCTGCGCCTCATCTTAATAAAACAGTACCATAATGGCTGAAAAAATTGTGTCGTTCGACCGAATTTTTCGGGAAATTATAGTGTTCTTTTAATTTTGTCCAGCAGTGTATTTCCATTTTCAGTTTACTTTATAATTATTCACATTATTAACAACCATTATTCACATTCCAGTAGATACACGTTTCCTAAAATATTCCAAACATTTTCATTGCCCGAAACGTCCAAGCTTCAACCTACTCGACACAGTCAGTACATTCGGCCCGCTCGGCTTTTCTGACGCCTCGGAAAAATTCGAGCTAACAAGGGGACCTTCAGGACTGTCCAACTCAGAAATTGTTTATATTTAGTGTACGTGAAGGTCTTCACTCGGACTTTAATTTCCCAAAGTATTAAGACGCGCTTTTCAGCCAAATTCGAGAAAATCGACTTTGAAAATTTTGAAGTACCTTATATATATATTTGATAGAAAGCAATGTTCAACGAACAGCGTAGGCCAATGGCTAGCGCTCCCGAAGTCCCGACTAGTAACCATGAGGTCGTCAGTTCGTATCCTCACTGTTGGCATTTTTTTTTTATATTCATTTGAATACCTACATCTTTCACATGCAAAGTTGATCAAATTCATGCTAACTAATAGATTTGCAAACATTTGTTATATGTATGGGTGTACGGTGTATACCGATGGTCCACCTCCCAGGAGATGGACATCACTTTCAATTAAAAACACACATCTTATTTTAAATTATCTCTTGCTTGAAAAATCATGTTTCGCGACGCTCTTTCTTACAAGATACCTGGGTATTGAAATGAATAAAAAAGAATGCCAACAGTGAGATGCGAACACTGACGACCTCATGGTTACTAGTCGGGAGCGCTAGCCATTGGCCCACGCTGTTGGTTGGTCATTGCTTTCTAACAAATTTATATAAGCGCACTCCAAATTTTTAAAGTTGATTTTCTCGAATTTGGCTGGGTTAGGTGCGGCCGATCGGTTGTTACGGGCCCTCGGCTCGGTTCAGCTCGGCTCGCTTTTTTGGGGCACTGGAACAGCCCTACAGTATTCACAGTGTAGCGACTTTGGCGCTAGCTCGCTTTCCTCTTTAAGGGATGATTTCTACCGTTACGCGTTGGAGGCTTGGGTTTTTCCGTCGTGCGCTTGGGTGAATCAGGCTATGGCCATATACGCATCTGGCAGCTAGACGCGCCCAGGCCAGGGTTTTTTCAGGTTGTGGAAGCGTTTCCCGCCAAAATTTGCCCTCGCATTTTTGCCGTCGCTTGACGGACGCGTCCTTCTGAGAGGACCGTATAAATAGCCCTCTACCAGAGGTGACGCTCGCCCTCACTCACTTGGAACCGCCTGTAGAGGCCACGTCTCGCGCTGCGGAGTTTATTTGCGTTTAGTCATTTCTGTTGTACTGTGTATCGCCTTATCGCGAATTGAAAGGAGTGTGGTGAAAGATTCTGTAATAGTAATCTCCTTCTCACCCCTCAACTATTTTGTCAGCCGAACATGGCATCCACAGACGATGTTTTAGCTGTTGTAGGCTTAATATTAGCTACCAAAAAGTGTGAAAAACGTAAAATGGAACGAAGTGTCTGGTGCAAACAATGGTTACAAAAAAGGGGACGCTACTCGCATATAAATTTATTAAACGAATTACATTTTACGCCCAAAGATTGGCATAACTATTTGCGGATGAATGAGGAAACATATTTGAGGCTCCTTTCTGTAGTCACTCCCTTGATACAAAAGCGTGACACAATTATGAGAAACGCCATCTCACCGCACGAAAGATTAATCGCCACCTTGAGATTTCTTGCCACTGGCAGAAGTTACGAGGATCTTAAATTTACTACTATCATATCACCTCAGGCTCTTTCGTATATTATTCCGGAAACATGTGATGCTCTCTATAAAGTTCTACACAAGGATTATTTGAAGGTAAGGAAAATGACCATCTTTTACTTTTCAATTTCGATGACGTTGTAATATGTTGTGGGGAGCATGATTCTAAGCAACTTTTTCTTATAAGATTTACACATTTTTGAGGGATTTATTATAATATGTTTATTATAATTATACTCGAAGGTCTTATAACATGGTTGTTAACTACTCGAATGGCTAATCGCTCGCTCGACCAGCGGAACAGGAATGCTCGTCCCACTCTGCAGCGCTCCGTTCGCGGCCACTCACTCTCCCTCGCCAATACCGCCAAATTCGATCACACATTTCTTTATCTTAAATCCGAAAAGTTGGCCAAATCATCTAAATCCAAGGCAACTACCGATCATATTACTTTGCAAATATTTCGAAAACTAAAGTCGAGCGACGGCAACATGTATAGGAAAAAGTTGTTCGGAATCATGCCTCCGACAACATATTCCATCTACTCTTTTGTAAATAATTACCCGTAGCGATAATGTGTCTAAAACGACCCCCTTAAACGTAATTCATATAAAAAATACAAATACATATTATTTAAATCAATGTACAGTAGTGTTTGTAAGTTAGTTTATCTACCTTATTATTGGTTTCGATCAAATTTAGCTACTTGATCAATTACATTTTTTATTCGCATTTTTGTGAAGGCATACCAAAGGATCATTTTGTACCTTTTTAAAAAAGAAAACGCAGATAATTTGTGATACATAATAAATGAATAGAAATACTTAAAATAAACTAACAAATATAAGAAAGTGAGATCATCTTCACAGACTCAAATTTTTTCGCACACTCCCTGGGATTTCTGGAATCATTTTACCCTACTACAGAGGGATCATATTATGACCCCAAACATCCAGCTCTCATTCAGTGGTTGAATATAACGTATAATTATTACATTCGATAACGAAACATACATTCATTTATTTTTGAATCGTCATTCAATCCGCGAAAAAAAACAGATGTCGCATTAACCCGTTCATGACAAATGTTACGCATTATTGAAAAAGACCTTATCTAAGATAAAAGACAGTAATTTCTATTTTTTCTTGTTTATAACACATATGGCGCTGATATTTACATGGCAATTCGTGCGACACTTGACGACGTACGGACTGAACTTTGAAACATCGTTATTACTAAATAGTACCACTAATAACTGTAGAACAGCCATGAGTTATTTTACCCCGAGGGATCGTTATAAAAACATTTAGCCTAATTTATATAATTATAAAAATTAAAAATAAAAATTTAACTATAATAATAATTATTATTATTATTATTATTATAATTATTACTATTATTATTATTACTACTATTATTAAAATTTGATGGAAATGGCTGTGGCGAGTTTTCCGGAATGAGAAAGTGAGGTGTCGTGGTGGCGCTGGGAGTTGGTGAATGATAAGGAGATGGTGGTTCGTAATATTGAAAATGATACATGGGACTGGGATTAGGAATATGTGTAGTTGGGCTAGGAGTTGTGGCATAAGGATATGGTGGTTGCTGATATTGGTGAGGCATTGGTGTAGGAGTAGGAGTATGAATATTGCTACGTGTAATTAATTGTTGGGAAATTAATGTGTGCGCCATGTCTAGCTTCCCCATTTCGGCCACAAAGAGTGCATCATTAATGATGCGTTCGGCCAGCAGCCTCTGCTCTCTGGGCATGTCCCGCAATTTCATGGCAATGTTTTTCCCGTAAACGTCAAAACGATCCTCGTGCGTTGTTGGACGTTTAAAATGCTGCTGTACAGATAAGAGGACATCACGCTGTAACGCAGCTTCTTCAGATCGTGTATTCTTGTTTGTTCGTCTTGGCCGGTTAGTTTCGCTTGTCGATGCAGAGAGGATTGGAGGTGGATCTTCTGAATGTTCATCCCTTTCTACGTCACATTCTTCGACATCCGCGGTACAATCATTTGGATTGTGTTCAGCAGATGTTGTTTGCCCTGTATTTTCCAGTGTGTGTTCCTGAAACAATAATATTTTATGTTTTTAGTTTCCACAAACAACAGAAGAATGGCAGAATATAGCGAAAGTTTTTGAAGAAAGTTGGAATTTTCCACATTGTCTTGGAGCGATTGACGGAAAACATATCGAAATTATTCCTCCAAATGGAAGCGGGACAGAATTTTACAACTACAAAGGTCGACACAGTATGGTTCTATTAGCAATAGTGGATGCAAAATATCAATTCCTCATGTGCGATTTTGGTACAAACGGGAGTTCTTCAACTGTGTTCTTCAAAACACCAAATTCTATGAAAAACTTCAGGACAAGCTCTTAAGGATCCCAATTGAAGAGAATATCAGAAACACTTCTAGGAGTTTGCCCTACGTTTTTGTAGCCGATGATGCCTTTCCATTGAGAGTGGATATGATAAAACCGTTTAGACAAGCAGATCTAATTTGCCAAGAAAGAAAAATTTATAATTACCGCGTATCGCGAGCGAGACGTATTGTTGAAAACGCGTTTGGCATCATGGCATCACGATTCAGAATTTTTCACACACAAATTAATATAGCACCAGAAAAAATTGAATCTGTTGTAATGGCAAGTTGTGCATTACACAATTTTTTAATGAAAACGGTGGCGAATTCTTACTCGCCTCCAGATTGTTTTGATCGAGAAAATACAGTCGATGGGACTACTGTGTCGGGATTTCATACAAGCAATTCTAATATGGAAAATTTGAATCAAAGAAACTCGGGAAATGTGGCTAATGATGCTAAAAAAGTTAGAGAAAATTTTATGAATTATTTTGTAAATGAAGGTGCAGTTCCATGGCAAAATAACTTCATTACTTAAATTTAATGCGTTTACTGTAATCATTTGCTGTTTCATTCCACGCGAAATCGAACACTTTTCGGAGTAACATTTCGGGTGTTGGTGAAACTTGAATATGTTGTAGTCTTTAGTGAGATATAGAATCGTATCTCGAAGGGTTTTCCAAAATTTTTACAATTGTGGATCTTACATCTCTTTGAAATATAGAGGTGACCTTTTTCCAATAAATTATAACTCTTCAACTAAGAAAGTGATAGAAATGAACTTTTTGGAGCTCACAGTGGAGACATGAGAGTACTTAATAAAAATGGACACGTTTTCAAAACTACGAACACTTTAAAATTGCCCAAATGAAAATTAATTCAATGTGACGCTGCGTCAAAGCACACCGGCTCGCCTGGCTGAGCCGTGCAGTACAAACAGTGGCTAGGCGGCTATACCTGCCATTTTTATACAATGTTCTTGCAAATGTTATATATTTGGAGAAAAAATGAAAACAGAGAACTTGTACTCTTTTTTATACCCAATATAATACGTAATGTCAATTTTTGTATTCCGATTATTTTGCGCAAAGCGACGGTGAGTTTCATTTTTTCTTTAATAATCATTAAAGTAGTTGCCTTGGATTATCAAGACAGAATTCAACTACGTAGCATACATGGCCTTCAAGGTTACACTAGGTGTGGAATGAACGAAATAGATTCAAAGTATTTGATATATAGATAGTTGAATAAAAAAGGTCAAGTCTATACTTCAAAAAGCTGTAAGATCAATAATGTTTAAAATTTTGGAAAATCCTTCGAGATATGATTATATATCACTAAAGACTACAACATATCAAAATTTCACCAACATCCGAAATGTTACTCCGAAAACTGTCCGATTTCACGTGGAATGGCTATACCCAACTGTATCTAAAATTTACACTTGTTTATTTTGTGTACAATGTGCACATTTTTCAAATATAATATGCATAGAAAAATTCTTTTATTGAACTTACCTCGATCCCGATTTCGTCGCCGTCGCTTTCCATATTCAACCGAGAGTTTCTTGGGGTTTCCTGGTCATTTAAAAAATTTAGGTCGGTGAAGTACCATAATGTAGGTACGTACACATCGTCCGCACCCGCTCCTGTCCTCGTAGAGGCCCTTATTTTCTTCAGCTCCTTCCGATAGGCGCTGCGCATATTATTTATTCTTGCGACTACATTTTTTCTGGTGGTGGATGGTTCAATTTCTTTCAATTTGGCGATTAATTTTAAGTACGCAGCACTTCTTAGATCACGATCGCGATATTGTTCTGTATTTGTTTTCCATAGGCATGGTTCACTTCTATATATATTTACAAATTCCTCTATACATTTTCTGTGCCTAGCAGAAAGTGATAATGCCATTTTCTGTTATAATTAATTATTATAAAAAGCACTTGGTGTCGTCACGATTGCTAGTTGATGCAGAACTGACGCTCGACAGTCTTCCGATCTTCCGAGAAGACGGCCGCGGTTGAAAATGTGCGGTGGTTAACTGAACTAACCAATCATGTAATTTACCGAACGCCAATCGCGCCCCATATTTCTTGCGCCCTTGGCGTGGTTTCCGGAAACGGGGGTGCGATTTTAGCGGGAGCTTCGGTCCCAAGCGCGTGACGTGGCCGGTTGCAGGTAGAGATCCCGGCGTAGAACGTGTATTGAAGATACACGTGTACACGTGTACACGGTTAGTAAAAATATCCGTGTTCTAATCCGTGTACTTCTTAATACACGGGTACACGGGTATTGAAATACACGTGTACACGTGTATCGAAATTCACGGATCGTAGTATCCGTGTACCCGTGTACTAAAATTCACGTGTATTAAGATATTCATATTTAATTTTTTAACTAAATATCCGAATGTTTAGATTTTACGCAAATAGTTTGCGATAGGTAGGTACAGACATAATTTACTACTTAGGTTGCAGATGAAAATAAAAAACTTCATGATTTTGGTTAATAAAGTTTAATCTATTAATCGTTTGTTTTGGTGTAAGAATACTAAGGTGTTAACATTTTCGCGCAGGTAGCGAACGTTTCTTCCAGTGTCTCATCGTGAGGCATACTGGTACTTCTTTAGAGTAATTTCGTTTTCGACCCATTGCTAGGGAAACATTCTACAATCAATGATAAGGACATCTTCTTTTGGTCATCGCGCGGACCACAAGATTTATTTTCATCACGGTCAGCGCTCAAAACATCATTATAATTTATTTATACTGTAGCGCTGGTTTATTGCCTGCTGAACATAGAGAGATTAGCTAGTAGAGGTGGAAAATGCCACATCTTGTTCCCAAAAATTAATGAAGCTGATTGGCTGGAGCGTCTCGCCATTGTTGCGGTTTATGACCGTTTTGTCCCTGGGACATTCCATGCGAACTCGGACAGATTTTGGAGTAAGTTTTCCAAAATTGCTGAAATTTGAATATGTTGTAATCTTTAGTGATATTTAAACGTACCTCAAATGATTTTTGAAAAATTTGAAAAATGCAGATTTTACAGCTGTTTGAAGTTAAGTGCTACCTTTTTTTAAAAAAATTATAACTATGGAAGTAGTAAACGGATGGAGATGAGCTTTACGGTGGTTATACTAGAAGACATTGAAGTTTTTAGAAAAAATTAATTCAGTTTAAAAGAAAAAAAATTTGAACCATTTTTGTGCAATTATTTTAAACAAATGCAGGTTTTTAACATCGGGCGCGATTTTAAAATTCTGAAAAAAGGAGAATATAGTTCTATCCTTCCCCTTGATGGACAAATTTTCAAAAATATGGACGTTTAAAAATTGGCCCTGTAAAATTGCCGAAAGTTGACGCTGCACCGATGCGCACCGGCTCGGCCAATTTTCAAAAATCCTTTGAGGTACGTTTAAATATCACTAAAGACTACAACATATTCAAATTTCAGCAATTTTGGAAAACTTACTCCAAAATCTGTCCGAGTTCGCATGGAATGTCCCCCCTATGAGTTGGCGGTTGACGATGGTACCTGCACGTCTGAAGACATCGTACGCACTACCCACCGACAGAGCAATGTACGGATTAACTCAGAATGAACAATTTCGCCACGTTTTTTTCTTGGCCTTTAGAAATTTTACAAACAGATGTTGTTGAAACGTTCTTGGAAAAATAATAAATTATCGGTCGTAAAGAACGAATGAATTTTCGCCTATCTCTGAGCCCGCTTTTGTCCCAACGCAGGTGAGAACCCACCAATATAGTAATTAAAAAGTACTATCCACCATCAATACGCCTTATGGAGAGACACAGGAAGAAATGGGGTGGTCCGTTGACTGCGCGAAAATGTTAACACCTTAGTATTCTTACACCAAAACAAATGATTAATAGATTAAACTGTATTAACCAAAATTATGATATTATTTATTTTCATCTGCAACCTAGTAAATTATGTCTGTACCTACCTATCGCAAACTATTTGCATAAAACCTAAACATTCGGATATTTAGTTAAAAAAATAAATATTCTTAACACACGTGAAACCGTATATTTCGATACACGTGTACCCGTGAATTTTAGTACACGGATACTACCATGATGTAAGGATATAAGGTGTGCTCGTTGAGCGGCTCATTTTCGTCTTTTACTGCGTGTAACGTTCTCGAACGAGACGTTGCCGTTAGTTACAGGAAGTTCCACAAGTAGAGCGGTTTACCTGTAGAATAGTGGGATTGGTTCGGGTGGCGTGCGATAAAGAAATGAATTTCACGAACGAGAGTCCTTCTTTTAACAGTAAATAACAAAAATAGTTTATTCAAAAATTATAGTGTGACGTAATGTCATGAAATTATAATGTAATTAACAAAAATGACTCGTTGGTCGGTAACACAGAATACTGTTTGATTTTTCGTTCGCGACGCTAGGTCGGTAAGTGATAGAACGCAAATTAACTAACTTAAATGTCGCCTCGTTTGTTCGGTCAAGGAATATGAGGCGATCTTTAGTCGAAATGAAATTATAATTGACGCTTAGTCGAAATAGAAATAATAGTTTACGCTTAGTCGAAATAGAAATAATAGTTGACGCTTAGTCGAAATAGAATTTGACGCTTAGTCGAAATAGAAATAATAATTGACGCTTAGTCGAAATATAATTTGACGCTTAGTCGAAATAGAAACATAAATTGACGCTTTGGTCGAAATAGAAATATAGAACATAAATCGTGGCTGATCGGAATTACGACGCCTTTGATTATTGAAATATAGGTTAAACTTGTGTATTGGATAAGGTCACGCCACTAAGTCGTTATGGTTTAACACAGAGGGATTGACGCTATTCTGGTCGATTTAATGTTAAGTGAGAATTTAGAGAGTTCCTTCCTTCGGTATTGGATTGCTTCCAGTTGCCTATCAGCTGGTCCACGCTTTCTAGGATTGTTGCCAAGGTGCCTCGTTCCAAAGCGGCCTCGGTTGTAGATTTCTCGTTGCTTAGGTGCCTGTTCGAGCGGCCTAAGATGGTAGCCAAGGTTTTAATTGTTTGCCTCAGTTGTAGAATGTTATTGGGTAGGATATTGTAAGGAACTCAAGGTGCCTCGTTCCAAAGCGGCCTCGAGCGCAGGAAGGTGAATTTTGTTGAGGTGCCGGTTCAAGCGCCTCGGAAAGAAAGGTATCGAATACTGGATTGTCTCTAGGATTGTCTCTCGATGTCCTTTCTTGAGGATCTCTCGGAGCTCTGCTTCGACTGCTGCTGGCGGGCCTCTACTTATACTCATTTGTGGAACTTGGCCCGCTCCAATCACTCGACGCGCTCTACGCGCACCAATTAGCCTGCGTATTTGGTTTACGCAGTCAAGCGTAACACTCGCGTTCACTAGGCGTTCGAATGATCGTACATTTTCACGCATGCGCACTCGATCCGTTCGCGATCTGCACTCGGTTCGCTTGCTCGGTTGAATGACACTGCGCATGCGTTCACTTCACTTAGTTTTTCCACTGACCGCCAGATTGCATCCATCCATACGTGCATTCATGTCTTATAGCTAATACAAACGTCTTAAGCGTAATATAATATAGTATAAAGGTAATAAGAATTAGTATTTAAAGTAAAGGAAAAAGAATTTTTAATGGCGACTCGTCGCGGAACGTTACATGCGCATTCTCAATTTCCGCCATATTAAAATATGTATGTATATGAATGCATATGCAAGTGTACGGACGCAAATCGAAATGTTGACAAATTCATTCTATCCTATTGGTTGACAATCCAATTTGAAGGATCTTGGGAAGAGCACGTTATTGGTTAATTTGAAAAGAGTGCGCAAGAGCACACCTTATATCCTTACATCATGGATACTACGATCCGTGAATTTCGATACACGTGTACACGTGTATATCAATACCCGTGTACCCGTGTATTAAGAAGTACACGGATTAGAACACGGATACATTAACTACACGTGTACACGTGTACACGTCGTACACGTGAAATCTGCAGCTCTAGTTGCAGGCCACCAGGCCTGCATTGTCGTGGGCCCATCACAAACTCCATAATACAACAATTAAAGGTAATTAGTCAACTTACGTTGTTAGTCAAGAAGTGGTGGCCCGCGTCGGTTTCGGAGGGTTATCATAGTTATATAATACCTACAACCTTTGAAAAAGATCGAGTCCCTGAAGCACCGTCGAAAACGTGCGGAAATATGTAGTAGGCGCGAAAAGACAGCGTACCTACCTATACTTACTTAAAAATGGTAACTTCCACGCGCGGAAAAACCAGACCTCAGCGAGTTTGACTACCAGGTACGGAGCTCGGCAGTGTCCCAACTTACCCAGGACCTCAGGGAAAAACCCGAAAGTATACTTATTTCCGAATCATTCTTCGGGAAACATTTGCCTACCTCAAGCATGCACAGGACCCCCAATTCCGGGCGCGAGCGCACATTCGAGCTCGTCGAAGGACAAGCGAGTCCGCCACGGAGTGGGGAGCATCACAGGCTGCCGCAGGGGTTTCCAGAGTTTGTCGCTTGGAAAATAAGGCACATTTTGGGGAATTTTTGAATGAAAAGTATTGAGTATTATAATTCCAATCCCTGTACTTTTATTAATTGAAATTTAAAAAATGTGGTCAAATTTTTGTATGATAATAGTAATTAGGTTCAAAGTTATAATGGTAGTAGTAAGAGGGGTTTGAAAAAAAGTTTGATGCTGGCGACCATGATTTTGGCTGTCGGAATCATCTGAAACATAAAACGTACCATTTTTCTTAATCTACACAAGTGTGGTTATCGTATGAACTTTAGTTCATGTTGAATGAATAATGTTGAAAAGCCCAAAAATTGTTGTATTTCAAATGAAAACATTTATTTTTTGAAAAAGCATTTGTTACTCTTCTGTGTTGTAAATTTGGATTTTTGCAAATAATTACGATAACCATACTCATATAGATTAAGAAAATTTTTCCGCTGTTTGTTTCCGATGACTACGACAGCCAGAATCATGTTCTCCAGCAACAAGCTTTTGTAAACCCTTCTTATTGCTATCATTATAACTTTGAACAAAATTATTATTATTATTATTATTATTATATATACAAAAATTTAAAAACATTTTTCAAATCTCAATTAACCCTCCGTATCCTATGCCTGAGTCAATTTTAGCCCACCGCTTGAGATGGCTAACGCACACAGTGACGCAGCTGTGTATGCCAGTCGCGGCCAAGCGATCATTTACCTGTCGGGGTTGTCGTAAAAGCATAAACGGGACCTTTCCGGTGATCGTGTTGGGGCAACAATAAGCTCGAGACAATACCATATTTTCCTTGGAGAAAACAAAGTGTGTCCAGAGAGAATGGTAATTAGCGCGCATTGAAAGGATTCTTCTGCTTAGGACTTTTATGAGTAACGACATGATTGGTACCTCTTCTATTGTAAAGCACTAAAGCGATCACGAAAAAGGTAACCTACGTTCCGTACAGAACGAATACCAGCCTAATGGTATGTTCCCGAATGCCGAAAGACATTATACAAAACTAAATTTGTGGACCATAAACAAGGGTTAAATTGGAAAATAGTTTTGGACGATTATAGTTACTGTGGAATAAAAATGATTCCACGATTAATAAATATTAACAAATTATACATAGAAATATATGTATATTCACGTATGGATCTAATATTGGACCAATTTTATAAAAGGTATTCTGTTTTAAAGGGTATCCGAATACTTTTGTGGCCCACTGTATATGTATATATGTTATTAGATATCTTCAAATGAAAATACTCAAATTTACGTATGCGAATTTGTTAAAATTTTCTGAATATAATATAAAATTCTGTACGTTTTCGTTTGGTCCTGTATATCTATCGCGAGTATGCTTGTAGTTGTAACGGGCATACGGCCTTTGTAGTCATAGAGTTCCCCACCACGAGACCTTATACCGAGGAGTGGGGGATGAGCATACCACTGTCGAGCTCGGGGGCGCACCGACTGCCCCAGGGCAGATTTTAGTGTGCACCCCTGGCCTACCTGATGTCGAAATAGGAGGCAATCGACAACGTGCCATTTTTGGGGGGGATTTCGACTTTCCTCGCTTTGAGTTTATTGGTCTGTATACATTTGGAAACCATTCGTACCTGCGTGTAGCGTTGTCCACCACTGACTCACAGAACAATATCGTCATAAACCGCGACTCTGGCGTGACGCTCTGTCCGATCATCGCGGCTATTTTTTGGGACCAGCTGGCTATGCTATTCCTCCACGTCGTCAGGACGGTGAGGGTACCTGTTCCATCGACGAATTCACAGAGGGGAGACCCTCCTCTTCCTCAAAAGTGCAACCAATTAGAATTGTCAGCTCCCCAAATTATGGAGATCCCGCCTATTCCGAGTTTACCTTCTGGACTAGTTTGTGGCTAGCGATCACTCTCTTGCTTAATATTAATTATGGCGGATGATAGAGCATCGGGCAGCACACGTACCATCACATTAATTGGGTCTTAATGTTAAATCAGACGGCACGTGGATCGGCGAGCCGTGACGGCTCGCCCGGGCTCGCGAGTCGGCGTGCCATGAGCGTTCTCACGGAAAATAATGAAGGAAATTGTATGAAAAATTAATTCCTATAACTTCAAGCTAATTTCGTTAATAATAATCCGATTTACATGAAATTTTGTATTATTTTCATCGAAAAAACATAAGGAATCCATCCGCATCACTTCCATATCGATAACATAAAGAATAAATAATTATTTTTTTCTGAAACAGGTATGAA
Organism: Andrena haemorrhoa; assembly: GCA_910592295.1. NCBI lineage: Eukaryota > Metazoa > Arthropoda > Insecta > Hymenoptera > Andrenidae > Andrena > Andrena haemorrhoa. Next base: position 20,059,798 of record OU342942.1, read on the forward strand.
TCCTCGGGTGAACGTAGCGAATTGAGATCGACCCCCGCAGTCGAGGATGAAAATGTGAAATATTCATTTCAGCGTAGTAAAAAATTCTTCATTCTTTATCGTATCGATATGAAATTGGCACCCATGGATTCCTTATGTTTTTCTGATGAAAATCATACCAAATTTCATGTAAATCGGACTACTTTTACATAAGGAATACAAATTGCTTGTGTAAAAGTATTCCGATTTGCATGAAATTTGTTACGATTTTAATCGGGAGAACGCCAGGAATCCATTGGTGCCACTTTCATATCGATACAATAAAAAATAATGAATTTTTTACTACGCTGAAATGGAGAATAGGGAGTCTCAAGTGGCGTTCGGTTCGGTCCTGGCCGCGGCTTCAGGCCGACCGAATCGTTTTTCGATTTTGCTCCGGCCGGCCTGCACAGTCAGGATTGCGCAGGAAAAATAAACTTTCTCCTACCGAAATCTACTAAATGTATACACCAGGGTGAGTCTTCAGCGACGCCTGTCAAAGAGATGCCGCCTGGTACCCCATGGCGAAGACAAATCTTTGCGAAAACGACGCCTATCGATTACTTGTGTTTCGCCGATAAAACTAACACCAATAATGACATAATTCGGACCATAATGGAAGAAATTCCACGAAAAATCGAATTATATAATTTCAAGCTCAATTTGTTAAAAATAGTCCGATTTACATGAAATTTTGTATGATTTTCATCGGAAAAACATAAGGAATCCATCGGCATCACTTCCATATCGATACAATAAAGAATAAAGAATTTCTTAATACTCTGAAATGAATAAATCCGTTGAATAAATGAATAATAAATGAATAATAATGTTTAACTAAACTGTAGATTTTGTCACAATTTCTAATAGTACTATTTGATTTTTTCTTATAATCGGAAACTAAAAGTTTACCCAACAAGCGATTTCAATCGCTTAAAGACCATTGAATAAACTTCTAAATAAACAGTTTACACATTTTTTTATAACAATTAAGTTGAAAAAATTGAAAAATAAGCATCAAATGAACGTACAATATATTCAATTATAAATCATTAGAAAGGAATAATTTGTTCATTTAATGTTCTTTGGCGCCATTCCGATATCTTTTGTAGTTTAAAAGTTATACAACACGAATATTACTAACAATCCCTATTCCGGACGCCGAGTGCATCCACACGCTCCGGCCGGCCTGCACAGTCCGGCCTGCGCAGGCCAAACTGACAGGCCGGCCGGAGCGTGTGTGGCCGCCTTAAAGGGGGCGATAGATAAGATGGGAAAAGGAAGGTTGAGGGGAGGGGGAGGAGGTTGGTGGGATGAGGAGTGTAAGGAGGAAAAAAGGAAGCTAAGTAAAGAGTTGAGGAGATGGGGGAAGGAAGGGGGGATGGGGGGGAATATAGGGAGAGTAAAAGGAGGTATGGGAGTTTATGTGAGGAGAAAAAGAAAGAGGAGGTAGAGAGATAGGAAAAGGAGCTGGAGGGGGAAAGGAGGGAAGGGCAAGTATGGAAGGCGATAAATAGAGAAAGGAAGAGGAGAAGGACAGTAAATGAAAGGATTAAAATGGTGGAATGGGAGGAACATTTCAAGGGAATATTAGGTGGTGTGGAGTGGAAGGTGAAAAGGGTGGGAGGGGAGAGAGGAGCGAGGATGGGGAGAAGGAGATGGACAGAGAGGAAATAAGAAGGGTGATTAGGAATTTAAAAGAGGGGAAGGCGGGGGGAGGGGGTGGGATTCAGAATGAGGTGTGGAAGCTAGATGGATCGGAGGTGGAGGAGTGGCTGTGGGCCTTATGCAACAGGGTATGGAAGGGGGAAGGATGGCCGGAAGGGTGGAGGGAAGGTGTGGTGGTTCCGGTTCTGAAGAAAGGGACGGGGGAGAAGACAGAAGACTATAGGGGGATAACGCTGACGCAGACGGCGTACAAAGTGTACGCGTCGGTGTTGGCGGAGAGGCTGAGGGAGGAGGTGGAGGGGAAGGGACTGCTGCCTCCGAGTCAAGCGGGCTTTAGAAGGGGTCTGGGGTGCATGGGCAATATCTACGTCCAGAATTACCTGATTAATAGATAGGTGGGGAGGAAGGTGAGGAGGATGGTGATATTGTTCATGGACCTGAGAGCGGCGTTTGACTCGGTGGACACGGGGGTGCTGGTGTAGGCGCTGAGGAGGAGGGGGGTGAGGGAAGGCTTGGTTCGAAGGTGCGAGGCGATTCTAGAGGAGACGGTGTGCAGGGTTAGGGTAGGTGAAGAGGAAGGGGAGAAGTTTTGTCAGCTAGGGGGGTGAGACAGGGGTGTCCTTTGAGCCCTAGCCTCTTCACAATGCTTATGGCTGATATAGACGAGGAATTGGAGAAAGGAGGATGGGGAGGGGTGAAATTGGGGGTAGAAAGGTATACACGCTGGCGTATGCTGATGATGTGGCGGTGCTGGCGGAGGATGAGGAGGGTACGAGAGGGCTAATTGCGAGGGTGGAAAGATATATGGATGGGAAGGGGCTGGAGGTAAATATAGGGAAGACAAAAAAGGGGGGAGGGAGATGGAAAAGGATGTCTTGGAGGTGGAAGGGAAAGGAGCTGGAGAAGGTAGGGAGGTATACGTACCTAGGGTACACGATTACGAGGAATAGGGGGCAGGAGGCTCATATACAGGGTGTCCGCGGGAACTAGAAACACCTGAATATCTCCTAAACTATTGGAAATGAAAAGATTTAAAAAATAGAGTATTGCATGGTTCGATGGGGCCAAATTATTAGCACAGACGATTTTTTTTTCGATTATTATTTTAAAAGATACGATGGTCAAGTTCGGTTTTGTAAATGGAACTATCTTTTCTGAAGACGTGAGTTGATAGTGCGTTCCAAGACAAATTCAACAAGCATTAATGTATACACTTGATTTCCACTGGTTTTTGAGATATTGCGCTTGCAAATTTAGTGATTTTCACTGAAGAAAACCCACTGAAATAGCAAGGACCGGGGTCGGTCTTGCTGGCGCTACGGAGGGGCCACGGAGGGCCTTGCCTGTTGAAACAGATACCTACCTGCCAAAGGTCTGCGCCAGACCCAAAGGATGGACAATTCTTTTCCGTCAGAAATGCTACTTAGGTAGGTACATCTGCGGTGTCAAGAAGCGCACCGTTACTTTTATTTCGCACTTGGTTCTACGCTCGGATGGCCGGTTCTTGTGGGAGGGATGCAAGCTCGATTGGTTAGTTTAGGAGGTGTGAAAGTTGCTAGACTAAATTTCAACCATAAGGAGCAGATTGTATTAGAACCAATCGAATTTGCATCCCTCACAAACGGCTGCTCTCTTGAAGAAGCCCTCTTCACAGCAATACCTCCTCCCCAATGCCCCCCTTCTCTCGCACGGAATACGTCAACAAATGCTTTTGTATTGATATTGAAGCTCGTGTTTATACTCGAGAAGACCACGCGTCGACAGCGGGCTACCCCTTTTCTTCCTGTGTCTCTCCGCGAGGAGTATTGACGGTGGATTGTAGGAGCGCAGATGTCGAGATGGCAGTTATTGAATTCAGGAGTCGATAGAAACACTTTATTAGAAAACACACATGTACTATAATTAAAGTAAATCGTATTCCTCTCCGGCAGGAGTACTGATAACGATCGAACATGAGCCCCACTTCGCACAGACCGATTACACGGAGGGTAGTCGAGTCACACACTGCACAAATGATACAGGGTAATTCTGGAGCAACGCCCGACAAGAAGATGCGGCCTAGTACCCCGTGGCGAGGGCAGACCTTCGCAGTGCCTCGCCCGATTTGTATGGCTTTTTCCGGAAAAAGGTATGAATCTTGGGCCGAACGTAGCGAATTGGGGTCAGGCCCCCGCAGTGGAGGGTGAAATATCCATTACAGTGTATTAAGAAATTCTTTTCTTCATCGTGTCGAAAGGGAAGTGACGCCAATGAATTCCTTATGTTTTTCTGATGAAAATCATACTAAATATCATGCAAATCGGACTACATTGACACAAGCTATGTGTAAGTAGCATTTCTGACGGAAAAGAATTGTCCATCCTTTGGGTCTGGCGCAGACCTTTGGCAGGTATGTATCTGTTTCAACAGGCAAGGCCCTCCGTGGCTCCTCCGTAGCGCCAGCAAGACCGACCCCGGTCCTTGCTATTTCAGTGGGGTTTCTTCAGTGAAAATCACTAAATTTGCAAGCGCAATATCTCAAAAACCAGTGGAAATCAAGTGTATACATTAATGCTTATTGAATTTGTCTTGGAAAGCACTATCAACTCACCTCTTCAAAAAACGTAGTGCCATTTACAGAACCGAACTTGACCATCGTATCTTTTAAAATAATAATCGAAAAAAAATTCGTTCCGGATAATAAATTTGCCCCATCAAACCATGCAATTCCCTATTTTTTAAATATTTTTATCTCCAATAGTTTAGGAGATATTCAGATGTTTCTAGTTCCCGCGGACACCCTGTAGAGGAGAGGGTAAGGAAGGCTGCGGCGGTGATGGGGCGGGTGTGGGGTATAGGCAAGAGGAGGTTTGGGAAAGACTGAGGGAAAAGGCTGTGGCTATTCGACAAGCTGGTGTGGGCAGTGGTGGAGTACGGGGTGGAGGGCCAGGGAGAAAGTGGAAGATCTACATGAGAGGTACCTGAGTTGGGTGCTGGGAGTGGACAGGGGCACGCCTGGGTACCTGGTGAGAGAGGAGATGCAGAGGGGTATGTTGAAGGGGAGGGCGGGGTTGAGAGCGTGGGGGTTTGAGAGAAAACTGGAGGAGGGTAGTGGAGGAGAACTGGCCAGGCTATGTTGGGGGGAGATAAAGGAAAGGGCGAGAAGGGGAAAGGTATTGGATGGTTGGGAGCAATAAAGGAAGGAATATTTCGAGGGAATGGGGTGGAAGGTGGAGGAGGTGGAAAAGCTGAGGGAGAGAGGGGGGTTGATGAGGGAGGAATTAGTGGATAGAGACAGAAGGCTACAGGAGGAGGAGAGGTGGGTAAGGATAGGGGCATCAAAGTTCAATAGGTGGTATGGGGCGGTGAAGGGAAAGGGAGTACCGGGCTACCCTAAGAAAGGTTGGGGGGAGGGTAGGTGGAAGAGAGTGGCGAGGTATAGGCTGCGTAATGAAATGAGGGGGGGGGGAGATATTGGGAAGAGGCGGAAAAAAGGTTATGTAGGAAGTGCGGGTGGGAGGAAGAGACGTGGGAGCATGGGGGATGGAGGGAGGAAAGTGGGTGGCAGAATATGTTGGTAGAGGTGCTGGGGAATGAGGGAGAGGGGGAGGGTTGGTTGAGTAAAATAGAAAAGTGGAGAGGGGCGGAAGGGAGTGTACAGGAAATGGATGATGGTGTGAATGGACGAATGGAAGTGAAAGAGGAAGCGAGCGGAAGCGAAGGTCAAGGATAAGGAGGGGGGGGGGGGGGGAGCTGGCTGCGTATATGTAGGCTAGGGTAGAGGAAGCGAGCGGGCGTGCGTACTGTGACGGCGAAACAGGCAGGCTTAGGTTAAGGTAGAGGTTTATGTTTTAGGTTAAGTTATAGATGTAAGAAGATGTAATGAAGGAGGAAGGAGTGTGTACGAGGAAGATTGTAACCCTGAGGGGAACAATAAAGAGCAATATATATAATGTTTTAGGTTTTTGGCCACTGGAATGTCTTTTCGAGCATTCGACACTACATAATTTGGTGCTTTGTGAAGATAGCAGCAACGACCATAGCACGTATACGCAAAATATTTCATCGTCGGTCGTTATGTAAGACCGAATAAACAAGCTATGGACATTTGCAGCGCATTCGTAGACTGGTTCATTTCGCCCGCTCGAGAAGTTTCTTGGCCATATGAAGCCATAATAAAATAATATTTTATTATTTCATGTATATACTTATATTATGTTCTGATGTACAATATCTTCTGAATTTTGAAGTGTACAGATTTAAAGTGCATTTCCACTTGTGTAACCTGCTATTGTATCTCTGAATGTGCTGCACAGTTTTTAATGTTTTTGCTTACAATCGATTCGTAAGACAATAAGGAAAAAGAATATATAGAGGTGATTTCGTCATAAATCGATTGGTACTCGAGATATTTTGAAAGTAAAGAGATCAAGTTTGTGAATTTTCTGAAAAATTTGTTTTTTTTCCTTTTAATCACAGTTCCTTTCAAAAAAAGATACGAGAATTTAATTATACAGCAATCGAAAGGGTTCGAATCATACGGTAGCCAGTGAAAAAAAATTTTATTCTGATTGGTTAAAAAAGATATAGTTATTTGGCAAGGTGAAGTTGAGTAATATTTTACTTCTATCGAACGAATGTTCTCTGTTAAAAATTATCTTTTTCGTTGAAAATAAGGACATAAACTGCTACTGGCATTGAGTATACAGTATTAATAGAAGTAATTTCATTGATGGGATTGAAAATCTGAAATGGCCGATCAAACATGGCGATCACAAAGAGCTGAAATGAAAATCTCGGAAAAATGTACAATAATACGATGACATGGTTGAAATAATAATTTATTCCATAAATGTAGCAAATTTGACAAAATGTATGCAGTTATTTATTTATATCTACGGTTCTATCTTTGAATAAGAAATTAGTACATTCCGTTACAAGGGAGAGACACGATTTTGCCTCGCGTGAAGTTTGCAATGAGTGTACTCGACAGCTTCAGGCATACTAGCGATCCTCTGGGGGGGGGATTTATAGAAGAGGTATGGAGAACTCCCCATACTTTATCGTTCAGAAATGCCAGGTGATTTCCGAACGGACTGAATTAGCGTAACCCACTGTGGTTTCCGAGAGTTAATGAATTACTAATAAAAGATGATTTTTATCCCAAATGACTGGTCTTTAATTTAAAGAAAACGATATTCGGCTACTTTCCTTTACTATTCGACTTTTCCTTATAACTTGGAAACGAAAAGTTTCCCCAAAATACGACTTAAACCACTTAAAAGGGCATTAAATAAAGTACCAAATACATAAACAGTATTCAATTTTTTTATCACGATTAAGTTAAAAATTGGAAGAAATAAATGTAAAATATATTAAATTATACATTATTAGAAAGGAATAGTTTTATCATATTTTTTGCGCAAATTTCATTTCGATATCCTAAAAGAAACACTCAAATGTCACTAACTTCTTCAATCCGGCCCACTGTGTCGATGGAAATCGGACTACTTTTACAGAAGCAATAAGGTAAAAAAATGCCTACTCCTTTTATGATTTGTGTTGGTTCTGTAAAACTAGTCCGATTACATGAAATTTGGTATGACTTTCATTGGAAAAACATAAAGAATCCATCGGTGTCACTTCCTTATCGATACGATAAAGAATAAAGAATTTCTTAATACGCTGAAATGAATATTTCACATTGTCACCCTCGACTGCGGGGCACCGACCTCGAATTGCTGCGCTGGGCCGAGGATTCATACCTGTTTCAGAAATAAAATAATTCTTTATTCTTTATCGTATAGATATGGAAGTAACACCGATGGATTCCATATGTTTCTCCGATGAAAATCGTACCAAATTTGGCTAAATGAGTCTATTTTTAACAAACATAAATGGCGATTATGAAAACCAATTGTTCATCTAATTTCCTTCATTATGCTTCGAATTACGTCGTTCTTGGTGTTAGTTTCATCGGCGAAACATACGGAATCGATTGGCGTCGTTTTCGCAAAGATCTGATGAGAAATGCGAAAATCCTGGACATTTCTCACATCTTCTTAATGATATTCCAACTCCTTCGAGGGTCGAAAGGCATAAAATTCGGTGTCGAAGACGGTCCTCGAGACCTCATACAACAATAGACCTTTCCAAGTGCTCGAAAAGGGCCAGTGCGGCGCGGTGTGGGGCCCTGGCGTTGACACTTAGGTATAGGAAATACCATCTGCGGCCGCTCGACGAAACCAGCGGCGCGCCGCCGCGGCGCTGCGCCGCTCGCCGCCACGGCGAGCCGCGCATTGGAATGGCCACCTTAAGAGATGTCGGTGTTTACGTGATCGTTGTACTCATGTTTCAAATTGGTACCATCCTGCTTAAACAGAATCAGCAGATTCGCATTGTCGCGTATAAGATGTTTGGGAATCTTTGCATAATTCTGACAGAGATAGAAGCAGTCAACGTTCGAGTGGCGCCTCATCGTAAAGTATTCCCTTATCGTATCATGCTGGTCGCATGCCACGTCATCAAAAATAAAAATGGAATTCGGAAGCGATTCGCTCGGTGGGATGACGTCACTGTTATGCGAAAACGTAAAGTAGCCAATTTCATCTATCGGAGTCAATAAATTCTAGAAATACTGATATTTCGGCTGTTGCAACAACCTGGAATACATGTACACGTTCTCGAAGCGGACGCCGTGAGGACCAGCACGTTGGTCTTTCCACAATTTGATGGACCGCAAATGAGGAAACGGATACTGTTTGGCAGCATGCTACCATGTCTGCGTCTTGTTTTTTCGGGGACATCATTTACGATTTATCGTCAAAATTAGTCACGCGTATCGCCACAGGTTGTCGTACGAATCGCATCCTCTCTGTGAACCGTGAAAAATGATTTTGATACGGCGAAGCGGTGACGCGTCCTATTTATAGGTCCGCGCCGAAGCAAAACAGCTCAGTATTCAAAATGCTTCTGGTCCTGTCGGATAATTACGATATTCGAGACCTATCCTCTGAGCAGTTGCAATATATACCAAAGATTATTCTACTGCGAGAGTTTGGCAGACACATTGATCAGTTGTGGGACAGACTCCCCGAGCATATAAACCTGATTCTGAGGTTCGGCAGTATCCTCGGTGTCTGGAACATTATAATCGCCCTTGGCAGCGAACGCATATCGACGGTCCAGCAGCACTGATTAAGAACTGTAGCGAATGTCGCCGACGAGAATAAATAAAGGTTGTGGTTTGTTAAATCGGGCGATAAACGCGCTACCTATCGAATTACATATCCCGGGATACCCGTTTTGCGGTCCAGGAACTCATCTGGCTAAACGATTGGCTACAGGTGTTCAAGGCATCAATCCGTTGGACGCAGCGTGTCGTGAACACGATATTGCGTATTCCCGTAGCAACGATCTCGAATCGGACAATCTAATTAATATCATGAATGTATACATTATTCGCATAGAATGTAGTGTGACCGCTGGCGCATACAATAATGGGAAGCGCGTACATACGATACATGAATTTTCTCCGAGACTCCCGCCAGGATATAAGATATCGGAAACGCCCGCGTAGATCATTTACCTTCCAGTCACCGCACGTGTCATTACGGATCTAACGATACACGTTGTGGATCAAGACGGACAGTTGCTCGATTTTCGAGGTGAAGAGATTACCATCAGACTGCACGTACGGCGGCGACGACGATAATACATGTGGTGCGAACGAATGAGATGCTTGTTTTGAACGACTCCAGAAACACGTTTCTTCCAAACGAAATTGTTTGCAACAACGACAACAACATCAACAACAGCTCTGATTACGCTAAAAAGAAGAGGTTCAGTGCTGTGAACATTGCATTTTTTAAACCGCTGGGATTCATTGTACGCGTTCAAGTTGAAAAATGGCTGACATTCTAATCATTGGAGGGAAGCCGACGTTTGATGTTCGCATCGTCAAGCTTGAGACACATACATACAACCCATATGTGGAGGGGAAATTGATGATAAATAAGCCAAATGATGCATTAACGGTGATGTTGGGAAATAATTGCATGGCGTTCATATTTGATGAGATTCGATATGAGCTGAATGGCGTGGAGATTGACCGCAACAAAATCGTTGGAATAACTAGCACGCTTAAAAACTATGTATCGCTGACATCTGACGAAGACAAGAATATGGAGAATGCTGGATGGGGCTTGAAACGACACGATGAGCTAATAGTGAAAAATCATTTCAATTTTTGCATCCCGCTCAAATATTTGCTGGGATTTTGTGAGGACTACAAATGATTTTAATACGATCGCGCAACGATAACAATTCTCTAATAGGATCACCAACGTTGGAACCAGAAATTGAATTACTTAAAGTGCAATGGCGGATGCCTCATGTGACGCTGAACGATGTTAATAAGCTATCGTTGCTACATGCTTTGGAAAGTGGGCATAACCTGAGCATTAGTTTTCGCTCTTGGGATCTGTACGAGTATCCTCTCTTACAGAGCACAACCAAGCATTCCTGGGCCGTAAAGGCAGCTGCACAGCTGGAGAAGCCACGATACATTATCTTTGCTCTACAGACTGCTCGAAACTTTTTCTCAATTCGGAATTTTACCCGTACGGTGACATGAACTTGGACTTTGACAAGAATAGTTATGCCATCTTGTTTAACATGTATACACATTTCCGTAAATCGTATTACGGACATAGTTGCAACGAGGCATTATTCACCGTGGCCCAATTTTTGCAATTTGGCCCCCTCGTGGTGATTGATTGCTCGCGACAAAATGAGTCGATCAAGAATAGCACCGTGGACGTGCGCATAGAATTCGACTGTAAAGAGAATGTGCCTGCAAATACTACAGCCTACTGTCTGATTCTGCACGATCGGGTGGTTGAATACAATCCGCTGACAAACGTGGTGCGCAAAATCAATTAAATTGCTACGCTACTTGCCCGCCCTCTCCTGTGCCAAATTCGTACGAAATTTCATCGTGAACTTTCGAAGACCGCATTCTCCTGTCTGTCTTGGAAGCGAATGGACCTCTAAATTGTACCGATAATGGCCGTACCAACATTTGTTGACCTGCAAGGGTTCATCATTGATGGAAGATTTGTCGTGAAAGAAGTGGCTGTCCTACGAATGGGAACAATTCTCTCGCACTATATTTTTGGGAGTTCAATGCCGCAATATCTTCTTACGAAATCTGACAAATCGAGCATCCGATGGTTGGTGGCTGTCACGTCCCGCGACGTAGAATTAAATATTATTTAACCTTTAATTCATTTTATTTACTATTCCGTACTCTGAGGTAGTGTAACAACCTCGTATGAAAACATCATACTAAATATTGTGCAACAAATTGCCGATAAGGCATTATCATAATAAGTTACAATAAGAAGAGATCGAGCAAGGAATATTCGAACGGCAACAGCGAACAGGACAGCCAGCATCAAGGAGGTAGCGGACAGTCAGCAGTACACCAGCTCGTTGACCGCACGCACACGAAAGAGGCCCAGTCAACACCAGCTGACGTTCAGCATGGGACGGAGGGCCTTATCAACCAGCGGAATCGACACCACCTTCGCAGAGCTGTGCCCCTGGTCCTCGCCAGAAGATTGCCCTCCCATTTATTTCCCGATACTCGATCACCGATACCCATATCATGTATTTAACTTCAGACCCTAGTACGTAAGCCGCACGGAATCAACCGTACAGAAAATATAATAAACATTTAAATCTAAATATGTATAAAGAATCTTGCTATCGTCGCCGCTGGGAATCATATAAAAATAATACATATTAGTCGCGAAGAAAGACGCACACATAAAAGGCCACGGAGGAACGTGACTAAATCGTAAACAGATTCTCAGATAGCGCGATGGGAAGATTCTCCCTGGAAGATCCCAGGTGGAGGCTGTGGGGTGGGCTCTCCCACCTATGATTTGTCATGTGACAAATCCTAGAGTAGGAGTGACCAATTGCCCTATAAAAAGGGACTGACCACCCGCGGAGCTCATTACCATAATTACCGGAATCAGTAAAAATATTCGCTACAGTGTCCACGTTTTATACCAACTACGTTAACTTTAAAAGTGTAAAAGTTGTAAGTGAAGTTTTTTTTATTATTAATAAAAGTGATAAAATTATATTTAACGTGTTTCAAGTGTTTTACCAGCCTTCCTAAGCTTTTGGGCATTCGAAGTGTTTATTAATGAGTTACCGTAGAAATGAGAATAAAGAAATTCAGATTCTCCTCTGTTGAAAGCGTCATTGGCGAGCAGTCAGCTGCCCACTATGTCACTAGATACTAGAGATCAATCTGTATACGCGGTCAATTTAATACTAATCGATCCATCAATTTCACAAAAAAAAAAGAATAATTAACGAACTATGGTTTGGGCTGATTCTTTAGAATCACTGGCGCGCAGACAGCTGCCCACCAGTGTCCTCTGGAGTTCAAGCGTAAACCGAGTTCCATTTGAATAAAACTAAAAGATTCAATTAATTCCCAGATGCCCAAAAGCAATCGAGCCGGGCGAAAAGTACAGTTAAGACGAATAAACTATAATCATAAGTGCGCCCCGGCTACAGGATCTTTGTTGGGAGTCAGCCTAACTCCCGTAATAACAAACATCATACAACTACAGGGCAAAACAATAATCACAGGACCGTGGGTTCAGCCCATAACCAACCCCACACCGGAAATCAACGGGATTTCCAGCACCCCCGTTAAGTGGAGATTGATTCCGCTAGACCAGCCCTCATCGAAAAATTAAGGTAATCATGAAATAAAAACGTATCCTAATCTACCCCCTTATCGTTCTCAACTATCCCAGAGCGTAAAGTCCCAGGACTAGCTCGAAAGCGGATAGAAAATATAAACTCCCTAAAATCGCACTTAAATAAGGAAGTAGGGACGTAACAGTGGCAAAACATCATGGACTACGGTGGGAAGATGGAGACGTTTCATACAGTATGGCTAAACAGCTAATTACGAAAGCTGTAGCTGATGCTATCGACGAAGAAGATGACGCATCCCATATCGTATACGTTAAAGGGCTGCAGAAACGCGACCGGCTTGCGGATTTCCTCGACGAAAATACGAGAGCGGACGTGGTCATTGAGACACTGGACATTGACTACGAGGATATCAAATCTCTAAATAAGCTAAATGTAGATAATACTCTGCGATGTGGCAGACACGCAAAGCATTGTGCTTTGCAAAATGTATTTAAAATATTCAACTGGTGGTCTAAACACCAGATGGAAATTCATAAATAAAATATAATCAATTTTTAATGCATAAATGTTTTTTCTTCACTCTCCCCAACCCAACCTCCCGCATGTGATGTATGCTAAATTAAGACGATGGCTACAATTATGTAGAAGTAGTTCAATACACATTTGATACATGTTCAAAGTGGTACGATAGGCGTTTGATAGATGTTCAAAGTGGTACGAGAGATGATCAATACATGTTCAGAGTGGTACGATAGATGTTCGATACGCGACCAAAGTGGTTCGGTAGACGTTTGATAGATGTTCAAAGTGGTACGATAGATGATCAATACATGTTCAGAGTGGTACGATAGACGTCCAATACATGTTCAATACGTGATCAGAGTGGTGCAATAGATGTTCGATATGCGATCAAAGTGGTATGATCTAGTCGAATGATGTGTCCAAATATGAAGGGGAAGCGGTTCGGTTCAGCCAAATGATGAGTGCGAAGAAGATGATAAATGCACTGAGAATGGCCAGTGAATAATTCGAAGAAGATGCATGGGAGGAAAGGATTGTCAGCGAAAATGCAGATGGAGAACAACAGCATCTTACTTTGCAAAGCTATGCATCTTTAGGCATGGGCCTACATGCGAGAGCCTGGAGATGTTGCGAGTCCAGTCGTCTTTCAAAGCTGGACATACAGTCAAGGGCATCACACGAATTGCGCCAGAGTGGGGCCCCGAGCCGTGTCGAGACAACCGAGAGGTATGTACATAATACACCACAATGTTTCATGAATTTGGATGTTTATTACATTTTTATATATTATATTGGTTATTGTTGGGTTCCAGGACTCGCCGCCACCTAGGACCCCCTGGTCCCCTGATTGGGCTTTACTTCCATCCCCGTCCCCGCCGTCAGCGTCATCACCGCCTTCACCGTCGCCGCCTCCAGTGGTATGTAATACTTTGCATTGTTTCGTGCGTTTGATGTTTATTGCATTTAATGTATCAATATTATATAGATGTTTGTATGTTCTAGGCCTCGCCACCGCCTATGTTATTGCTGGCGGGCCTGGAGGCGAGGATGCGGCGGCGACAGCAGCAGGCTGGACCGAGGTGGGCCCCCTATTAGGGGAGAGTTGCCTATATCATACCACTTAAGATATTTTACATTATATTTCGTATTTGGTACTAATTTGAACGCAACTGACTTTTGGATATTGTAGCTTGATCTTTTAGGCACCTACTATTATATGCTTAACTTTTAGTTTAGAACAAATTAATTTGTTATTAATCTTTTTGTGACATACTGTAAAAGGTACGATTTAGGCAACCGGTCTCCTAAATCGTACCTCTCGGTTTCCAAAATCGTACCTCTTGAAAAAGTAGCGTCAATAACAAATAACGAAGAAAATATTCAATATAAAGTAGCGTCAATAACAAATAAGGAAGAAAATATTCAATATAAAGTAATCATTATTATATAGTTACATATACATGCGTATATAGATCAGACACAGGTCGCAATAACCTATAAAAATGATATTTGTACATAACCTATATGACATCACCTCATTACTTCTTTACTTTACTATGTAACAATATATAATTTCACAAACATACATCATTTCTCCATTTATTTGATCGTCTTTTTCCTCCTTCTCTCCTCACCCCATACTTCTAAGATTCAACGTTTGAAAATTATTATATTTCGTTCATACATTCTTCGCACCGTGAAAATGACACTCTTTCACGCAGTTGTCTCGGAGGGGCCAAATTATGCATGATCGCGCAATACGCTGCGATGTGTGAAATATGGTTAGCTGTAGAATGTCTGTTTTCTACATAATGGTTCGCTGGATCGTTGGTTAAAAAATTATTTCTCTGCGTTGGGGGGAAAGTATCTGTTGGTTTATAAACAATATTTCGGCGGCGGATCGGGTTTAGAAAAAAATATTTGGGGAAAAAAATTCAGGGGCCGGATCGAGTCTGAAAACGGATTTTTCATACAAGACCCTGCCCCAGAAATTTTTCAGAGGGAGGGGACGACCCTCTGAAAATTTTTCCAGCGGCGGACCCGTCTGAAGAAGTCTCCGCGGAGGCTCGGCTCGGACTGATCCCCTCCATGATTACGTTCGTTGATTTTGTACGCAGAATAGATACTGAGGAGAAGTGCATAGTTTTCTGAATTATGAGAAACATTTTTAAAAATATAATTCAGTGCCCACGTTGTGAAAAGCCCATAACACTTAATCGCAAGGAACTATTATTTCGGTGTTACACGATATCATACGTGGTGAAAAATAAAAAAAGAAACAAAAAGTGCATTGCAAATATTATCAAAGTACAAAAAAATATACGTGGTTTGCAAATGTTCGTCTGCCACTACTAACTGCCGTGACTTTTATTGCGCAATGGCTCTGGTTCCCACCACCACGCTTTGCCGAAATAACAGACAATTTAAATATTGGGTCACATACATTCGTTGATTGGTGCAGCTTTTGTAGAGAACTAAGATTTCGGAACTGAACCAATTCTAGTTTTGTGTGGACAAATATTTAACTGTTTAACTATAATATACATTCTGCGTTATATACAGCAAACATTTTCTGTAATGACTTGTTTGAAATCAGGTTTCAATTTCGAATTAATTACCATATATTTGCGTGGCATAGGTGTGCGTAAATTGGT
This sequence comes from Andrena haemorrhoa, assembly GCA_910592295.1. NCBI lineage: Eukaryota > Metazoa > Arthropoda > Insecta > Hymenoptera > Andrenidae > Andrena > Andrena haemorrhoa. The sequence continues at coordinate 20,075,388 of OU342942.1, forward strand.
CTCAGCAGAATTGTGCCCAAATTGGAGGACCTGGAAAAATCGTTGAGATTGACGAGGCAAAATTTGGACGTCGTAAATGTAATCGTGGGTGACTATTAAAAGGGAAATGGGTGTACGGTGGTTATGAAAGGGACACAAAAAAAGTTTTTCTCGAGTCAGTTGACGATAGGACTACCGAAAGGATAGGACTACCAGTAAGAAAAAATGGATATTGCCCGGGACAACTGTGATTACCGACTGCTGGAAGGTGTATAATCATCTTAGCACCGAAGGATATATACATTTGACGGTCAACCACTCATATAATTTTGTTAATCCCGAAAATAGTACGTAATTCATTTCCAACACATTATTTTCATACTTGTGTAAAGTGTACTTAATATATTCTACAATTGCATTTATATTGAAGCCAATACACAGTCCATAGAGAGGACATGGAGGGAAGTTCGGGGAAATATTTCCAAATACTGTATAGTAAAGAAGAAGATCTTTCTTCGTATTTATGCAAATATTTATTTAAGAGGGCGTATGATCGTCAGGAGGGACTGGAAATTTTTTTTCAGGAAATCGCAATATTTCAAGACCATTTATACAACAATTCTAAAGACGTAGGCTGTAGCATCTCGCTAAAATAAATACATTTTTGTATTATAATAACAGATTAAAAGTAGCGTGTTCTGTTAGTATCCTGTAATTCAGTTTAAGTTGGACTACTTTTCTTGCTGCGACACCACGCGTGCACCCCTTAGATACGCCTGCTGCAGGCTGCCGCGCATTGTTTAACAAACAGAAGACAATCGCCGACAACGTGGTGCTGCACACACTGTCGCGAGCGTGTACGTATACGTAGAGTACGATTGTATAATATCGAAAGTTTTCCTGCGAATATTTCCGAAACTAAGGCCGATCGCCAATTTTGTCAAAGTTCGGTAGTAGTACCTACAGGGTCATCCATTAAGACTGCAACCCAGGCCCGCCCGACCAGGTAAAATGACAACCACTGCCTCCACACAACCATGCACCGATACTTCCGCCATCTATGAGCCAATGATGAAAGTGTACGGTCTTTTAAGCGTCAGTAGAGAGCGCAGGGTGCTTTTGGCTTTTGGCAGAGAATATTAAATTTGACGTAGCAGACGGGTAAGAAAACGGTAGCCATTTTATGAGTGCGACCGCGCCGATCCTGTTATCTACGTATGCAATGGCTCAGCAGCGGTATTAGACCACGCATACGCGTTAGTGGCCTGAGTTGAAGAATTTGGGTCTTTTTTCGCATAAATTTTGAACTACAAAATATATCGGAATGCAATTTGCGCCATAAAATCGGGACAAATTATCCCCTTCTAATGGTGGAAAAGGGTCTAGCAGGGTAAACATGGGCAAAAGTGCCCATGAACCGATTTTAGCTGGCAATGCACCTTTCAATAGTGTAGCAAGGAAAACATTGTACACCAAGTTTCAACCCCCTATCTCAACCAGGAGGGTAGTTATAGGGTAAATTCGAATTATTTTTGCCATATTTTCCCTATTTATTGGTCAGCAAAAATTCTAAAAAAAATCTGAAATATTCTAGACATGATTGTGTATGATTGTGAATTTTTTCAGATTTTTTTCGTTGCAACTGCTAAGTGTAAGAAATAAAAAACGCAAAAAAATGTCGAAAAATGCAGATTTCGTGTTGAAGTTTTCGAGCGACTAGATTTTTAATTTTACAGTAGTTAGATATTGACATGACTATTATCAACAATTTTTTTCAGATTTTTCGGTAAGGTGCGCCACAGTTAAAAAAATGAGAATACGATATTTTCGAAATATTTCGCGTGAAAACGTGATAAGTACTTTCAATTTTTGCATTTCCGTCATACAGTGAATGCATTTGTTAAGTCTTTGAGGAGACGAGGAAGGTGCTATTACTACTGCAGTAAACACAGTCGTAACAAGGAAACTAACTTTAATGATAACGTGAAATGTTGATACAAGAATGCCCATTGTGTGTATGGCCTAGTGGCCATGTTGAGACTGCCCGGCCCCGGATGCACGCGGGCCTCTACCATGCGCCGCAGCGCCCTCTGGCGATGCCACGCAATACCCAACATCTTCCTCCTAAGGTTACCATGCGGTATAGGATTTGGAGGTTGGATCCAAGATTAGCCTCTTTACTGGGGCCCGTGTTCGAACAGGCCTCGTTGGAGTTGGCTGGATAGCGTCCTCCTCAGGGGTCCGGCTCCGGGTGCTGCGACCTACGGGAAGCTCCACTAGAGGTTCCGCTGGAGGTTCAGGACCCTGGACTGGGGGAGGTTGTAGGACTGACCAGTCATCCACATCTTCCCTTGGAGAGTTTGGGGTGTCCGTACCACCCTTCCAGATGTGATTGATGTGGCGGTCGACGACTCTACCATCGTCAAGGCGCACCGAATAACGCGTCTCGGCCAGGACCTTGCAAACGTTGCCACGTTCGCGTTTGTTTTCCCTGGTCAAGACCACCAGCCGGTCTCCCACCGAGAGACGCCGTGAACGCGCGCCATGGTGCTTGGCGAACTGCTTCACCATGGCTCGCTGCTTCCCAAGGACAGAGCCGGACGTAGCAGCTTCGTCGACTGTGGGCCTCGGCAGCAGCTTGGTGAATGGAGAGTTCATTCGCCTGCCAAACAAAATTTCCGCCGGAGATTTCCCGTCGGGAGTCGCTGAGGAGGGCGTGTACCTGTAACTATAAAGAAAATCGAACAGCTGCCTCCTCCAGTTGGAGGGATCCTTGGCTATGGCCCTCTTTACAGTGTCGACCATCCTTTCAGCCTGGCCGTTGGATTGAGGATGATTTACAGCAGACATGAGGTGTGTGCAGTGTAGTTCCCTGCAGAAGGTGGCAAATATCTCCGAAGTGAACTGCGTACCGTGGTCCGTCACGACGATGTCCGGGGGCCCGTACCTTGCGAAGATTTCGCGGCACAGCTCAACGGTGCGGAGCGCCGAAATCGTGGATGTAAGTGCCACATCCAAGAATTTGGAGTAGGCATCCACGAACACCAGCACATATTGGCCGTTAATAGGGCCTGCAAAGTCGATGTGAACCCGCTCCAAAGGACGTGACGGGACGGGCCACGGATCAAGAGGTACCTTCCGTGGCAACTTCTGGGTGATGGCGCAGGAATCGCATTGACGGACGAGGCGCTCTATGTCCTCTGACATCTTCGGCCAGTACGTGTACTCACGTGCGAGCTGCTTCATAAGTCGGATTCCCGGGTGCCCCTTGTGAAGAGCGGCTAAAATTGTTGGTTTCAGCTTCTCAGGAATGACCACTCTATCGTCGAATAGCAGAGTATCGTCGACAATGGTGAGCTGCTCCGACCGCCTCTTGAAATGTCGCATGGCCTCTGAGTCCTCGGTTGTGTTCCAACCTTCCCTGATGGCTTGGAACACAGAGTTCAGGAGTTCATCTTCCCTGGTTGCGGTTCTTGAGCTTGTCGCGGACCTCTTTCCCGAAGGAATCAATGCAGATGTTCCTCACTTGGAGGAGTTCCGTTTCCACGCCTTTGATGCTGGCTACCTGAAGTTCATCTGCATTGCCCTGACGAAATCTTTCGATCAGGCGTGATAGAGCGTCTGCTTGCCCGAAGTCCTGTGTACGGATGTACTCAATCTTGAAGTCGTAACCAAGAAGTCGCAGGGCCCACCGCTTAAGTCGTGCAGCCGTAGTAGTCTTAAGACCCCTGGTATTTTCGGTTTGGAGCAGAGCCACAAGAGGTTTGTGGTCGGCCTGAAGAATAAACTTTCTGCCCCACACGAATTTGTGGAACCGCTCCAACTGCGAGTAGTTCCGCTATGAATCCGTAAGATTACGGCTCATGTGGTACACGGCTCGTTCGTGGCCGTTCGAGTCACGTTGAAGTAACACTGCTCCGATTCCAGTGGAGTTTTCGAAGGATCGTAGTGTTCCAGCAAGAGTGGACTAAGCATGACCTTTTTTATTTGCGTTATTGCAGTGTCATGCTGCTGATTCCATGTCCATGGACGGTTTTTACGGGTGAGATCTTCTAGGGGCTGCTTGATTTTGTGCAGATGGGAAATGAATTTCCCATAATGGTTTACCATTCCCAGAAGACTCTGAACTTCCGACGCATTTCTCGGATTTGGCATATTAGCGATGACACGTGTTGCCTCCGGATCAGCTGATATGCCATGGCTGTTTACAATCAGGCCCAGGTATTTAATTTCGCCGAGGGCGAAACCGCATTTCTCGGCACTGAGTCTCCAACCCTTGTCTTCCAGGCGTTGAAGGGTTTTATGAAGGCGTTCGTCGTGTTCTTGACGACTAGAGCCCATGACCACGACGTCATCCAAGTAGGCGTGAACTCCCTCGAGTCCGGAAAGCGTATTGTCCATTGCCTGTTGGAATATCGCCGGTGCTGTTTTAATACCAAAGGGTAGGCGTTTGTAGCGAAATAGCCCTTTTGGCGTCGTAATTGTCGTAATCTCACGATGGGCCTCGTCGATCTAGAGCTGGAGGAACGCGTCACTGAGGAAACTGAAGAAACGACCACCGTTCAACTTTGTCATGATATACTCTACACTGGGTAAAGGATGTCTATGGTCCATCAACGCGGCGTTCACTCCCGTGGAAAAATCGGCACACACACGTATTTTACCGTTGTGCTTCTTAACTAAAACGATAGGTGAGGTCCATTCCGACGATTCGACGCGTTCGATGATGTCGTTTGCCTCGAGTCGCTGGAGCTCGTCCTCAAGAAGTTTTTCCATGGCGAACGGAATTTGGCGGCAACGGATTTGGACCGCTCGCGCGTTGTCTATAAGACTAAACTTTACTTTAAAGTCACGACACCTGTCGAGTTCACTCGCGAACAAACTGGGGAAATACTTGACAGTGTCATTCCGATAGACGTCATGAGGCGGCACGACGTCCCGATCGCCCCCAGCCGCGACGATACCGGGCGGCGAGTGATCGGTCAATGTCTTAATGTTCGAAGGCGCAATGACCGGGCTAGGAGAAGAAGCGCACCGCACATTTAGGGTACACTTGTTTAAAAACAGCTCGGGCAGTGGCACAGACCAGAGATCGAGGCTGTAAATGGCGTTTAAGCCGAATAAGTTTATCTCGTTTCGCGTAGCGACGTCGAAGTCGATCTCACCCTCGCGACCGAACGCTTGAATCGGGCTACGGAAACGGCCAAGTATCCCGAGATCACTCCCGCCAGCGTGTTCGACTATGTCGCTGTCGGTAAGTTTCGGGGACCCGAGGCGCGTCCACGCGTCCTTGCCGATAACCGTGATGTCTGACCCGGTGTCATATTGTAGGTTAAACACTTTGCCGCGTATGGTCGTTGACACGTAACGTTGCCGACGTTTACCGATCGCGGAGAGAGTCTGTGTCACGACACTTTTACTTTTCGCGACGGGTTTCCACTGTTTCGCGTTCTCGGATTGAGATTGGCATACCGCCGCGATGTGTCCCTTTTTAGAATACTTATTACACACCGCGTCTTGAAATCCGCACTTCGATCTGTGATGAGCAGCACCACAACCATAGCACTTAACGTATGTTTGAGGTTGGGGCTGGCTTGTAGGAAGCTTCGAAGTTTTGGACGCGTTGTGGCGCTTCGGTTGCGCCACTTTCAGAACCGAAGATGGCGTACTCTTTACCGGGTTCTCTAATATTTTCATGCTCGAAGAGACATTGAGATGTGCTTCGAGCTCTGCGACAACGTCCTTGAGCGTGGCTTCTGGATTCTTCTCGACGACACGGAGAGCTATCTTTTTTAGCTCATCGTTGTCACTTGCGTAGCAAAATGATTGTAGTAGCAGGGGTATACGCAGGCTGTCATCGGACAATTTGGATCGCTCGAATTCGGCAGCATGGCGGTTGATGCGATCGATGTGTTCCGTGTTCGGGAATGCCTTGTCGTATCGATAATTCAAAATTTCGATCCGGCGACGTGTAATCGGAACTTTGTCGCGGAAGAGTTCTCCCAATTTGGCCAGAAGATCGCTCTGGGCCATCTTGAAAGGATCCGTGGGAGCGACGTGATCCACTAATCGATCGAACTCTGACTGCCCGAATTTGTCGAGCACGAGGCGCGTCTGCATTCCAGACGGTAATGATGCCGCCTCCGTGCGTAGAGTAAACTCATGGCGCAGCAGCCATTTTTTAAACGGCTTAACATCGTCACCGGTGCCGTATGCGTATTTCTCAATACGAGCACTCAACTGGTTGTACGTATCAGGTGCTGTCGCTACTTGAGATGAGTCACTGGTCTGCCCTGCGTCCTTCTGATTAAGTTGCAGTTGAAGCAGTCCCTGAATGGCTACAGTAAGGGCCTTTATCTGTTCAGCGGTTTCCGCCATGATGAACACACTTCGTGATTCTCTCTCGAAGACACAGGTTTAGGAAATCCAAATCCGCAGCGCCAGTTGTTAAGTCTTTGAGGAGACGAGGAAGGTGCTATTACTACTGCAGTAAACACAGTCGTAACAAGGAAACTCACTTTAATGATAACGTGAAATGTTGATACAAGAATGCCCGTTGTGCGTATGGCCTAGTGGCCATGTTGAGACTGCCCGGCCCCGGATGCACGCGGGTCTCTACCATGCGCCGCAGCGCCCTCTGGCGATGCCACGCAATACCCAACAGCATTATATGATTTTTAATATCTCTACATTCGACAGAGTAATATGTAAACGGACGGAATTAAGTTAATATGATTAATTGGAAGTGTATTCGTACCATATATTATATGGTACGAAAGAATCATTCAGCGCCGCAGTTAGCGCAGTGGTTAGAGTGTGAAGGCGGGATCTCCTACCTGCAACTGATCGCTGCGACAGATCGCAGCGACCGGTCGCAGTATACTGGTGCAATGGGAAAGCATGCATCTATTCTCCTACAAGCGTCTGCGATCGTCTGGTATGCGCCAGACGTAGGAGCCTGACGCGAGTCTGTTTGAGTACCAGCCTAGACTACTCGAGACGCAACACAATGTGGTAGGGTCTGTTTCCCATTATCCCTAGTCGCAGGCTGGGCACTGCGACCACCGGCCGCTAGAATGTTCCCGAAGGGACTCTAGCGACCAGTCGCACTGCGATCCATTGCCACAGTGGAACAGAATTCGAAATAGTAAAGAAAGAAGTCAGAATTCAAAAGATATGGGAATATGTATTTTTATATGATACCTGTAGACTACTGATATGAGCACCTAACAAAGGTAAAAATTTCATGACGCCTACTTCTGATCTGTGTGTAAACACGTGTCAATGTTTGTATGTATTTTTCGTGCAGAATTTTAAATCGAGTCTTTTAAGTTTCGGTGATATAAAGGAGAACAAATTTGGCGACCCCAAATGAATGGTATCGATTCTGCTAAGTAATAGCAAATAATTAGTTAGATACAGTTTTTTTTCCATAAGAAACCAATTAAGAAACATCAGTAATCATCGACTTTTTAGTTGCCTTCCGGAAACTTGCGAACAAATTGTTTGTTTGTTATATAATCAACGAACAACAATCTTGTCCTTGCTACTGCGGAAAAAGCATTTGCGAATATTTGGCAGTAATGGATTAAAGACGTGTATTCTACGTCGCACAGTGGGGGACTGATTCTCAAGAAATAAGGGAAAAATGCAATATCCTGTATTTCGCATTTAAAAATGCCGAATATTATTAAGGAAATTGATACAAAAAGTGTTAATTATACAAGTTTGACGTTATTCAAGAAAATAACGTCAATTCGTCATGAATTAACGTCAATAATTCCAATAAAACTAAAAGAATTTGATAAATATGCCATGGAAAGTGCAGTGTTCATATCGACGCACGCGCGAAGTTCCATGATGTAGCGTGATGAGTGATGGCCTAAACGGATTGTTAGCGGGTCACGGTTTACTACAGCTTTATGACACTAGACCTTTGGCCCCTACACAATATAAAGTAATTAGGAAATATCTGCCAAGTAACTTAATCCCCAATTGCTATAAGCTAATTCCTGTACGTTCGGCAGGCAATAAACCGTGTTTCGCTTCAGTATAAAAGAATAATAAGGTCATTATAATCTCAAGAATCTCAAATAAATGTAATATAATAGTGAAATAAATAAATAAATAAATAAATAATAAAGGGTGCAATTTGACAAGTTCGCCTAGGGCGCAAAAAAACTTGCGTCGGGCCTGCGTTATGCTTGCACAGAAGCGGTCTCGTGCCGACGCTAGCTGCTCGCGACCATTGAGTGTCAGGCATTGGAAGGAGGGAGCGAGACAAAACATCAACGCGTCGTCTGTCTCCTACCGTCTTCGCTCGCTTTCAATGCCCCTGACTCTCTCTCGTACCATCTCGCTCTCACCTTCGCCGGACACGAGTGAGACATAAGTGGTGGGGATAGCGAAAAGTCCATAACGTGTACACCAAATCGAGCCGCTAACGAGACAATACTGTATCTCCTCCGTGAGGCCCACGTTCTCTCGTACCGAAAACGTCAGCGCGTGCGTCAGTTTTGTTAAATTATAATGCGTGTTTATACTTGAGAGGAAAGGGATCTCTCTCGAATTTGTAGAGAGGACAAAGCAGGCCTCATCACGCGCTGTCAGCGGACTACCTCCCTTCTATCCTTTCGCGAGGCGTATTGATGTTGGATAATACTTTTTAATTGCTATATTAGTATCATCTTTTTCACATTTCGCATATTTACAATCGGGCAATGCTTATTTTCAAAGCGTTCATCGGGATACATTTGCCTGCCAGATGTCGAATAGGAGGCAATCGAAATCGTCCCGTTTTTCAGGAATTTCGACTTTCTTCACTTCGAGTTAATGCGTGTGCCTATTGCTCTGTCGGCGGGTAGTTATTTGGTAACCAGCCGTAGATACCTGTCTGTACCGTTGTCCACCGCCGACTCTCGGGGTTTTTTCCGTCATAAACCGCAAGCCTGGCGAGACGTTCTGTCCGATTATCCCGGCTAGTTTTTGGGACCAGCTGGTTGTACTTTTCCTCCACCTCGTCAAGACGGTGAAGGTGCCTCCTCCATCGACGAATTAACAGAGGGGAGGTCCCTCCTCTTCTTCAAAAGTGCAAACAACTGGCATTTGTCACCTCCCAAAATTCTGGACAACGCGTCTACCATCCGAACGTTGGAAAAGTTAGCGAGGGCTCCTGCTAATGTTATCGTTCAGTTTATGTTTCGGCACATATTTACATAAATTAATAATTTATACCAGAGACAGTAAATATTTCATCAACTCATTCATAGAAGTCTCCAATAAAAAGACTAATGATTATGCTACCTTTGTACAGTCTATGTACTGCAGCCAGTACACGAACGTACATACATATAACAAAACCGAGCAACGCCGCGTACTTTAAGCTAGTACTCTATAAATTTAGAGAAATAACGTTATAGTAAGGAGGGAAAAATAAAAATATTATAGTTCCTCAAATCCGTTTATGGGGTTTAAGCTTCCTACAAAAAAGTGTGCTTATACTGTTTGTCACTCGCTTATGATGGAACACAGGTGGGCCTAGAAGAGGGCAGGGCCAACTCAGTCGGGGTTGTCCACTTATTATTATAAAAATAATAATACTAATAACTGATGGTTGTTTTAGTTTCAAAATGTATAAATTTACCAAAGATTAATACAGTTACAAAATTATCGTTTGAAAAACAAATAATTGTAAAGGCTAATATGAAAAGAATTTCACGATAAACTGTGAACAAATATTTCATGTTCAGATTCCTATTCGGTACACTTAAAAACTCAATAGATCGGAATATTCGAAGGTTCGAAGGTTCGAATATTCGAAGAAATTATTCGAATTCTGTGGTATTCGAATATTCGATTATTCGAATACTTAGATTATTCGAATATTCGTTACAGCCCTAGTTTCCACAATATCTGTGTACCATATTTCTAAAGGGCAATCAAGCCCGTGGTGGGGTCTTTAAGAATTTTAGGCATTCTTCAGTCTGAGTTAATCCGTATATTGCTCTGTCGGTGGATGGTACATATCTATAACGACTGTGGACCCGCACGTACCTACTGTTGTCAACCGCCACACCGACTCGCGGGACAATATGGTCACAAATTGCGACCCTCGCGAGACGCTTTGGCCGATCAGCCTGATTAATTGTTGGGAATCAGATATGGCATTTTCCTTCACTAACAAAATAAGAAGATATTCTTATGTTACATCGAAGAATGTTTCAGTCATAGGAAGAAAAGAGGTGGTCCGCTGACTGCGCGAGATGAGGTTGCTTTATCATCCCTACAAAGTCGAGAGAGATCCCTTTTCTCTCAAGTATAAACACGCATTATAATTTAACAAAACTGAAGCACAGGGCCACAGGGAGGAGATAGATATTACTGGACAGAGGTGGAAAGCTGCTGTTTCAAAGGAATGCAGGACCGATTGGTCATAATATAATCTCCTCCCTATGGCATACCTTCTCTCGCAACGCATACGTCAGCGTGTGCTTTCGTTTTGATATTCCAACGCGTGTTTATATTCAAGAGATAAGAGATCGGTCTCGAATTTGTCGGTTGGACAAAGGAGGCGGCATCACGCGCAGTCAGCGGACCACCCCTTTTCTTCCTGTGGCTCTCCGCGAGGGTAGGTACTGGTCTTTCTACAGAATAATTTCGTTTCCTACCGCATTGCCAGGGCAACATTCTTCGATCTAACATAAGAACATCTTCTTCTTTTGGTAATTGTGCGGACCATACAATTCATTTTCGTCACGGTCAACGTTCCGACCATACTTATTATTCTTTTATACTGAAGCGAAACACGGTTTATTGCCTGCCTAATGTAGAGGAATTAGCTTGTAGCAATTGGGGATTAAGCCTAAAAATTGTTCCGTTGTTCTGCAAGTTACTTGGCAGATGTTTCCTAATTACTTTATATCGTGTAGGGGGCCAAAGGTCTAGTGTCATAAAGCTGTAGTAAACCGTGGCCCGCTAACAATCCGTTTAGGGCGGCTGAAAATCGGGCACGAGGAAAATCTCAAAACAGCGATGTTACTTTATAATTGTATTTTTCCACTTCTACGCTTACGATTTGCGAGGTGGGAGTTTTTTTCGCGACCATTAGTATTTAGAGTTTCAAAGAAGATACCACCCTCAAAAAGATGCATGCCCTGATGGAAATAATATTTAAAATCGCACTTACAGGGATAGTTAGTCAGTATAGAAAACATTTCTGTACGCTTCAGACCTGTGTAGTGTCAGTGTACCAGTATTAGATTTTGCGTGTGGTTGGCGACAACATCGTGAAATGGCGAAAAAAGTTGTGTTTTCGAGTGAGGAGGACGAGAAGTTGGTAGAGGCTGTAGCCCCTAGTAGTGTCCTCTATGACGCCGCTCACCTGCAGCATAAAAAATTCAAGGTGAAAGACAAGATCTGGAAGGCAGTGTCAATTATTGTGAACAGAACAGGTACAGTTTTCTTTAATTATATTTATTTGCATCAACTAGAGCTAATAATACAATCGAAAAGCCAGTCTTATAATTATCCCTTTTGGGCCTGATGGGACACATAGGTCCCAGTGAATTTTTGTGATGGATAAGTTTTATGTTGGTAGGGTGTCTGGCTGCAGCGTCGCAATGATAGAAATCTCATGATTTATACTACTTGTAATTGAACAATTGTCCGAAATTGTTTATCGTAGCCTATCTATTCATAGTATGTTACAACTGTTTTGCTTAAAAAGTTATTCAATTATTGTTTTCATTTATCTTAGTGAGCATAGAGATATGCCTATGCGTTTTCGGGACACATATGCCCAATTTTTAAAACTGATCTACAACTTTCAAATTTGCTCTATACCTATCCGCAGGCAAGTGTACATATACTTACACCGGGTAAGAAATATGTTAGATTTGTTAGGTAATTGTCAACGAGTATAAATAATTTATTGAATACTTCACTTTATTATTAGGAACTTTCCATAGATTCATATTCCACAAAGGAGACAATAGGCCTGTGATAACTAAAGTATGAAATGAATATATTTGATTATAATTTATCTAAATATCTAACAAATATACCGGCACACAGTGGCGGGTTTGTTCGAAATCATTGCCAAACGTAAATTCTTTTTTTATTTTTGGAATCTATGTAGTGTACTTCAATTATGATATATCAGAGCATGCTTTTCCGTTAAAATCAATTTTTAATCTGCAATTTTCTAAGAAATATGCAACGTGTCGTTACACGTTCAGCGGCATGAGATCAATTCACTGTACCGTACGTGAGGAATCCCCATTTCAAGGGGTATCAGAATACTTTCGTGAGCCGCTGCATGTATCCATATGATATTCCAAATGCAAATAATAACGACCTGAATGTTTCTCCAGTAGCAACGAATCTGCAAAAAATGTATTATCTAATTATTTCAGCTAGCGGCTGCAAGTACAGGTGGCGTAACATACGTGACACCTACATGAAAATTAAACGCACTAATAAGTATGGTACGGGGTCGGCCGCGCAGCCGAAGTCTAAATGGCCGTTGCTAAGCAGCCTGCAGTTTTTGGAAAATGTAACAATCGAACGAAGGTAGGTATTTTCACGCACAATATGATTTTTAAAATAAAATAAATCTTAAAAAGTTATTTTCTTCATTTTATTACAGTACCCATAGCAATATGGAAGTGGCTCAGGAGGTTGAAGCGCTTGAGCCCAACGCCGAGGAAAGTCCTGTGACCAATAACACCACGGCAGATGCATAGACAGATGTAAGTGAAAATGGTGAAGCTGTTGCAGAGGTCGACAGAGAAAGTTCAAGGAGGAGGACCTCCAGCGATACTTCCACTCCAACATCGAAAAGCCGCCGGAGTAATTCAAACGCCATAATTGAAATGCTCGAAAAAAACATGACGGAGAGGCAGAAGCTAATGCAAAACATCACCAGGGCACCAGAGCAGGATTCTGACCCCATCTCGCTATTTTTTAAAACCATGGCGGCGACGGTTAAGAATTTTCAGCCAGAGTTTATTCTGGAAGCGAGGGCTGCGGTATTTAATATAATTAACGAAATTGAATTTAAATCATTGCAAACAGCAGGTGCTTCCACATCTAATGTGACATCACCATAACATCGTCGATCTTTATCTGAGCTTACTTGCCTATTCAGGACAATTAATGGTTATATCGAATTTTTTATTGCATTTGCCAAAAGTACTATCTTTTCTGAATAAAATGGCGCTTGGTTTATAGTAAAATTCGCAAACTTGTGGATTTGGCAGCTAAAAACGTCAAGCGGCAACCTATGGCGTCGCCTTTGCCCAAAAACTTTAAACGCGTTTTTCTCGAATGCTTTTTTCTCTTAATTTTTTCCTAACTGCGAACGAATTGAGGTTCAGACCGACTTGGAAAAAATTGCAGGATGTGTAAAACATGTGCCATTTCGGCTGAAACCTCTGATATGGTCCGCAAAAATTCGAGATTTTCATAAAAAAATTAAGAAGTCACTGGATTTTTTATACCTAACCCAGACCATATCAGAGGTTTGAGCTGAAATGGCACATGTTTTACACAACCTGTAATTTTTTCCAAGTCGGTCTGAATCTCAATTCGTTCGCAGTTAGGAAAAAATGAAGAGAAAACACTATTCGAGAAAAACGCGTTTAAAGTTTCTGGGCAAAGGCGACGCCATAGGTTGCCGCTTGACGTTTTTAGCTGCCAAATCCACAAGTTTGCGAATTTTACTAGAAACCAAGCGCCATTTTATTCAGAAAAGATAGTACTTTCGGCAAATGCAATAAAAAATTCGATTTTTGAGACTGCCTAGTCCCCTTAGTCTTTATGCGCCTATTGTTTCTCTCAGATCGTCTGCTCCTTTTTACTTCGAATACAATTACATCAAAAGATTTAAGACCTTCGACTGCAGGCAATTGAGTTAATTTAAATTGTCATCGTATTATTATCGTATTTATGATAAATAATATACTCTGTATAAATAAATTAAATCTTAAGGTGTAGATAAAGTAAGTCTTGTTTTTGTCATTTTAGTTCGCTCTTTGAGCAGTCCAGTTTTCTAAATTTGTTTAATTTTTTTAATGGTACATTGCCCACGTTTAAATATCGTTTGCGGGCTTTGGCTCGCAGTAACGCCTCTGTACACGTCCGTTAATTTTAATTCTAATTTTGATCTAATTCTAATTCTTTCACATTGTTTCTTTGTTAACTCTATGAATTGTTCATTGTAATCTAAAGGGTCTGTACCCGTGAATAAATAATAATAATAACTATTATATTCCCAGCATGTCCTCAAATCGCGCCAAGGACAATACAATGTAATAAAATATGTTTCTGAAAAATTAACTTGCTTTAATGTCACGAGCAACTTTCCTTGTGGTGAAATCGAATGTTCCTCTATTGTAGATGATGTTTTTTTAGATGCTTACCAATACGATTTAAAACAAAATGAACTTGTTCTATATATAATCGGAAGAATTGTGTATACGGTCTTCGGTTATCCACTAAGCGATTTTTTAATAATATCCTGTCATCGCTATATTGATTTTTGTATATGCTATTTACTTCATTTCTTTTACTCCTTTCGAAAAGTGCCAATAGAAGTTCCCAATTTCCCTCATCTTCTTCTAATAAGTGTCCGCACATACGTATGCATATATTTGTCTCATTTCCTTTGATTAATTCGCATTTGTGGAATGCACAGGCAAGTATGGACTGGCTTGCGTACTCCAAGTTCGGCTATACCTGAATAGCTCGTCGAGCCGCTCACGTCAAGCTCGTCGCCATGCTCGCGGGAGCCCGCACACGGTACGAGCATTCGACGAGCCTCAGTTGTGCCGAGCGCATATATATATATACATATCACTTGTATACATATGCCGTTGTGCCAGCATATATATATATAGCCTACACACATTCATGTCGTCGCGTCCCTCACGGCCCGAAACGTTGCGGCGGGACTATTGCTATAAAAACTTCGAAACGTTGCGGGAATATATATGCCGTTGTGCTTTTTCCTTTGCGAAAATGTTCTCCGAGTTTTCGTTAATGAGATATTAACAAAAAGCAGCGACCAATCAGAGCCCGAGTCTGGCGGCCGAGTTCCCGTGCTAGCGTGGCTGCGTGCCGCGCTGCGACTACGAACAAGCAACTCGGCATGCATCGTAGGAAATTGCGTAGAATGGCAAATGAAAAAGACGTAACAAATAAAATCGAACATTTTGTCATGATTTGTTTGCCATTTAAAGTGAATAATGAATAAAGGTGAAATGGATGAAAATCATATCTAACGTAAAAAGACGAATACAAAGGTTTTCTTTAGAAGAATAAAAAATAATAATTATTTGAAGTGGGAGGATAAGGAATACGTAAATTTCCTTGTGTTAATAACGTAGCCACGACAAGGTAATGTAACAGGAAATGAACGAAAAGTGATCATAGTTCGTTATTGTGATTAAAATCCATAATTCAATAACGGCCAACAGTGTTGCTTTTAACGAATAAGTTTGTTTAAAAACCCCTAAGAAATATTTAGGTATGGAAATTTTTAGAATTATCGCCGGAAATAAGCCATAGCCTGCGTTAAATTTAAGAAATAATAGTCGCCAATAATGTAACTAAAACTCACCCTTTCGAAAATTTACCTCCAGCTTGAAAACCTGTGTCACTAGGTCACTGAACCGATCCTGGTCATCGACAGACGCGCCGAGTGCACAGCTGATCTCAGGTACACGACACCATCCAAAGTTAAGGGTCGCAACGTCAAGTGCGTCCGGGTTAATGTACCGAATATTCACTTCACTGCACACCTACTAACACTGATCACTTAATTTATTTTTCATGGAACGTGTTGTTTCTTCGTTATAAAAATGAGTGGAAATGAATTTTTACTTGGCGTTCGGAGCCGTGGGTATTTCCGCGCAAATTCTCACGCTGCAGCATTTGCATCCCCGTTGTTCGGGTGATACACCCAGAACATCGCGTAATATTCTTCATCAGAGTACATTTCTGCGACGTGATTGCTAGCTGACTGACAGGATTTTTTTCCAAGCAACTTCCTCTACCCCCAAGTAGCTTCTCTCGTTCCATTATGAATTAACCCCCACCAGCACAAGAGGCGTTAGGTAAAAAGAACCCATCACATTTTCGAAACACACGTGCGTTGCAGAAGTGCGACGAACGAACCGTCGTACACTTTCACAAAAGCCCGCACTCCGTCCTTTTACTGCCAATGTACCCATTGCTTCGAGGTAGGCAGTAGACACCACGTGTTTGGGGTAGTCTGCTGACAACGCGAAGTCCCGCCTGTGTCGTCCTTCCTTTGAATTAAAGACAGATCTCTTATCTCTCGAGTATAAACACGCGCTCGAATTTCAAAATAAAAGCACGCGTTGACGTATTCCGTGCGAGAAAAGGTGGGCTTGAAGTCCGATTGGTCCTAATCTAACCAATCTGCCCAGCATCCCTCCCAAACGGCCACTGTTTTTTTAAGAGCCTTCTTCACAGCAATGTCGCCTCCCCGAGGCCGACCTTCTCTCGCACGGAATACGTCAACGCGTGGTAGTGTTTTGAAATTCGAGCGCGTGTTTATACTCTAGAGATAAGGGATCTGTCTTTAATTTGAAGGAAGGACGACGCAGGCGGGACCACGCGCTGTCAGCGGACTAACCATTTTCTTCCTCTGTCTCTCCGCGTGACGTATTGATGTTGGATAATACTTTTTAAATTCTAGTTCCCCAAAATTAAGCAGGCTGATCGGCCAGAGCATTTTGCCAGGGTCGTGGTTTATGACCGTATTGTCCCGCTAGTCAGCGGTAGAGAACGGTTTCCTACAGTTTTGGATAATTTATGACTTAATTGGTTCCGCCTCGTAGCAGACGTGAACTCAGGGTATCGGAAAGGGGAAACAGGAATGGTATGCATTTTCTTCTTTATAGCAACTCGAAGACTTTCTGTTTCTCTTCTCTTCGGACCCTTTCGAACCGAAACACGTGGTGTCTGCTGCCTACCTCGAAGCAAAGGTACATTGGCAGTAAAAGGACGGAGCGCGGGCTTTTGTGAAAGTGTACGACGGTTCGTTCGTTGCACTTCTGCAAAGCACGTGTGTTTCGAAAATGTGCTTCTTTTTACCTAAAGCCTCTTGTCCTGGTGGGGGTTAATTCATAATGGAACGAGAGATGCTACTTGAGGGTAGAGGAAGTTGCTTGGAAAAAATCGTGTCAGTCAGCTAGCAATCACGTCGCAGAAATGCACTCTGATGAAGAATATTACGCGATGTTCTGGGTGTACCATCCGAACAACGGGGACGCAAGTGCTGCAGCGTGAGAATTTGCGCGGAAATACCCACGGCTCCGAACGCCAAGTAAAAATTCATTTCCACTAATTTTTATAACGTAGAAACAACACGTTCCATGAATAATAAATTAAGTGACCAGTGTTAGTAGGTGTGCAGTGAAGTGAATATTCGGTACATTAACCCGGACGCACTTGACGTTGCGACCCTTAACTTTGGATGGTGTCGTGTACCTGAGATCAGCTGTGCACTCGGCGCGTCTGTCGATGACCAGGATCGGTTCAGTGACCTAGTGACACAGGTTTTCAAGCTGGAGGTAAATTTTCGAAAGGGTGAGTTTTAGTTACATTATTGGCGACTATTATTTCTTAAATTTAACGCAGGCTATGGCTTATTTCCGGCGATAATTCTAAAAATTTCCATACCTAAATATTTCTTAGGGGTTTTTAAACAAACTTATTCGTTAAAAGCAACACTGTTGGCCGTTATTGAATTATGGATTTTAATCACAATAACGAACTATGATCACTTTTCGTTCATTTCCTGTTACATTACCTTGTCGTGGCTACGTTATTAACACAAGGAAATTTACGTATTCCTTATCCTCCCACTTCAAATAATTATTATTTTTTATTCTTCTA
Source organism: Andrena haemorrhoa (assembly GCA_910592295.1). Classification (NCBI taxonomy): domain Eukaryota; kingdom Metazoa; phylum Arthropoda; class Insecta; order Hymenoptera; family Andrenidae; genus Andrena; species Andrena haemorrhoa. Next base: position 20,093,292 of record OU342942.1, read on the forward strand.
AAGAAAACCTTTGTATTCGTCTTTTTACGTTAGATATGATTTTCATCCATTTCACCTTTATTCATTATTCACTTTAAATGGCAAACAAATCATGACAAAATGTTCGATTTTATTTGTTACGTCTTTTTCATTTGCCATTCTACGCAATTTCCTACGATGCATGCCGAGTTGCTTGTTCGTAGTCGCAGCGCGGCACGCAGCCACGCTAGCACGGGAACTCGGCCGCCAGACTCGGGCTCTGATTGGTCGCTGCTTTTTGTTAATATCTCATTAACGAAAACTCGGAGAACATTTTCGCAAAGGAAAAAGTTGTTTGCAATTACCCCCCGAGTCACCCCCTTCAAGGAACCGCAGCATTTTTGGAACACCCTGTATATATATATATATATATATATATATATATATATATATATGTAAAGTGTACATTTGCGAGGTCGCACAGTGAAGTACCGAGCAGCGGTACCAATTGATGTAAAGAGATACCTTTTTTACGAACACCCTGCTGTGCAATGGTGGCTAAATAGATGTCTTGCCAAGAGTCACAGGAATAAAAGGGGTAGTCCTCTGACTGCGCTTGACCCCGCCCGTGTCAGCTTCCCTTCAAATTGGAGATGGATCCCTTATCGTTTGAGTATATACACACGCTCGAACCTCAAAACAGAAGGGCGCACGACGTATTGCGTGCAAGATGGGCCATAGGGATGACATTATATTATGACCAATCGGACCTGCATTCCTTGCCGACCTGAAGTTTACACCTCTTTAAAGTCAGATTTTCGAAATTGAAGATGGCGACTTCAATATGTTGAAACGCCATTTCAAAAAATGGGTGTATTCGGAAGAAACTTAGTGCGTATAGATTTTCGGGGACGTTGATTAGGAATGAGGTAATTATTATACCTAAAGATCGAAATTTTAATTTATACTTCAAATCTAATACTGTAGATCAGGGCTGAGCAACTTGTTCGCCGCCGCGTGCCGCACAGTCCCCGCTACCAGTCAGCCGATTCCCCCGCCATCAGCAGATTAGCCGCCACTCCATGTCCCTTCCTTTTATTCCTACGAGTGCGGTCATATATACTGTAGGAGTTAAAAGAGTATGGTGGGGGTCGTTCTCCTGCGGCCCAGCAGAGTAGGCAAGTCGGGGAACGGGCCGCATGCGGCCCATGGGCCGCGGGTTGCCTATGAGCCGCGGGTTGCCCAGCCCTGCTGTAGATCAAATTGTAAAATATAAAATGCCGGATCGACATTCGTATTTTCACAAATTTTTAGACATCACAGAAATGTGTACGAGATTTTGCATATTTAAGCGTGTTCATCTGTGCTCATACGCATTCTTATAGTTGACTTTTCTGATTCAATATTGATGGGCAAGATTTTTTATGCCTCATATTTTTAGAAGGCCACTTAACGTTTTATCCTAGGTGCCATTAGAAATCCGATTTTATTATCTGCAATATTTTGTTGAGGGGTAGGATTTGTGTTTCTGGAACACAATCTTTGATTTTATGTATTATGTGCGTGTCTAAAAATATTAAACATTAAAAATGTTGCTCATCAATATTGAATCCGAAAAGTCAACTGAGCTTCTAAAAGCGCTGTATATTTCGGTAAATATAAACAAATCAGCAACGAAATTCAAAATTCCGACCGGACAGATCGATAGAGAATTTAGTTGCGAAGAATTTAAAACAAAAATCGTCAAATTTACTGAAAAATTACGATCTGTTGGGTGATTTGAACAAAAAGTGTCATTATGTACCACTGTGCGTGTGCGGCGCGTGGGCTCGGCGAATCTCGTGCCAAGCTCGCCGATCCACGTGCCGTCAGATTTCAGCTTAACAGATTCACAGGTTGCAGGAGGTACTATAACATTCATCAACGTTTCTGGAATGTCGCTACCCGTAGAGTTTCTAATGTGTTGAACCTTTTCAGTTTGTTGCACATTTCTCTGGGTACTGTAATAAAATAAATGAAATGATTTTTTGAGATTGATTATATTTTAAAACTCACATTGTGTGTACAAAATATTTGCTTTCTCTCAAACGATACATTGTCCCAAAAACTTTGCTTGTCCAACAACGGCCATTTCGATTTCGCCTTTTCTACCGACCCTGTACAGTGTTTATTGGCACGCTTCATTTTCACGAACGTATCACGTGTGCTGCTCCATCTTTTTTTACAGGTAGCAGCTGAAATAATTAGATAATATATTTTTTGCAGGTTCATCGCTACTGGAGAAAGCTTCAGATCCTTGTCGTTTGCATTTAGAATATCGTACGGCTACATAAGTGTGATTGTGAGAAACGTTCTGGAGCAATTATGCAATAAATTAGTACCAATATTTCTACCGAAGCCAACTATTCTGGATTTGGAAAAAATCGCGCAAGAATTTCAGACGAAATGGAATTTCCCCAATTGTATCGGTGCATTAGATGGCAAACACGTACGAATAGTGTGCCCCAAAAATAGTGGATCACTGTACTTTAACTACAAAAACTATTTTTCTATTGTGCTGCTAGCTCTAGTAGACGCAAATTATAAATTTGTGGTGACCGACGTTGGATCGTATGGAAAGGAAGGCGATAGTGGAATTTTTCACAAATCAATCATGGGTCAGCAAATTCGATCCGGACAATTTAATTTCCCCGCCGGCAAGGCATTACCAGGATCTGACGTGGTGGTCCCGCACGAGATTGTAGGGGATGAAGCTTTCAGGCTGACGAAAAATATGATGAAGCCGTATCCAAGGAATCAAAGCACAGAAGATGTCTCAAAAACAGTATTTAATTACCGGTTATGCAGAGCAAGAAGAGTCTCGGAGAATGCTTTTGGAATTCTATCCCAAGTTTTCAGGATATTTCATTCACCAATAGCGGTGCTGCCCGAAACAACGGATCACATCATCACTGCAGCATGTTGTTTACATAATATGTTGCGTGATGAACATCTCAGTGATGGTCAATGTGATAATCCCGATATTTGTAACATATCGATTAACAATATGTTGCCGTTGTGTGCACCCGGAGGCTACGGAGATGCCGAGGTTTGTGGTTTTCCGATGAAAATCATGCCAAATGTCGTGTAAATCGGATAACTTTTACATAGGGAGTACAAATAGCTTGTGTCAAAGTAGTCCGATTTGCGTGATATTTGGTATGATTTTCATCAGAAAAACATAAGGAATCCATTGGCGTCACTTCCCTTTCGATAGTATGAAGAAAAGAATTTCTTAATACGCTGTAATGGATATTTCACCCTCGACTGCGGGGGCTCGACCTCACTTCGCTACGTTCGACGCAGGATTCATACCTTTTGCCGGAAAAAGCCATAAAAATCGGGTGAGGCACTGCGAAGGTCTGTCCTTGCCACGGGGTACCAGGCCGCATCTTCTTGACGGGCGTTGCTCCAGAATTACCCTGTATCATTTGTGCCGTGGGTGACTCGACTACCCTCCGTGTAATCGGCCTGCGCGAAGTGGGGCTCAAGTTCGATCGTTATCAGTACTCCTGCCCGAGAGGAATACGATTTAGTTTAATTATAGTACATGTGTGTTTCCTCATAAAGTGTTTCTATCGTCTCCTGAATTCAATAACTGGCATCCCGACATCTACGCTCCTACAATCCACCCTCAATACTCCTCGCGGAGAGACACAGGAAGAAACGGGGTAGCCCGCTGTCGACGCGTGGTCCTCTCGAGTGTAAACACGAGCTTCAATATCAAAACAAAAGCGTGCCCCGACGTATTCCGTGTGAGAGAAGGTGTGCATTGGGGAGGAGGTATTGCTGTGAAGAGGGCCTCTTCAAGAGAGCAGCCGTTTGTGAGGGATGCAAATCCGATTGGTTCTAATACAATCTGCTCCTTTTGGTTGAAATTTAGTCTAGCAACTTTCACACCTCCTAACATAACCAATCGAGCTTGCATCCCTCCCAAAAGAACCGGCCATCCGAGCGTAGAAGCAAGTGCGAAATAAAAGTAACGGTGCGCAGAAGCCGCTTGACACCGCAGATGTACCTACTTAAGTAGCATTTCTGACGGAAAAGAATTGTCCAGCCTTTGGGTCTGGCGCCGACCTTTGGCAGGTAGGGATCTGTTTCAACAGGCTAGGCCCTCCGTGGCCCCTCCGTAGTGCCAGCAAGACCAACCCCGGTCCTTGCTATTTCAGTGGGTTTTCTTCAGTGAAAATCACTAAATTTGCAAGCGCAATATCTCAAAAACCAGTGGAAATCAAGTGTATATATTAATGCTTGTTGAATTTGTCTTGGAACGCACTATCAATTCAGTAGTTCAAAAAAAATAGTTCCATTTATAAAACCGAACTTGACCATCGTATTTTTTAAAATAATAATTGAAAAAAAATTCGTCTCGGCCAATAAATTTCCCCTCTCGAACCATTAAATCACATTTTTTTTTCCTCTCCAATACTTTAGGAGATATTCAGCTGTCCAATCTCAGGTGGGACACCCTGTATACAGGGTCATCCACTAAGACTGCAACCCAGGTCCGCCCGACCAGGTAAAATACTTCCGCCATCTATGAGCCAATGATGAAAGTGTACTGTCTTTTAGGCGCCAGTAGAGAGCGCAGGGTGTTTTTAGCTTTTGCCAGAGTTTATTGAATTTGACGTAGCAGACGGGTAAGAAAACGCTAGCCATTTAAGAGTGCGACCGCGACGATCCCGTTATCTACGTATGCAATGGCCCAGCAGCGGTATTAGACCACGCTGACGCGTTAGAGGCCTGAGTTGAAGAATTTGGGGATTTTTTCGCATAACTTTTGAACTACAAAAGATATCGGAATGCAATTTGGTCCATAAAATGGGGACAAATTATCCCCTTCTAATGGTGGAAAATTTACCAAATTTTACGTTTACTTAACTTTTCTTTTTTCCATTTTTCAACCATAATTGTTGCGAAAAGCTTTTGCAAACTGTTTATTTAAATACTTTATATAATGCTCTTTTTAAAATTCGTGGCGCCGATAAACAATAGGCTAGTTACCCCTGTATCATTACTTTCACAAATTGAGGAATTAAATTTTTATTTTTAATCCTGCAAACTAATTGCATGCGTAATATCGTTAATGGAGGCAGTGAGAGCAAACAACGGACTAACCCACATTCGTTTCGAAATTGAGGTAATAGCAATAACGTATTCCAACTTGGAACCATATTCTTGAGCCCGATGTGCGCCACTATGGGGTGACTTACGTTAATCTCATCTTTTGAAATGATACGCCACTATTGTGGCTTTCACACGCAGGTGACGAAAAATCAAGTCAACCCTGTCGTCGCAAAAATTTTTGAAATTTAGACGAGTACGGGACCAGTCGACACATTGTTTTTAAACCTCGTTACAGTAATCTGGGGTACGAGTCGTAAACCGGCCATAAAAGCGGAGCGCACAGCTCGCTTACCTGGGCCGGAAAATTCCCAAATAGCTCTTTGCCACGTTAATTTGAAAGAGACCATCCTAAAATTCTCGAAGCTCGGCCATGACCGCTGTCCAGCGTTCGCTGGCAGCTCTCCGAACGCGGCGCCGCGCGCCGGGCCAGTGCAAGAAGTGGTTCGGATTTGTCTTACAGGCCTCTCATTATATTTTCCTTAAATTGATTCCACCCTTATCGTTGATATCGTCCTATAGTTCACCCACACTACTTTGCTGTAGGTATTGTATTATCGGTTTACTCGCCCGCTTCTTTGTTCGTTAGAATTTGATCTGAAAACAATCGCACGGAATAGTCTTCCGCGTAGACTTCCTCGCGCCTCAGTTTTCATATTCATTCATTTAAAACGCACGCCTAAAGGTGGAATCTGACGGCTCGTGAATCGGCGATCCATGAGCGTTCTGACGGCGCGGGACTCGGCGAGACGGCTCGGCTCGCCCAGGCTCGTGAGTCGGCGAGCCATGAGCGTTCTGACAGCGCGTGGGCTCGGCGTGGTCTCGTGCCAGGCTCGCCGATCCACGTGTCGTCAGATTTCACCTTTAATGCTCCGCGGAGTGTGTCTCCGTTTGAAAGTCGACTTCGGTTACACTCGGGCCTCGTCGCGGGCAGACAACCCTGTTTTCTTTTTTATGATTTTATCCTTAATGTAGATATGCGTAGATCGGACCTAAGGGGTAACTAATGGGACGTGTCTTTGTTTGTAGCGGTCTTAGACATCCTTTGAATATTGTAAAACTTGCAAGTACTTTTAAAACAAAAATATTAATTGCCGAGTAAAATTATTTTCTATGTCTCTGTGTAAAATAGACGGTGGTTTTGAAATAATAACCCAGAACTTCCTCGTTTGAATAACACACGAAGCGATTCGAAACATTCGTTACCGAAAACCGCTGCAGCTGATTGATATACGATGTTAGTGTTCTGCCGTTTTTATACATAATCAGAAACAGTTCCTTGATGTGCAACCTACAAAATCAGCTCATTTCTAGAATGGTCCCTTTCAAATTAAAGTCGCAAACAGTTATTAGGTAGTGAAGCGGAGGCCCCCGTCTCAAGTAAGTGAGCTGGGCGCTCCGCTTTTATGGTCGGTTTACCATTCGCACCCCAGATTACTATAATGAGGTTTGAAAACAATATCAACTGGTCCCGTACCGGCCTTTTCAAACTTTTAGCTACGACAGGATTGACCGCGGCGCTATACCTCAGTACGAAGAGATTTTTCGCTGACTACGTATAAAACCCACAATAATGGCGGTATCGTTCCAAAAAATGGCATAACCGGAAGCCGGTATAGGCGTGGCGTTAGGTAGCTATAAGATTAATATATTCAGACACAAAAATTGTAGAAAAAAATTCAAAGACTGCTACAAACAAAGACACGTCCCATTAGTTACCCCTTACATCCGATCTGTGCATGCACTACATTAAGGATAAAATCACAAAATAGGAAACCAGAGCATTAGATTCTGGGGCTGCAGAACTAATATATAATTGAATAAAAATTTAATTTCTCAATTTGTGAAAGTAATGATACAGGGGTAACTAGCCTATTGTTTATCGGCGCCACGAATTTTAAAAAGAGCATTATATAAAGTATTTAATTAAACAACAATTATGGTTAAAAAATTGAAAAAAGAAAGTTAAGTAAACGTAAAATTTGGTAAATTTTCCACCATTAGAAGGGGATAATTTGTCCCCATTTTATGGACCAAATTGCATTCCGATATCTTTTGTAGTTCAAAAGTTATGCGAAAAAATCCCCAAATTCTTCAACTCAGGCCACTAACGCGTCAGCGTGGTCTAATACCGCTGCTGGGCCATTGCATACGTAGATAACGGGATCGTCGCACTCTTAAATGGCTAGCGTTTTCTTACCCGTCTGCTACGTCAAATTCAATAAACTCTGGCAAAAGCTAAAAACACCCTGCGCTCTCTACTGGCGCCTAAAAGACAGTACACTTTCATCATTGGCTCATAGATGGCGGAAGTATCGGTTGAGGCAGTGGTTAACATTTTACCTGGTCGGGCGGACCTGGGTTGCAGTCTTAATGGATGACCCTGTATATGGTATATATGTTCATATTTTTTGTACGTGCAGAAAAAGGAGTGATGAGCCAATGGGGTGGTCAGGGAGTAACCATTCATGACGGATAGGTTTGCGCCGAGGAACGGGAAGGATACTACCGAAGGATACTGGGCTCGTCGAGGAGGACGGCCGCTGTGCAACGCCGCATCGTCGAGAGAAATGGTCAATGATGAGAATGAGGTGTTCACGTAAACTCACGTCTGTGTGACTGTGAGTGAACACAGAAACTGAGACCATTTCTAAAAATCCAAAAATGGACATGTTGTTGTCCGATGTTGGTGTGACTGTGGATGAGCACGTGTTGCTCTAGATCAGGGTTGATTAACTGGTGACTCGCGAGCCACCGGGGGCACCTCCGCCTTGCTGCTACGCTGAACAGCCCCCTCCAAAGCTTCCAGACTCTAACGATAGCAGTCAAAAAGAGACGGAGAGGAGGACTCGACTGTGATCGTCAGTTTGGTCGGTATGGACGGGGGCCGTTCAGCGTGGCAGCAAGGCGGAGGTGCCTCCGGTGGCTCGCGAGCTACCAGTTAGTCAACCCATCTAGAGTCTAGATCAAGTCGACTTTGCCAGGGATGCCAGGTCAACATGATTAAGGTCATCGTGTTGCAAAGAAGAGTATAGGTGACCATGGAATAATTATCGTCCCGACTTGTTTATCCATTGAGGAAAGGATAAGTTGACCACTGTGACATTTGGTATTTACGCTGCTCATGTGAAATTTGGAGCTAATATTCTGTTTCTTCTAGATGATAAGTACGAGAACACACTTAAGGTCAGGTTGGCCGAATGTAAGGAATATGGGAGCAGCCATTTAGCAGTCGTCGAGGAGGGTCTCGGAAAAGAGGAAACGCGAGTGGCACTAGGGTGTCATGAACCAGGCCTTTCCGGGGACTGTTCGATTACTGACATTATTCACAACATTCAGCGATTTAACTAACCACTTCTGTTGTTAATTCAAAAGATTAAAAAATGTCACTTGCACCCCTTTGGTTGTATCATGTATGATGAAAGAATAAATAAATATAATTAGAAATAATAAAGAAAGAAGAAAAATGCCTCACATGTTCTGTTTAATTTAATTGACACTTCTCTCTACACATTTTCTTTCCCTCCGTAATTCTTGTAGTCTTTGCTCGTATAATCATAAAGGACTTATCTTCTATCAATTTTTCGCCCTACTCAGCCGAAAACTGCAACTCCGTCGACATTTTAGACACGTCACTCACATACCCAAAATATGGCACTTGGAAGCACTTTACAAGTATGCGTGTGATGCCGCCCTGCTTCGTCCTCAGGACAAATTCGAGACCGATCCCGTATATCTCAAATATAATCAGGCGTTGGAATATTAAAACAAAAGCACGCGCTGACGTATTCAGATGTGAGAGAAGGTAGGTCATTGGGAGGATAGAATATTTTGAGCAACAATTTTTTTTATAATTTTTAAAATCTATATTTCTAGCTTCTTCTTGGGTCTCTTCACCCGATTGGCCGAGTGGAAGATTGCCAAAATATTTTATACAATCGCAGGAATGCATTAACACTTTGTGAACAGTATTTGGTGTATAGAATAACATGCATATAGGTTTACAAATATTTCTGCACTTCCCACGGTGTATTTATCAAATTCAGTTAGTTGTATTGAAATTATTGACAAATTGTCATTAGTTTCTTAAATAACGCCAAACCTTCGTACCAGTTATATGTTAACACTTTTATTAACTTCCTTAATAAAATTCGGCAATTTTGAATTCGAAATATGGGATGTTGCATTTTTCCCTTATTTCTTGGGAATCAGTCCCCCACTGTGCGACATAGAATACAAGCATTTAATCGAATATGTAGGTATTGCCAAATATTCGCAAATGCTTTTTCCGCAGTAGCAAGGTCAAGTATTATAATAAGTTGATTATAAAACAAATGAAATATATGACAATACTTTTATGTTAAACGATTTTATTAAAAATGCACTAAAAAGGAAAAAAATTATTTTCCTGCACTACAATTTCGATGGCGTTTTTTCACTTTAAATAAATTCGTGGAGCAGGATATCTCACAACAAATTAATTTTGACGCTTGATTCTGCATTAAATTGATTCATCTTCGGTTATGAAATATCCTGCTCCACGATTTTATTTAAAGTGAAAAAACACCATCAAAATTGTACAACAAGAAAATAATTATTTATTAGTTTTTAGTGAATTTTTAATAAAATCGTTTAGCATACATTTTTATATATATTTTTTTATTTCCTAAATTTTACCGTTTGTGGATTTAAATTTCACTGCTCAAAATTCTTTACAAATATCTCTTATTGCCATATACAGAGTAACAGTTTGCTTTATCCCTATAGTGCTAAGTAATTGTATTAATTACTTAGTATATATTCCCTCGTACGCGACCTCCATATGCATAAACTGTCGACCTATACATTGTCGACCGATTTCGCTCCATCACAGGATCGCGATAAGAACAACCCGAACAACGCAGCAGCGGCTTTTTGTCGTTTTCGTAAAGAACGTGAGTGGCTGATTTCAAGTCGATTGAATTTGGGGTTATGGGTTAAAATTATTGGCGACTGAGTCATTTTTTCACACACTCCGCTTTTTCTTTTCTTAATTTTGCATCGCTATCATCACTACGCACGCCTACAAAGTTTCAAGACAATTGGATTGGTGAAAGTAGGTTAAAATTGAGTTTCCAAATTTGAACCAAACAAACAAACAAACAAACACACACACGCACATGCATACCTGCATACCTGCATACCTTTTTTTTTTAGTAGAGGGGGAAAATGCATTACGCATACCCCGACAAAAATGTCGGGGTTATGTGGGACTACTCACACAATGTGTGTGTGAGCTACCCACTAAAAACCCCCTCTTGATGGCCTCCTTAACGGCCCCATGGCGGCACCCGGAACTTCTGACGTAGTACTTCGGGTGCCGCTACCACCACGGGGTGGTGAGGCCCCGCCACTCTGCCCATAGGGCAGACGCCATTCATACACAGCGCCCGCAATCCTTAAATGGTGCGCAAACGCCCCTATTATTAGAAACCAAATAAAAGAGCTGGACCGGATGTAAAATGCCCGGCCCGGTGTGTATGCTCGCAAAACGCGACATGCACACACACAAAATACTCACGGGATAAATACGCGGATAAAAAAGGCATAGGCGGACAGCACACACACCCACACCAACACACCGGAATACATACGCGAGCCGCAGCTCACAACCACATACATACCCATAACAACGGAATAAATACGCGGCAAAAAACTACAACTCACATACACACACACAGTGAATTAAATAACGCCGGTAGAAAATCCCGTCAGGCAGAACCCACATAAGTAGGCCCCGGGCGGTCCCACAGCCAATACAATGGGTGTGGGGTATGGGGGTACGGGGGCACCCTCCCCATACACCAACACCCCACTTACCCTACCCTCTTTCTTTTCCTTGCCAGTCTGCGTCTATCCAGCGCTTTTCGTGCCGCCGCCTCACGTAATGCCACCGCCCTCTCCTCTCGGCGTTGGCGGTCTGCCTCCCTCTCCTTAGCTAACCGGCCCGACATGACCTCGCCGCAAAAAGCCCGGAAGCTCTCCCAGTGCTCTGGGGAGGCTGTAGCCCTCTCCATAAGGGTGGCCACCTCTAGTGGCGCCCCCAAACCAGCCTCAAAGGTCGCGCGTTGGGACGCGTACCCCGGGCAGACCATCAAGACGTGCTCTGCATCGTCCTGTGCGTCCCCGCACTCCAGGCACGACGCTGCGGGTACCTTCTGGATCCTACACAGGTACTTACCAAAGCACCCGTGCCCGCTCATGACCTGCATCGTCAGATGGTCCGCCGCCACCGACGGGCCCGGGACCGACACAAATGTGTCGACCCGGGGGACCAGGCGCCTAACCCAGCCGGTGGGTGGGGTACGGTCCCACACTTCCTGCCATTCCAGCATGGCCATCTCCAGAGCCCGAGCCTTATTGTTGGCTTTTTAGGTTTTGTAATTAGGAAGAATCGGGGATCGCGACAATGATCGAAAACGTTCTCTTCACTGTCTCAGAGCAAACTGAGATGTTCACAGTCGCTATATATATTTTCTTGTCTAGGTCATGAGTTGTTGACATACATTGATATGGCCTCTCAAGGCGCGTAACTTAAATTCTAAAATATATATACTATCGGCAAACAATTAGTCTACAAATCTCCCCCGTTGTTTGCCACACTTAATAAACAATTCCTATATCGCACAAAAAGTTCTTTGGTAAGAGGTTTCGTAAAAATGTCTGCGACATTACATTTTCCCGAAATGTGATAAAGTTCGCAAATATCTCTCTCCGCCAGATTTCTAACATATTGGTACCTTAAATCTATATGTCTGGTTTTTTGGTTTTCTGTTTGATTCTTTGCGTACTCGAGGACAGCCGTATTATCGCAAAATAGTTGGGGTTTTATGTCGGGTACGCCCATTTCCTTGAGCTCCTCTAATATCTCCTTTAGCCATTTTGCTACCTTAGCTGCTTCCGATAGCGCTATGACCTCGGCCTCCATGGTGGACAAGGCAACGCATTTTTGCTTGGAACACTTCCAGCACAGAGGAATGTTCCCCAAGAAAAAAATATATCCTGAGAAGGATTTTCTGTCTACACTATAGGAGGCCCAGCTCGCGTCGCTAAACCCTATTAAATTGCAATCATCTGCGTCTGATAAGTTCGCGTGATACTCAATTGTGGTATACAAATATTCAAGTATCTGTAGAAGCATGTTCCAGTGGTAGAGGGTTGGGTCAGACGAAAACTGCGAGAGTGCGATTACTCCAAACAATACGTCGGGCCTACTTCGATTTGCAACGAACAGTAATTTTCCGATTAATCCGCGATATTTTTTCTCGTCTACCCTTTCTCCGTCGTGGGGTTTTAAAATGTCTGTGCCCGCTTGCACTGGAACATGTCTCTTCACATTTGTCACACAGAATTCATGAGCTGTATTGTAAATATAATCTCTTTGGTTAAGATGTACTTTCTCATCTCTAACCACAAAGTTTACACCGAGGAACCTGCGAATTTGTCCCAGATCCTTCATTTCCAGTTCGTTTTGTAATATTGACACTACTCTTTTCATTACATTGTTATTTTTCGCAAAAACCGCAAAATCATCAACATATACTGCTATTATCGCGTCGCTCCCGAATTTGTATACGCAGTTAGTACGATTTAATTTTTTAATTCCTATCCTTTCGAGAATACCGCTAAGTTCTTTATACCAATTGTGCCCCGATTGGTGTAAGCCGTACAAGGATTTCTTTAATTTCCAAACCTTATTTGCATCTTCTTCCACCCAACCTTCCGGTTGTTCGAGATACACACATTCTTTTAGCGTCCCATATAAATACGCGTTTTTTACGTCGAGATGTCTGTGGACCCATTTTTGTTTATCTACTAGAACAGCAAATAGCAATTTTACTATTGTAAAATCAACCACCGGGCTATATGTCGTATCATAATCAACCCCATATTGTTGTCTGAACCCCTGCGCTACTAGGCGCGCTTTAAAGATTCTTACTTCGTTTGAGCTGTCCCTTTTTATATTGAAAACCCATTTACTCCCTATTACTTTTCCGTTAGGCCTATCCACTAATTCGTAGACATCTCGACCCTTGATTGTTCGTAATTCGTTTTCCATGGCTTTACACCACTGTTCTCGGTACTTTGATTTCAGTGTCTCCTTGTACGACTTTGGAACCGCCATCTCGAGATAGTTTGCTTCTAATGTTCTGTGTTTTCCATACTGAGATGTACACGGCTCCTCACCAATCTCCTCTGGGCGTGGGTGTTCATCCCCACTATTGTCTTTATTTTCAGTAAAACCGAAATCCTCCTTTTTATAACTGATTCCATTTTGGCGGCAATATTCCTTTATGTCTTTGTAACATCTTAGCTTCTTACCGCTCTCTGTTGTGTAGGTGACATCCGCCCTACCTTTCATTGTCCCTTTTTCTCTAATTCTCACATGTCTGTCCCACATTGAAGGATCTGGGACACTTGGTTCGACTTTCTTCAAGTCTCTCGGTTCCTCAGCGCTGCATTCCGGTTCCGAGTCTGCCAAACTATCATTCAGATCATTAGTAATCACATCAAAATCATTATGGATTGTATCATTAAAGTCTAGTTCTTTAACCGCGTTTATCTCGTGATCATAATTTTTATCTTGTGTTTTGTAAAACCAATCCATACCGCTCTCTTTTTCTAAAATCTTTAAATGCTTACTTTCTATTACCGACCTGGTATTAGGAAACCAAATCTAAGGCGTACCCGACTAGTATTCCCATTTTCGCTCTTGGCTCGAGTTTACTCTTAATCTTACCTTTCTCATGAACAAATACGAGGCTGCCCATTTTCCTTAAATAAGTTACTGAAAAATCTCTATTAGTCCACGTTTTATAAGGGATTCCGCCCCCGACACCCTTATGTGGGAATCGATTTTTGACATGTACGTAAGTATGTAATAATTCAGCCCATAATGTTTTCGGCAATTTACATTCTATTAGGAGCGTGCGAACGCTTTCAATCGCACTGCGGTTGAAACGCTCGGCAACCCCGTTCATCTCTGGAGAATAGGTGTTGCTGCGTTGTATTCGAATCCCCCTAGTCGTCAAAAATTTTTCGAAGTCCTTGGAACAGAATTCGAGACCGTTGTCACTTCGAATTGCCTTCAACTTCCTTCCCTTCTGCCGCTCAACGTCTGCTAAATATTCTCTGAAACAATTAAAAACGTCGCTCTTCCTACTCATAGTGTACACCACTGTGTACCGAGAATAGTCATCTATGATCGAGAGAAAATATCTTGCTCCTCCTAGGGACGTCGTCGCGGATGGTCCCCAGACGTCTAGGTGTACCAGGTCTAGGACTTCCCGCGATACTGGCCCATTTATTCTCTTGTGCGATGCCTTCGTAGTCTTCCCCATCCGGCACGGGGTACAACATTTTTCAGTCCCCTTCATGTGTTCCAGCCCATAGACTCCGTCTCTGCGCTGCAGGTCTATCAGGCTTCCTATGTTCTGATGTCCGAATCTTGAGTGCCAATTCATTACATCTTCTTTGTCCCAGTCAGATCTGCTCGTTCTATTGTATTTGACTCCATGTAACTTCTTTGCCCTGACTTCCTTGATTCTGCTTCAAAAGAATACATCCTGTTTTTTAAGGGGACGTTCAGGAAATTTTGCCCATTTGGTAAACTAATGTTTACCCCTTTTCTATAAAAGTTCAGTTTGAATCCTGCTACGTCCATCAACCCAACTGATATTAGGTTTCTTCTCATGTTGGGGGCGTAGTATACCTTCTTCAATGTCAGGTGTATAGTGCCGTCTCTCGTCCATATGGTCAGGTCGACTTGACCATATCCCAGCACTTCCCTCGTCCCTTCTGCAACCAATGCTCCAGCTTTGGGCTGTTCAACAAAATTCGTGAAAAAGTTTATATCATTTGAAAAATGATCGGATGCTGCACTGTCAATGGTCCACTCCTTCCCGCAGTCTTGATTATTATCAACTAAGTTTGCGGCTACAAAACATGT
Organism: Andrena haemorrhoa; assembly: GCA_910592295.1. Taxonomy (NCBI): domain Eukaryota; kingdom Metazoa; phylum Arthropoda; class Insecta; order Hymenoptera; family Andrenidae; genus Andrena; species Andrena haemorrhoa. The sequence continues at coordinate 20,108,401 of OU342942.1, forward strand.
GCCGCTACGGAACTTTGTTCCTTTCTGAACACACTTGTCTATTAATTTTTTCTTAATTTTACATTCTGACGCAAGGTGCCCCGCGGTACCACATGCGAAGCAAATACGCGTTTCAGGACCGCGGCTGTTTTTCATTATTATGGTTCCAGTCCGACTTCTGTTTCGATCCCCCCTTGTAACGACCGAATTTGTTTTTGTTCGGCGACCTTGTAGATTGCATGTCGCTTGGAACGGCAAACGCGGCTGAATATTCTCTCTCTCCTACTTGATTATTTTTGCTATGTTGTATGCGATGGGCCTCGCTTAGTAAAGCTTCACTCACCTTTTGCGATGTGAATTGTTTGTCGTCCAACTGGTACAAAAATTGAATTACGCCTTCGTATGCCTTCGGAAGATTGTCTAGCATTTGGTAGGCGATTTCCGAGTCTTCGACGGCTAGACCAGCATCTCGTAGTTCCGTGGCCGCCTGACGCAATTTTGCTAAATACAGCGTCATCTGCTCTCCTTCTTCCATTTTCATGTTGTAGAAAATTCTTCGTAAAACCGCAACTCTTGCTCTACTTTTCGGCTCGTAACACATTTTCAATGCTTCCCAGGCTTCTCTCGGTCCCATCTCATCGGTGATTATTTTCCTTTGTGCCGGTTCCAGTGTTAGGCAAATCGTCGCCATTGCCTTATTTCGTCGGACTCTGTATTCCTGTAGCTTCTTTGAGTCGCTATTTCCAGGATTGGTTTCGCTCCCATCAATAAAACCATAGAGCGCTCGATCCATTAATAGGTATTTAATATTTTGTCTCCACTCATGGTAATTTTCTGAGTTTAATTTTTGGATCTGGAAACCCGTCGCTGTCTGTTGGCTTCCAGAATATTCCATGACGCCACGTGTTCACACACTACTGTTCTTCCTTCTTTCTTGATTTCTCACCCTTTTCGGCACTCACTCCTTTTTGAACTGTTTCGGAGAATTACCGCCCGAGCACTTAACCACGCTCTGCTACCATTTTGTTGGCTTTTTAGGTTTTGTAATTAGGAAGAATCGGGGATCGCGACAATGATCGAAAACGTTCTCTTCACTGTCTCAGAGCAAACTGAGATGTTCACAGTCGCTATATACAGGGTGTTCCAAAAATGCTGCGGTTCCTTGAAGGGGGTGACTCGGGGGGTAATTGCAAACAACTTTTTCCTTTGCGAAAATGTTCTCCGAGGTTTCGTTAACGAGATATTAACAAAAAGCAGCGACCAATCAGAGCCCGAGTCTGGCGGCCGAGTTCCCGTGCTAGCGTGGCTGCGTGCCGCGCTGCGACTACGAACAAGCAACTCGGCATGCATCGAAGGAAATTCCGTAGAATGGCAAATGAAAAAGACGTAACAAATAAAATCGAACATTTTGTCATGATTTGTTTGTCATTTAAAGTGAATAATGAATAAAGGTGAAATGGATGAAAATCATGTCTAACGTAAAAAGACGAATACAAAGGTTTTCTTTAGAAGAATAAAAAATAATAATTATTTGAAGTGGGAGGATAAGGAATACGTAAATTTCCTTGTGTTAATAACGTAGCCACGACAAGGTAATGTAACAGGAAATGAACGAAAAGGGATCATAGTTCGTTATTGTGATTAAAATCCATAATTCAATAACGGCCAACAGTGTTGCTTTTAACGAATAAGTTTGTTTAAAAACCCCTAAGAAATATTTAGGTATGGAAATTTTTAGAATTATCGCCGGAAATAAGCCATAGCCTGCGTTAAATTTAAGAAATAATAGTCGCCAATAATGTAACTAAAACTCACCCTTTCGAAAATTTACCTGCAGCTTGAAAACCTGTGTCACTAGGTCACTGAACCGATCCTGGTCATCGACAGCCGCGCCGAGTGCACAGCTGATCTCAGGTACACGACACCATCCAAAGTTAAGGGTCGCAACGTCAAGTGCGTCCGGGTTAATGTACCGAATATTCACTTCACTGCACACCTACTAACACTGATCATTTAATTTATTTTTCATGGAACGTATTGTTTCTACGTTATAAAAATTAGTGGAAATGAATTTTTACTTGGCGTTCGGAGCCGTGGGTATTTCCGCGCAAATTCTCACGCTGCAGCACTTGCGTCCCCGTTGTTCAGGGGGTACACCCAGAACATCGCGTAATATTCTTCATCAGAGTACATTTCTGCGACGTGATTGCTAGCTGACTGACAGGATTTTTTTCAAGCAACTTCCTCTACCCCCAAGTAGCTTCTCTCGTTCCATTATGAGTTAACCCCCACCAGAACAAGAGGCTTTAGGTAAAAAGAAGCACATTTTCGAAACACACGTGCTTTGCAGAAGTGCAACGAACGAACCGTCGTACACTTTCACAAAAGCCCGCGCTCCGTCCTTTTACTGCCAATGTACCCATTGCTTCGAGGTAGGCAGTAGACTCCACGTGTTTCGGTTTGAAAGGGTCCGAAGAGAAGAGAAACAGAAAGTCTTCGAGTTGCTATAAAGAAGAAAATGCATACCATTCCTGTTTCCCCTTTCCGATACCCTGAGTTCACGTCTGCTACGAGGCGGAACCAATTAAGTCATAAATTATCCAAAACTGTAGGAAACCGTTCTCTACCGCTGACTAGCGGGACAATACGGTCATAAACCACGACCCTGGCAAAATGCTCTGGCCGATCAGCCTGCTTAATTTTGGGGAACTAGAATTTAAAAAGTATTATCCAACATCAATACGCCACGCGGAGAGACAGAGGAAGAAAATGGTTAGTCCGCTGACAGCGCGTGGTCCCGCCTGCGTCGTCCTTCCTTCAAATTAAAGACAGATCCCTTATCTCTAGAGTATAAACACGCGCTCGAATTTCAAAACAATAGCACGCGTTGATGTATTCCGTGCGAGAAATGGTGGCCTTGAAATCCGATTGGTCCTAATCTAAGCAATCTGCCTTGCATCCCTCCCAAACGGTCACTGTTTTGAAGAGGCCTTCTTCACAGCAGTGTCACCTCTCCGAGGCCCACCAGTATAAACACGCGCTCGAATTTCAAAACAAAAGCACGCGTTGACGTATTCCGTGCGAGAGAAGGTGGGCCTCGGGGAGGCGATATTGCTGTGAAGAAGGCTCTTCAAAACAGGGAGGGATGCTGGGCAGATTGGTTAGATTAGGACCAATCGGACTTCACGCCCACCTTTTCTCGCACGGAATACGTCAACGCGTGCTTTTATTTTGAAATTCGAGCGCGTGTTTATACTCGAGAGATAAGAGATCTGTCTTTAATTTAAAGGAAGGACGACGCAGGCGGGACCACGCGTTGTCAGCAGACTACCCCAAACACGTGGTGTTTACTGCCTACCTCGAAGCAATGGGTACATTGGCAGTAAAAGGACGGAGCGCGGGCTTTTGTGAAAGTGTACGACGGTTCGTTCGTTGCACTTCTGCAAAGCACGTGTGTTTCGAAAATGTGCTTCTTTTTACCTAAAGCCTCTTGTTCTGGTGAGGGTTAACTCATAATGGAACGAGAGAAGCTACTTGGGGGTAGAGGAAGTTGCTTGGAAAAAATCCTGTCAGTCAGCTAGCAATCACGTCGCAGAAATGTACTCTGATGAAGAATATTACGCGATGTTCTGGGTGTACCCCCTGAACAACGGGGACGCAAGTGCTGCAGCGTGAGAATTTGCGCGGAAATACCCACGGCTCCGAACGCCAAGTAAAAATTCATTTCCACTAATTTTTATAACGTAGAAACAATACGTTCCATGAAAAATAAATTAAGTGATCAGTGTTAGTAGGTGTGCAGTGAAGTGAATATTCGGTACATTAACCCGGACGCACTTGACGTTGCGACCCTTAACTTTGGATGGTGTCGTGTACCTGAGATCAGCTGTGCACTCGGCGCGGCTGTCGATGACCAGGATCGGTTCAGTGACCTAGTGACACAGGTTTTCAAGCTGCAGGTAAATTTTCGAAAGGGTGAGTTTTAGTTACATTATTGGCGACTATTATTTCTTAAATTTAACGCAGGCTATGGCTTATTTCCGGCGATAATTCTAAAAATTTCCATACCTAAATATTTCTTAGGGGTTTTTAAACAAACTTATTCGTTAAAAGCAACACTGTTGGCCGTTATTGAATTATGGATTTTAATCACAATAACGAACTATGATCCCTTTTCGTTCATTTCCTGTTACATTACCTTGTCGTGGCTACGTTATTAACACAAGGAAATTTACGTATTCCTTATCCTCCCACTTCAAATAATTATTATTTTTTATTCTTCTAAAGAAAACCTTTGTATTCGTCTTTTTACGTTAGACATGATTTTCATCCATTTCACCTTTATTCATTATTCACTTTAAATGACAAACAAATCATGACAAAATGTTCGATTTTATTTGTTACGTCTTTTTCATTTGCCATTCTACGGAATTTCCTTCGATGCATGCCGAGTTGCTTGTTCGTAGTCGCAGCGCGGCACGCAGCCACGCTAGCACGGGAACTCGGCCGCCAGACTCGGGCTCTGATTGGTCGCTGCTTTTTGTTAATGTCTCGTTAACGAAACCTCGGAGAACATTTTCGCAAAGGAAAAAGTTGTTTGCAATTACCCCCCGAGTCACCCCCTTCAAGGAACCGCAGCATTTTTGGAACACCCTGTATATTTTCTTGTCTAGGTCATGAGTTGTTTACATACATTGATATGGCCTCTCAAGGCGCGTAACTTAAATTCTAAAATATATATACTATCGGCAAACAATTAGTCTACACTTATGTTGTCGGACCCTCGCCTTTCTGAGGTCCGGGTCATTACCCAGGACCGGGTCGGCCCTGTTCTCCGCCTTAGCGATAAATACCGCTCTACCCATTTTCGCTTTTATATCTAACGGCATCCGCCCTCCTAGAACACAGAGGGATCCGTAGGCTACCGTTCTGTATGCCGCCGTCATCCAAGGGCGGTCCTCTGGGCCCTGCGAAGTATCGCCCTACTGGCTTCGGTATCCAGTGACGACGCCCATACAGGAGCTCCATACAGAATCACTGATTCCCAGACTGAATAATAAAGTCTTCGCGCATAAATTGACGGCCCTCGGGTGTTCATGAGCAACGCGGCAAGGGCCCCGGGAACCTTGTCCGCTCTCGCCGCGACCATCTCAAGGTGGGATCTGTACGTCCGGCGAGCGTCAAAAACGACCCCCAAATATTTAACCGCGGCAGAGGCGGTCACCTCCGCCCCCAGGATCGGCAACTTAACGTACTTATCCACTCTCTGCCCGGTGAGAAAAATAGCCTCCGTTTTCTCCACGGCTAGGGAGAGCCCGTTCTATCAAAGAACCCCCTGACCGTGGCCATTGCGGTCGTCATCATCCTGCCCAGTTGCGTCAGGTCCCTAGCTGAAAATAGGAGGGCAAGATCGTCCGCGTACGCAACAGGGCGGATGAACCTATTTCCCGGCAGCTCGACCAGGAGGCTATCATACACGACGTTCCACAGGAAGGGTCCTAGAACGGACCCCTGTGGAACGCCCGCAAATATTTCACGCACCACCCTACCGTCCGCAGAGTGTACGGTGATGCCTCTCCCGGAGAAGTAGTCTCCGAGAACCGCGTGTATGTAGGGGTCCACACCCCTCCTACTTAACTCCCGAAGTATTATCGGCTATCGCAGCGTATTAAATGCGTTACGCACATCCAGGGAGAGGAGGAGGCAAAGCCTTTGCATCCTCCTACACCCCTCCGCAAAAATGGCTACCTCGGTAGCGGCCTCTACGGTACCCACACCCCGGCGAAAGCCAAACTGGTTGGGGTGGAAAGGATCCCTTCCCAGCTGGAGTTCGATCATCCCCTTCATCGCGTACTCCCATACCTTCGAAAGGGCAGGGAGCACGGAGATGGGCCTATATGCCGAGGGGGATAAGGGATCCTTACCCGGCTTCGGGATGTGGTCGACCCTGGCCATCTTCCATCCCGCCGGTATCACACCCCTTGCCAGAGTGTCGGCAACCATGTCACGAATGGCCTCTGGATCCGCTCTGGCCGTGGACACCACGACCTCTGCGGGGACCCTATCAAGCCTCGGGACTTTTTTCAGCTTGATACAAGCTATCGCGCTATTCATGAGCTCCGCGCTGACCTCCGGGGGGCGGGGAGGGGGCGCAAGCCATCGCCGAAGGTTGTCCTGCCGCAAGACACGGGGGGGATCGCCGAGGACGCCGCGGGGGGGGTGAGGCGAGGGGGGTGGGGGCGCCGGGGTTGTGGCGAAAAGTGCGTCCAACGTGGACCCAGCTTGGGCCCTGGACATCACCATCCGCGGCGCCTTACCCTCCAGCCTAGCCATAACGATTTTATAAGGCTTCCCCTACGGGTCGCCATCCACGGTGCCACAAAGGTCCCTCCGCAGGTGTTCCTTAGACCGCCAGATGAGGACTTGTACCCTCCTTCTGGCCAGGGAGTACGCCCGCCTCAGATCGTTGAGGCGGGGGTCGCACTTCTTCCTCCTCCTCTGGAAGGCTCTCCGAGCACCGTGCATAGCCCGGCGAGCCTCAGCGATCTCCTCCGACCACCAATAGTTCGGCTTGCGAGTGCCTCTGGGGTGTGTCCTTTTCGGGAGAGTGTCCTCGCATACCTCCTCAAGGAGGCGCTGCAGGGCGTCCGCCCTAGTGTCCCCAAGGTCCTCCGCCACGGGGGAGGGCCGCTGGTCCCGGAGAATCCGGTACCGCTCCACGGCCCTCACAGGGTCAAACTCCTTCGTCGAATAGGGGCTCCAGCCGCAGTTGTTGTGCGGCATCCCTCCACGCGCCTTGGGCTTAGCCAACACGTGGAGTACATAACGGTGGTCAGAGGCAGTGAAGTATCCAAGTACCTCACTCCTCTTGACCTGACCGGCGAGACCCCTATCCATCGACATAACGTCGATGAAGGATGACCCTTTATTCCGGTGGAATGTAGCCCTCTGGCGGAGCCTTATGGGAACAAGACCCAGTCTAGCGAGGACACCCATACATACGTGCCCCCTCCTATCCGACCTCCTGCCTCCCCAGGCCGGGAACTTAGCGTTGAGGTCACCCGCTAAAATTACCCCCTTACCCGGGGTCATTAGTGCGGTTAGGATACCCTCGAGTTCCTCCGTTATATGGGAGGAACCTTCTTGCTGGGTGCACAATAGCAGCTGACCACCACTGCTTCACCCACCACAGCCGTGGCGATGCCCTCAGCCCTCAGCGGTCGGGTAAGGGACGCAAATCTCCCGTTGAATCCGGTGACCCAGACCGCGCAGTCCCCCGTCGCATCATTCACCCATTCGGGTAATTGCCTGAAGGACTCCGAAATGATGACAATGTCTACATTTAGTTGAGAGACATTCTGGAGCAAAAGGTCCTGCGCCAGTCTACAGCGGTTGAGATTCGCTTGGAGGACCTTAAGCATTATTCGGAGGCCCATTTCTTCGGCCCCCCGTCACCGGTACCTTTCTCGTTGCCGGGCATCCTAGCGACGCCGCGACATGGGCCGCCTTCGGTCCCCTCACTCCCTCCGCTGTGCATATCACACATCGCGGTGGGTTCTTGCACACCGCGATGTTGTGATCAACTGCCCCGCATTTTCTGCACCTCTCGGCACCCCCGTGAATAGTTGCACATGCCGCTGCCAAGTGCCCCAGTTGGTGGCATGCGAAGCAGCGCACCGTTTTGGGGAGTACTCTGGCCCTAACGACCGTCAACCCAGTTCTGAAACGGGTGGGGTCTCTGCTCTTCAGGAGGGCCGCAGGGACCTCCACAACCGCCATCTGGGTACCTCCATTACCGATCCTCATTGTCCTGAGGACGAGGTTACCTCCATCTATTCTGAGGGCCTTGCCCATATCCTTAAGGAGGGTGGCGGGGTCGACCATAGGGTCGATATCCCTGATTTCCACCGCCGTTTTCTCCTGGAGGGGAATACTTAGGGCCTTCCCCTCCGTAGCCTTGTTCAGGTTGGCGGCTACCTTTGCCGCGTCTACCGACGCCGACACCTCCAGCAGGACGTGACCCAGACCCCTCCTAACCGCCCTGACCCCCTCCAGGGCCTGTCGCCCCATGGTTACCACCGTCCTGTAGGTGTCCAGGTATGTAGACCCACTGTCTACCTTGATCAGGATTGCAGCAGGCCTCTTTCTCTCCGGCCTTTTCCTCTTCTTTCTCCTCGCATCCCTCCCCTTACTCGCTGGGTCCCCCCGTTGATGCGGGAGTTGTCGTCCTTCTTGGGGGGGGGGGGCTTACTAGGCCCACCATTCTGGGTGGTGGCTGGGGTCTTCCATCCCGAGACCCCCGGTCCTGGTTGGGGCCACTGTGGTGGGGGGCCGTGGATGTCCGGGGTCCGCAGCTCCAGTGTAGTGGGCTGAAACTCCGCCCTCTGGTTGGATCGGGGCGGAAGGGGGTTCGGAGTACCGATCCCCCCTTTCTTTTTCCTCTGCCTTTTCGTGACCACCGTAAAGGTATCCCCACTCTGTGCAGTCGGGGTAGTCCCCCCGGCCCACAGTGGTCAAAATCGAGAAAACGCCCCCAAAACATGAAGGTGATCTTGGATTTGTACAAAAATAGGTACACTAAGGTTTCCGAGGTCGCTGATTCCGAATCTGAAGTCAAAATTGCAAAAAGCAAAATGGCGGACTCAATATGGCGGACGTGTATGTGTGTCGACGGTCCGAGGCCGGGCCGGAGGGCCCCACCCGCCCCATCGCAAGAGTCGAAGGGGGGAGGGAACCCCTGACCCCGCCTCGGACCCACGACACATGTACGCATCCCCCGACCCGGGGGCAAGCCGACGGACCCCGACCGATGCGGCAGGAATGGACCGCCGGCCGAGCCCCCGGGCCGAGCGACACGCATTATGTAGGGAAGGGACGCGGGGGAACGGCTATTACAATGGGGGGGGTCGCCAGGCCCCCCCAAGGAAGCTGGTCCGCGGTGGGGCTTTCGGTTACCACACGGGGTTTTTAGGCCCCGGAGCTTCCTTATAGCACCCACTAACCGTCGCGCTCCACCGACACCCGCCCCCGCGGCCCGGACACTGCTAGGTGCCCGGCCTCCGGGAGCGGGAGCCCGCTTCGCATTTCGGCCGTTCTCCTATCCGCCACCCGGAGACGCGCTCGGTTGGTGCTTAGCCTAGATCGACAACAGTCGATCCAGTCCCTCGCTCCCCTTTACGGGGGTTGAGGGACAGCCGAGTGCATACCTGCATACACGCATACCTGCATACACGCATACCTGTATACCTGCATACACGCATACACGAATACACGCACACGCGCGCACACGCACCCGCACACACACACACACAGAGGGTCGAAGCTGATTAAAATCGTTTAAAAATGAAATTTGCTCGGAAGTTCCCGGAAGGTAACTAAAACGCCGATAATTGCTGATATTTTTTCAATGGGTTTTTATGGGAAAAAACTGTATGTAACTAATTATTTGCTATTACTTAGCAAAATCTATACTATTCATTTGGGGCCTCAAAAATTGTTTTCTTTTATATCATCAAAAATTAAAACACTCGATTTGAAATTCTGCACGAAAAATACAAACAAACTTAGACGCGTGTTTGCACACATATCAGAAATAGGCGTCTTGATATCTTTACCTTTTTTAGGAGCTCATATTAGTAGCTTACAAGAAATATATAAAAATATATAATCCTCCCACAACTTTTGAATTCTGACTAGTTTCTTGCGATTCTCTTCCACTGTGGCAATGGACTTGGTCGCAGGCAAGGAGATTCAGCCTAGGCCCAGTCGCTGGGTCAAATCGCTGCGACTGGTCGCAGCGATCAGTCGCAGGTAGGAGATCCCGCCTTAAGACTCCAAAACCGCTGCATACTCTCTTCTGTCGTAAGTTCGCACCCCACCACGGTCTAATTTTTTTTCATGATATAAAATTTTTTCATTGTTGATTACATGACAATACACGTTATTCGTTTAAAAATGTTTCTAGAATATTTTAAAAAAATTTATCATAAGGTTTCCATAAAAATAATTTAAATGCATCGCCGCGCCGGTTTTCTGCCTATGTATTGTTCTAGCTCCGGATAGTTTATAATATTTTGTCAATGAAATAGATGTGTGGCATTGGCTTATGATACGTATTCTGAATCCACTGGTTGGATTCGCCATTCTTTTATCAATGTTTAGAGAGAACACAAAGAAAGTTGAGAAGAGAGTAGAGAGTTGAGATTGAGATACTACAATAGAGACGATACAATAGATATTTGACGGTTCGCGATGCGAGAGACAACTGAAATGTAACCGAGCTCTCGGGTCGGTCACGAGAGCGAGAGAGTGTGAGTGAGTGTATGTGAGGTGTAGTGTAGAAGAGTATGTATGTATGATCGCGAAAAGTAAATACGAGGATGCCAGCTGATGTGAAACTAGAGAAAGAGAGAGAAAGAAAGATGGATAGAGAGAGAGCTAAATAGAGAGTGAGATGATTTTGCCGAAACATTCTGCCCGCCTTGCCAATCTTGAATAGATTGGCGATTAGTAAAATGAATCATCGATCGAACGCGTAGGCACTAGATGTAGTCCTCGTTGTTTGAGACAGGTAGTAAGATGAGCTTCACGATGGGCCGCCGGTACACCGAATGTTGAGTCCGAACGGTGGCGACGCGTACGAGGTTGTCCTGGCCGAGATGCACTTCGATGACTCTGCCAAGAGCCCATTTGGAGGGAGGATATCGTTCGTCCTTGACAAGAACGAGCGATCCAGTCTTGAGGGAGTGAAATCGTTGCTGCCACTTCGTGATTGTTTGAAGATGTTGGAGGTACTCGGTGCTCCAGCGATGCCAGAAGTGTTCCAACATTTGACGTATGAGTTGCCATCGAGAGAGTCGAGATGTTGGAAGATCGATGAGAGAAGGTTCTGGGATCGTATTTAAAGCAGAACCCGTGAGAAAATGACCCGGGGTGAGCGCGGTCATGTCATTTGAATCATCCGAGAGTGGGCAGAGTGGACGCGAGTTGAGAATGGCTTCAATTTGTGAGAGCAGCGTTGAGAATTCTTCGTAGGTGAGTCCAGTGTCTCCGATAACGCGCTTGAGATGGAATTTAACGGATTTAACGGCGGCTTCCCACTTGCCGCCTAAATGCGGTGACGATGGCGGATTGAACTTCCACCTTGTGCCGTAGTTTGCGAGGATGTTAGCGAGATCTTTCATCTGTCCGGATGAGGCTTGAAAGAGTTTCCGTAACTCCTTGTCAGCGCCGATGAAATTTGTTCCACAATCGCTCGTGAGTGTTCCACAGATGCCTCGTCGACTCGTGAAACGTTTGTACGCGGCGAGGAACCCTTCGGAGGAATAATCGGTGGCTATTTCCAAGTGGACGGCGGATGATGAGAGACAGATGAACACGACGATGTACCCCTTGTAAGATTTGGCGCCGCGTCCTCGGAACGTCCGGAGGGTCAAAGGCCCTGCGTAATCGACTCCGGAGCGGAGGAACGGGCGCGATCGAGTTGACCGAGGTTCTGGTAGCTGCCCCATGAGTTGCTGACTGATAGCGGCTCGTTGTCGAACGCATGGAATGCAGCGATGTATGAATGCGCGAATCGGCACACGGCCTCCTACGATCCAATATCGACGTCATAACGTAGCGAGAGTAATCTGTGTTCCTCCATGAAGTGTGCGGTAGTGAGTATCGCGGATGATAAGGGTCGTGACCGCGGATTCTCGAGGTAAAATGAGAGGGTGTTTCTCGTCGTAATCGAGAAGAGAGTTTCGGAGTCGGCCTCCGACGCGTATGTGTCCCGCAGAATCAATGAAAGGAGCGAGTCGAATCAACGCGGCAGACCGCGAGAGCTGCGTGCCTTGCGAGAGTTGATGAATTTCGTTCCCGAAGTACGCGGTTTGAGTTTTCTTCACCCAGAAGAGTCGAACGGTGTTGAGTTCTTCGGGAGTAAATGGCGATGCTCGATCCGGAGTGCCCTGGATGCGCTTGAATTTGTGAACGGCTCGGAGACACAACGCCGTCACACGCAGAAGAGTCCTGAGATTCGAGAACCGCTCAACGAGAGCCCAGATTTCTGGAGGCTCGTCTTGATTGGCAATCGCGACCGGCGTTTTGCGAATTTCGAGAGCGACGTCCGTATCAAGCAATGGATTCGATGACGGCCAAGAAGTTGAATGTTTCCACAGCCAAGTCGGGCCGTTCCACCATAGAGTGTCGTTCTTGAGTTGTCGAGGAGAGAGTCCGCGCGATGCAAAGTCCGCAGGGTTGTCCTTCCCTGGGACGTGATGCCATTGAGAGTTTGAGAGCTCCTGAATTTCCGTTACGCGATTCCGAACGTAATCGGCCCACCGGCGGGCATCACCGCGAATGTAAGCGAGCGCGACCGTGGAATCCGTCCAGAGATGAATTGGAGCTCCTTCGAGATCGAGAGTTTTTCGAACGTGAGGAATTATTCGAACTAAGAGGAGAGCGGCTGAGAGTTCGAGTCGGGGGATGGTCACTGGCTTCAGCGGAGCAACCCGAGTTTTCACGGCGACGATTGTTATGCGAACATCGTCGAGATCCGCGAGCGCGCGTAAGTAGATCACTGCACCGAGCGCAGCCTGAGACGCGTCCGAGAATCCGTGCAACTCCACGGCGCACGATGATGCGCGAGACCCGAGCCACCGGGGCACTGAGATTAGAGAGACGTCTTGCAGATCCTTGTCGAAACTCCTCCAGCGGGTGTTGAGTTCTTCAGGTAGCTGGTCATCCCAGCCGAGCTTCGCTGACCAGAGTTCCTGGATGAAGATTTTTTCCGCGGACGACGACAGGCGCAATCCATCCAAGAGGATCGAAGAGTTGAGCGACACGCGATAGCACGGTGCGTTTACTGATACGAGGCAGTTCGTCGCGGCTGCGCGAGGCCAATACGAATGAGTCGGTGCGTGGTTGCCAGAGAAGTCCGAGAGCGCGAAAGAGTTGAGCGTCTTCGAGTAGCACTGATGATGATTTCTCTCGTCTCTCCGACGAGATGTGTGCTAGTAACTTTCCTTCGTTGGCGGTCCATTTTTGCAGTGTAAAACATCCAGCCTTGAGACATTCGTCGATTTGTCGAATTTTCTCTTGCGCTTCTGCAATGTCGTCGGCTCCTGAGAGCACGTCGTCACCGTAGATTTCACGCTGGATGATGCTCGAGGCAAGAGGGAAGCGCTGTTCCTCGTCAATTGAGAGTTGCCGAAGCGCACGGATTGCGAGATATGGAGCGCTTGCGAGGCCGTAGGTTACAGTGCAAAGATGATATGAGAGTGGAGGATTTTCTGGATTGTCCCTCCAGAGGATTCGTTGCAAATCCCAGTCTTCAGGGTGTACGCGAATCTGCCGATACATTTTCTCGATGTCGGCGGAGAAAACGTACGCGTAGCGGCGCCAGCGAGTGATGACATCGGCGAGATCGTTTTGAAGTTTCGGCCCAATGTGTTGCAGATCGTGGATTGAGATTCCGAAATTGGTGCGATGAGAACCATTAAAAACGACGCGTACCCTGGTGGTCGTGCTGGTCTCCCGCACGACTACGTGATGAGGGAGATAGAATACGCGACGCGGTTGAACGAGTGATTTCGGAACGAGAGCCATGTGACCGAGCGCTTCGTACTCGTTGAGAAATTCTGAGTACGCCGACTTCAAGGATGAGTTTGCAACGAATCTTTTCTCTTGTCGCGAGAGAGCGTATAATGCTGATTTGTACGAATCGCCGAGATCTTCCGGGCGACGATTGAGAGGTATCTGGACGATGTAGCGGCCATCCGGCATTCGAGAGTGCGTTTCATCGAAGTGCTGTTCACACTGAGTTTCTGCGTCGGACGGACAACTGTCCGATTCAACGATGGTTTCTTCTTGCGCCCAAAATCGCTGGACGAGATCGAGAAGGTCGTGGTCGACTGAGCACTGTAGCCCATGAGCAGGGCGAGCACTCGAGTCTGAGGCTGATTCGGATGCGACGGATCCCGATAGAATCCATCCTAGAGCGGTTTGCTGAGCGATTGGGCTCCCGGAGCCGCCCCGGCGTAGCCCTTCTTCGAGAATTAAACTGTAGACTTCGGCGTCGAGGATTAAGTCTATTTGAGTAGTAGACGCGAATTCTGGGTCAGCGAGCTCGAGACCGTCGAGATGTGGCCATGGGTTCTTGACCACTCGAACTGAAGGCAGATAGGACGTGAGCTTCGCGAGCACATACGCACCTATCGAGAGCGAGAATGTAGGATTAACTCGTGAGGCGATGCTGAGATTCATAAATCCGCGAGAGACAGTCGATCGTTGCGCACCGATCCCGTGGATTGGGAGTGAGACTCGTTGACGCGGCAAGTTGATACGTTGAGCGAGAGAATCTGTGATGAACGATACTTCCGATCCTTGGTCGAGGAGGGCCCGAACTTCGTACTGGTCGCCGTAACATGACGTGATCTTGATGAGAGCTGTCGCAAGCAAGACTGGCATGTACTTGATTGAGGATGTCATTGCGACTTTGGTCGAAGCGGAGGCGCCCGAGTCTGTTTCCTCGCGGCGCGGATGCACGGAAGCACTTGTTTGGCTCCCGGGAGCGACGGATACCGATTGTTGCGGTGGTGAGCTCTTCCCCTGAGAGGCTGACGCGCGCGAAGCTGGACCATCTGACGAGTTGGTGGTCCGATGAATCGACGTATGATGAGGGTTTCCACAGATTCGGCAGCATTTTGCTGTCCGACAGTTACGGAATTGATGCGGACCGAGGCAGTTGAAACGGAGATTCTTTTGTTTGAGGAAGTCTATCTTTTTATCGAGTGCTTTGCCACGATACACTGGACATGTCGATACGTAATGAGCGGCATTGCATAGTGAGCACGTGAACGAAGATGAGTTTACTGCAGCGTTCGAAGAACTGTCGCTTTTGAGCGTCACGGCAGTTTGGTGTGATTTCGCGCCAGACGAGCTTTTCGTTGTTACAGGAGCGACCGAACGCGATTTTCGAGTCGCGGTAGCGCGTGCAAAACCCTCGAGCGCGTGTATCCGTCCTGAGATAAACTTTTGGAGTTCTGCGAAAGTCGCGGGTTCGGTCGTGGCACCGTTTTGCATTTCCCAATCGAGTAGAGATTCCGAATCGAGTTTGCGCGTCACCATGTAAACGATTATGCGATCCCAGGCGTCTGTAGGACACCCGAGAGCGCTGAGAGCTCCCAGAGATTCTTTAACGTCGCCGATCAGAGCTTTAAGCTCGGTGGCTGATTGTTGAGTTACCTTATGGAGTATACATATACGGGGCCGAGAGGCAGCACGGTAATTGATTATATAATAACAAATGTCGAGGCGAAAGAAGATATCAAGAAATTCACAGTGGAAGAACGAGTTGAGTCAGACCATATGCCTCTGATTGCGGAACTATATTGGGGAAATAAAAGGAAAGAACGAGAGGGAAATCAGGAGGAGAGGTGGAGAGAGAGAAGAGTCTGGACAGAGGAAGGGAAAAGAGAGTTCCAAATGGAATTAAACAAAATAAGTTATAATAGGACGGAGGTGAATGAAATGGTAGAAGAAATGATAGGAAAAGTAAATAGTGCAGTACGGAAAGAAGAAGTAAAAATAAAAAAATGGAAACTGGGCAGCTTTAAGTGGTGGAATTCGAATTGTACGGAAAAGAAAAGAGAAGCCAGGAAAGCATTGAGGAACTGGAGAAGGGGTAAAGGAGACAAAGAAGAAAAGAAGGGAATACAAAAAAGTGTGCGAAGAAAGGAGAAGGAAATTACAAGAAAATACAGAAAATGAGATAATGCAATTAAAGGGAGAAAATCAAATATGGGAATACATAAATAAACAAAGAAAGAAAAGAATAGGAATCTCCAATAAAATAGATTTAAAAGAATGGAAGGATCATTTTAAAACATTGCTAGAAGGCGTCGACTGTAAAAAAGAAGTAGAAGAGTTAGAAGAAATAGATAACACGGAAGAAGAAGAGGGAGAGGAAATAACAGAAGCAGAAGTAAAAGAACAATTCAGGAAATTAAAAAAGAAGAAAGCAGCAGGGGAAGACAAAATAGAAAATGAAGCCTGGATTTACGGTAACGTGAAAATAGTAAAAAGGATCACAGAAATTTTCAATAAAGTGTGGAAGGGAGAAGGATTCCCAGAGAGGTGGAAAGAAGGGGTAATTGCACCAATATTCAAAAAAGGAGATAGAGAAAAGGTGAGCAACTATCGGGGGATAACGATCCTAAACACAGCGTACAAAATATATGCTATGGTTCTGGAAAAAAGATTAAAAGAAGAACTGGAAAAGAAACACATAATACCAGAAACGCAAGCAGGATTCAGGAGCGGTAGGTCGACAACAGATAACATTTTTATTCTGAACTATGTAGCTAACAGAGAAATACAGAAAAAAGGGGGAAAGCTGTATACCTTTTTCGCGGACCTAAGCGCTGCATTTGACAAAGTGGATAGAGTAAAACTTCAGAACATCATGAAGAGAAAGGAAATAAGTAAACGCTTGAGGATGAGAATCGGAGAAATTTACAAAGAAACAAGAATCAAATTCTGGACAACAATTGTTACAACAGTTATTTACAATATATGTATGTAGCGGATTTGGAGGAAACCATGAGGAAAAACCAAGCTGGAGGAGTTAGAGTAGTGTTACGTTTTCGGTATGACATTATATGATTTTAATGAATAACTATAACAGCGGAACATTAACAGGGGAACCAAGAACAATATAAGCTTCTGTGTATGAGTATCGATGCGTCCGTCGGCTATCGCGTCTGGCTCACGAATGACAGCTTGACAGGCGATCGATCCGATCGCCTTCTTCTCGCTGTATTCTTATCTTCGCTGCGAGCACCAGCGGGCCATGGATCCTATCCATAGGGTGCTCGCAACACTGCTCCCCCCTCAGGAGAAGCGGACGTCCCGACCGCTGCAGCCTCATGCTGTTCCGCAGCCGTACCCTGGTCCGGAGGAGTGGGAAGGTCGCTGCGTGGCCTCCCCCGACCGTCGCCTCGGCATTCGCCTTCACGCCCAAGGGGAAAACCATCCAAAAACCCTGGGCAAGGCGTGGGTACGTGGTTCCCTGAAGATGCTCCGCGTCTCTACCCTCCACTTGCGTCTTCAGTCTTGAGTACTTCTTTCTTGGGCCGGTTTCGTCTTCTTCGAAGGCGCATCTTCTTCTTGGGCAGAGACGGGAGGAGAATCTTGTCTTCCAGCGGTTGGAACTCCTAGGTTCCTTGTTCGCTTTCTTCTTTCTTCTGCGAGGTCCTCTTCGGGAATCCTCCAGTCCTCTTGACGCGGGTCCTTGAGCGGGTCCTCGAACTGCCCGATGTCGTGACTCACGCTCAGATGGATTTCACCACTGCCAGCAACTCCCTTCGAGTGACGCAGTAGTTCCTTTCGGCTTTCCCTAAAGTTTTCGAGAAAAAGGCCACGACCTTTTCCTGTCCTTCGTGCTCCTGCGAGAGGACGCCGCCGATAGCGAAATTTTAGGCGTCCGTATCTAGAATGAAGTCCTTTCCTATCACTGGGTATGCGAGAACTGGGGCTCCGGTCAATCCCTTCTTCAGCTCCTGGAAAACTTCTTGACATTCCTCGGTCCAAAGGTAATTCTGCTTGGCCTCGGTGAGGCGATGCAGGGGCTTGGCGATCCTGGAGAAATCCTTCATGAATTTCCGGTAGTACGTGCACAATCCTAGGAAACTCCTCAGCTCCGTGACGTTCTTCGGTTGCGGCCATTCCGAGATAGCTTTAATTTTCTCCGGATCCGTCCTGACTCCGCTCTGCGTGACGATGTGGCCCAAATACTTTACTTCCCGGCACAGGAAGGAACACTTCTTGGGACTCATCAACAGTCCAGCTTGACGTAAACGGGAAAACACTGTACGAAGACGCTCGAGCTCCTGCTCAATGCTGTTCCCGTAAATGATAATGTCATCCAAATAAACGAGGCAGATTTTCCAGGTTAGGTCCTGGAGTACGTCTTCCATCAGACGTTCGAAAGTCGCAGGGGCGTTGCAGAGCCCAAAAGGCATCACTTTGAACTGCCACAATCCAGTCCCTACTGAAAACGCAGTTTTCTCTCGATCCTTCTCGTCCATAGAGATCTGCCAGTATCCGCTCTGTAAATCCACGGTTGAGAACCACGAAGATCCAGCGAGGGCGTCCAGGGTATCCTCTATTCGGGGTAGAGGATACGAGTCCTTCTTGGTAACTTCATTCAGGCGACGGAAATCCACGCAGAACCGTATGCTTCCATCCTTCTTCTTCACGAGCACGATCGGAGAAGACCACGGACTCCGGGATTCCTCGATTACGCCCTGCGCCAACATTTTCCTGAGCAGCTCTTCCACTTCTGCTCGACGATGTAGAGGCAACCTCCGCGGCGCCTGTTTAATAGGAGAACAATCTCCGGTGTTGACGGTGTGCTTAACCCGTTCGCAGTTCCCAATCTGAGACGGATCCGCGGCGAAAACGTCCTGAAATTCACACAGAAGCTCAGCGAATAGCTTTTCCTGCTCCCCCGACAAACCTGTCGAGCAACGAGTATACAGCTCTTCCAAATGCCGGGGAATGACCGTTTCCCGTTTTCCTTTTCGCTTCTTCGGCTCAGCGGACGGTTCTCCTAGGCGAACCTCCGGGTGTCCGGGTAGGCACAGCACACCCCGGGAAAAGTCGACGTTGCAGCGATGCTTCTTCAGAAACGCTGCTCCAAGTATGCACTTCTCGACCATGTCGACGATGTAGAATTCTTCTGAGCTCAGAAGCCCTCCTATGCTCACTTCCAAGCTCCTTTTTCCGTAGACCTTCATCTTCTCTCCGTTAGTGGAGCGGATGTCAGTCTTCGTCCTGTCGGTGCCTTCCAGCGAACACAGCCCCTTCTCCAGAAGGTTGATCGGGGATCCTGTATCTAAGATAACTCTACAGGAGTACCCACCGATCTTTCCGCGAACGAAGATTTCTCCGCTTGGTTCTCCAGTCACCCCCTGCACCGCCACACTTTTGACGACCGGGGGACTGCTCCCAGCGGTCCGGCGTCTCCCCCTTACGCCGTCCTCTTCGGGTTTCCCTGCCGAGGCCTGTTCGGAGGGGCCACCCCCGTCTGGTGATTCCTGGCGCTGTAACAGTCCTTTCTCAGATGTCCTCTCTTGCCACAGAGCCAGCAGGTGACCGGTGGAGCGCCCGCCCGACCCTCGAGTTCGTCGGGCCTTCTCCTTTTCTCAGGAAACCTCGTAAAGGTCTCCGGAAATTTAGCCTTCCGTTTCTCAGGCTGTCGTTCTCGTGATTCAACCGCGGGGCCGCGAGACATCGCCTCCACAGCCTCAATCTCGAGCGCTCTGGTCACGGCGGCCCTCAAAGACGAGAATCCGCCGAGCCGCAGTTCCCGTTGCAGGACGGGGCTCGACAACGCCGTGACAAATTGGGACGCGGCGAGTTTATCGCGAGTCTCTACCGGGCAGTCGGCAAACGCTGACTGTGCCAAACGCTCGATTTTAGTGGCGAGCGAAGTGATGCTCTCATCCCTTCGCTGCCTGCAGCTCTGGAAGAGTACATAGTTCAGGTTGGCCACATGTTTTGCCCCGTAGCGGAATTCCAGCGCCGCGACCAATTCCGCGAAGCTTTCGCATTGTGCGGCGGTGAGCGTCGTGAGAACGCTCCTTGCTGCACCCCCGAGCGAAGCGACCAAGGCCGTAGCCTTTTTTTGATCGTCCCACCCATTCGCGCGTGCAATCGTCTCAAACTGAACCTTGTACTCCTCCCAAGGGCCCTCCCCGTCGAAAATCGTCGGCTTCACCACGTAACCCAGACTAAGAACACGGGATCCCGCTGTAGGGGCAGCGGCGGTGGCAGCAGCGGGGACGGAGACGGGCGCCGGACAAACAAAACTTCCAACACTCCCGGAGGCCAACGGAACACTATTTACAGGGGCCAGAGGAGCACTAACTACAGGGGGCGCCGTCTCCTCTCCCCGAAGCCCCGAGCCGCCGCCAACCGAAACCTGGCCGCTCCGTGCCGAAACGGCCACTTCCTGGATCCGCTTTTCCAGGGTGAACATGCGAGCCTCGAAGGCCGCTTGCGTCCGCTGATCCTCGGCGTCCTTCTCCCTCCTTCGGGCTTCGTCGTCCCTTCGCTGCTCCTGCATCTGTCCCACGATGGTAAGCTGGAGGTTGTTGAACAGCTCCTGCAGGGAGGCGTCGCCCGTGGGTCCCGGGGAAGATCTCGCGGAGGCCGCGGAAGCGCGAGTGGGCATGCCGCTTCGAGTGGGCATCCCACTTCTGACACCAGTGTTACGTTTTCGGTATGACATTATATGATTTTAATGAATAACTATAACAGCGGAACATTAACAGGGGAACCAAGAACAATATAAGCTTCTGTGTATGAGTATCGATGCGTCCGTCGGCTATCGCGTCTGGCTCACGAATGACAGCTTGACAGGCGATCGATCCGATCGCCTTCTTCTCGCTGTCTTCTTATCTTCGCTGCGAGCACCAGCGGGCCATGGATCCTATCCATAGGGTGCTCGCAACAGTAGGAAAAGAAAAAATCTGGACTCTTGCATATGCGGACGATATAGCGTTACTAGCAAATGAACCAAAGGATCTTAAGGACATGATACGAAGATTCGGAAAATACCTTGAAAGGAAAGGGTTGCAACTGAACGCAGAAAAATCAAAAGTGCTGATTTTCCATAAAGGAAGAGGAAATAAGAAGAAAGAGGAATGGGGCTGGCAGGGAATCAGCCTGGAAGAATTAAAGGAGTTTAAATACTTAGGGTATAATTTCCAGAAAAATGGGGGCAGGGAGAGGCATATAAGGGAAGTCATAAAGAAAGCAAGAATAGCAATGGCGCAGATATGGGGAATAGGACAAAGAATGTTCAAGAACAATTTTGAGAGAAGAATGAGAATATTCAGAAGCATAGTGAAAAGTATCCTGCTGTACGCGGCAGAAATTTGGGGATGGATGGAAGCAGAAAAGGTAGAGAAAATACAGGAGAAATACATAAGGTGGACTTTAGGTTTGGACTTCAATACACCAGCCTATCTAATTTTGGAGGAAACAAAAACGGACAAAGTAAGGATAGAAGCGGGGAAAAGAGCAATAAAATATGAGTAGAAAACGAAACGGCTGAATAAGAATAAAATAGTACAAGAATGCTGGAGGGAAATAGACGCGAAGCAAGCAGAGAAAAAGTCGAAATGGGAGGAAATGAGAGACGCATACTACAGGCAAAAGATGATGGATATCCAAGAAATGGAAATAGAAAGAAGCAGAGGAAGAGAGTTTGCTGAGGAACTAGAGCAAAGAGACAGAGCAGAGCAGGTTCAATGGCAATACGACAGAATACTAGGAGGCAGATACAACGCACATTACACAGAAATCAGGGATAACCAGTGAGCAAATTACCTAAACGGAAACTACAGAGGCAGAGACCAAAGCATGATCGCAAGGTTCAGATGTGGTAACGAAGAGCGGGGAAGCAAGTACTGGAAGGAAGAAAAAGAGACAGTATGCAGACTATGTAATGGGGCTAGAGCAGGTATGCACAGGGAGCCCTTTTCAGCGCCTAGCGGCAGGCAACCAGCCGTACGCCGTTACTAAGGGTAGAATCGGTGAGGAGAACTGCAGTAGTGTAGGTGCGGGCTCGTAGGCGCGTGGCGTAAGTAAATATGGCTGGGTTCCTTGTGGGGCCCCAGTGCAGAGCAGGTCCCGTAATATATTTCGGTGAGGTCATGAAATTTCCAAAACATTTGCTACTGTCGGCATTTCGTATGACTTGACGGTTCGACTTTACTGATAATAAAACAATTATTGCTAATAATACTTATCTTTTCAGCGTCACATAAAATAATTAGAAAGTTAATAATATAGAAATAAATAACACGGACACAAAGAAAACAAAATTTTAAGTAACGATATATATCATTTATAAAAGCTAGAACATGATATATGAATAAATATGTACATATCTACAGTACGCATCTGGTGCTCATGATTGCACTTAGTGATATATACAAGCAGAAAGTTGCATAACTAATAAATTTAAACACGTAACCATATACGCGGGAGTTAAGTAATATGCAGTATGGTCAGCTAATAATAATATACATACAATACATATGTACCGTACGCATCTGGTGTCTATCATTGCACATAGTAATAGTCTTATAGCTGCAATATTATAAACATAATAGTATTATATGCACTGAACAACACGCGCAAAATTGATGAAGAATACGAGATGGAGTATGTATGTGAAATCACATTGACCACATATAACTATAAATAAATTATAATAAAAAAATAAATTTAAAGACAAGCATTTTTTATTAAAATGCACTAAAAAAGAAAAAATAATTTTGATACTTGTTGCACGTTTTTTTCCACTCGATTGCAAGCAGTCTAATTCCTTAATTCAAAGTCTGTCCTGAGATCTAACCAGATTAAAAGTGTCACGTCCCGGGTGAGGTCTTTCAGGAACGATGACTATGGGGAAGGAGAAAGACAGGCGCGAATCTAAAATCCAGCACTCTGAGGTTTTGAGGGACTCAGGCGCGAATATTAAATTCGTCACACTGAGGGTTTGAGAGGAAGTTAGGCGCGAATATTAAATTCGTCACACTGAGGGTTTGAGAGGAACTTAGGCGCGAATATTAAATTCGTCACACTGAGGGTTTGAGAGGAACTTAGGCGCGAATATTAAATTCGTCACACTGAGGGTTTGAGAGGGACTCAGGCGCGAATATTAAATTCGTCACACTGAGGGTTTGAGAGGAAGTTAGGCGCGAATATTAAATTCGTCACACTGAGGGTTTGAGAGGAACTTAGGCGCGAATATTAAATTCGTCACACTGAGGGTTTGAGAGGAACTTAGGCGCGAATATTAAATTCGTCACACTGAGGGTTTGAGAGGAACTTAGGCGCGAATATTAAATTCGTCACACTGAGGGTTTGAGAGGAACTTAGGCGCGAATATTAAATCCGTCACACTGCGAATTTGGAAGGAACTTAGGCGCGAATATTAAATCCGTCACGCTGAGAATTTCTGGAGGTGATCAGGTGCGAATATTAAATCCGTCACTCAAATCGACCAGGGAAGGTAAATATACACTTGGTGAACACCCGTTATGGCACTTCGTATTTGGTTTGGTTCTGGTAATAGGATTTACCGTTGCATTCGTGCAAAAGAAACCACGCTTAGTTTTTCTATGGATTTGCACGGTTCGTACAGCAATGTGTTTATAAATACTGGAAGCGCTCTCGCGAATCAGCTGTCGCGGCAGCTTGGTTTCGTTGGGAATCTTTATGACTCGAGGATACACACAATAATTCAAAACGTGGTTGAAAACAAAGCGGTTTATTAGCCTTGTTAAAGCGTTTATAACAATGCGTGGGGTTTGAGTGTTAACACATAACATTTATATAAATCACAATATGAAAATATGAATATGAAGTTCATAAATATAACCAAATTAAATTATATAAAGATATTAAGCGTAGATAAATGTAAATGATCGCAATAAGCTTTAGAATATAATATATTGAGAAATATGATAAGAATAGTAATAAAAATATATATATATATAGAAAGTATTTAACGAAATATTAAATAAACGCAATAAGCAATGGATGGAATAAACGTTATTAATATAAAGAAATATGAGAAAATATGATATAGAAAGCAATAAGCGTTACGTATGCGGAGAATTATGAATGAGGGTGATATTCCTTAATAATAGTAATTATAATGACTTACAATGGTTGGTGAGTTGATCACTGATTTTAATCTTTAACACCGGTAGTTTGCACTTTTGAATAGCACTTTGTCAAAAGAGTAACGATGAAAGAGGACCCGGCCTCTCAGGACCTCGTATTTATGTACTTTTACAGGAGTATTGCGGGGGTACGCGCGGTAAAGACCTTGACACATTTCGGAATAATACGCAGTAGGACTTCCAGGGTTTTTATAAACGGTATGGCTATTAATAGACATATTTGTGTCACGTACGCCAAATATGCGTCGTAATTAGGTTTCTGGGGTTTTTATAACTGTAAAAGGAGATACTCAACTCATCGGATGGATTTCGGGTATTTTATAGGAAAGGGGTTAGAGTGGTTTGGACTCTGAGAGACGTAGAGAGGAGATTGAGACGTGGTCTCGATTTAAGAGGGATTTGTAACGAGAGACTTGTTTGAATTCGTTTTAGAGGGAATGATTCGTGCCTTGTAGGACGAATAGGCGAAGAGGGTTTTGTAACGATCATCTCGTGATCGGGACCACTAAGGTACATCAGCGAGGTGGAGGTTGTATTGATCATCTTGTGTTGGTGACCGCTAAGGTTTAACATCAAGGTGATCGGTGATTGAGGAGATGGGGTAGGAGCTGAGTTTGATAGACTTTGGTGGGGTGATTTTGAGATTTATGAATGCAATTTGGAATAGGAACGCGCGAAAAATCGTGGGACGTCACACCTCCCCCTTATATGAAGAAATGGGTACATTTCTTCACACAGGGTTAGGGTGTTTTTGAAATGAGGAGAAAAAGAAAAATAAAATGTGTTTTGGAAATAACGAAAATAAAATATATAGCCTATTTGGCGAAAATAAAAATAAATAAAAAGATGTGATGAACACAAACAAAAAAAAAGGAAAGGAAAATATTAATTTATATGAAAAATAAAAAAAAGGTATATAAAAATAAAGAATACATATATACATATGTACAAGGAAGGATAGAGTTAAAGGAAGGAAGGATTTTTGGGGGGATTAGGAGGGAGGAAAGGAATATTCGAGGGTTTGGAAGGAGGGGTCGTCCAGGATGAACGAGAGGTCATAACCTTCTTGATAGAGGTCATCGAACCACCTCAGGAATTCGGGCGTCAGCTCCGTATGGTCTGGAACCTCGATAGCTGACCCCGTATCCAGGATTTCTACGACTCCTGGACAAGGAGGGATGGTGAAGGGAACTTGGGAGATGGAGGGTTGGGGAGAGGATCGACATGCATGAGGGGGACTGGAGAGTACCTCCTCGCCGGTCGTTGGAGGGCAATTTTGGGGCGGTGGGTCCATCGGTGTTCTTGTAGGGGAGTCATCGATGACGATGACCGGGATCGTCGGCTCTGCCTCCCTGATGATCACCGTGGAGGTTATTTTGGGAAGGAGGGGCGACAGGCTTCTCCCTTCGTTTATGGCCTGTTTGCGCATCCATTTGATGCGGCCCAACCTCCTCTTAAGGCCTCCTCCTCCGTTGGATTTAGCCCCATTGGGCTTGTGGGCCCTTTTATGCGGCATTATACTTTCTAAGAAATGAATTGATTAGTACATGTTTTTTTTTTTACATTGGGATTAGGGTCAACCGGGATCCTCGCGTAATCGACCAAGACGCGCTTTGTTCGCGTGTATGATTTTCGTTTTGCCCTTCCACGATATTTTTAGATTTTGCGAAGGGATCACTTCTAATATGGTGTGAGGACCCGAGTATTGATCTCCGAATTTTCCTTTTTTCGGTTCTATAAGGACGAAAATTGGGTCACCCGGTTTAAAAGTCTCTTCGTTTATATGTTGATCATAATACTTTTTATATCGAAGTTTTGATTGGTTTAACTTTTCCGCAGCGGCGGTTTGTAATTCTTGCACCCTCGTACTCAAGTTCGAGAGGTATTGATTATAGGTTTCGTTTTCGAAGTCTTCGGGTACTCTTTTCCGGCTGGGTACCCGGGCTATTTTCCCAAATACTAACTCGTGTGGAGTGTAACCAGTGCCCTCATGGACGCTGGTATTATAAGAGAACGCGGCCAAATCGGTCCATTCGTCCCAGTCATCATATTTACTGATATACATTTTTAGATATTCTGTTAGGACGATATGCGATCGCTCTAAAGAGCCGTTTGTCTGTGGGTGAAAGGCTGTGGTTCGAAATTGTTCGATTTAAAATTTTTGCGCGATAGCCTTCATGAATTTACTGGTGAAATTTGCTCCTTGGTCGGTGAGAATGGCTCTAGGAGCTCCGAATTGACAGATAAATTTTTTTATGAACGCATCTGCGATTTTTATTGACGTGGACTGTTTAAGGGGTACGCACACGAAATATTTTGTTAATAAATCTTGAATTGTTAATACATAGGTATTTCCTTCTCTAGTAGTAGGTAACGGTCCCACTATATCTAACGCAACTTTGTCAAAGGCTCGTCCAGGCGTGTCAGTAAGAATCATTGGTTGTTTGGTCTTGACACGGACGAGTTTCTTCCGCTGACAATCCTCGCATTTTCTAATATAATCTTCTACGGCTTTCTTCATTCCTTTCCAAAAGTAGTAGTGTCTAATACGATTATATGTTTTGGTTACTCCTTTATGTCCAGCTAATGCAGATGCGTGATGTTCTGTAATAATATTTTGTCTTTTTGATTCCTCGGGGATTTGAACTATTTGTAAACATACCGTGACTTCAATGTCTTCCTCGTCGACGGTTTCGAGAATGTCCATAACGATATCTTGCCAGGTTAATTGGTCGATATTTGCTGTTTTAGCTATACTAAATGAGTATATTACGAGTTCCTTGATTATGTTTTTAAAGGAAGATAGAGCTTCACCCCAAGTTGTCGTGGTTAGGGGAGTATTCTGCGTTTCTTTTATGACTAACCCGATGAGAATTCGTCCTTTGTTACTTGTTACATGGGTCTTTCCCAAAGTGAGTTCGTTCGCTTCATCTAATGCTCCAGTTTCTAGTAGTTGTTTGGCTCCATTGTCGCAAGGTTTCCCATCGGCGCTTAAGAAGAAGATAAGCGTTTCTTTCCGTAAAGACAACGGGTCGCGACTGATTATTGGTATTGTCCTAATGTCCCTATCGGGGTCCGCTTCGTATGTTTCTTCCGGAGAATCGTTCAGCTCGATTAACGACGATTCTGAGTCTGTTGTTGATTCGTCTGATGCGTTGGATTCGACTTCGGAATCAGGGAAACGATTTGATGTGGAATATTTAATTCTTGTTCTTCTTCTTTTTCCTGGTCTTCCTTTTTTATGCCACTCATGGGTTCTGGTGCATTTATTGGGGAGACGTCCGGTGGTATTATTACAGGTGTTGGAGTTTTGCGCACCTTTCGGTGTGGTTGGATCCTCGTGGGCTTCGCCTTTGGGCGGTTGTTAGTTTCCTTAGTAGTTCGAGGCTTTTTACTAGGCACCCAATCATCATTGGTTTCCTCTCGTGGTCGTATGGGACATGTTCTCTTTACAGGAGGATTACGAGACAGGGCGTCAGCAAGTTTATTGCTTTTCCCTGGTTGATAGCGAATTTCGTAGTCGTATTCTGCTAACTTTAAACGCCACCTAACGAGACGTGACGTTGGATCTTTTACCCTATGTAACCAAATTAGGGGTTGGTGGTCAGTATATAATATAAATTTCTTTCCATATAAATAAGGTCGGAAGTACCTGACACAATAAACAATGGCTAGAAGTTCTTTTTCTATGGTTGCGTAGTTTATCTCTGCTTTGTTCAGGAGCCGAGAAGCATAAGCGATGGGTAACTCTTTTCCCGCGATATTTTGACTCAATATTCCGCCTATAGCAAATTCAGAAGCGTCGGTGGTAACATGGAATTCCAGGTCAAAATTCGGGTATTGCAGGATAGGTTCTTTCTGCAATGCTAACCTTAAGTGGTCAAAAGCCGTTTTCTGGGACGGTCCCCACTCGAATATTGTGTCTTTCTTTAATAGTTGGGTTAACGGACGAGCTATTTTAGAAAAGTCCGGGATAAACCTCCTATAATATCCGGTTAGTCCAAGGAATTGTTTGATTCCTTTTGGTGTACTTGGTGCCGGGTAGTTTCGGACGGCTTCAATTTTTCCTAGATCAGGTTTTACCCCTTGCTCGGTGATTATGTGACCCAAATATGCAACTTCCTTGTGTAGGAATTTACATTTTGAAGGCTGAAGTTTAAGATTTGCTTCTCTTAGGCGTTGAGCAAGTTTTTTAAATTTAATCAGGTGTTCCGTGAGGGAACTCGCATAAAGGACGATATCGTCCAAGTAAACAAACATTTCCGTGCCCTGAAGTCCCGTAAGTGTGTGATCCATTAGGCGTTGGAAAGTTGCTGGTGCATTACATAGCCCAAACGGCATTCTGACAAACTCATAATGTCCATAAGGTGTAGAAAAAGCCGTTTTAGGTGCATCTTCCGGCTTCATAGGGATTTGGTGAAATCCAGAAGCAAGGTCGAATACGGAGAAGTATTTTGCTCCTCCTAATTGGTCTAATATTTCATTAATGTTTGGAAGAGGGTATGCATCAGGAACGGTTTTTTCGTTTAAATCCCTGAAGTCAATTACCATTCTCCATAAGAGTTCCCCATTGGGTCCTGGTTTTTTGGAGACGATCCAAATAGGTGAATTGTAGGGTGATAATGATGGCTTTATAATGTCGTTTGCTAGTAAATTCTTTACCTGTTTGTCTATTTCCTTCTTATGTACAGGAGGGAAGCGATATTGTTTAGTATTTACAGGCACTGGGTCCATTGTCTGGATCCCATGCTGGATAGCGTTTGTATGGCCTAACTTCTCGTCTGGTAGATGGAAGAGGTCATGGTATTTACATAAAATTCCTTGGACATGAAGTTTTTCCTCCGGATTCATATGTTCCGTTGAAATTAATTTGAACACTTGTTCCATTCTTGATGCAAGTTTTTCAGAAATTGTTGATACTTCCTCACCCGACGCCATAGTTAGAGACTCTTGAAATTTTAAGGGAAGGGTTGTTTCGGCGTAATGCCCTGGGGATGAGAGCGAGTGTACCTTCGCGGGTACCTCTGAATGATGGATCGACAGATCCTGGGGAAAGAGGGGCTTGATTTTCGTTAGGGTTGGGATAGGAGTGACGCGTTCAGACGTCTTAGTCTCTTTCGGTCGTCTTTGTTTGAGTTCTGGAATCACAATTTCAAATTCTTCCAATTCAACAGTAGGCATAGTGATCGTTGTGTCCATTTCATTAGAATTTATAACTTGTAGGTACGCTTTGCCGTCCTGATTACGGACAAGAGCATTCCCTGCATGAATTCCAGTGCCTAAATCTAATCTAGGTAAATATCCTTCTTTTATGTCTGAATTTGATATATTTATAAAACAGACTGTTTTTGATCTGGCGGGTAATACGAGTTGATCTCTATTTACAAACGGAATAGAGTTTCCTTTGAACTCCAACTGTTTCTTTGAATAATGGATTGAAGCACTCTGCTTTATAAAGAATTCAGTTCCTAGTATTCCGTGTGGTTTGATTGGGAAATCATTTTCAACTACATGAAACGTGACGTTGTTGCCCAATAGTGTTATGGTTATTGTTCCAAGGGTGTAGACGAGGTCTTTAGCGATGCCTCTTAATTGCAACCTGTTGGTTGGTATTTATATCTCGAGGTTGTTTTATTGTTTGAATTTTCAATAGATTGACTTCAGAACCGGTGTCAATCATTAATTCTGGGGCCATTATAAAATCCGGTGATTGAATAATTACGGACGGGGCTTCTTTGACGGCATTCACCCATGCGGTAGCGATTCTAGTTTTGTTATTCCCGATCCCGCTTGTATTGTTATCGGACGCGTTGCTGCTTGGCCCGTTCCACGGTACGCGTCCGCTGTTGACCGTAGGGGCAGAGCGTTTCCCGAGTCTCGTTCCTGGGCGGTTCCAGGGTTTCCCTCATTGCGATTGAATATTCGTTTCCTACATTCAGAGATTAAATGTCCGGGCTTTTTGCAGTATGCACAGATACGCAATTCTGTAGGTCTTGAGGGGGGAGGTCGGGTTTTGTCCCAGTAAGGGGGCAAAGGGTTAGATGCCTGATTACCATATCCTGCAACGCGATTTGGAGGATACCTTTCGAAAGGTTGTGGAGCGGTATCTTGATTACTTCTGCAGGTCCGCGCATCGTGTCCTGTTTTATTACAGAGTTGACACGTTAATTTCGGGGCCTTTTGTTCTGAAAACCTTTGTCGATCCCTGTCGATTTTCTTATCCACGAGTACAGCTAACTCAAAAGCTTCATCGAGCGTTTCGAAGTTATGTTGGAGAAATCTTGTTCGTATATGTGGAGGAAGGCCATCCACAAACGAGTCTAACGTCAAACGATCTAGATCCTCGGGGTGATTCCGTGCAAAGTCGCGATAGTATTCTTTGTCCTCTTCCAAAATAGCGAATCGGAGATCCTTGAGGCGTGAGATGTAATCTAATATGTGTTCGTTGGTTCCCTTGATGACGTTGGCGAGTTCTCCGCGATAGTGGTCCGACGTTTTCGCAGGGGAGAAGGTACGTTTAAGTTGTTTTATCAAATCATTTACGGAGTCAAAGACCCGATCCTCAACCGCCAAGTACGCATGGTCTTGCAGCTTATTCGTCAACAACCTCGCTAGCTGAGGTTCAGCATGCGAGGGAACCAGAGCCTTAGCCCTATTGCAGGCTCTCGCGAATTGTAAAATGGACATGTTCTGACCGTTAAATTTTGGGACTGTTTCTATGGCGTCCTTTAATTTTATCTGGGGCGATGGACCCTGGTCCGGAATATTATTACTATTCAATGCCTCAGGAGTTTTATTGAAATTCAACACCGGTTTTCTATCAAAACGGGAGGAACCCGGTGTGGAAAAATTATTTGTATCTAGCGGGGGTGCAAGAAGTTTCTTTATCATTGCTTCGATACTCTGTATTTTATCGGAAAGACCCTTAAACGTGGGTTCGGACGGTCCGGTGCCTACGCCCGTATGCGTTTTAGTTTCAGGGTTTTCCGCAAATCTCGTGTGCAAATTGTCGATTTCGGCTCGTTTCTCACGTAATTTTTGTAATTGTTCCATTATTTCGGCGGTTGCGATTTCTATAGCACTTTTGGAAGATCCCGCGTCTTGGTCTATCACGCGGGGGTCGTCGATATCGCCGTGTTCGGACATTTTAAATTTAGTAAAATCTGTTATCTTAGGGTGTTTTAGGAGGTTTCCTATGTTTGAGCGTCCGGCAGTAGCTACTCAAAATCTATGGTATTCTCTACCCGGGTAGTTTATATCAAATCTGTTATAATTTTTCCTTATTCGACGGCAATGCTCTGTGCACGCGGCACGACTGTTAATAGGATGTAATTTAAACAGAAGGTTTTTGCAACAAGGGCATTCAGGGAATGTATCGTTAGGTTGGTGGTAGTGCACTTGATATATGTCGTCCACCTCCACCGGATTTGAATTAAAACAGTTTAGGCAAATTTTTCTCCCTTCCGTGGTCGTTGCTACGCCTCCAGAAACACAAATCAATTTATTTGAGTCTGATAATACGGCCCGTAGTCTGCGGCTTGGGTAATATAACGTGTTTTGATTTTGACGGGTATCGCTCATGTTAGATGTCGACTTTAATTCCTATTCGAAAGGAAATACCATTCGGTGCACTTGGCACAATTGGTTGCAGGACGTATTCGTAACAGAAAGTTAATGCACCGCGGGCAATTAGGGAATGTATGGGGCGTATTTAAAAAATGGATTTGATACGTTATCACCGTATTTGTTGGGTCTCGTAGGGAATAGTCTAAGCAAATTTCGTCGTCTTCGTTATTTGCTACAATGGTCCCGGAAACACAGACCATCCACTGTATGGACGCCGTCGAATTTTGAAATTGGCGGCTCCTGTAGGCTGGTTTCCACGGACTAACGTATTCTGTGTACATGCTTAATAGGCAATTGTGGGTACCGTTTGTTAGGGAATTTATTCCTATCGACAGTTGACGCGAATCTAAAATCCAGCACTCTGAGGTTTTGAGGGACTCAGGCGCGAATATTAAATTCGTCACACTGAGGGTTTGAGAGGAACTTAGGCGCGAATATTAAATTCGTCACCCTGAGGGTTTGAGAGGAACTTAGGCGCGAATATTAAATCCGTCACGCTGAGAATTTCTGGAGGTGATCAGGCGCGAATATTAAATTCGTCACACTGAGGGTTTGAGAGGAACTTAGGCGCGAATATTAAATTCGTCACACTGAGGGTTTGAGAGGAACTTAGGCGCGAATATTAAATTCGTCACACTGAGGGTTTGAGAGGAACTTAGGCGCGAATATTAAATCCGTCACACTGCGAATTTGGAAGGAACTTAGGCGCGAATATTAAATCCGTCACGCTGAGAATTTCTGGAGGTGATCAGGCGCGAATATTAAATCCGTCACTCAAATCGACCAGGGAAGGTAAATACACACTTGGTGAACACCCGTTATGGCACTTCGTATTTGGTTTGGTTCTGGTAATAGGATTTACCGTTGCATTCGTGCAAAAGAAACCACGCTTAGTTTTTCTATGGATTTGCACGGTTCGTACAGCAATGTGTTTATAAATACTGGAAGCGCTCTCGCGAATCAGCTGTCGCGGCAGCTTGGTTTCGTTGGGAATCTTTATGACTCGAGGATACACACAATAATTCAAAACGTGGTTGAAAACAAAGCGGTTTATTAGCCTTGTTAAAGCGTTTATAACAATGCGTGGGGTTTGAGTGTTAACACATAACATTTATATAAATCACAATATGAAAATATGAATATGAAGTTCATAAATATAACCAAATGAAATTATATAAAGATATTAAGCGTAGATAAATGTAAATGATCGCAATAAGCTTTAGAATATAATATATTGAGAAATATGATATGAATAGTAATAAAAATATATATATATATATAGAAAGTATTTAACGAAATATTAAATAAACGCAATAAGCAATGGATGGAATAAACGTTATTAATATAAAGAAATATGAGAAAATATGATATAGAAAGCAATAAGCGTTACGTATGCGGAGAATTATGAATGAGGGTGATATTCCTTAATAATAGCAATTATAATGACTTACAATGGTTGGTGAGTTGATCACTGATTTTAATCTTTAACACCGGTAGTTTGCACTTTTGAATAGCACTTTGTCAAAAGAGTAACGATGAAAGAGGACCCGGCCTCTCAGGACTTCGTATTTATGTACTTTCACAGGAGTATTGCGGGGGTACGCGCAGTAAAGACCTTGACACATTTCGGAATAATACGCAGTAGGACTTCCAGGGTTTTTATAAACGGTATGGCTATTAATAGACATATTTGTGTCACGTACGCCAAATATGCGTCGTAATTAGGTTTCTGGGGTTTTTATAACTGTAAAAGGAGATACTCAACTCATCGGATGGATTTCGGGTATTTTATAGGAAAGGGGTTAGAGTGGTTTGGACTCTGAGAGACGTAGAGAGGGGATTGAGACGTGGTCTCGATTTAAGAGGGATTTGTAACGAGGGACTTGTTTGAATTCGTTTTAGAGGGAATGATTCGTGCCTTGTAGGACGAATAGGCGAAGAGGGTTTTGTAACGATCATCTCGTGATGGGGACCACTAAGGTACATCAGCGAGGTGGAGGTTGTATTGATCATCTTGTGTTGGTGACCGCTAAGGTGTAACATCAAGGTGATCGGTGATTGAGGAGATGGGGTAGGAGCTGAGTTTGATAGACTTTGGTGGAGTGATTTTGAGGTTTATGAATGCAATTTGGAATAGGAACGCGCGAAAAATCGTGGGACGTCACAAAAGTCTATACAAAATTATGCTGTTTAGCAATTAGTTTTTGCATAAGTTTTAGTATTCAATTTTACGACCCACGATATTTTTTGGTCATATGAGGCAATTCTTCTAAGGCAGTCATTTAGGCCGGTATCAAAATAACTTTTTTCTTTTTAGCACATTTTAATAAAAGCTTGTCTTTAAAAAATTTTTTATGATAATTTATTATCATAAAACTGTCGAAAACCTTAAAATTTGGTGAAGCACCACGGGGGTTGACCTCGTTACGGGGTACCAGACGGCATTTCTTTGACAGGCGTCGCGAGACAATCACCATGTATATCACTTATAATCCGGTCGTAGACATGAAAATATTGTATTGTCATCGGAACTACGTAAGTGTGCAAAATTTCAATTCGATCGGACATGTGGAAGTGGGTCAAAATTAGCTTACAAGATTTCATTTTCACAAAATAACTAACGAATGAACTTACAAGTGAAGCTAATAATAAAAGCTTGAACATAAAAATAAAAGCTTGCAAAAGTGATCTATTTTTTCCAGTTGCATAACAGTTTCTCCCTCGCTAAGCATTGAATCCGCGGTGCTAGAGTACGACTGCTGCTTAAAAGACTGCGCAGATCGGTCGCAAATCGGTAGGGGCGTCGGGATGCTCTTGTATGGAATACAGTTTAGCTGCAATATTATAAACATAATAGTATGTATATACACTGAACAAAACACGCAAAATTCATGAAGAATACGAGATGGAGTATGTATGTGAAATCACATTGACCACATATAACTATAAATAAATTATAATAAAAAAATAAATTTAAAGACAAGCATTTTTTATTAAAATGCACTAAAAAAGAAAAAATAATTTTGATACTTGTTGCACGTTTTTTTCCACTCGATTGCAAGCAGTCTAATTCCTCAATTCAAAGTCTGTCCTGAGATCTAACCAGATTAAAAGTCAATACAAAATTATGCTGTTTAGCAATTAGTTTTTGCATAAGTTTTAGTATTCAATTTTACGACCCACGATATTTTTTGGTCATATGAGGCAATTCTTCTAAGGCAGTCATTTAGGCCGGTATCAAAATAACTTTTTTCTTTTTAGCACATTTTAATAAAAGCTTGTCTTTAAAAAATTTTTTATGATAATTTATTATCATAAAACTGTCGAAAACCTTAAAATTTGGTGAAGCACCACGGGGGTTGACCTCGTTACGGGGTACCAGACGGCATTTCTTTGACAGGCGTCGCGAGACAATCACCATGTATATCACTTATAATCCGGTCGTAGACATGAAAATATTGTATTGTCATCGGAACTACGTAAGTGTGCAAAATTTCAATTCGATCGGACATGTGGAAGTGGGTCAAAATTAGCTTACAAGATTTCATTTTCACAAAATAACTAACGAATGAACTTACAAGTGAAGCTAATAATAAAAGCTTGAACATAAAAATAAAAGCTTGCAAAAGTGATCTATTTTTTCCAGTTGCATAACAGTTTCTCCCTCGCTAAGCATTGAATCCGCGGTGCTAGAGTACGACTGCTGCTTAAAAGCATACAACATTTTAAATTGTGGTCTGCCAGATTAGTCCGATGTGGTGATTTTGCCATCTTCATTGTAGAGAATAATTTTTCGCAGCAGTACGTGGACCCGAACATTGCCAATACATTAAGAAATGTGCGGTATAAATGTGGATACATGCTTCGATCAATGTTTTTGTAAAAATCTAAAATATTTTTTGTGTCAACAAATCTTTTCCGCATTACTGGATCTGATCTTAAACTTTTCAAATCGGACTGCAATTGCACCCAAATTATGTAACGCAGATTGATACCGATCAAATTCGGTATCCTGTGTGACTAGGGATTTTAATTTTGGGAAGTGGCTGAGATCTTTTATCTCTAATTCTGATTTCCACATTTCAATTTTTTTCTTAAATTCTTGAATGAAAGTATAATAGTGGTAAATAGCTTGGGTTTCCCCTTGTAGCTGATTGTTTAATTTGTTTAAGTGGTCTGTCACATCTGAAAAAAATCCCAAGTCACACAGCCAATCTGCATTACATAATTCGGGTGCGGAATATCCTTCCATGTCCAAAAAAAGAGAAATGGCATCTCGGACGTGGAAAAATCTGTCTAATGTATTTCCGCGGCTAAGCCACCGCACATCCGTATAAGTAGTAAGGCTATGAGAGTTCTAACCCATGGGGCAATGAGGGGGGTGCGGGGACGG
This sequence comes from Andrena haemorrhoa, assembly GCA_910592295.1. Classification (NCBI taxonomy): domain Eukaryota; kingdom Metazoa; phylum Arthropoda; class Insecta; order Hymenoptera; family Andrenidae; genus Andrena; species Andrena haemorrhoa. The sequence goes on from OU342942.1 coordinate 20,144,149, forward strand.
AGGAAGTGTTGGCGCGCGGGGAGCGCGGCGGAGGGAAACGATGGCGCGGGGCCTGCGGGGAGAGGAAGACCGGTTGCGCGCGCATGAGCCGCGGAGTGGGGAAGCCGCGATGATGGAGGGGATCACTCCGGGCCGAGCTGCCGCGGAGACCTCTCCACATCGGACCCACCGCTGGAAATTTCCGCGGAGGGAGAGGCCCACCCCCAAAGTCTTTTTCAGACCTTGGCCCACCCCCGAAATATTTTCAGACCTGGCCGAGGGAGGGAATGACCCCCAAATATTTTTTTTTCAAACCATTATGAAGCTGAAATTGTTTAATACTTTATCGGATGATGTCGGACAATGTCGGGAAAGATCGGCGTTTTTACACACCACGTATTTGGAGGAGGGAAAGAGACAGAGCATTATTTTAAAGCTAAACGTATTTGGAGGAGGGAAAGAGACAGAGCATTATTTTAAAGCTAAAATTCGGAGGAGGGAAAGAGAGAGCATTAATATTTTCACAGCACTATTTGTTCCGCCGAAAGTCACTGAGGCTACTGAGCGATTGATTGAATAGCATCCAGAGATTGGCTTAAATAGGGACACAATTGTTTTCCCCCACCACCACATTTTATTCTAAAGCTACCAATTTTTTTTTTCAAAATGATTTTCAATCTTAACATCGCAGCATATCGCGCGATCGCATGTAATTTGACTCCTGTAGAGCAGCCGCGCGGGATGACGTCATTTGGTGGCGTGAAGAACGAAATATAATTATGCGGTGTCAGCAGAATTTCGAAACGTCGAATCTTAAAATTAGGTAGTGAGGAGAGAAGGAGGATGATGGGTAAATAAAATTGACAAATAATATACGTTTAAGAAATTTTATTTAAAATTAAAAGAATATAATTTAACATTTTTTCCTACGAGCATCAGCTAAAATATCATTGATTGCGCATGCTAACAGTTCGCAATCTACATGATAATCCTCGTCGTAATGTTCGCTATCACATATGATTTTAGCTACACGACGCGCATCTAATGTTTCACAGGCAACATCGCTCTGTTGCAACACATTAACAAAAGTTTCAAATTTTGTCCTTACATCGTATACAGTTTGATGAAGCCGCGCATACACATAGCTGACACACGGCTCAAGATTTAATAAAATTGTTACTGTATCTGGTTTGAAATACAGTGGCTTATCATGTAGCGTCATCCTTACAATCGGAGAATTATAAATCTCACAAAAATCCATCATTAATTTATCTATCTGCATCGAAGGTGATCCAGGTAATCGTGAACGTTCTTCAATGGCCGTACGACTGTTGCATAGCGCATGCCATGTATACGATGGTAACGTGAGATATATCCCACGATTGTCGCCGAGAACAATTTCTACATCGATCGTAGGCCGTACGCTGATACCAATTTCCAAATATTTGCTGCCCATGGATGTTAATGCGTATCTTCTGACCATGATACGCGATGTTCGACGCGGGCTAAGAGAACAATCAAAACTATGAAATTGTCCGCTCGTATTAGGTATAAACATAAAAAAATTTTGAGAAGATGTGAAAATTAAGCCTTACCAATAAACTGTATTCTCCCCACACTGAGCCACGCCATCATCTCGCACGATCGGAACGTAATAATTCATACGTCCAACGTTTGCTTCAGCACTGGTACTGCACATTTTTTCAGTGCACTATTTGTTCCGCCGAAACTCACTGAGGCTACTGAGCGATTGATTGAATAGCATTCCAGAGATTGGCTTAAATAGAGGTGCAATTGCTTCCCCCACCACCACAATTTATTTCAAAGCTATCAATTTTCCATAATGTTTTTTCAATCTTAAAGTCGCAGCATGTAACTTGAGCCCCATCCTCAAGGATAAAAGTCTCGACACGTGTCGAATGTAATATGATACTTTTGGGAACGTCGAATCTTCGATTTATGCGGAATCAGCAGAAATTATTGCATCAGATGATGTTGCGCGCCAATTCGTCATACGCGTGAATCATAGAAACAATTATGCTGTATCGACAGAAACTAAACTGTATAGAACCATGTTGGAACGGATCACCGTTTTTTTTGCATGCAATGCATCCGAGGGAGAAGGTACACCGAAAGAGTTAGACAGAGATACCAAATCGTGGTATCAGTCATAAAAGCGCGGTCTAAACCATACGAAGCCTCATATCGTTGCAACGTGTTGCGAGGAAAAGATATTACATTCCATTTATTATCATGGATAAATTCGTGCAAGTAGAACGCCAATTATTGGATCAATCTGCACGATTGATTTCGCCGGAAGAGTACCTCGCGTGGGAAGAACGGTGCAACGAGTGTATCGAATCGTTGGAAGAACACAGCCGCGTAAAACGTCCTCGATTATCGATTGGTGTTCGGCAATCGCTGGTTGCGCGAATCGCGCAGCTCGAAGGACTCAAATATTCGCTGCGCGGTTGTTTCGTGCGTGAAGGTGCCGGACATTCAAGCACAGGACTTTTGTGGCGCGAAATAGACACTGCGTTCGATACCCGCGTGTTAACTGGTGCCGTGCTAAATTCGAACTATATCGAGCCGCGCAACTTCCTACAAGATGCGGGGACCATTGTGTTGGAGCATGTGCGGGGTGCTTTGAGGAAACATCGAAACCTCAAAGTGAACACTGTATTTAACGGTGAATTTGTGGCAGGTGACAAGCATGCTTGTAAAAGCATAAATACCCGAAACTGCGAACTCTTCCGCACATCCGATCTACAGGAGTGGTACCAGCGATGCGTCATCGAACCCACCCTGGCATCGTTGGAAGAGTTCCAGGAACGCGACAGCGGATGGGCATTGACGAGAATCATGAATCTGACCGTCAATGTCAACAAGCACAATCCGCTGCGCGCGGGGTGCCACTACAAGTTGCCGCGGGAATTGTTGCTGAAGAGAGCGACAATTAGCGTGCAATCCACAGACAATGCATGTTTCGCGTGGGCAGTGGTCGCCGCTCTCCATCCTGCGGAAAGATACACCGATCGCCCAAGTTCATACCCCGACTATGCTTCCGTATTAAATCTCCAGGGCTTTGATTTTCCAATGTCCCTGGAGCAAATTGGGAAGTTTGAGGGGTTGAACGACATCTCAATCAACATCTATAGTTTCACCGAGGAGATGAAAAAGGGACCGACGGTCTTTCCGCTGCGTCTCACCAGCCGCAAGAGGGATCGGCACGTGAACCTGCTCTACACACCGAATCACGAGCACGGTGATGTAGGGCACTTTGTGCTAATCAAGGACTTGTCCCGGCTGGTGAGCACGCAGTTAACCCGGCACAATGGCAAGAAATTCATCTGTGATCGGTACGTATATAAACTTGCGAAATGTTGAAATGTCTCGCGAAACATATTAAATATAAAAAAAAATTTTTTGGTTTTTACAGATGTATGCACTACTTTGGATCTGTCGAGAAGTTGGAGGCCCATGCCGTGGATTGCGGGAAAATGAATGATTGCGCCATCCTACTGCCCAGCGAAGGCAACAATCACCTCAGTTTCTGCAACCACGGTAGGAAGGAGCGGCTCCCCTTCGTGGTGTACGCCGATTTGGAGTGCATCATCGAAAAAACGGATGATAGTCACCAAATTGGTGATGTAAATAATAAATTATATATGTACCAGCACCATAAAGTGCATAGCATTGCATATTATATGCATTGTTCGTACGATACATCGCTATCGATGTATCGATGTCGCCGCGACGCGGATTGTGTTTCTTGGTTCGCAGACGAACTCAAAAATTTTGCAAACTTCGCCAAATCCATTCTGGCAAATAATATTCCAATGTTAGATTTAACTGCCGAACAGTGGACGACATTTCGCAATGCAACACATTGCCATATTTGCGAAGAACCATTCGAAGCTGTCGATATACGAGTTCGTGATCACTGCCATCTATCCGGACGGTTTAGAGGTCCAGCACATTCGGAGTGCAATTTAAATTATAAAAATTCATTTTACATCCCCATAGTTTTCCATAATTTATCCGGCTATGATTCCCATTTTATTATCGCGGAAATAGCTACCGCTTTTGAAGGTCACGTTGATGTGTTGCCTATAACCAAAGAAAAATATATTTCTTTCACAAAAAATGTTGAAGATACGGCTGAATCAGACTCGCGAAATTGTATTAAATTACGTTTCATCGATTCGTACAAATTTCTCAATACTAGTCTCGACAAATTAGCATCTTTTCTTAGCGCAGATCAATTAAAAATTTTAAAATCCAAATTTGAAACATTATCCACCGAGGATTTCAATTTATTGACGCGAAAGGGTGTCTTTCCATATGAATACCTCGATTGCGTGAACAAGTTGCAGGATCCGTGCTTACCACCGCGCGAGTCATTCTACAGTTCCTTAACGGGTGAGACGGTATCCGAGACCGATTACGCACATGCCGAGACAGTCTGGCTAATAATGTATTGTATGTATATATATATTAACTGAATTATAAATGGTTGAAATAATGTGTAAAAATAAAAAATGTTCGCACATTTACATATATGTATCATTGTATTTATTGAACCATGTATTATTATTTTACAATACATTATTTTTATTTATCCATGAATTGTGTAATTTATCAAACCCCAGCCACTTGACATACACCTTATCCCCCTTCCTACGCAACACTTTATCCACTAGATATACATCAGGATCGATGACGCGTTGCAGGTCGTGTTCGTAGAATCCTCCGGCAACAGGTTTTCCACAGGAATCGATGAGCAGATACGTCGCGGGATTAGTTGTCTGTACTTTGGCTATCTTGAACACCTCCGTTGTCCAATTCGGCGTATAGCCTTTATCGAATATGGTTTTAAATTTGCTCACGCGCACAAACTCGCCCAATTTGAATCTCGTGGGAGCAGCGATCTTTATGTTGCTGTATACGGTGGCTAGCAGCTTCTCGGCGATCGCAGGGGTAACATCGCAAGGACGCATTCCGATGGTTCTATGTTTTCGTGCGTTATAATCTGCAAGTAGACTTGGTAGCGCATCAGTCCATCTATAGGTTCCATTCAGCGTAAACAGTTTCCACATATTGTTCTTCAAAGTTCGATTGAAACGTTCTACGACGGAGGCCTTCATCACCGAATACGTCGAATAATGATTAATGTCATGCTTCGTCAAGAGTTTCTGCACATCGGCGTTGTAAAATTCTTTTCCTTGATCGGTTTGCAAATTTTTTGGATATCGATCTCTAAATATCTTTGCAAACGCTTTAGTCACCTCAGCACCACTTTTAGGTTTGAGCGGTACCGCCCATGCATATTTGCTCAGCACATCGTTGATGGTGAGTATGTAGTGGTAACCCTGGTTGAATCGCGAGTATGGACGCATTTCTACAATGTCAGCTTGCCACAGATCATCGTATCCATGCACTATGACGCGCCTCCGTGGGAAATGTCTTCGGGCTGGAGCGTGCAATTCCTCAATGAGTTGTCGCTTCTTGCGGCCATGGTTTTCTTTACTCTTGGATTTCGATAATGGCTGCATGTTTGATCGTATAGGTGTCTTTGACACGAATGATGCGATAATTATCGTGTACGTGCATTATGTGCCGAGGAAATTCTGGACAAGTTCAATCGTCTCGCATGATTCTCCTTCGCAGCGCTGCTGTGGGATAGAATTCGACGCCTGCGATATCTTTTGAACGCTGTTTTGCAGCGTCATCATATCTCTCTGAAACACGACCAGCTTCCTCTCTAATTCTTCCTGCTGCTCTCTCAAAAGTTTAATGCTCTTTTCCATGTATAGTATCTTGCGTGATTTTGCATCAAAGTCCGCACCAGCCACGCAAAGAGCGTTATCTCGCATGTAATTTCGGAGCACACTGTTCCATTTGTAATAGTCCATTCTAGCTGCTCCACTCTTCTCGAGCGATACCCCAAATTTGTTGATCGACATCTCGATGCATACAGTGCAAATCATCGACGTGCGGTTTAATTTATAATGAGGCCTTCCTCGCGGAGTTCCTCGATAATCGATAGAATCTCGTTGTCATGCGAGTTGTTACCCGCCTGACGCGACGCTTCCAGCAAACGGAATCGGTCCAACAGCTCGTTGGGATCGTCCCAGGGCACGTAATCGATCTTGCTATCGTTTACCACAATGGCTCGTGGTGTTGTTAGACCTTTCCCAGCCTTACTGGTTGATACACGGGGGAGTAGTGGTGCAATTACATTTTTATATTTGTATCCCTTATTGCCCAATATGGGATTTTGAGCGTTATGAACACGTCTGTAGGCATTCGTCGTCAGCAGTATGCTTTTGTATTTTTGTTTATCGGCATCGGTGTATATAGCATCATCGGGAATTCTCTTGAAAATCAGTTCGTAAAGGCCGGGTGTTCCTCCGTATTTTACACCATCTATGATTATATTATCAGCCTTGTCTATATCGAAAGCCTTATCCCCAAGCATCGTTCCACTATTGTCAAAGTATACACCGTATACATAGTCCATTGCTGTATCCCTATCACCACTTAGGATTGCACTCATGTATTTTTGCCCCAGCGGACCGAAATGGCTGCGAATCGTTTTTTGTCCCTCGGATGTCTGGAGTTGCTGTCTAATAGATGTTGCAAACGACTCATCGGGACTAGATTCGAAAACGTCTTCATCATTGGTTGTGAGCGATTGTACACCCAGAAATGTATTTATTGGTGTGGGAGGAACGGGTGAATCGTTTGATGCGACATTCTGTCGTTTCCGCTTCGATTGAATTGGTGTGGAGGATACAAGTGATTTTTCCAATGACATGTATGGTTTCCTCTTTCTCTTGCGTGATGTGTTCCCTCTCGACTCGATTTTTGTTTTAGGCGTTAATGTTTCATTCCCTTCGATGTCTGTGCTCATCAGCGGTGACGTGTCAGCATCCACCGCTGCGGTATTTTCAACTATATGTTTTAAGGATTCGACAACAGGTTTAAAGTATCTCTCCAACGCGATATCTTCCTCCATCTTGCCAGTTTTCAAAGCCTGATGTTTCTTGCGAATGGCTTCACTGGTTTTTGCAATTTCCTTCGCTATTCTCTCGCGATCCTTAATCTCCAGAGTATCGATGTCGATCATCGTCATTGTACCGTAGACGTTGCTTTCCCGCCGACGTGTTGATGACAATTGACCATCTCACGGTATCGCAAACTCGTTAAATCCCTTTCTATAACGTCCATTGGACATCGCGCTATCCTTGTCTATTACCACGAAACCATACTCCCGCTGCCAACAATTACGACACAAAGCACTGAAATCCTCGTAAGACATGTCGGTGTTTACATGATCGTTGTACACATGTTTCAAGTTGGTACCATCCTGCTTAAACAGAATCAGCAGATTCGCATTGTCGCGTATAAGATGTATGGGAATCTTTGCATACATCTGACAGAGATAGAAGCAGTCGACGTTCGAGTGGCGCCCCATTGCAAAGTATTCCCTTATCGTATCTTGCTTGTCGCATGCCACATCATCAAAGATAAAAATGGAATTCGGAAGCGATTCGCTCGGTGGGATGACGTCACTGTTCTTCGAAAACGTAAAGTAGCCAATTTCATCTATCGGAGTCAATAAATTCTCCAAATATTGGTATTTCGGCTGTTGCAACGACTTGGAATACACGTACACGTTCTCGAAGCGAACGCCGTGAGGACTTTCCAACAAGCTCACCAGCACGTTGGTCTTTCCACAATTTGATGGACCGCAAATGAGGGAACGGATAGTGTTTGGCAGCATGTTACCATGTCTGCGTCTTGTTTTTTTCGGGGACATCATTTGCGATTTATCGTCAAAATATGTCACGCGTATCGCCACAGGTTGCCGCACGAATCGCATCCTCTCCGCGAACCATGAAAAAAGATTTTGATACGTCGAAGCGGTGACGCGCTCTATTTATAGGCCCGCGCCGAAGCAAACCAGCTCAGTATTCAAAATGCTTCTGATCCTGTCGGATAATTGCGATATTCGAGACCTAACCTCTGAGCAGTTGCAATATATACCAAAGATTATTCTACTCCGCGAGTTTGACAGACACATTGATCATTTGTGGGACAGACTCCCCGAGCATATAAAAGCTGATTCTGAGGTTCGACAGTATCGTCGGTGCTTGGAACATTATAATCGCCCTTGGCAGCGAACGCATATCGACGGTCCAGCACCACTGATTAAAATCTGTGGCGAATGTCGCCGACGAGAGTAAAGAAAAGTTGTGGTTTGTTAAATCGGGCAATAAACGCGCTACCTATAGAATTACATATCCCGGGATACCAGTTTTGCGGTCCAGGAACTCATCTGGCAAAACGATTGGCTAGAGGTGATCAAGGCATAAATCCGTTGGATGCAGCGTGTCGCGAACACGATATTGCGTATTCCCGCAGCAACGATCTCAGTGAAAGGCACGCGGCAGATAACGTACTCGCTGACAAAGCGCGAAAACGCATCGTTGCGCGAGACTCGACTCTGGGTGAAAGAGGTGCTGCTACAGCTGTTTGGGCGGCTATGAAGGCCAAGACGAAAATCGGAATGGGGATGAAAACAAAATCCCGCAAAAGGACTCCAAAGAGAGCGTCGCAAAAGCGGATTCTTCCGGTGGCAAAACGGGGTGGTATATTACCACTTCTCCCGCTGCTAGGTGTTCTCGGATCATTGGCCGGCGGAGCGGCGGCGATCGCCAAGGCGGTCAACGATAATAAGACGGTGAAGCGTCAGCTACAGGAAATGCAACGTCATAATCGCTCCATGGAAGGTCGCGGACTTTATCTCACACCATACAAGCGCGGACAGGGAATATCGAAACGAGAAAAAAAACGTCGAAAAGACATTAAAAATGCCTGTGGGCGTAACTACCGACAAGCAATTGGAGGATTTGGCAAAACGTATGCGTATTCCATTCTTTAGAGGTGTTTTTATGCGCAACGCGCTACCAGCTGGAGGAGTGCATCGAAACGAGAGCGGTATCGTAAATTTGGACAATGTCGAGGGGTCGGGGACTCATTGGGTGGCATATGCGAAGAGAGGGTGTCGAGCTGTATATTTCGACAGCTTTGGCAATCTTCGACCGCCCAAGGAATTGGTGCAATATCTAGATAAAGATGCTGTAAAAATCGAATACAATCGAACGTCTTATCAGAAGTATGATCAGAGCAATTGTGGACAACTATGTCTACGCTTTCTACAAACGATCGGCACCAAATTTAAGGGTTGACTTCCAACCGCTATGATTCAGTACTAGTCGAGTCGTGCAGCTTGGAATATGTCGTTAACATTCACTCTAACCGGCAAGAGTAGCACCCTCGCGGTGAGCTATTTTCCACCCATAGATTTCAGTGATGATGATTACGAGCTTGGTCTAACCACCTTTGAAACTTATCATACAATACCGAACATCGACTCGAGCAACGATAAATTCTACTTCGTCGTAAACTATGACACCAACAGCAGCGTTGACGCCGACCATAAATACATTACGATTCCCCACGGCTCCTACGAACTAGACGCCATAGCCAAGTATTTGAAGCAGCGATTACTCGAGCGATATCCTCAAAATCTCGGTGGTACCGATGCCCACGATGTTGGCGACAACGATGTGTATCCAATAGTGTTGCGCCCCAACAACAACACCATGAAAAGTGAGCTGTATTGTCGGTTCGCTGTAGACTTTACAATGCCCAATAACATTGGATCGCTACTGGGATTCTCGACAAATCGGGTATTAGACCCGGGACAGTGGCACGAATCGGACAATCCAATTAATATCATGAATGTAAACATTATTCGCATAGAATGTAGCGTGACCGCTGGCGCGTACAATAATGGAAAGCGCGTACATACGATACATGAATTTTCTCCGAGAGTCCCGCCAGGATATAAGATATCGGAAACGCCCGCACAGATCATTTACCTTCCAATCACCGCACGGGTCATTACGGATCTAACGATACGCGTTGTGGATCAAGACGGACAGTTGCTCGATTTTCAAGGTGAAGAGATTACCATCAGACTGCACATACGACGACGACGACGATAATACACGTGGTGCGAACGAATGAGATGCTTGTTTTGAACGATTTCAGAAACACGTTTCTTCCAAGCAGAATTGTTTGTAACAACAACAACAACAACAACAACAGCAGCAGCTCTGATTACGCTAAAAAGAAGAGGCTCAGTGCTGTGAACATTGCTTTTTTGAAATCGCTGGGATTCATTGTACGGATTTAAGTTGAAAAATGGCTGACATTCTAAGCATTGGAGGGAAGCCGACGTTTGATGATCGCATCGTCAAGCTTGAGACACATACATACAACCCATACGTCAACACAACGTTTGGACACAGCGATGAGATAAGAATACCTATACAGCAGCAGGATTTATACACATTGCCGTGTGAAAGTTTCCTCTACGTGGAGGGGAAATTGACGATAAATAAGCCAAATGATCCATTAACGGTGATGTTGGGAAATAATTGCATGGCGTTCATATTTGATGAGATTCGATATGAGCTGAATGGCGTGGAGATTGATCGTAACAGAAACGTTGGAATAACTAGCACGCTTAAAAACTATGTATCGATGACATCTGATGAGGACAAGAATATGGAGAATGCTGGATGGGGCTTGAAACGGCATGATGAGCTAATAGTGAAAAATCATTTCAATTTTTGCATCCCGCTCAAATATTTGCTGGGATTTTGCGCGGACTACAAACGCATAGTTATTAATGCGCGTCACGAATTGATTTTAATACGATCGCGCAACGATAACAATTCTCTAATAGGATCACCAACGTTGGAACCAGAAATTGAATTACTTAAAGTACAATGGCGGATGCCTCATGTGACGCTGAACGATGTTAATAAGCTATCGTTGCTACATGCTTTGGAAAGTGGACAAAACCTGAGCATTAGTTTTCGCTCCTGGGATCTGTACGAGTATTCTCTCTTACAGAGCACAACCAAGCATTCCTGGGTCGTGAAGGCAGCTGCACAGCTGGAGAAGCCGCGATACATTATCTTTGCTCTACAGACTGCTCGAAAGAATGTGATGACCGAAGATGTTACTCGGTTCAATTTGGTCCCCTCGTGGTGATTGATTGCTCGCGACAAAATGAGTCGATCAAGAATAGCACCGTGGACGTGCGCATAGAATTTGTTGTGCCCTGCGTGATGGCTCGCAAGGCTGGTAGGGGATCTGGCGTAATCGTGGGCTCGGGAGTGATTAAAGGATGAAAATCCACCGGGTGAACTACACCATACGTGTTTAATATTCAAAGACTAAGTCTTTATTCAAAAACAACTAAACTAGACTGAGGTGTACAAGTAGGTTTAAGCCGTGTTACCCAGTCGAGGGTCGGATCTCCAGTCTGCCGATTTGCGGCGGCAAATCGGTTTTTGTTTCGCTATTGGGCGTGGGCCCCCCGCTTCGCGGCGCCGTATGTGGTCACCTTGAAGCGCTCGCAATTCCGCTGATTTTGTAGATTCGCGCTTTGCCTCGCAATTGATTTGGCTTAGGAACGTCTCCAACGTTCTAGGGTAATATAATATGTATAACGTGTATAGTACGTGTGCTTGGGCGTTGCCTGGACACAACACCCCCCCCCCCCCCCCCTTGGTGAGGAAAAGCCATAGCTTTTCCAACTGCCGATGATAAACTATCATAGGGAAATCCCAAAACTCGTAATGGTTGGATTGATTATCATCGACTTACATGAGATTTTTCTTAAACTAGATTATAATTGTAGTTCGATAAAACGCGAATATAATATTTATATAATATAATATTTATTTATATAATATTTCAAAGAGAGTTGGTGGAAGACGTTTCTCCCTTACTAACTATTTTGATTATGGCTTCGGGTTTTTGTGTGGTTTTGTCGTGACTTGAGTCGTCTGTTGTACAGTGTTGTGGTGTTCTTGCTTTGAAGCGTACAATGCATTTGTAGAGTGTAAGGATACATAATGTAATTGTTATAAACCCCGTTATTGAGGATAGTGTGAAGAAGCTATAGTGATACTCGGTTGGTATTATCTCGGGTTTTTCTAAATCGTTTTGTAAGTGTCACGTCCCGCGACGTAGAGTCTACCATTAACTAACCCTTTAATTCAATTATATTTACTATTTCGTACTTTGGAATATTATAACCACCTCATATATAATATATTGCCAATAAGGGATTGTAATCCGTAATCTACGATAAGAAGAATCAAGTTAAGAATCAACGAGCAGATATGATGAACAGGAGACACAGCGCAAAGGAGGTAGCCACACACTAACTAGCCACACACCAGTTAGCAAAACGCGCACACTAAGGGGACCAGTGGACGACAGCTGATGGGTCAGAGGCCCCTTCTGCCACCGGAGTCGACACCTTCACGAAGCTGCGCTCCTGATCATCGCCAGAAATTTGCCCTCCCATTATTTCCCGTAATTCGAGCTCCAATACGGAACCGATGTATATTAACTTCAATCCCTAGTATGTGGGCTGTATGAAACTAATCATACAGTGCACATCGAAAACCCAATAGCGTAGACACCTAAATAAATGAATTTAAATAAGAATTTAACTATCGGCGCTGCTGAGGGTTTCATATAACGATAGAAATACGTCTTAAGTCACGCAGAAGACACCGAAATAGGCGCGCAATAGCTCAAATTCTGCGGTAAACAAAACTCTCGGATGGCCCGTAGGAATGAATTCTTCAGGTGGATCCCACGGTAGATGATTGGAAGATTTCATCTCCCACCTATGATTTGTCATGTGACAAATCCTAGAGAAGGAGTGACCAATTGCCCTATAAAAAGGGACTGGCCACCTGCAGAGCTCATTAACATAATAATTACCGGAACCAAGTTAAAATATTCGCTTCAGTGTCCACGTTTTATTTTCTACCTATTACATTAACTTTAAAGGTGTAAAAGTTGTAAGTGAAGTTTTTTTTATTATTAATAAAAGTGATAAAATCATATTTAACGTGTTTCAAGTGTTTTACCAGCCTTCCTAAGCTTTTGGGCATTCGAAGTGTTTATTAATGAGTTACCGTAGAAATGAGAATAAAGAAATTCAGATTCTCCTCTGTTGAAAGCGTCATTGGCGAGCAGTCAGCTGCCCACTATGTCACTAGATACTAGAGATCAATCTGTATACGCGGTCAATTCAATACTAATAGATCCATAAATTTCACAAAAAAAATGAATAATTAACGAACTATGGTTTGAGCTGATTCTTTAGAATCACTGGCGCGCAGACAGCTGCCCACCAGTGTCCTCTGGAGTTCAAGCGTAAACCGAGTTCCATTTGAATAAAACTAAAAGATTCAATTAATTCTCAGATGCCCAAAAGCAATCGAGCCGGGCGAAAAGTACAATTAAGACGATTGAACTATAATCATAAGTGCGCCCCGGCTACAGAATCTTTGTTGGGAGTTTGCCTAACTCCCGTAATAACAACCATCGAACAACTACAGGGCAAAATAATCTGCACTGGACCGTGGGTTCAACCCATAATCAACCCCACACCAGAAATAAGCGGGATTTCGATCGCTCCCATCCCCTGGCGACTCATCGAGTCATAAATAAGTAAGTATGTTCAATAATTCGCGTAAAAATCGTTCTCAACTATCCCAGAGCGTTAAGTCCCAGGATTAGCTCAAAAGTGGATAAAAATATAAACTCCCTAAAAATCGCGCCCCAAGTAGGACATAGGGACGTAACAGTAAGTCTTCTAATTTTTTGCTAACTTTATTTAATTCTTCCGGGTGTTTGATTATCCTTTTAAGTTCGAAGTTGGTGTTTCGGTATGAATTTACAGTGGTTTGTGGAAGCGTAATTTCATCTAGTGACAAATTGTATCCAGGTAAGTAGTTCCATGTTTTTTCTATTCTGTATTGCTTACCAGTTTCTATTGTGAATTCGGCGGTAGTGATTGTACATTTATTTCTTATCGTTATGATACCAGAGTCCTTAATACTATACATGTTTGTGTTTTTATCGTCGCAGGTTACTGCTAGTTGTATTTGTTTCGGCGCGATATAAATCCATGTGCCCGGTTGTTGTAATTCTATCAGGATCGTGTGGTTTAGTGTCATGATTCGTATTTTACAATTGTTTGGTTTTTGTGTCAATTTTGTGTACAACTGTACTTCGCAAGGTCCGTATGGTATTGCTTTGAACATTGGGTGATTAGAGGTACAGAGATATAGATCGTTTATAATTTTACATTCTGCTAGGTCTTGTTTACTTAGTTGTATGTAATCTTGCACTGAAGTGTCAAGTACTACGTATGAGTCGAGGGGTTCTATATATGCGTAGAACGAGTCGTTTACTTTTGTAGGTACCGGGTGTACCTTGCTCAATTTGAATTTCTTCGCGTTCAACAATGGGATGTCTAGTACTACGGTAATGGATTTAGTATCCGAAAATGCGGAGAGGGTTAGGATATCATACAGAACGTGCATGTTTTCTAATTTTATTCCGATAGGGAAGTCTAATCCTTTCGGAATATATGGGAGTGCTGAAGTGAGGTATGTTATGATTTGAGCTGGTGGTATTAATCGTGGGATAAGGATCCCTTTCTTTATATCCATTATGAATTCTAACAGGTCCTGTGCGTCGTGCAATAGTGTTTCCGCGACGCTATTTATTAATATGAGGTGTTTGTCTAATGTCTCTTGAAATCTAGTAATGTCAGTTGACTGTTGTAGTTGATATTGAATTTGCCAAGTCGCGTTTAAGAGCGTTTTTTCGTTGTCTTGTACGTTATGTATAGTCTCGTTGAGAAGTTCGGCGTTGGCTCTAACGGTTTGCATTTGTCCTTTATTATATTTTTTAGTCTGTTTTCCTGTCCCTTTAAAAGGTCTATTTGGTCGTTGATTTTCTTTCTATCTTCGGAATCCATTAGTCCGAAGAGTGATTTGCCTATGTAACCTAATCCGTCTATTAATCCGCGGCGCTGTTTTTGTGCTGAGCCTATAGTTTGCTGGACGTAGGTAAGGAGTTTAGCAACGCGGTCTAGCTCGTCTCGAATTTTCGTACCGAACGTTTTGCAGAATTTTTGTAAGTTATCGGTAGAAGGTGTTTTACATTGAGCAAGTATGTCATATAGTGCAGCTTGGAGGGTCGCTTCACGTCGGTATATATAGGATATGTCTATGTGTAATATTAACTTCCAGCTATTTCGATAAATCTGTAGGTCGCCTAGGTTTTCGAAGTAAATGCCGGGGTGGTCTTGAAATTCTTTTATAGCGAAGTCTGTGTCGAGGGGTGTCCCTCCTACGAATAGTGTCGTCGTTTGTAGGACGGTAATCCTGTAAAATATAATGTCGAGGTGTAGTTGGCGTTTTGCTTTATTAGTCGAGAAGTTTTTCGTCGCGCGAGTGCAGTGCGCGCTCGAGATAAAATTTTGCTAACGTGGACAAGTAGTCCCTTCTTATATGAACTTAGGTTGAAGTGGGAGACGAGGTGCGTGGGGCTCGATTTTCTCGGTCGCCTCCTATTTCGTTGTGGTACTGGTACCGTGGAAGATGTCGTTCCTAGTGCTATTCCCTCGCGATGTCGCGCTATTTATGTTGGTGCGTTTAGTGCTAGTTTTTTTTGTGTGTATGCGTGGAGTTTGTGTTTTTTCTTAAACCGTTTGTTTTTATTTCTTAGAGCTCGCTGTACCCTGCCCCGCCGAGGTTTGTGAATATTTTATATCGGCGCGCGGTGCGCGAATACCGCGCGCAACGTCGGCGTTTCCTCGCCGAGTGCGAGGAGTGGTACGGGTCGGAGGATATTTGGGGGATACGGGCACTTTTCGGTGAGTATTGGGTGTTTTGTTGGTTAGGTGTTATTTTTTCATAATATAGTTTAGGATTCTATATTTTAGTCGTTTCGCGTTTGGTTATTGTTCCAGAACGCCATGGTGATCTTCCGGCGAGTTCCTCTCGGCGGCCGAGGCTATGGGCCCTATATGAGGCCGCTCTTGCTCGTTTTCCAGTGACATGATTTTAATAATTTTTTATATTTTTCTGTTTGATTTTCCTCCTTTTGTTTGCCGTATAAATCCGTTTTCTTGCTTCTAATAACTGTTGTGTATCTTTACTCTCCTGCATTACTGTGACCGTTTCCCTATTCCTGTCCTATTCTATAAAATGTTTAAGGCGGTTCGCGTGTACGCGAACCGTTCGTCGTCCCTTATTTATGGTATAATTATTATTATCATGCGTGTCCTGGATCGCGTAGGGGCCTATCCATGCGGGTGTTAGTTTTTTTGATCGTCCGCGTCTCAGTGTCTCGTCGTGCAGTAGCACTTGATCTCCAACTTTAAAGGATCTGTCCGCCGTCTTCTTATCGTACTACGTTTTTGATTTTTCTTTATTTTTTTCTATAGTCTCGCGGGCGATGTCGTTGGCCGACCGTAACCTCTCACGCAGCTCTTCTGCGTATTTGTCGTAGGTATACGTTAGCTGGGGTGGTTGTCTTAATGAAGTCGGTAAGATAGCTTGCCTTCCGAAGACAAGTTCGTACGGCGTGTAGCCCGAGGTCGTATGAGTTTGAATTTTGTCGATTTTTAATAACTTACAAACATTTTTAAAGACTTGGCTCAGAAAATTAGTTCCTTGATCAGTTAGCACTCGTTGTGGTATGCCGTATTCGCAAACTATTTTGGTGACAAATTCTTTTGCTACTGTGTTTGCTTCTTGATTTTCGAGGGGTATGGCTTTACTGAATTTGGTTAGTAGGTCTTGAAACGTTAATATGTATTTGTTTCCGTTGTCTGTCTCGGGTAAGGGCCATACTATGTCGAGTGCACATTTCTCGAACGGTTCTGTGGGGGTATCTGTGATTATCATCGGAGCTTTGGCTACTCTTGATAGCTTATTTTTCTGGCATTTTTCGCACTTGGAAATATATTTCTCTACTTCTTGCCTCATACCTGGCCACGAGTGTTTTAATTTTATTCGTTCCATGGTTCTTTTTATGCCTAGATGTCCACCCAGAGGTGTGTCGTGGAATTCGCGTAGCAATCGAAGTTTTTCGTCTTCCGTATATGTTGTATCGCTCAATTCTCCGTCTGTTCGGGACTCGTGCTTTTAGCTGGTACTTTCGCTGGCGCCGGCTACTGTTTCGCGGTCGATCTTTTGTTTCGCTCCTCGCGTTATCGCGAATATTCTGCTGAGGGCGTCAGCGTTCTTATTAGTATTCCCGGTCTTATACTCTATGCTATAGTCGTATTCTGCTAATTTCAATTTCCACCTCATTAGTCTAGACCCAGGGTCCTTCACGTTAAAAAGTCAAGTAAGTGGCTTGTGGTCTGTTACGATTTTGAATTTGGTGCCGTATAGGTATGGTCTGAAATGTTGCGTTGCCCATACGATGGCTAACAATTCCTTTTCGATTGTACTGTAATTCTCTTCCGCCTTGTTCAATACCCTGCTCGCGTATGCTATCGGCAGCTCTTGTCCTATTTTCCCTTGCGATAGTACTGCTCCTATCGCTTTTCCGGAAGCGTCCGTTGTTAGAACAAATGGTTTCGAGAAATCTGGATATTGCAATATCGGTGCTGTCGTTAATTTTTCCTTTAGAATCTCGAGGGCTTCCTGCTCCTCCGCGGTCCATCTGAATGTTTGGTCTTTCTTTAACAGTCGTGTCAATGGTTTCGCGATTTGTGAGAAATTATCTATGAATCTCCTGTAATATCCGGCTAAACCTAGGAAGGATTGCACGTCTTTAACTCCTTTGGGTATTGGGAAGTTTCGGACAGCATCTAATTTTGACGGGTCGAGTTTGATGCCGTTTTCGGTTATTACGTGTCCTAAGTATATGGTTTCCTTGCGTAGGAATTCGCACTTGTTGGGTTGAAGTTTTAGGCCACTCTCTTGTATGCGTTTGAACACGAGTTCTAGTCGCTCTTGGTGTTCTTTTAACGAGCGTCCGTAGACGACTATGTCGTCTAAATACACGAAACATTTTATTCCTTGTAGGCCCGACAGCGCGGTATTCATTAATCTTTGAAACGTCGCGGGGGCGTTTTTGAGCCCGAATGGCATTCTATTATACTCAAAATGGCCGTACGGCGTCGAGAATGCGGTTTTTTCGCGGTCTTCCTTTTTCATGGCGATGTTTTCATGGATTTTTATTTGATGGAATCCTGACGCTAAATCTAGAGTTGAAAAGTATTTTGCTCCGCCTAATTGGTCTAGAATGTCTGTTATGTTGGGTAGGGGGTATGAATCGCCTATCGTCGCGTCGTTTACTTTCCTGAAATCTACCACTACTCTTAGCCTGCGTTTACCTGTAGCATCTGGTTTTTTCGGGACTACTAGCAGGGGAGCGTTCCATTGGCTGATGCTTGGTCTAATTATTCCTTCTTTTACCATCTCTTGAACCTGTCTATCCACTTCCTCCGTATGCGCTTGGGGCAATCTCTACGGTTTCACGTATATAGGTTTGGTACCTTGGGTTAGGGTAATTGAATGTTCCGCCTTTGTGGAGTATCCTAGTTTGTCTCCTTCTAATCCGAATATTTCGTTATATTTTTCGCAAAGCCCTAGTAAGCTGTTTTTTTCTTCGCTATTTAGTTGTTCGGTCCTGAGGTTTTCGCGCAAGACTTGCATCCTATTTCTCCCGTGTACAGCGTGTACCATATATGTCGGCGCGTCGCGCTCTTTATCGCAGATTGCGTCCATCGGGTCAATGTCATCGCTCGTCAGTGTTTCTAACGTCACAGTCGGCGTACTGATAAGGACTTCGTCCGCTGTGGTGTTCATTATGCTTAGTACGCATTTACCGTCATTGCCTACCGTTAATGAATTTCCTATGAACACTCCTGGCTTAATAGATTGTCCTTCTACTATTCCTTCCCCTTTACTCGTCGTTCTGGCTAAGAGAATCGTTTCTGATCGCGGTTTTAATGTTACGTTTCCTCCTCCGGAGTAAGGGAACCGTATTCCGTACAATTCTATTCCTTGATTTGCCCGAATGCATACGTCGTGCTTGGTCATAAAATCTTGTCCTACGATTCCGTCTGCTTCTAACGGAAAGTCGTCTCTGACTAATCGGCAAGGGTGTGTTATTAATTTATTCCCGACTTTTATGTTTAACTGTATTAGACATAGCGTCTTGATTTCCATTGGAGCTATTCCTCGCAGGGACACTATTTCGTCTTGGGCTTGGACGTCGCCCAACACCTTTCCTATCTTTATTAACGTGATGTCGGCACCGGTGTCGACTAGCATGTTTGCTTTTTCCTCTATTAGTTCCGGCGCCGAGATTTCAATGGTATTCTCTATCTTGGAAGTCACTACTAGATTCGCTCGGTATGAATCCACTCTGGCTCCTGCGTTAGTTTGTCTATCGTCGGTTGTTCCGCGGCTCGCGTTCGGGTAATCTCGATTTCCGCCAGACGATTCTCGGTTCGAGTTTCTATTAAAATTCTGTCTAGAGTCGTCGCGCCTGTAATTAGTATTTGTATAGCGCGGTCTATATTCTCGCTCGTTTGCCCTTTCTCTGGCCCTGCATTCTCTGATTTGGTGCCCCGGTTTTTTACAATAGTGGCAGACTACCGTGGCGTGATGAACTTCCCTTTTTATGTGCGTCGTCGGTTGCGTCGGATAGTTTATTCGCGGCATGCTTAGTCGCGTATAGCAATTCCTCGCTAGATGTCCTAATTTATTACAGCGTTCGCAACGCGGTACGTTTGACCCTTCTCTTCTTTTGGGCTGATCATCGGACTTCCTAAAGTTCCGTGAGGTACTTAGACCCATTGCTTGTTCTTCCTCTATTGCTGCTGCTATAGCTGCATTTAATGTCGCATAGTTTCGAGACCTTATAATCGTCCTTAATTTTACGTTCAATCCGAGGGTGAAAACATCTAAAGCGCGTTCTTGTACCGATCCTACTAACGCGTCATTTACTTCGTTGCTGTTCCCTGGCTTTACCGATAGCTCGGATAATTCTCCTGCTAATTCCTCTACTCTACACGCGAATAGTTTTACACTCTCGCCATCTCGTTGATGACAGGCGTGAAACTCCGCTCCGACTGCTCCTATTGACCTTTTGTCCAACAAATAATGACGTTAAGATATCCTTTAATTTATCGAAACTCTCTATTTCCTTGTATTCTAGTACCTTGGCTGCCTTGCCTTTTATTTTCGTTCCTATTACTGTTCTCAAGAAACGCGGTAACTCGCCCGCGGGGACAAACTCTGAGGCGCTTGCATAAGATTTCAGAAATTCTGCAAGTTCGTCTGACGATTTTCCTACGAATTTGTCGACTAACGACAATGCGGTAGATAATTTTTTTACGTCTGGTGCTAGTCCGGGGGGGTTAGCGCCGTCAAGCAACGACATTTCTTGTTCCTTCGAATTTACTCCGTCCAACAAACTAAAATCCGCTAATTCTCTATTTGGTGTTACGAAATTTTCCGGGGACGATTCTGCGCTTGAATCGTCGTTCTTCCTAACGTTTAATTCTAACGGCGGCGGTCGAAGTGTGTGACGAGACGGTCTTGGATGGTCTATAGAAGGTAGAAGGTCTAGTTCTTCTTGTACGAAGGTTAACTTTTTATTGAAAAACGATTCGAATGATCTCGACAAGATTCTTTGACCCGGGAGTTTGAGTTGATTCGCGCGTTCGTCTTCTATAGACATGCATGTACCGTTTCTGAATTTCTTTAGGACTCTGGTTTACAATATTTACGTTCGCGTTTTCTGTTTCGGACTCGGTATGAGTTTCATTTACTCACAATGCTGCTCGCAACCACATGTCGTCAGCTCGGTCGGACGTCCTCTCGTACGTGAACCAACGGCGGTGATTAGGTGAAACTGGACCCAGCAAGGTCGATCCGTACAGCTGTTTGCTGCGTGCTCCGACGGCTGCTTCCCACGTACGGCTCTCCGTCCGTCCTTCAGGTGCGGCTCCTACACGTTCCTCTGTCTCCAAGTCCTCTCGTGCGCCTCGGTCCTCGGATCCGTGACGTCCTCGTAGGTGGATTTGGTGTTTTGTAAATGGTTGATTCGCCCGTTCACTCACAAGTCGATTTTACTCGTTGTTAGGCTCGTCGTCGTTCGGACTGCGTCGAACGTCTTCTCAAAGGCCGTTCCTTGGTCCTCTGTGCTACCTCGTTAGCGACGATAGCCTAACCCGCCTATGTGACTGCGATGTCCCAATAATCTTGTCAGAAAGAGTTCACTCTCAGACGATGTCGAGTAATTGGTTGCGTCAAGGCTTGGTAAAAATGTTACGATGCAATTTTGTTGTGCTCTGCGTGATGGCTCGCAAGGCTGGTAGGGGATCTGGCGTAATCGTGGGCTCGGGAGTGATTAAAGGATGAAAATCCACCGGGTGAACTACACCATACGTGTTTAATATTCAAAGACTAAGTCTTTATTCAATACAACTAAACTAGACTGAGGTGTACAAGTAGGTTTAAGCCGTGTTACCCAGTCGAGGGTCGGATCTCCAGTCTGCCGATTTGCGGGGGCAAATCGGTTTTTGTTTCGCTATTGGGCGTGGGCCCCCCGCTACGCGGCGCCGTATGTGGTCACCTTGAAGCGCTCGCAATTCCGCTGATTTTGTAGATTCGCGCTTTGCCTCGCAACTGATTTGGCTTAGGAACGTCTCGAACGTTCTAGGGTAATATAATATGTATAACGTGTATAGTACGTGTGCTTGGGCGTTGCCTGGACACAACAAATTCGACTGCAAAGAGAATGTGCCTGCAAATACTACAGCCTACTGTCTGATTCTGCACGATCGGGTGGTTGAATACAATCCGCTGACAAACGTGGTGCGCAAAATCAATTAAATTGCCACGCTACTTGCCCGCCCTCTCCTGTGCCAAATTCGTACAAAATTTCATCGTGAAAATCGAGATGCTTTACGAGAAAGATCGCATTCTCCAGTCTATCTTGGAAGCGAACGGACCATTACATTGTACCGATAATGGCTGTACCAACATCTGTTGACCTGCAAGGGTTCATCGTTGATAGAAGATTTATTGTGAAGGAAGTGGCAGTCCTACGAAAGGGAACAATTCTCTCGCACTATATTTTTGGGAGTTCAATGCCGCAATATCTCCTCACAAAATCTGACAAATCGAGCATCCGGTGGTTGGTGGCAAAACATCATGGACTACGGTGGGAAGATGGAGACGTTCCATACAGTATGGCTAAACAGCTAATTACGAAAGCTGTAGCTGATGCTATCGATGAAGAAGATGACACATCCCATATCGTATACGTTAAAGGGCTGCAGAAACGCGACTGGCTTGCGGAATTCCTCGATGAAAATACGAGAGCGGACGTGGTCATTGAGACACTCGATATTGACTACGAGGATATCAAATCTCTAAATAAGCTAAATGTAGTTAATACTCTGCGATGTGGTAGACACGCAAAGCATTGTGCTTTGCAAAATGTATTTAAAATATTTAACTGGTGGTCTAAACACCAGAGAGAAATGCGTAAATAAATATAATCAATTTTTTAATGCATAAATGTTTTTTCTTCACTCTCCCCAACCCAACCTCCTAAATATAATGTACGCTAGATTAAGTCGATGGTTACAATTATGTAGAAGTGGTTCAATACACATTCGATACACGTTAAAAGTGGTACGTTAGATATTCAATACACGTTCAAAGTGGTACGATAGATGATCAATATACGTTCAAAGTGGTATGATTGATGTTCAATACACGTTCAAAGTGGTACGATTGATGTTCAATACACGTTCAAAGTGGATCGATAGATGATCGATACACGTTCAAAGTGTTTCGATAGATGATCAATATATGTTCAAAGTGGTACGATTGATGTTCAATATACGTTCAAAGTGGATCGATAGATGATCGATACACGTTCAAAGTGGTTCGATAGATGATCGATATACGTTCAAAGTGGTTCGATAGATGATCAATATATGTTCAAAGTGGTACGATTGGTGTTCAATATACGTTCAAAGTGGTACGATTGATGTTCAATACACGTTAAAAGTGGTACGTTAGATATTCAATACACGTTCAAAGTGGTACGATAGATGATCAATATACGTTCAAAGTGGTATGATTGATGTTCAATACACGTTCAAAGTGGTACGATTGATGTTCAATACACGTTCAAAGTGGATCGATAGATGATCGATACACGTTCAAAGTGTTTCGATAGATGATCAATATATGTTCAAAGTGGTACGATTGATGTTCAATATACGTTCAAAGTGGATCGATAGATGATCGATACACGTTCAAAGTGGTTCGATAGATGATCGATATACGTTCAAAGTGGTTCGATAGATGATCAATATATGTTCAAAGTGGTACGATTGGTGTTCAATATACGTTCAAAGTGGTACGATTGATGTTCAATACACGTTAAAAGTGGTACGTTAGATATTCAATACACGTTCAAAGTGGTACGATAGATGATCAATATACGTTCAAAGTGGTATGATTGATGTTCAATACACGTTCAAAGTGGTACGATTGATGTTCAATACACGTTCAAAGTGGATCGATAGATGATCGATACACGTTCAAAGTGTTTCGATAGATGATCAATATATGTTCAAAGTGGTACGATTGATGTTCAATATACGTTCAAAGTGGATCGATAGATGATCGATACACGTTCAAAGTGGTTCGATAGATGATCGATATACGTTCAAAGTGGTTCGATAGATGATCAATATATGTTCAAAGTGGTACGATTGGTGTTCAATATACGTTCAAAGTGGTACGATTGATGTTCAATACACGTTCAAAGTGGTACGATAGATGATCAATATACGTTCAAAGTGGTATGATTGATGTTCAATACACGTTCAAAGTGGTACGATTGATGTTCAATACACGTTCAAAGTGGATCGATAGATGATCGATACACGTTCAAAGTGGTTCGATAGATGATCAATATATGTTCAAAGTGGTACGTTAGATGTTCGATACGCGATCAAAGTGGTACGATAGATGTTTGATAGATGTGTCCAAGAAAGAAGGGGAAGCGGTTTGGTTCAAGCAAATGATGAGTGCGATGAAGATGATAAATGCACTGAGGATGGGCAGTGAATAATTCGAAGAAGATGCACTGAGGATGGGCAGTGAATAATTCGAAGAAGATGCATGGGAGGAAATGATTGTCAGCGAAAATGCAGGTGAAGAACAAAGGCATCCTACTTTTGCAAAGCTTTGCAACTTTAGGCATGGGCCTACAGGCGAGAGCCTGGAGATGCTACGAGACCATTTGCTCTTCAATTGTGACAGCGAGCTGTCACAATTTTTAACGTTTCTGTTACGGTCAACATTGTGCGTTTTTGAACATGGGCTACTATCGGCCCGCCATTTTCATGTGGCAAGAGTGGTGTTTCTAAGCGAACGATAGCAGCTGCTAGCGTTCGTGATTTAGGCTAAGACTTAGGGTTACTTAGAATTAAGATAGATTTAATTATAGTCGTTAAGATTTGAAGAACGTTCACGGTCACTTGTATTTACAATATTCACAATATAACACTTTGTTTTACAAATTAACATTGAACATTAACTGATTTATTCACTACTACGCGAAAGTCCGCGTAAAGAAAAGTAAAGTCGTATAGTTCGAAAACGCTCTGGAACGTTCCAGAATAAGTGGAGCACGCGTGGTACAGTACGTTATTGTCCAGTCAACGATTCGCGAGAGAAGAACGATCGCGGAGATGGATCGGGCCGGTTCGCCGAATTCCGTGACGTCAGCACCCCACCCAACAGCTGATCGTCCCGAGCGGGAAAGGTAAGACAAGTGTCTAATTAAGTGGGGTGCGCGCCAACAGATGGCTGGCCCGATCTCACCATCGCGATCGTGCATACCGCGATTTGGATGCGTCAACAACATTTAAACCGCGCGCGGCGCAGCCGCGCGCCCATGGCCTGTGGCCGTTTGGGCCAATCCCAAACAAGTGGCAAGATGACCAGGAGGTATGTATTTAATACTCACCACTGTTTCATGAATTTTGATGTTTATTATGTTTTTTTTTAATATGTTAATCTTATATCATCGATTGTTGTGTTCTAGAACTCGCCACCCACATCACCATCGTGGTCGCCACTGCCATCTCCCGTTTGGTCGGCAGATTAGGGCTCGCCGCAGCCGTCGCCGCCTTCAGTGGTATGTAATACTTTGCATTGTTTCATGCGTTTCATGTTTAATATGTTTAATGTATCAATATTATATAGATGTTTGTATGTTCTAGGGCTCGCCGCAGTCACCGCCGCGGTCGCCTTCGCCATCGCCGCCTCCACCGTCGCTCCCACCCCAATAGGTTTTTTTATTTTGTATTTGTTTTTTAATTTTCTTTATATTTATTATTATATATTTATATTCATTTTTATTTATATATTTATATTCATTTTTTTTATATTCAGTTTTATATTTTATATTTTTATATTTATTCTTTTTTTTTATATTCATTTTTTATATTTTATATTTTATATTTTATATTTATATTCATTTTATATTTTATATTTATATTCATTTTGTTTTATATATTCATATTCATTTTTATATTTTATATTTTTATATTTATATTCATTTTTTTTATATATTTATATTCATTTTTTATATTTTGTTATTTTATATTTATATTCATTTTTTTATATTCATTTTTATATTTTATATTTTTATATGTCACGTCCCGGGTGAGGTCTTTCAGGAACGATGACTATGGGGAAGGAGAAAGACAGGCGCGAATCTAAAATCCAGCACTCTGAGGTTTTGAGGGACTCAGGCGCGAATCTAAAATCCAGCACGCTGAGGGTTAAAGGAACTTAGGCGCGAATGTTAAATTCGTCACACTAAGGGTTTGGAAGGAACTTAGGCGCGAATGTTAAATTCATCACACTGAGGGTTTGAAAGGGATTTAGGCGCGAATGTTAAATTCGTCACACTGAGGGTTTGAAAGGAACTTAGGCGCGAATGTTAAATTCGTCACACTGAGGGTTTGAAAGGGATTTAGGCGCGAATGTTAAATTCGTCACACTGCGAATTTGGAAGGAATTTAGGCGCGAATATTAAATCCGTCACGCTGAGAGTTTCTGGAGGTGATCAGGCGCGAATATTAAATTCGTCACTCAAATCGACCAGGGAAGGTAAATGTACACTTGGTGAACACCCGTTATGGCACTTCGTATTTGGTTTGGTTCTGGTAATAGGATTTACCGTTGCATTCGTGCAAAAGAAACCACGCTTAGTTTTTCTATGGATTTGCACGCTTCGTACAGCAATGTGTTTACAAATACTGGAAGCGCTCTCGCGAATCAGCTGTTGCGGCAGCTTGGTTTCGTTGGGAATCTTTATGACTTGAGGATACACACAATAATTCAAAACGTGGTTGAAAACAAAGCGGTTTATTAGCCTTGTTAAATCTTTTATGACATGCGTGAGGTTTGAGTGTTAACACATAACATTTATATAAATCACAATAAGAAAATATGAGTATGAGGTTCATAAATATAACCAAATGAAATTATATTAAGCGTAGATAAATGTGAATGATCGCAATAAGCTTTAGAATATAATGTATTGAGAAATATGATAAGAATAGTAATGAAAATATATATATATAGAAAAGTATTTAACGAAATATTAAATAAACGCAATAAGCAATAGGTGGAATAAACGTTATTAATATAAAGAAATATGAGTAAATATGATATAGAAAGCAATAAGCGTTAGTAAGAAATATAATAATGAAATCAATAAGCATTAACAATATAAAATGATATAGATGAGGATGATATGCCGTTGAACAATAAATGGTAATAATAATATTCGCTTACGGTAGTTGCCGTAGTACACTGATTTTAGGTTTATTAACACTTTTATAATATACTGTTAAGAGAAATGTAACAACGAAAGATAATCGAAGGAAGATCACTGATCAAAGAGGACCCGGCCTCGCAGGACCTCGTATTTATGTATTTCTACAGGAGCATTGCGGGGGTACGCGCGGTAAAGACCTTGACATATTTCGGGATAATACGCAGTAGGACTTCCAGGGTTTTTATAAACGGTGTGGCTATTAATAGACATATTTATGTCACGTACGCCAAATATGCGTCGTAATTAGGTTTCTGGGGTTTTTATAACCGTAAAAGGAGATACTCAACTCATCGGATGGATTTCGGGTATTTTATAGGAAAGGGGTTAGAGTGGCTTGGACTCTGTGAGACGTAGAGGGGGGATTGAGACGTGGTCTCGATTTAAGAGGGGTTTGTAACGAGGGACTTGTTTGAATTCGTTTTTGAGGGAATGATTCGTGCTTTGTAGGACGAATAGGCGAAGAGGGTTTTGTAACGATCATCTCGTGATGGGGACCACTAAGGTACATCAGCGAGGTGGACGTTGTATTGATCATCTCGTGATGGGGACCACTAAGGTACATCAGCGAGGTGGAGGTTGTGTTGATCATCTCGTGTTGGTGACCGCTAAGGTGCAACATCAAGGTGATCGGTGATTGAGGAGATGGGGTAGGAGCTGAGTTTGATAGACTGTGGTGGAGTGATTTTGAGGTTTACTAATGGAATTTGGAATATGAACGCGCGAAAAATCGTGGGACGTCACATATATTTATTCTTTTTTTATATTGTTATATTTATTCTTTTTTTTTATATTGTTATATTTATTCTTTTTTATATTTTTATATTTATTATTTTTTATATTTTTATATTTTTCCCTGTAACAATATATATATCTTAAACGTATATTATTTGTCAATTTTATTTACCCATCATCCTTCTCTCCTCGCCACCTAATTTTAAGATTCGACGTTTTCGAATTCTGCCGACGTTGCATAATTCTATTTCGTTCGAGCGTTCTTCGCGCCGTGAAAATGACGTCACCCTCCGCGGCTCCTCCAGAGGATTAAAATTACACGAGATCGCGCGAGACGCTGCGATGTTAAATCTTAATGCTCTCTCTTTCCCTCCTCCGAATTTTAGCTTTAAAATAATGCTCTGTCTCTTTCCCTCCTCCAAATACGTGGTGTGTAAAAACGCCGATCTTTCCCGACATTGTCCGACATCATCCGATAAAGTATTAAACAATTTCAGCTTCATAATGGTTTGAAAAAAAAATATTTGGGGGTCATTCCCTCCCTCGGCCAGGTCTAAAAATATTTCGGGGGTGGGCCAAGGTCTGAAAAAGACTTTGGGGGTGGGCCTCTCCTTCCGCGGAAATTTCCAGCGGTGGGTCCGATGTGGAGAGGTCTCCGCGGCAGCTCGGCCCGGAGTGATCCCCTCCATCATCGCGGCTGCCCCCACTCCGCGGCTCATGCGCGCGCAACCGGTCTTCCTCTCCCCGCAGGCCCCGCGTCAGTTAAGCGAGCCGCGCGTCCCGCATTTATGGTCGGTACCAGTAGCACCCCGTGTTTGAAAACAATGTCGACTGGTCTCGTTAACCGTGGTGATACACCCCTGTACGGAGAGATTTTTCAAATCTCGTATGTTTGTTTGATTTTTCAAATCTCGTTTACTTCCGATACACTAATAACTGTTTGCGCCACTAATTTGAAAAAGACTATCCTAGAATTGAGCTTATTTTGTAGGTAGCACTTCAAAGATTACTGTAACGAGGTTATAATGGTTGACCGCGGCACAAACTATTGTATATACAAACCATTCATAAGAATGTAATTAGTTACTTTGATTGCCACACACATAACTGGTTCCATCTCGATACTCTTTGCACATAAGTTTTGCTGATGTATTGTACAGTGCCTATAGCCGGAATGATCGGACAGAGCGTCCCGCGAGGGTCGCGGTTTATTGCCTTACCTCGCAGATGGTCAGTGGACAAGGTACCACCAGCCGACAGAACAATATACAGATTAACTCGGAGCGAAGGCATTCGAAATCCCTGAAAAAATCGGTACGTTGTCTATTGGCCCTTTTCAACATCTGGCAGCCAAATGTTTCCCGACGAACGCGTCGAAAACAGCCAATTATCTAGTTGTAAGCGAATAAATGAATTGTGTTTCGAAAAATACGAAATTGGCGGCTGTAAACGACAAAATGAATTTTTGCTTCCCTCCGGGCCGACTTTTCGCCTATAAGACGGAACAGTCCCGCTTTTCTTTCAGTGCTTCATGGTATGC
Organism: Andrena haemorrhoa; assembly: GCA_910592295.1. Lineage (NCBI taxonomy): Eukaryota > Metazoa > Arthropoda > Insecta > Hymenoptera > Andrenidae > Andrena > Andrena haemorrhoa. The sequence goes on from OU342942.1 coordinate 20,173,280, forward strand.
CAAGCGCGCGTTTATAAAGTCAAAATACCTAGCTGTCACCGGATAATCGGTCCTAAGTACACTGTGTAAAGTACAAAGTAGTAAGTGTGAAAAATATAGTGGAAATGGCGTCCACATCGAGACGAGAAGCTGCAGGTGCGCTGGTCGCTTTTAACAGGAAGTGGGAGGAAGCTTGGCTATTCACAGAGCATAGAGGTGGTGCAAAATGTCTTGTTTGTGGCACGACATTAACACGTGCAAAACAATTCAATTTGAAGCGGCACTACACTCGAAGTCATGCTAGTGCCTACAAACATTACACACGTGAGCAACGTCTTCAAAGAATTCATCTTTTAAAAGAACGAGCAATACAGGAGGAGGAAGACATCTCGGACAAAGGAAGTTACTTTACAATCTAAGAATCATTCTGTCCAATATTTACGCTCTGTTTCAAGGTATTATCTGGTGTTTACAATAATTTTAAACCTGATGGCATCCTTTCTTTAAATATGAGCAGTACAATTTCTTTACTTTCAAGGTAAAAACCAATATTCGGAGTTCAGCTTTTGATACTTAACCGGTTAACTGGCACGGCTTTTTTTACTATTCGTGCCCAAACTGGCAACATCGAAAAATTAAGTGAACCACACAAAATTTGGTATACAGGGGTTTTTTGAGTCGCTGAATCGACTCCGGGGGTTATTTTTTTCATCTGACACCCCCAACCCCTAAAATATAGGATTTAGGGGTGAGTTTTTTCAATTCTTTACTAAACCTTTTTTTATTTAAAAGCTTTTTAATTGTGAAGTAAGAGCTTACTTATAAAATTGAATACAGTAGGAATAATTTATAAAAATCCCCACAATTCGCTAGTCATTTTGGTTCGGCCATATTGAGTCTGCCATATTGAAATTTTAAATTCCAATGCCAAATTCAGATTCAGCGTCCACAACAACTATTACATACCAAGTTTCATTCAAATCGTTTGAAAATCAAAAAAGTTATTCCATTTGATCATATATGATACATAAGCAGAATTGGCCAGATTTTTTTTATCATGTATGGTACATTGCCAGTTAACCGGTTAATTTGTTTAATGCTGTTCCCATCTCTGGATTGATTCGAAAAAGTACCAGTCGATTTTCTGAATTCTTTCCTCTAAGTAAAATAAGAGTTTTAAAAAGATAAGGCGACTTTGAAAATCTCATTAAAACAATGAAGTTTGTAGCAATGTAGCCGCATTAAATAATTCCGAAATCACTCCGTCTTTTTTAAACATTTATTGTAGATATATTGTACAGAAAGAATTTCAATGAATTGGATTCATACTTTCTCCAAGTGAATCCAAGTGCGGTTACAATGCCCAATTGAAGATTAGAAGTTTAGCTCATATTATTATTATTATTATTTGTATTACAAATAAAAAGGGTTGTAAATTCTCGAAAAGAGCTCCCACCCCCTTTTAAATAACTGCAAATACAATATAGTATTTTGAAGCAGACAAAAAACATTGATAGTGAAATAATACAGTGTTGGATCATTTTGTTGAGATCGACGAAAGAAAGTGATCAATTTTTTAACGTGCAATAACCCCGTATCCCACTTCGCTTTTTACCAATTTTTTTCGATCATCAATCATTGTTTTAAGATTCATTATAATAATTTATTTTTTTGGTCGTAGGAAAATACATTTAATAATACGGCCACTAGTATAAAAGGACTTGATTCCTCATATAGAATCGCCCTTCAGATAGCCCAAACATCTCGTCCATATAAAGATGGGGAGTTCGTTAAAAAGTGCTTATTGGCAACAACCAATGGAAATGCGGAGGACCAGCACAAATATGAAGATATCCACCTATCGCGGATGACGGTTATGCGGCGGATAAACGACATGGCGATAGATGTAACGAGCCAGTTACGGGAGTTGGCAGAAACTTTCGTTGCATATAGTTTAGCGTTAGATGAGTCGACAGACATATCCGGCACCGCGCAAATGTCAATTTTTATTCGTGGGGTCAATGAAAATTTATTCGTAACTGAGGAACTGCTAGATTTTTCTTCGCTAAAAGGAACCACGACAGGGGAGGATATTTTGTCGTGTGTGGAGGAGGCGGTAAACAATTTAAATTTAGATTGGACTAAATTAGTATCCGTCACCACAGATGGTGCCCCATCAATGACTGGGAAACACATAGGTTTCATTGGTCGCCTTCGAAGAAAACTAAAAAATCTAGCAGTTCCTCAGGAAATTACCGCAATACACTGTGCAATACACCAACAAAATTTATGTGGAAATAGTATCGAGATGGAGCATGTAATGTCTGTAGTTTTAAAAATCACTAATCATATCCGAATGAACAGTTTGAGACGGCGCCAATTTAAGTCATTCTTGAAAGATTTGCACTCTGACTATGGTGAAATACCATTATATACGGATGTGCGGTGGCTTAGCCGCGGAAATACATTAGACAGAATTTTCCACGTCCGAGATGCCATTTCTCTTTTTTTGGACATGGAAGGATATTCCGCACCCGAATTATGTAATGCAGATTGGCTGTGTGACTTGGGATTTTTTTCAGATGTGACAGACCACTTAAACAAATTAAACAAACAGCTACAAGGGGAAACCCAAGCTATTTACCACTATTATACTTTCATTCAAGAATTTAAGAAAAAAATTGAAATGTGGAAATCAGAATTAGAGATAAAAGATCTCAGCCACTTCCCAAAATTAAAATCCCTAGTCACACAGGATACCGAATTTGATCGGTATCAATCTGCGTTACATAATTTGGGTGCAATTGCAGTCCGATTTGAAAAGTTTAAGATCAGATCCAGTAATGCGGAAAAGATTTGTTGACACAAAAAATATTTTAGATTTTTACAAAAACATTGATCGAAGCATGTATCCACATTTATACCGCACATTTCTTAATGTATTGGCAATGTTCGGGTCCACGTACTGCTGCGAAAAATTATTCTCTACAATGAAGATGGCAAAATCACCACATCGGACTAATCTGGCAGACCACAATTTAAAATGTTGTATGCTTTTAAGCAGCAGTCGTACTCTAGCACCGCGGATTCAATGCTTAGCGAGGGAGAAACTGTTATGCAACTGGAAAAAATAGATCACTTTTGCAAGCTTTTATTTTTATGTTCAAGCTTTTATTATTAGCTTCACTTGTAAGTTCATTCGTTAGTTATTTTGTGAAAATGAAATCTTGTAAGCTAATTTTGACCCACTTCCACATGTCCGATCGAATTGAAATTTTGCACACTTACGTAGTTCCGATGACAATACAATATTTTCATGTCTACGACCGGATTATAAGTGATATACATGGTGATTGTCTCGCGACGCCTGTCAAAGAAATGCCGTCTGGTACCCCGTAACGAGGTCAACCCCCGTGGTGCTTCACCAAATTTTAAGGTTTTCGACAGTTTTATGATAATAAATTATCATAAAAAATTTTTTAAAGACAAGCTTTTATTAAAATGTGCTAAAAAGAAAAAAGTTATTTTGATACCGGCCTAAATGACTGCCTTAGAAGAATTGCCTCATATGACCAAAAAATATCGTGGGTCGTAAAATTGAATACTAAAACTTATGCAAAAACTAATTGCTAAACAGCATAATTTTGTATTGACTTTTAATCTGGTTAGATCTCAGGACAGACTTTGAATTGAGGAATTAGACTGCTTGCAATCGAGTGGAAAAAAACGTGCAACAAGTATCAAAATTATTTTTTCTTTTTTAGTGCATTTTAATAAAAAATGCTTGTCTTTAAATTTATTTTTTATTATAATTTATTTATAGTTATATGTGGTCAATGTGATTTCACATACATACTCCATCTCGTATTCTTCATGAATTTTGCGTGTTTTGTTCAGTGTATATACATACTATTATGTTTATAATATTGCAGCTAAACTGTATTCCATACAAGAGCATCCCGACGCCCCTACCGATTTGCGACCGATCTGCGCAGCTCCCACTACTACCCACTGTTTGAACCGCACGCGATTGGTTTGCAAGGAATAACTGATACATCCCAAACGCGGGACCTGACCGTTGTCAACGTAAACAACGTCTCGCACGAAAAGTTAACAGAGAGAGTAGAGGGCCGTGCGACGGAGAAAAACATAGACGGTTAAGTGGGGAGTCGGGCGTAGCAACGATCGCGAGGGTCGTGCCTGCGCGAAACCTGGATGCTCTAATGTGGAATACAGTATATAAGACTATTACTATGTGCAATGATAGACACCAGATGCGTACGGTACATATGTATATGTATATTATTATGTGGTCAATGTGATTTCACATACATACTCCATCTCGTATTCTTCATCAATTTTGCGTGTGTTGTTCAGTGCATATACATACTATTATGTTTATAATATTGCAGCTATAAGACTATTACTATGTGCAATGATAGACACCAGATGCGTACGGTACATATGTATATGTATATTATTATGTGGTCAATGTGATTTCACATACATACTCCATCTCGTATTCTTCATCAATTTTGCGTGTGTTGTTCAGTGCATATACGTACTATTATGTTTATAATATTGCAGCTATAAGACTATTACTATGTGCAATGATAGACACCAGATGCGTACGGTACATATGTATATGTATATTATTATGTGGACAATGTGATTTCACATACATACTCCATCTCGTATTCTTCATCAATTTTGCGCGTGTTGTTCAGTGCATATACATACTATTATGTTTATAATATTGCAGCTATAAGACTATTACTATGTGCAATGATAGACACCAGATGCGTACGGTACATATGTATTGTATGTATATTATTATTAGCTGACCATACTGCATATTACTTAACTCCCGCGTATATGGTTACGTGTTCAAATTTATTAGTTATGCAACTTTCTGCTTGTATATATCACTAAGTGCAATCATGAGCACCAGATGCGTACTGTAGATATGTATATATTTATTCATATATCATGTTCTAGCTTTTATAAATGATATATATCGTTACTTAAAATTTTGTTTTCTTTGTGTCCGAGTTATTTATTTCTATATTATTAACTTTCTAATTATTTTATGTGACGCTGAAAAGATAAGTATTATTAGCAATAATTGTTTTATTATCAGTAAAGTCGAACCGTCAAGTCATACGAAATGTCGACAGTAGCAAATGTTTTGGAAATTTCATGACCTCACCGAAATATATTACGGGACCTGCTCTGCACTGGGGCCCCACAAGGAACCCAGCCATATTTACTTACGCCACGTGCCTACGAGCCCGCACCTACACTACTGCAGTTCTCATCACCGATTCTACCCTTAGTAACGGCGTACGGCTGGTTGCCTGCCGCTAGGCGCTGAAAAAGGCTCCATGTGCATACCTGGGCTAGAGAGACGCTGGCTCACATGCTACAAGACTGTAAGGAACTGAAAAGAGAAAACTCAACGATAAGAGGGATACTAACGGGAGAAGAAGAAGGAGCGGAATGGATGCGTATGGTTCTGGAAAAAAGGAGAAGAAAAGAAGAACAAGATGAAGGAAGAAGTCAAAACGAAAGCACAATATTGAGTTTACAGACCCAGAAACACTTACACACATGACACATGTAACCCCATTTTGAGGCCGAAAGGCAAAAAATAAACCTATTACTACTAATATAATACAATACAATACAAAGCAATGCAATGCAATGCAATGTTGCGAGCACCCTATGGATAGGATCCATGGCCCGCTGGTGCTCGCAGCGAAGATAAGAAGACAGCGAGAAGAAGGCGATCGGATCGATCGCCTGTCAAGCTGTCATTCGTAAGTCAGACGCGATAGCCGACGGACATATCGAAACTTATATACAGAGCCTGCAGAGATTGTTCATAGTTTACCCTGTTAATGTTCTGCTGTTACAGTTATACAATAAAGTATATAATGTCATACGGAAAACGTAACACTGGTGTCAGAAGTGGGATGCCCACTCGAAGTGGCATGCCCACTCGCGCTTCCGCGGCCTCCGCGAGACCTTCCCCGGGACCCACGGGCGACGCCTCCCTGCAGGAGCTGTTTAACAACCTCCAGCTTAGCATCGTGGGACAGGTGCAGGAGCAACGAAGGGACGACGAAGCCCGAAGGAGGGAGAAGGACGCCGAGGATCAGCGGACGCAAGCGGCCTTCGAGGTTCGCATGTTCAGCCTGGAGGAACGGATCCAGGAAGTGGCCGTTTCGGCACGGAGCGGCCATGTGTCGGTTGGCGACGGCTCGGGGCTTCGGGGAGAGGAGGCGGCGCCCCCTGTAGTTAGTGCTCCTCTGGCCCCTGTAAATAGGGCCCTTTACACGGACGGTTTTGCGCGCGGTCCGGCGCGCGGGCCGGCGCGCCACACGCCGCGCGGCCCGCAAAAGTACGTGAAGCCGGATCGTGGCGCTCCTTCGCGCGGGCCAGAAGGTCGTACCCGTCACTACTTAGAGATAGCGAGTTCGAGCTCCCATTTCAACGTCGACTCCACATGCTTTTTACACGATCCACCGCAGTGGTGTATTGTGTACTACTTGTTCGATGTATATCATCGATCTGCGAAACGATTGACAAGACACGATCACGATATACGTTCGCGAAAAGTATCTCAAATTCCTCGATATACCAGGCTATCATAAATGCTGTTACTGTAGGGTACACTGAAACATCTGTTTTTAGGAAGCTACATTTGGTTGACCTGAAGGTGCTATAAATTCTGGAAATGGTTTATGACTCAGTTATAACGACTGTAAAATTTTACAAGGGTACTTTAAAAAATGTCCAAATGTTTCCCCGGCAATGCGATGGCAAATGAAATTGCAGTTAACACATTCACTGTTGTGACGATCATAATTATTACTATCAACGGCAATAATTACCATGTCACTGCTTGTTTTAATATGAAAACTAATATTGATAGACAATAAATACACATAGGTATGCAAGTGATGTTATATCTAAGATAAATAATGAAGAGATGTAATGTGCAAGATGTTTTGAAGAAGGGGGTAGTCTTCTGATTGCTCGTGATGCAGGTCAAATTTTTCACCCACGCTCTTGCGTGGCGCGCAGCAAGAAAGCATCACAGTCCTGCCCGCGCGCCAGAAAGCACCACGCTCCTGCCCGCGCGCAAACCTCGAATCCAGAAGAGTTTACATAAGAGACAGAAAAGGTAGTTAGAAAAGGAAAAACCGATACTTGAAACCAGGCTCGTTGCGCGCCTCAGGATTTCCGACAGTGCGGACGAGTCTGAGGCGCGCGACGAGCCTGGCAGCCAAGACTCCAGACGCAACGCCGTCGATGAGCCGTGCCTCGATGGGTTTCGAGGACTTCGACCCTCGAGACCAGGGGGGCCGTACCATGTTGCCCCCTAAGACGTGGCGAATCGAAAATTCTACATTTCGCACCGGATCTTGGCGAAAGTGACGTGGATCGTTTCCTTATGTTTTCCCGATGAAAATGGTCCAAAAACGACACAAATCGGATTGTAATTAAGGAATCTTCATAATAAATTGATTTCCATAACTTCGTTAAAAATAGTCCGATTTACATGAAATTTGGTATAATTTTCATTTGAAAAACGTAAAGAATCCATCGGTATCACTTCCATATCGATACGATAAAGAATAAAGTATACAGTTTTTCTGAAACGGGTATGAATCCTTGGCCGACCGCAGCGAATCGAGGTCGGCAACCCACAGTCGAGGGTGAAATATTCATTACAGCGTATTAAGAAATTCTTTATTCTTCGTCGTATCGATATGGAAGTAACACTAATGGATTCCTGGCGTTCTCCCAATTAAAATGATCGCAAATATCATGCAAATCGGACTACTTTTACACAAACAATACAAATTATAAAAGGAGTAGGCATTCCGTGGTCCGAACGATGACCAGAACGAGCAAAGAACCTAATAAAAAGAGAATAAATATAAGGAAAGTAACCGTAATAAACGTACTAATGGACTAATTTTTGTACCTATTTAAATATTATACGAAAAGGAAATAACGGCACTTGAAACCAGGCTCGTCGCGCGCCTCAGGATTTCCGCACTGTCAGCCAAGCCTGTTGTGGCGTGGAAGATCACGTCGTACATGATCAACGACCAGTCTGAATTTGCCACACTCTTATGACGGGTTAAAATCACAAGATTAAATGACTCTGATTAAATGATATTGAATTCTGACATTCTGGTGTCGTGGTCGCTCGCAAGAAAACTAAAATTTCCCTCTCCAAGGAATTCGGCGAAATAGTGGCGGTTCCAGGAGGAGGGTTGAAGACGACTGATTGGCGTACGCGTATCGTGAAGAACAGTGGTGAGGGTGAAAATAGCGGGAGAAAATTTAAGTCCCTCCTACGTGTTGGGGACCGGTGAAAAACAACAGGTATACGCGAAGCGGACTTTTGGGCCTTGGCGTGGTGACCGCGCGGCTGCAATAAAATGCGCATCTGTTTGCTGTCCTAATCCCTCTGAACTTTCCAAATTGGCTGCGCTAATAGCCACACTCAGTAGGCTTTACAATTGAGTTTTAATCAAATTCCCGAGTTTATGGACGAGGACGGAAAGCCAAGTGTCCGCGATATGACAAACGCTGCTTCAGGGAAAAACCCTGACCATCGGCTAGATTATAACATAGCTTCTCTCAACAAAGCCTCTGCTTAAATTTTTTTAAAATGCTACCAAAATATGTACAAATATAGGCATAAAGTTTTCAATTAATATAATTTGTGGGTTTCTCTGAAAAATATCCCAAATATCGCGCTCCTGTTCAGGCCGTCCAGGTAGAGTGACTCCTTAAGAAAGGGTAAAAAATTATTTGCGCAACGTTTGGTTTCCTTAAACGGTTCTTGACCTCGACAACAGCAAGCCACTGCTAGTATATTTTCAGAAACACCTGATATCGCCAGAAACGCCAGTACGTTTGCGCACGCGGGGTCCCGCCTGCGCTGTCCTTCCTTCAAATTACAAACGGATCCCTTATCGCTCGAGTATAAACACGACATATTTGTTTGCATGGTTACAAACTTCGTCTATTAGCTATCCAAATAGAGTGATGGATACACAAAAGTACAACTTTCATACTAAACTACGTCTTTGCCATATTTATTTTTTCTGTCTCTTCAGCTATTTCTAACTTTCACTTTTACTCCTTTATAAGTACCTACCCGTTCCTTCCGTTTCTGCTTCCATCTACCTGGTGTCAAGGGTTCGCACAGGCCTGGTCAGCGTCAGGAACATTTGGCGACCAGGCCTTTGCGAACCGGGGGACAGCTTTCTTATCCCACGCTTTCTTTTCACCCTCTCTATGTTTTTTCTCAGTTTTTTCCTACTTCATCTTTCTTCTATCTTCTTTTATTCGCTATCTCTAACTCAGTCTAGTCTTTCCTTTTTAACCGGCGAAAATTCACGGAGCGGACACTTGGTCTCGAACCGGTTATCAGACAACACGTACCGCGCACGCATTTTTACTGTTTTTCCATATTTACTGTTAATTTATTACTGTTAATTGTTACTTTTAATTATTTCTGTTAATTGTTACTTTTAGTTGTTACCATTAATTATTACCGTTACTTGGTATTGTTAATTGTTTCTGTTAATTGTGATTGTTAATTGTTATTTTTAATTGTTACTGTTAATTGTTATTGTTAACTGTTATTTCTGGTTTAACTTCCTTGAATTGTGGTTATTATCGTTACACCGAACCACTTCAAGTGAAAGCCTGTGTGAAGAACGCGGTTTAAAAAAGTGCATCACAAGTTTTGTCATGTTTGCGGTAAACAATGACCGGAACTTGGATGTTGTTGTTGTTGCTGCTGCTGCTGTCCAGTTAACAGTAGCAGACCGAAGAAGAAGCAGAAGAAGAAACCGCCAGGTTTGGGTGAAAAAATACCGTGGAGTCTGCAATGATCAGCCTTTTCTTCGAGAACTGCGAGAAAATTATCCGGACGATTATCGAAATTACTTGAGGATGGATTGTAAGGCGTTTGATGATATACTGGGTTTAGTTCAAAACCGAATCAAGAAAATGGACACCATTATGAGAAAAAGCATCACCGCAGAACAACGCCTTATCGCTACATTGAGATTTTTGGCAACTGGGCGTTCCTACGAAGATTTGAAATTTACGACAGGAATATCAGCTCCTGCGTTATGCAAAATAATTCCTGAGACGTGCAAAGCACTGTATTATGCACTACGGACAGAGTTCTTAAAGGTAAGGGTAATAATTTATTAATGAAATGATAATTCGCGCTCGTATTTATAAAACTCATATTATTATTATTATTATTATAACTCCTACTACAATGGGGGACTAGCTTTTAAAAAAAAATCAAGTCGTTTGGACCAATTTTGAACAAGTTATACGATTTTAAAGGGTGAACACATAATTTTGTCCCCCACTGTATATCATTACAATTGCTGATGTTCGTTCGTGTGTTCCCGGCTCGGCCCAGCATAGAGCCTACATTGGTTGTCGCAGACATCTGTGTGGGGTTTTAACGTTTTTAACAACCCTCTTCTCAACGCAGTTGATATAATATGGTCCGCATAAATTGCCTGCTCCGGGTCCATCCTTTGCAATTGCTTGGCAATTTTTATTCCCGTGGCTTCATATTCGGATATTTCTATCCGGCTGATGGTAGGATTCTTAAGCGCGACAGCGCAAGTTTCTAAAACTTTCATGACGGCATCATCGCTTTTCTTCTTCTTGCCGCAGCGAGAAATTTGGCCAGCCGGCCGTTTATGGCTGCTTGGACCCGGTTGCGATTCCAGTTCTTCGTCCTTCGTACAAAAAAAACACATATAATTTAATAAAATAAGAAATAACAAGGAAATTAAATTTTGTTTATTTTTGTATTGTTTTTCATTTTGTCATAGTTCCCGAATAACAAGGACGAGTGGAAAAAAATAGCCGAAGGGTTTCATGATAAATGGGATTTCGCCAACTGTGGAGGTGCTATGGATGGAAAACATATCAGAATTGTTCCACCACCGGATTCCGGGGCCTTGTATTACAATTATAAAAATTATTACAGAACCGTACTAATGGCGTTAGTCGATTTGGAACCCCTTAATCGTGGGAATTTAAATAACTCTGCCAAGCAAAATAGGGACCGTTATAAAGAGTATTTTGTAGGAGAAGGAAGTGTTCCGTGGCAGGAAGATATGCTGAATGCGTATAGAGCGTGAGTGTTTGATGTATGAAGGGGGTATATCCGTTTGAACCCTCGGAAAATGTGTACATTTTGTGGATTTTTTTACAAGTCAACGGTTTGATGCAGATTTGCCGTTTTTTTACTATCTTTACATAGTATTATGAACTACTCATAAAAAAAGTTTCAGTTAAGAAACTATTATTTTTGGCAAGTTATGCATACACCTCCGAAAGTCTTTCGATTTTAGGGGGCTAAACGGTGGCCCTGAAAACAGCTGTATGTCGTGTGTGAAATCAAAAACAATAAAAACATTTTATAAAGTATGTCAATAGCTATCGTCCAACGAAGTCGATTTTGAAAATTTTGAAAAGTAAAGAAATGGTGAGAGATCAAAGGTAAAGTTAGATTTTTCTAAGAGAAAAATCCACCTTTTTTCTTCATAAATAATAAACGGGGAATCGGAATAAAAAATGCCTTCGTTGTACGATGTAGAATCTTATTATAATTCTGCATGCAAAATTAGAAGTGAATTGGTTGAACGTAGTGCGAGTTTTTAGGACCACCGATTAGCCGTCCAAAATGGAGAGACTTTCGGATACGTATCCATAACTTCCGAAAAACAATAGTCTTTTAACTAAAACTTTTTTTTTAGTAGTTCATAATACTATGTAAAGATAGTAAAAAACGGAAAATCTGCATCAAGCCGTTGACTTGTAAAAAAATCAACAAAATATACACATTTCCCGAGGGTTCAAACGGGTGTACCCCCTTAAGGGGTCCTGCCTTATAAATAATGAAATTATAGACGATCTCCCGGCATGAACAGCCGCCATTTTATTTTAAATTAATTTTTCGGAAAATGACCGATTAAGCACTTGATAATTTAATATACTAACTAAATTTGTTCGAACCAGGTCAAAGCTACAGTCACGGTCACCATAAAGTGCTTAAATAAAAAAAGCTGCCAGGAGATCATCTATAATTCCATTATTTATTTATATATTGCATTGCAAAAAAATACAAGATCTTTAAAATATATACTTTCGAATACACAACCGTTTAATTAAAAAAGTCTTCGAGTGTAATTTAATTACATAACAATTAAATAACGCCGTAATTGAATTACATTCCACATTTGAATTCGAACTTTTCAATTAATTGAATTGCTAATTACTGTAATCATCTGAGGAATTACGATAAATGTTTATATTTATCTTTCATGTGTATATGACTATGATATGTACTCGTGTAACAAACTTCGGTTAGCGATATGCCCTTTCTTTTATTTACCTTTCTCTCATTTTTTGTACAAGCTAATTTAATGTGTTGAATAGTATTAATATATATGTTAATAATAATCATTTGCGTACACCGTACAACAGGGATGCACAGACTTATTAAGACCAAGGGGCACATAGATTCACTGTGACTTATGGGAGGGCCGTCAAAAAACATGAATGTTACCTATCATATATTATTTGTATTATTTATATGTATCATATATTATGACTTGTTAAAATTAAAATAATACATGGTGAACAGGTTTGCGGGTAACACATGGTTTGGGGGCGAATGTGCATCTCTGGACAAGTGGAGATTTGTTAAGACAAACGTGCTACAAAATTGTTTATAACTTTGAAAATGATGTTTCAACGATTCCATTGTATAGAATTGCACGTATAGGCATGGACCTACCACTACTCTGCCGCTTTGGCAGCATCTACCCAAATGGTGTGGCCTGGCCCACTGCGCACCCCTAAACGTAAACAAACACAATCCGACGTTTAAAGGGACAGAAGGTAGTGCAAGGTGATTGACCTAGTTCGGGCCACTGTGCCAGACCCCACCATTCGAGTACATACTACCAAAACGGCAGAGTAGTGGGTGGGCCCATGTCTATACGTGCAACTCTATATAATCGAATCGTTGAAACATCATTTTCAATGTTATAAACAATTTTGTAGCAATTTTTTTAACAAATTCACCCCCAAACCAGTGATCATTACTTTTGAACCTCCTTGTACATTAAGTCGATCTGCGCATGCGTTAATATTATTGTTTGAATACGATTTAATTGAATTATTTTGTAATCATAATTCATGAAGTAATTCAATTGTAATTCTGCACATCTCTGTGCAATTGTAATATCCACATACTTAGTCACCCTAATAAACTATAATTTCACAAAAATACAACCATATGTTTCCTTTTTATTGTCTGTGTCCATTGTAAAATTATATTCAGTTTCTTGTTTACCTTCAGTACTACATTGAAATTCCACGTAGTTGGAGCCACAGAGGCTCCCTAAGAATAAAAGTTTGCAGTGACAGCATTTTAAAAAAAATGTTCGATTTTTGCTAGACATTTAGCTTGTTTTCGTTGTGTAGAAATTAATTTTTTACAAGATAGAAACTCGTCCGTGGTTCCAGCTATACCGATTTTTTTTGAGGAGTGTAGTAATAAAATAAATGAGGTCATAAATAAACTTACTTGATTGCTAGGCTGCGTCTCGGTGTCGTCCATATCCTGTACGTCGACAGCTTGAAATTCAATTGATTCGGGTTCGTCCCGCATCGCTTCCGGCTCGTCCGGGAGAGATATCTCCTCCTCGATATTCGATATACTCGCCGCTGGGATGTCCTGATCTTTTGTAAATTGTAGTAAATCGTAATACCAAAGTAATGGCACGTATACATCTTCGGCCCCGTTCCCAGATCGCGTAGATGCCACTACTTTTCGAAATTCTTTCCGAAATGTCCCACGCAGAGATTGAATTTTTTTAGATACGAACTCTCTGTCCGCATTGGGGAATATTGTTTTGCAATATGTTATTAATTTTTCGTAACAATCATTTCTTAAATTGCGATTTTGATACTCCTTACTCCTCACTTTCCATAGAGAAGGCATTGTTTTGTATAAGGTAATTAACCCTGTTACTGCCTTCTTACTCCACTTTGTATCGTCCATCCTAATTTTATCAGTAATCACCAACCAAATAACTGACGTAACAGAACTATACGAACGTATTGACACTTTGACTTTTCGTTTGATTCTGCCTTTTCTCCGTGCATTCAGTTAAAACGTAAGCATTGGTTCCTCCCTCCATAGGTCAAATTCCTAGCGGGGGTGGTTATGGCAAAATGTAATTGGTTAAGGCGTGACAAAAGGGGCTGATTTGAGCCCAGGAGGAAATGCAAAACGCTTTCGTCCTTCTGCCCAAACGGCGGTCGTGTTATAAATATCAGGGGTTGTAAATACGTCTTTAGTTTACGTTTCGATGCCAGATGTGCAAGCTTCGCGAGGTATTTCCTTATTTGACCATTGCCCTGTGATTCTCAACGTTTAGTCCAGCAATAAAGACGTCGTGGGCTGAAGCCCATCAGTGACGGCATTGCGGAGAGTCCCAGGAGTAGGGCAATTAGAATTGTCACCGGTGGAACCCGCCGTTGGAGCAATATACTTTTGTCACGCCTTAACCAATTACATTTTGCCATAACCACCCCCGCTAGGAATTTGACGTATGGAGGGAGGAACCAATGCTTACGTTTTAAGTGAATGCACGGAGAAAAGGCAGAATCCATTAGTACGTTTATTACGGTTACTTTCCTTATATTTATTCTCTTTTTATTAGGTTCTTTGCTCGTTCTGGTCATCGTTCGGACCACGGAATGCCTACTCCTTTTATAATTTGTATTGTTTGTGTAAAAGTAGTCCGATTTGCATGATATTTGTGATCATTTTAATTGGCAGAACGCCAGGAATCCATTAGTGTTACTTCCATATCGATACGACGAAGAATAAAGAATTTCTTAATACGCTGTAATGAATATTTCACCCTCGACTGTGGGTTGCCGACCTCGATTCGCTGCGGTCGGCCAAGGATTCATACCCGTTTCAGAAAAACTGTATACTTTATTCTTTATCGTATCGATATGGAAGTGATACCGATGGATTCTTTACGTTTTTCAAATGAAAATTATACCAAATTTCATGTAAATCGGACTATTTTTAACGAAGTTATGGAAATCAATTTATTATGAAGATTCCTTAATTACAATCCGATTTGTGTCGTTTTTGGACCATTTTCATCGGGAAAACATAAGGAAACGATCCACGTCACTTTCGCCAAGATCCGGTGCGAAATGTAGAATTTTCGATTCGCCACGTCTTAGGGGGCAACATGCTACGGCCTCGAAACCCATCGAGGCACGGCTTATCGACGGCGTTGCGTCTGGAGTCTTGGCTGCCAGGCTCGTCGCGCGCCTCAGACTCGTCCGCACTGTCGGAAATCCTGAGGCGCGCAACGAGCCTGGTTTCAAGTATCGGTTTTTCCTTTTCTAACTACCTTTTCTGTCTCTTATGTAAACTCTTCTGGATTCGAGGTTTGCGCGCGGGCAGGAGCGTGGTGCTTTCTGGCGCGCGGGCAGGACTGTGATGCTTTCTTGCTGCGCGCCACGCAAGAGCGTGGGTGAAAAATTTGACCTGCATCACGAGCAATCAGAAGACTACCCCCTTCTTCAAAACATCTTGCACATTACATCTCTTCATTATTTATCTTAGATATAACATCACTTGCATACCTATGTGTATTTATTGTCTATCAATATTAGTTTTTATATTAAAACAAGCAGTGACATGGTAATTATTGCCGTTGATAGTAATAATTATGATCGTCACAACAGTGAATGTGTTAACTGCAATTTCATTTGCCATCGCATTGCCGGGGAAACATTTGGACATTTTTTAAAGTACCCTTGTAAAATTTTACAGTCGTTATAACTGAGTCATAAACCATTTCCAGAATTTATAGCACCTTCAGGTCAACCAAATGTAGCTTCCTAAAAACAGATGTTTCAGTGTACCCTACAGTAACAGCATTTATGATAGCCTGGTATATCGAGGAATTTGAGATACTTTTCGCGAACGTATATCGTGATCGTGTCTTGTCAATCGTTTCGCAGATCGATGATATACATCGAACAAGTAGTACACAATACACCACTGCGGTGGATCGTGTAAAAAGCATGTGGAGTCGACGTTGAAATGGGAGCTCGAACTCGCTATCTCTAAGTAGTGACGGGTACGACCTTCTGGCCCGCGCGAAGGAGCGCCACGATCCGGCTTCACGTACTTTTGCGGGCCGCGCGGCGTGTGGCGCGCCGGCCCGCGTGCCGGACCGCGCGCAAAACCGTCCGTGTAAAGGGCTCTAATAGTGTTCCGTTGGCCTCTGAGAGTGTTGAAAGTTTTGTTCCTCCGGCGCCCGTCTCCGCCCCCGCTGCTGCCGCCGCCGCTGCCTCTACAGCGGGATCCCGTGTTCTTAGTTTGGGTTACGCGGTGAAGCCGACGATTTTCGACGGGAAGGGCCCTTGGGAGGAGTACAAGTTTCAGTTCGAGACGATTGCTCGCGCGAATGGGTGGGACGATCAGAAAAAGGCTACGGCCTTGGTCGCTTCGCTCGGGGGTGCAGCAAGGAGCGTTCTTACGACGCTCACCGCCGCACAATGCGAAAGCTTCGCGGAATTGGTCGCGGCGCTGGAATTCCGCTACGGGGCAAAACATCTTGCCAACCTGAATTATGTACTCTTCCAGAGCTGCAGGCAGAGAAGGGATGAGAGCATCACTTCGCTCGCCACTAAAATCGAGCGTTTGGCACAGTCAGCGTTTGCTGACTGCCCGGTAGAGACTTGCGATAAACTCGCCGCGTCCCAATTCGTCACGGCGTTATCGAGCCCTGTTCTACAACGCGAACTGCGGCTCGGCGGATTTTCGTCTTTGAGGGCCGCCGTGACCAGAGCCCTCGAAATTGAGGCTGTGGAGGCGATGTCTCGCGGCCCCGCGGTGGAATCGCGAGAACGACAGCCTGAGAAACGGAAGGCTAAATTTCCCGAGACTTTTACGAGGTTTCCAGAGAAAAGGAGAAGGCCCGACGAACTCGAGGGTCGGGCGGACGCTCCACCGGTCACTTGCTGGCTCTGTGGCAAGAAGGGACACCTGAAAAAGGACTGCTACAGCGCCAGGAATCGCCAGACGGGGGTGGCCCCTCCGAACAGGCCTCGGCAGGGAAACTCGAAGAGGACGGCGTAAGGGGGAGACGCCGGACCGCTAGGAGCAGTCCCCCGGTCGTCAAAAGTGTGGCGGTGCAGGGGGCGACTGGAGAACCAAGCGGAGAAATCTTCGTTCACGGAAAGATCGGTGGGTACTCCTGTAGAGTTATCTTAGATACAGGATCCCCGATCAACCTTCTGGAGAAGGGGCTGTGTTCGCTGGAAGGCACCGACAGGACGAAGACTGACATCCGCTCCACTACCGGAGAGAAGATGAAGGTCTTCGGAAAAATGAGCCTAGAAGTTAATATAGGAGGGTTTCTGAGCTCGGAAGAATTCTACATTGTCGACATGGTCGAGAAGTGCATACTTGGAGCAGCGTTTCTGAAGAA
This sequence comes from Andrena haemorrhoa, assembly GCA_910592295.1. Lineage (NCBI taxonomy): Eukaryota > Metazoa > Arthropoda > Insecta > Hymenoptera > Andrenidae > Andrena > Andrena haemorrhoa. The sequence continues at coordinate 20,190,871 of OU342942.1, forward strand.
GCATCGCTGCAACGTCGACTTTTCCCGGGGTGTGCTGTGCCTACCCGGACACCCGGAGGGTCGCCTAGGAGAACCGTCAGCTGAGCCGAAGAAGCAAAAGGGAAAACGGGAAACGGTTATTCCCCGACATTTGGAAGAGCTGTATACACGTTGCTCGACAGGTTTGTCGGAGGAGCAGGAAAAGCTATTCGCTGAGCTTCTTTGTGAATTTCAGGACGTTTTCGCCGCGGATCCGTCTCAGATTGGGAACTGCGAACGGGTTAAACACACCGTCAACACCGGAGATTGCTCTCCTATTAAACAGGCGCCGCGGAGGTTGCCTCTACATCGTCGAGCAGAAGTGGAAGAGCTGCTCAGGAAAATGTTGGCGCAGGGCGTAATCGAGGAATCCCGGAGCCCGTGGTCTTCTCCGATCGTGCTCGTGAAGAAGGATGGAAGCATACGGTTCTGCGTGGATTTCCGTCGCCTGAATGAAGTAACCAAGAAGGACTCGTATCCTCTACCCCGAATAGAGGATACCCTGGACGCCCTCGCTGGATCTTCGTGGTTCTCAACCGTGGATTTACAGAGCGGATACTGGCAGATCTCTATGGACGAAAAGGATGGAGAGAAAACTGCGTTTTCGGTGGGGACTGGATTGTGGCAATTCAAAGTGATGCCTTTTGGGCTCTGCAACGCCCCTGCGACTTTCGAGCGTCTGATGGAAGACGTACTCCAGGACCTGACCTGGAAAATTTGCCTGGTTTATTTGGACGACATTATCATTTACGGGAACAGCTTTGAGCAGGAGCTCGAGCGTCTTCATACAGTGTTTTCCCGTTTACGTCAAGCTGGACTGTTGATGAGCCCCAAGAAGTGTTCCTTCCTGTGCCGGGAAGTAAAGTATTTGGGTCACATCGTCACGCAGAGCGGAGTCAAGACGGATCCGGAGAAGATTAAAGCTATCTCGGAATGGCCGCAACCGAAGAACGTCACGGAGTTGAGGAGTTTTCTAGGATTGTGCACGTACTACCGGAAATTCATGAAGGATTTCTCCAGGATCGCCAAGCCCCTGCATCGCCTCACCGAGGCCAAGCAAAATTACCTTTGGACCGAGGAATGTCAAGAAGTTTTCCAGGAGCTGAAGAAGGGATTGACCGGAGCACCGGTTCTCGCATACCCAGTGATAGGAAAGGACTTCATTCTGGATACGGACGCCTCAAATTTCGCTATCGGCGGCGTCCTCTCGCAGGAGCACGAAGGACAGGAAAAGGTCGTGGCCTTTTTCTCGAAAACTTTAGGGATACCCGAAAGGAACTACTGCGTCACTCGAAGGGAGTTGCTGGCAGTGATGAAATCCATCTGGGACTGACCATGCAGCGCTCCGCTGGTTGCTGTCTGTGGTATATAGGGTCATGTAAATACCAACCTTACCGACATAGCAAGTCAGCGATATATATGCCGCACTATAGGCGTCAGAAACCTGTGAGCAACGAGCCCAACAGCACGTATCGGTCATTCTTATTCTCTGTACTAAACTCAGCACTATTCCAGTTATCTTTAACTAAATATAACCACGTCCCTGTTAAGCGTCGACTCGTGTACCTTTGCAATACACCACACTGGCGACGAGGATACATTGGCTTATTTTATAAATAAAGATATAGAGTGTACGCGAGTGAGCACGTGTTCAGTATTCGAACAGGAAACAGTGGAAATATACAGTATTCGGCATTAACAATAATTCCAGGACACGGTAGGAAAAAGTCGGTATTTAAACATACGGTATCAGAAGAATGTAAATGGAAAACCAAGCTGAAAAAGTTTTAGTAGGCTGGATTTATAATTTACGCAGGGACGAAGTGTTGAAAGAGTTAAGCGACCGAAGTATTGCGTTTGACGAAAGTTGTAACTTAAACGAATTAAGAAAATTATTAGTAAATGTTGTAAAAGCAAGTGTAAATACGAAAATTGAGAAAGCAAAAGTAAGCTCGGCAGACGTAACGCAATCGACAAGCAGTAACGCGGACGAAAAACCAAGCGCTCCTCAAGGTGACAACACAAACAAAAACGTGCAAACCCAAGGTAAACCCAACGACGAAGGAAGCACAGAAGATTCAAACATGGGTTCCGATACTCCGAAACTAGAATTTAGCTTAGACAAAGATGATTGGGAAATTTTTAAAGAAAGATTAGAAATTTATTTCGAAGCTAAAGGTATTCAAGACGCAAAAAAAGCAGCTACGATGTTAACAAAATTCGACGAAGATGCGTTCAAATTAATACGAAATCTATGTGCACCACAAAAGCCATTAGAGAAAACATACAACGAATTAATAGAGATCATGTCCGATCATTTGAATCCAAAACCATCGGAAGTCATGGAAAGATGCAAATTTAACCAAGCTAAGCAAGAACAAACTGAATCAATCGCTGATTTCGCAGCCAAATTAAAAAAGTTGGCGTTGCATTGTAATTTCCCCGACCTCAAGACAGCTTTGAGAGATCAATTTGTTTGTAGCATAAGGGACCACGAAACAAGAGTAGAGTTATTTAAAACAGCCACGTTGACTTTTGACGCGGCTTTCAAAGAAGCAACGGCAAGAGAAAGCGCGCTTAAAAATGCAAACGGATCGATTCAAACTTTACAAAAAAGCTCCAACCAACAAGACGTCTACGCTTTTAAACCACCGAAACAAGACAAGTGGCACACATCGAAACGAAGTACGCGTACACGCAACGACGCTCCGACGAGGCAGCAAACCCCGGCAACGGAGAGTCAACGTTGTTATTGTTGCGGCAAACCAAACCACCGAGCGTCGGACTGCCGGCATCGTTACCGCAGCTGTAACTACTGTAAAAGACGAGGACATTTGGAACAAGTATGTCGTGACAAAAGCGATTCGTCACCACAGGTAAAATTTATAGAAGCGGCAAGCGAACAATTGAACGATTCCTTATCACACGAAGACGCGAGCGATATACACTCCGCGTCAAAATTAAGGGAACACTATAATTTCCCCAAAATTTTGGTCATTTTCAAATGGCTGTATCTCTGCGAAAAATGGTCGCAAAAAATATTTAAAAAACGCATTTTAAAGCTTGAAGCTTCTAGTTTTGGAATCAAGTACTCAATTTTTTTTCTTCGTCCATCATGATACTGTTTTATCAAGATAAAGCGCAGGAAACGAAGTTACAGAAATTTTTGCCTAGTTTGGACGTATGCACGGGCCAAACAAATTTTTTTCAGATAAATCCAATGGAGGACTCTCATAGAGCAAACATTTCTCTTTAATTTCGTTTTTTTTATTTTGTTGTATGATTTTTATTGACCGACTTATTCGCTATCAAAGCGAAAAAGGAACTTTCTACTTTGAACGCCTATAACTTGCTAACGCATGATCGTAGAACATTGTTCATGAGTGTTTTGTAAAGCTAAGACAGTTTCCTTTCAGAACCTTTAGTTGCCAATTCAATGACATTTTTTTTAACCGTATTAAATTCATTTTAAAATGATCCCAAAAATTGCATATTTACCATTTTCTAGAAAACATGATGCCACTTCAAGGAAAATCATGGAATCATTCAAGTGTCCACGTTTTTTCTGAGGTGAAACTACCCCTTAAACACGGTGCAAAAGGCCGGACCGATCAGATTTTTTTTCCGTATGTCCTCGATGGTCAAACATGCGATACGGTCTGAAAAATTGAAGAATCACCTGTTTTACGTTATGTTTCTCTGTAAAACCCTTTCTTTTGTTCTCGCGGCTTTTGAACACTTGTTGCACGTTTTTTTTTGTTAGTTCAACGTCATTTTAGTAAAAAGAAAAGATTTAAAAATTTACAAAAAAATTATACCCAAATTCGCCAGGTTCGGGTACTGTTGTCGCAAACGTTGCCCAAGAATGTCCCAAACGTGCTCAATCGGATTCAGATCTGGGCTCACTGCTGGATGGCCAAGAACTGAAATCCGATTTTGCCGCAGAAATCGTAGCGTATGGCGTGCCGTATGCGCCCTTGCATTATCCTGCATAAGGACGAAGCGGTTCCCCATACGTTGACGCAGGGGGAGTACAATGGGGCGCAGAATCTCGTCCACGTACCGCGCAGCGGTCAGCCCACCAGGTGGGAGCACAAATAAAGGGGTACGTGAGTACCGCGTTACCCCGGCCCAAACCATAACTGATCCACCATTGCACGCAACAACCAGCCTTCTATGGTTGGCATTATGGCGTTCACCACGACGACGCCAAACCCGAACCCGTCGATCATTCCCGTGGAGGCAAAATCGGGACTCGTCAGTAAAAAGGACATTTGCGCATTGTCGCTGGCCCCAGTGCACGTAATGGCGAGCGTATGCCAAACGCTGCCGTTGATGTGTGCGAGTGAGCAACGGGACTCGCACTGGACGCCTTGAACGCAAGCCAACGTCCCTCAATCGACGTCTGATAGTACTATTGGAGATCGGACGTGGCGGATTATGTCTGCGGTTCATAAATTGTCCCGCAATAACGCGTGCAGTGACGATTGGCTCCCGAAGAGCATGTCGCGTAATCCTTCTATCCTCTCGAGAACTTGTCGCACGTCTGCGCCCTTGCCCTGTTCTGCGAGAGTACAGTCCAGTCTCTCGAAATCGAGCATACAGACGGTTGACAACCGACGGACTAACACCAAAGGAATTGGCAACGTGTCGCTGGCTGTGGTCCTCCTCCAACAGAGTCACAAGCCGAGCTACTTCGAACTCAGTTAGGTGACGCCGGGGCATAACTCGATGCAAAAAAGGAAGTTCGCTAAAAGTCTAATTTAATGTCGCAAGTTGTAGCGTGAGTAGCTCCGACTTAGGTCCGACCGAGAGGCGTAGGTCCGACCGCGCATGCGCCAACTCGTGGCACGCTTTGGATGGTGCTAATGCCAGTTATTGAAGTACAGTTTTCGTCATTGCGAAGAGTTTGGGTATAATTTTTTTGTAAATTTTTAAATCTTTTCTTTTTACTAAAATGACGTTGAACTAACAAAAAAAAACGTGCAACAAGTGTTCAAAAGCCGCGAGAACAAAAGAAAGGGTTTTACAGAGAAACATAACGTAAAACAGGTGATTCTTCAATTTTTCAGACCGTATCGCATGTTTGACCATCGAGGACATACGGAAAAAAAATCTGATCGGTCCGGCCTTTTGCACCGTGTTTAAGGGGTAGTTTCACCTCAGAAAAAACGTGGACACTTGAATGATTCCATGATTTTCCTTGAAGTGGCATCATGTTTTCTAGAAAATGGTAAATATGCAATTTTTGGGATCATTTTAAAATGAATTTAATACGGTTAAAAAAAATGTCATTGAATTGGCAACTAAAGGTTCTGAAAGGAAACTGTCTTAGCTTTACAAAACACTCATGAACAATGTTCTACGATCATGCGTTAGCAAGTTATAGGCGTTCAAAGTAGAAAGTTCCTTTTTCGCTTTGATAGCGAATAACTCGGTCAATAAAAATCATACAACAAAATAAAAAAAACGAAATTAAAGAGAAATGTTTGCTCTATGAGAGCCCTCCATTGAATTTATCTGAAAAAAATTTGTTTGGCCCGTGCATACGTCCAAACTAGGCAAAAATTTCTGAAACTTCGTTTCCTGCGCTTTATCTTGATAAAACAGTATCATGATGGACGAAGAAAAAAAATTGAGTACTTGATTCCAAAACTAGAAGCTTCAAGCTTTAAAATGCGTTTTTTAAATATTTTTTGCGACCATTTTTCGCAGAGATACAGCCATTTGAAAATGACCAAAATTTTGGGGAAATTATAGTGTTCCCTTAATTTTGACGCGGAGTGTATATCAAAATTCCAAATTTTATTCCTTGGAAACTATTGAGGTAAGCGATAAAATAAATAGTAATACGCACGCAAATATGAATTTGAATTATATAAGTACAGTTAAAGCAGATCCTATGTTTATAGAAGTAATGATAAATAACAAAACGCTGAAAATGGAAATCGATACGGGTACGTACGCGACTGTTTTGTCAGAGCAAACTAAAGAAATGTATTTTAAAGATTTAAAGGTCAAAGAAACTAATCATTGTCTACGCGGATACGACAATAAAGTATTGCGCCCGATAGGGTTACTAGAAAATCTTGATGTAACGTTAAATAATAAAACAATGAAAATAAGTTGCTTTATATTACCGGGCGTAGGACCGTCGCTTATAGGACGACAGTGGCTAGCAGAGTTTGGTTGTTGGCCTTTAAAAATAAATCTTTTCGAGACAAAGTTTGATAAATTACAAAACTTAAATGTAGTAAACATTAAAGATCAGTTAACTAAAGAATTTAATGAATTATTTAGTCAAACGCCAGGAATGTTTAACCAAGGTTGTTTGAAAATCCACCTTAAAAAAAATGCAAAACCTGTCGCCCTAAAAGCTAGGCACGTTCCATACGCAATGAGACATTTAATTGAAGAAGAAATTCAAAGATTGATAAAACTTGGGCACTTAATACCAATAAAAGTAAGCGAATGGGCCACGCCTATCGTGCCAGTAATAAAAAATAATGGCAAAATACGCATATGCGGGGATTTTAAACTCACCTTAAACCCGCAAATCATTTCAAGTAAAAATCCATTACCAAAAATCGAGGATATTTTCGCGGAGTTGCAAGGGGGACAAAAATTTACCGAATTAGATTTATCGCATGCATTTATGCAAATCCCCGTAGAAGAAAAAAGCCAAGATTGCTTAACAATCGTAACACATTTAGGGTTATTTAAATACACAAAAATGACAGAAGGTGTTTGTACAAATCCGAGCGATTTTCAGGCTATAATCGAAAACTGTATTAGCGGTGTAAATAAATCAATAGCGTATCTAGACAACATTTACGTTACGGGCTCTAATGATAAGGAACATTTAGATAACTTAAGAAAAGTATGTGAACGTTTGGAAAAATGTGGCATGCGTGTGAACAAAGATAAATGTAAAATAATGCAAGAAAAAATTGAACTATTAGGATTTGTAATTGATAAGCACGGATTACATAAAGCTAAATCGAAAGTAAAGGCTATGGTCGAAGCGCCGAGACCAGAAAACAATAAACAATTACTTTCTTTTTTAGGTCTAGTCAATTTCTACGCACGATTTTTGAAACATCGTTCGGAAAATCTAAAGGCCCTATATGACTGTGCGAATGGAAAAGATTTCGTGTGGACTCCGGAATGCGAAAAATCTTTTAAATGGGTAAAAAGCGAGCTTATCTCCACTCGCGTTCTCGCACATTACGATCAAAAAGAAGAATTAGTTCTAGCATGCGATGCATCGTCTTATGGTCTATCTGCCATTCTGTCGCACAGATATAGAGACGGTTCGGAAAGGCCAATCGCCTATGCCTCCAAAAAAATTCCAAAAAAAGAAATGCATCGAGCAATCATCGACAAAGAAGCCAGCGCGATTGTTTTCGGTTTCAAACGTTTTTACGACTACGTTTTTGGCAAAGAAATAATTTTGCGAACAGACCATAAGCCGTTGCAATTTATTTTTGGAACGCATTCAGGAATCCCGTTAACCGCAGCTAGCAGATTGCAACGATGGGCGTATTATTTATCCGGTTTTAAATATAAAATCGAGCATGTGAAATCCGAGAATAACGGCAATTGCGACGCATTATCCAGATTACCAATCGAAGACGATTTAGATATTTTTGATACAGATTTCACGCCGATAAATTATATTGATGACAGTCTAAATGTATTAAATAGTACAGAAATCGCTAAAGAATCAAACAAATGCGAGGTTTTGAGAAATATAATTAAATACACAGTCTTCGGTTGGCCACAATGCGAACAATTAAATGATGAAGAAAAGCAATATTATTCGAAAAGAATAGATTTCGCAGTAGAAAAAAATTGTTTATTTTGGAACAACCGAATTATTGTACCCAAATCATTGCGATCCGCCGTATTAAAAGAATTACACATTTCTCACATGGGAATAGTAAAAATAAAAATGCTAGCTCGATCTTACGTATGGTGGCCAGGAATAGACCACGACATCGAGCAACTTGTAAAATCGTGCACAATTTGTCTCGAAGAAAGAAAAAAACCGCCAAACGCGCCATTGACCCCCTGGCCTTGGCCAGACAAGGCATGGAGCCGCATTCACGCTGATTTTTTGGGACCATTTAAAGGACATATGTTTTTAGTAATCATAGATGCACATTCTAAGTGGCCAGAGGTAATAAATTTCCAAAGCAATACAAAAGCCGATAAATTGGTAATAAAATTCAAGGAAATTTTTGCACGTTTCGGTTTGCCGAAACACGTGGTCACAGATAATGGTACCCAATTTTGCAGCAATACATTTCATAACTTTTTAACAAATTTAGGTATTAAGCATACGTTTTCACCCCCATATCATCCTGCGACAAATGGCGCAGCCGAGAATTTTGTCGGAAATTTTAAAGACAAAATTAAAAAAATTGTAAAGGGAGGAAAGTCACTAGACGACGCAATAAATATATTTTTATTTGATTATCGCACCATTGCGCACAGCACAACTGGCAGAAGCCCGGCATCGCTAATGTACAAGCGCGAACTTCGCACACGATTTGATGTATTGCGGCCCAGCGTCGAAAACACTGTGTACGATAAACAGCACGCCCAGATTGTTTGTAAAAACGGTTCGCGTCAAGTATCATTTAAAGAAGGTGATATCGTAATGACAGATAACTACGGTTTAGGCGATAAAAAACTAAAAGGTACGATCATTGAAAAAGTATCTCCTTCTACATTTAACGTACGAGTAGATTCAGGTAAAATAGTTAAGCGTCACACCGATCAAATAATTGACATAGATTTAGCCGAACCCAAGTTGCGTCGATCGGAGCGATTAAAACAAAAAGTATGTATGTAAGGCGAATTCTTAAAAGCGGAAGGAGTTGTGGTATATAGGGTCATGTAAATACCAACCTTACCGACATAGCAAGTCAGCGATATATATGCCGCACTATAGGCGTCAGAAACCTGTGAGCAACGAGCCCAACAGCACGTATCGGTCATTCTTATTCTCTGTACTAAACTCAGCACTATTCCAGTTATCTTTAACTAAATATAACCACGTCTCTGTTAAGCGTCGACTCGTGTACCTTTGCAATACACCACACTGTCCTTCAAGCGTCCTGAAGGACAGGTTGCTCGTTGGATCGAACGTCTTCAGGAGTACGACTTCGAGATCCGCCACCGGGAAGGAAAAGCTCATGGAAACGCTGACGGCCGTTCGCGGAGACCGTGCATCGAAGAAAATTGCAAAAACTGTATTCGTCTGGAGGAGAAAGAAGAGGAGGAAGTGCGTTCCCCGAAGAAAATTCATCGGATATTTTGAGAAGAGGAAAAGGACGAGTGGAAGCGAAATCAGGAGGAAGATGAGGATATCGGCTTCATCCTTAAGAAGAAGGGGAAGGGGGAGAAGCCCGGCTGGCAGGACGTTGCTCGTTTCTCCCCGCAGCTGAAATATTATTGGTCGATCTGGGATTCGCTGGTAGTTCGTGAAGGTTTGCTTTTTAGGAAATGGGAGTCCCACGATGGTATGACGATCCAATGGCTTTTGGTGGTACCGCGCGAGAGGGTTGCAGGAGTTGATGCTCCGGCAGCTGGACACTTCGGAGTGTACAAGACTTTGGCGAAGATCCGCCAACAGTTCTTTTGGTCTACGTGCCGACAGGACGTTCAAGAGTGGTGCCGGCGGTGTGACACCTGTGCGGCGAAAAAGCGACCACGTCAGAGGGGAGCGGGGAACCTAGGAATATACAACGTGGGAGCTCCGTTCGAGAGGCTTCCCCTGGACGTTGTGGGTCCGCTCCCGAGGTCCCAGGCCGGGAACAGGTTTATGTTGGTCGTGGCAGACTACTTTACCCGGTGACCGGAAGTAATCGCGATGCCAGACCCGCGAGCTGTCACAGTGGCAAGAGCTCTTCTACACAACGTAGTTTGTCGTCACGGTGTGCCTTTGGAGATACAGTCGGACCAAGGAAGGAATTGTGAATCCTCCGTGTTCAAGGAACTCCTGAAGCTGCTGGGAGTCAGGAAGACACGAACAACTCCCCTGCATCCGCAATCCGACGGGCTGGTAGAACGGCTGAATAGGACATTGCTCCAATATCTTGCGATGTTCGTTTCAGCGCACCAGCGAGACCCATGTTCCACCTCGCTTATAGATCAGCACGACATGAGGCTACCCAATTAACGCCAGCGATGATCCTGTATGGCCAGGAAATACGCTTACCCCTGCGGTTGTGGAAATAGATCTACCCCCGGAAATAGAAGAGGACGAGGACCCCGAACGAGGATACGCGGAATGGATCCGCGGAAAAATGAAGAGGATTCATGAATTCGTTCGTCACCGTCTGGATGTCTACAGCTCCAAGATGAAGTCGTGGTACGACAGCCGTGTCCATCCCGTACAGTTCTAGCCTGGAGACCGAGTGTGGCTGTTTCATTCCCGCAGAGCGAAAGGGAAGTGCCCGAAGTTACAAACCGATTGGGAAGGACCCTACACCGTAGTGGACAGGATAAACGACGTCGTATATAGGATACAGCACTCTCCCAGGAAGAAGTGCAAGGTCGTCCACGTGCGTCGCCTCGGGAAATACGAAGGACGGCTTCAAGAGGATTGAAGACGTCATGGAGCATCCACACCTTCAAGAGGATTGAAAACGTCATGGAGCATCCACACCTTCAAGAGGATTGAAGACGTCATGGAGCATCCACACCTTCAAGAGGATTGAAGACGTCATGGAGCATCCACACCGTCAAGAACCAAGAGAGAAGACTGGTCTAACTAACCAGGCGGACTGGGCTGCGGAGGTTACCTCCGTAGCCCGGCCCCCCTGTCTTGAGACTGTTTCAGGTTCACGATACCCCATCCAAGGCCCCCCCCCCCCCCACTACAGTGGCCCCAACCGGGACCAGGGGTCTCGGGATGGAAGACCCCAACCACCACCCAGAATGGCGGGCCTAGTAAGCCCCCCCCCCCCCCAAGAAAGACGACAACTCCCGCAGCAACGGGGGGACCCAGCGAGTAAGGGGGGGGGGGATGCGAAGAGAAAGCCGAGGAAAAGGCCGGAGAGGAGGAGGCCTGCTGCTATCTTGATTAAGGTAGACAGTGGGTCCACATACCTGGACACCTACAGGACGGTGGTGACCATGGGACGACAGGCCCTGGAGGGGGTCAGGGCGGTCAAGAGGACCCGCCTGGGTCACATCTTGCTGGAGGTGTCGGCGTCGGTAGACGCGGCAAAGGTAGCTGCCGAATTAAACAAGGCGACGGAGGGGAAGGCTCCAAGTATCCCCCTCCAGGAGAAAATGGCGGTGGAGGTTAGGGATATCGACCCTATGGTCGACCCCGCCACCCTCCTTAAGGATATGGGCGAGGCCCTTGGAATAGATGGAGGTAACCTCGTCCTCAGGACCATGAGGATGGGTTACGGAGGCACCCAGATGGCGATTGTGGAGGACCCTGCGGCCCTCCTGAAGATCAGAGCCCCCACCCGTTTTAAAACTGGCTTGACGGTCGTTAGGACCAGAGTACTCCCCAAAACGGTGCGCTGCTTCGCATGCCACCAATTGGGGCACCTGGCAGCGGCATGTCCAACCGTTCAGGGGGGTGCTGAGAGGTGCAGGAAATGTGGGGCAGCTGACCACAACATCGCGGCGTGCAAGAACCCACCGCGGTGCGTGATATGCACAGCGGAGGGAGTGAGGGGACCGAAGGCGGCCCATGTCGCGACGTCGTTAGGATGCCCGGCAACAAGAAGGGTACCGGTGACGGGGGGCCGAAGAAATGGGCCCGCCGAATAATGCTTAAGGTCCTCCAAGCGAATCTTAATCGCTGTAAATTAGCGCAGGACCTTTTGGTCCAGAATGTCTCCCAATTAAATGTAGACATCGTCATCATTTCGGAGCCCTTCAGGCAATTACCCGAGTGGGTGAATGCGACGGGGGACTGCGCGATATGGGTCACAGGATTCAACGGGAGATTTGCGTCCCTTACCCGACCGTTGTGGGCTGAGGGCATCGCCACGGCTGTGGTGGGTGAAGCAGTGGTGGTCAGCTGCTATTGTGCACCCAGTAAGAAGGGCCCCGAGTTCCTCCGTTATATGGAGGAACTCGAGGGTACCTTGACCACGCTAATGACCCCGGGTAAGGGGGTAATTTTAGCGGGGGACCTCAACGCCAAGTCTCCGGCGTGGGGGGGTACTAAGGCCGATAAACGGGGCCACACGTGTATGAGGGTGGTGGCCAGGCTGGGCTTGGTCCCGGTTAGACTCCGGCAGAAGGCCACGTTCCATCGCAACAAGGGATCGTCTTTCATAGACGTGATGTCCGTGGATAGGGGGCTCGCTGGGAGGATTAGGAGGAGTGAGGTGTTGTCACACTTCACTGCCTCGGACCACCGTTACGTCCTCCATGTTCTGGCTAAGCCGGACGTCCCCAGCAGTCCTCGGAGAGGAGGCTGGGCCCCCTATTCCACTAAGGACCTGGACCCTGCGGTGGTCGTGGCCAAATACCGAGAGCTCCGGGATGGCCACCCCCAAGCATCCGGGCCCGCGGATGAGCCCGCGGACACCCCGAGAGCGACCAGGCTCCAGTCGGTACTGGAGAACGTGTGCGCGGAGTCCCTGCGTCCCAGAACCCTTCCGCGAGGGACCCGGAAGCCGAACTTCTGGTGGACCCCGGAAATTGCAGAGGCCCGGAGAGCCATGCATAGGGCCCGGAGGGCCTTCCAGAGGAGAAGAAAGAGGCAAGACCCCCGCCTCGACCACCTGAGGCGGGAATACTCTCAGACCAGACGAGCGGTCCAGATCTTGATCTGGCGCTCTAAGGAGAGTCTTTGGAGGGCCCTTCAGGGTACCGTGGATGGTGATCCATGGGGGAAGCCCTACAAAATCGTGATGTCGAGGTTGGAGGGGCGTGGCCCGCGAACGGTGATGTCAATGGACCAGGTGGGCGCGGTCATTGACACCCTGTTCGCCACCACCGCGCCACCGCCACCCCTCCCCTCGCAGTCCGGGCTCCCCCGCCCCCGCGCATACGTCTCAATGAGGCGTTGGTTGGCCGGCCCGGATGCGATCCCCGTCATGGACGCCGAAATGATCGGGAGGGCCCTGGCTTGTATCAAGCCCAAGAAGGCCCCGGGCCTCGACAAGGTCCCCGCGGAAGTGGTGGCCTGCGTTGCAAGGGCAGACCCAGGGTCGTGACACTCACTCTTGAGTAAACTGTTAACGCGAGATTTGTTTTAAACCAGCCCGTATGGCGGCGCTGTACTCGATTTAGTGAAATAATTGTATGCTAGATGGTGCTGTTCGCGCGAATATGTGGGGAGCCGCCACGAGAGGCGCTGCCGGCGCCTCCTTGGAACGTGTTGCAGCGGAGAGGAGCGAGCGGCCATTGTGTCTCGTGGTGTCTCGTCCTCTCCAGCCTGTGTGATGGTGTATAAGCGTGCACGTGCATAAACGTCCTTTTTAGCGTCTTTTAGTAAATGAACTGTTTCATAAGTTGTGAGAAGATTTTGATTGTATCATTGTATGATTGTGACATTGTATCAAACTTACAGCATTTGTATGGCCATTTTTAACCGACTTCAAAAAGGAGGTTATAAATTCGTCCCGTTTGTATTTTTCTTATAGACACAGAAAATGTAACAAATAATGCAGCAAAAACAATTACTATATACATTAAAAAGTATGTTCAGTTCAGTTTTATTTGCGCACTCAAGGAATTAATGGTGAATTTTATAATACAGAAAATTATATTAATATGTATAACACATTATTGTAAAACTATTAATAATATTATAAAACAAAAAATTAATGTAATCTATCGGCCAAAAATGAGCAGCACATTAAAATCTGCAATAAAAAAAACGCAACTAAAAAAAATGTATATTGTTTAATTCCTTTCTGTTGAAAAACGAACGACAGAGATACAACTTCTGTACAACTACAAACTTTTAAATTGTATATAGGATGCATAAAATATGATTATGTGTAGTCATACGGAAATTGTATCTCAGTCGTTTCTGAAGTTCAATGAATTTAATAGCGAATTCGGCAGGCACGCACTGGCACTGCACTGGTGTAAGAAATTATCAAACATGACTTTAATGAGCTATTTCTAATAGATTCGAAGATAGCTCTATAAGAATCAACCGATCAAAGTCACGCATGATAATTTCTAGCACCAGTGCAGTGCCAGTGCGTGCCTGCCGAATTCGCTATAACTGAACAGTACTGAATACACTTTTCAAATTTCCCTCCTAATAATTTTTAGTTCTAAACCAGCCCGCTTAGATGGCGCTGACCGTGTTAACAAAAAGTATATTGAGTGTCACGACCCTGGGCAGACCCTGAGGCCATCCGAGAGATGGTTGTCGACACCCTGACGAGAGGCGTGATCCCGGCTTCGTGGAAGATGGCGCGTGTCATCCTAATCCCGAAGCCGGGCAAGGATCCCCTAAGTCCCAGGGCCTATAGGCCCATATCCATACTCCCAGCCCTATCAGAGGTCTGGGAGTATGTGATCAAGGACATCCTTGAACTCCAGCTGGGCAGGGATCCTTTTCACCCGAACCAGTTCGGTTTCCGCCGGGGTGTCGGCACAGTCGAGGCAGCCACCGAAGTGGCCCGTTTTGCCGAGACATGCAGGGAGCGCCAGCGCATCTGCGCCCTCCTCTCCTTGGACGTGCGTAACGCATTTAACACTCTCCGGTGGGATATCATCCTCCGGGAGCTGGAGAGGAGGGGCGTGGATGCCTTTATGAGGGCCACCCTCCGGGACTATTTCGCGGGGAGAGGGATCACTGTGCACTCAGCTGAGGGCACAGTGGTCCGTGAAATTCATGCGGGTGTTCCACAGGGGTCCGTTTTAGGACCCTTCCTGTGGAACATCGTGTATGACGGGCTCCTCACCGAGTTGGACATGGGCAGGTTCGTCCGCGCTATCGCCTATGCGGACGACCTGGCCCTGTTGTTCTCCGCGGCGACCCCCCCCCCCCCCAGTTGGAGAGTATGATGGCCTCCGCGTTGTCCAGGGTAGGGACCTGGTTCGGTAAAACCGGGCTCTCCCTGGCCGCGGAAAAGACCGAGGCCATCCTCCTAACCGGCCGTAGGATGGAGAAAACGGTTGATTTCCGTATTCTCGGGGCGGTTATCACCACCGCACCTACGGTCGGTTACCTGGGCGTAGTCTTCGACTGCCGTCGAAACTACAGGGCCCACCTGGAGGGGGTTGCAGCAAGAGCGGACAGGGTTTCCGGGGCGTTGGCTAGGCTCCTGCCTAACACCCGTGGCCCGTCCCTCCACTCCCGGAGACTCTACTACTCGGTGTGGGAGTCCGTGATCCTGTATGGATCACCGGTGTGGGCGGTTTCGCTTGACACCGAGGCCAGCAGGGTGATCCTGCGCAAGGCCCAGCGAACCGCCCTCACGCGGCTAACAGCGGCATATAGGACCGTCTCCTACAGATCGCTCTGCGTTTTAGCAGGGCGACTGCCGCTGCATATAAAGGCGAAGATGGGCAGGGCCATCTTCGTCGCGAAGGCGGAGGACAGGGCAGACCCGGCCCTGAAGGGTGCCCCGGAGGCAAGGAAGGCGAGGGTCCCACAACACAAGACCAGGGCACTGGCCGCAGCCATGGCCGAATGGCAGAGCGAGTGGGACCGGACCCCGCCCACCGATTGGGTCAGACGCCTCGTCCCGCGGGTGGACACGTTCGCGGCGCCATCAGGCCCGGCAGTTGCGGCGGATTACGCCACATTTCAACTGCTAAGTGGCCATGGGTGCTTTCAGAAGTTCCGTTTTAGGATCGGGAAAGCACCCTCCGCGACGTGTCTGGAGTGCGGCTCTCCCCTCGACGACGCGGAACATGTGCTGACGTCGTGCCCGGAATACAACGCCCAACGCGATGCGTTGGCCGCCTCCCTCGGAGCCCCCGTGGAAGTTTCCTCGATTATCGAGAGATCCACGTCCTCCGAGGAGAGGTGGGATGCCTTCCGGGTTTCCGCGGCGTCAGTCATGGCAGAGCGTCTCGCCAAGGAGAGGGAGGCGGACCGCCTCCAACGTGAGGAGAGGGCCAAGGCCCTTCGGGAGGCAGCCGCCCGCAAGGATGCGGAGAAGCGCCGTCTCGCGCGAAAAAGAAAAAGGCCATAGCGCCCGCTTCTAGCGCGCGTCGGCTGTATTGGGGGGGTTCACCACTTTTTGGGACCCCAGTTATGGTGGGGGAGCGTTATTCCCTGTTTTATCGCGTATTTAACCGCCGCCTTTTGGCTTTTTATTTTTATTTATGTTTGTCCAATTGACCTTTTTTGTTTGTTTTATTGTCCCCTTTTATGTTGTCCTATTGTCCTTTTATGTTGGTCCCTTTGTCCTTCCTGGTTTTTATTTTTTACATCACCCTTTTGGGTTTTTTACCTTTTTCTTTCCTCGCCACCAGGGGCGAGTTTTTACACCGCGGCCCCGTTCACGGGACGAAGGCGGAGACCTCCGCCATCTTGGCAGGAGGGATGGCGAGCCCCCCTCCATTTAGTTACTAAATGGAAGCGGCACCCGAAGTACTACATCAGACGTCCCGGGTGCCGCCATGGGGGCCCTTAGGAGGCCATTCAGAGTGGTTTCTTAGTGGGTAGCTCGCACTACCGCGAGTAGTCCCACATAACCCCGACACATCTTCGTCGGGGTATGCGTAATGCATTTTTCCACTCTATAAAAAAAAAAAAAAAAGGTTCACGATACCCCACGACGAGGGACAAGGTGTCGGGGGACTGCCACCGAGGCCTGGATACGCGCTCCCGAATTCCCCGAATGTGCCACAATAGCGTGGCAGTCCGCAGCGGAGCGCGGACATACGTGAAACCGCTCCGCTAGTCCCCCTGGAAGAGAGTCCCATGAGCCCCCGGGGCCGGCCCCGGTATGGAGGATACCATGGGATCCCTGGGTAGCAGAAATGCGTGCAGGGTAGACAGCAAACGGGAAATGGCACCCCCAATCACCAGTCGGACAAGCGCTGCTTGGATCGGCTGGAGGGGATGTCGCGGAGACGGGAGCGTTAACAGGACGCAAAGGACGGTCCCCTGGGTCAGCACCAGATGCCACGAAGAGGAATGGGGCCATCTGGAAGTCAAGGAATAGACGAAAGAAGACAACAGGGCTGACGAGTTCGGTGACTGGGTTGGGGGCTGGACCGCGTGCATGCTCGTGGTTGGCCGCGGTCCCCTGCTTGCGCACTCGGCTCGCATGGCGGCGACTGGCTGCGGGCCTCTGCTTGCGGCCTCGGCCTTCCTTCCTGGGTTTCCGGCTCGTGCGGCTCCAACGGACAGACCAACGAGGAGCAATACTAACGCTCTGACATTTTTTTAAGGGAAATTGGAGCATCGACATGAAGAGGATCCCGGATTTCAGCGGAAGGAGTTGGAGGGAATAACGACATCGGACAGTTCGTCCCAGCCCATAGGACCCGCTTCAAGAGGACAGGAGGATTTTCCGAAAAGGACAAAGAAGAAGGAAGAACAGCGATAGGAACAACGATAGGAGCAAACCGGTAATAATAATAAAATGACAAGGATTCCCCGCCCGTCTCTGCCCAAGAAGAAGATGCGCCGTCGAAGAAGATAAAACCCGCTCAAGAAAGAAGTGCTCAAGACCGAAGACGCAAGTGGAGGGTAGAGGCGCGGAGCACCTTCGGGGAACCACGTACCCACGCCTTGCCCAGGGTTTTTGGGTGGTTTTCCCCTTGGGTGTGAAGGCGAACGCCGAGGCGACGGTCGGAGGAGGCCACGCAGCGACCTTCCCATTCCTCCGGACCAGGGTACGGCAGAACACCATGAGACTGCGGCGGTCGGGACTTCCGCTTCTCCTGAGGGGGGAGCAGTGTTGCGAGCACCCTATGGATAGGATCCATGGCCCGCTGGTGCTCGCAGCGAAGATAAGAAGACGGCGAGAAGAAGGCGATCGGATCGATCGCCTGTCAAGCTGTCATTCGTAAGTCAGACGCGATAGCCGACGGACATATCGAAACTTATATACAGAGCCTGCAGAGATTGTTCATAGTTTACCCTGTTAATGTTCTGCTGTTACAGTTATACAATAAAGTTATATAATGTCATACGGAAAACGTATACAATACAACACAACGCAACGCAACGCAACGCAATGCAATGCAACGCAACGCAACGCAACGCAACACAACACAACATAACATAATATAACAATAGTATAACATAACACCAAAAATATAAGAAAAATGCAATGCAATGCAATATCTATACTATTATATAAAGAGAGAGCCGATTTTTATCTTCGCGCAAAACTCAAGACCTATTGAACCAATCTTCCTCAAATTTTGACACGTTATTCCTGCATACTCTAGGACGGACATAGGCTATGTAGCATGTCTCAGAAACGCGTTATTAACATGTAATTTATATGTAAACATTTCATGTGTACGGCTGTTTTGCAGACCACGTGACCTGTGTATACGACAGTCTACTTCGCGCGCGCATGCGCATATTTGGCCCGCGCGATACCTCGCCTGTAGCAGTACCGCGATGTTACCACCAGGTGACGAAGCTTCTCGAGCGCTTTCTCGCGAGGGAACTGGATTACCGCGGATATATATGTCAAAATGATCGTCGGGGTACAAAAGCAATTGCTTTTGTAAATTTATCCGTACCCTTTTTGGATGTTACTATGTCCCGCGTGTGATCAAATTTGTCAAGATCATCCGTCCGAGCTAAACGTATGCAACACTAATGTCAGAAAATCATCTTACCAAGAATGTTATTTTTTCCGAAATATTATGAGGGAACTAAGCTTTTTTTCAAAATACTTAATTACGTTAAAAGATATTAATTTTAATAAACATGAATCAGTCATGCTAATAAATCGGGCGAAGCCGACACGGGGCATGTTAGTAATATAATATATTATAATGATATAAAGCATAATAACAGCTGTACACTACAGCTAGCTTATGGCAATCCCGACATGGCAATATTTTTACGTTTATTTTTGTAAATCAGCCATTAATCGGACGCACTGCGACCACAATCGAATGAGGACGGTGTACGTTGATAAAAGAATGGCGAATCCAACCAGTGGATTCAGAATACGTATCATAAGCCAATACCACACATCTATTCCATTGACAAAATATTATAAACTATCCGGAGCTAGAACAATACATAGGCAGAAAACCGGCGCGGCGGTGCATTCAAATTATTTTTATGGAAACCATATGATAAAATATTTTTAAAATATTCTAGAAACATTTTTAAATGAATATCGTGTATTGTCATGTAATCAACGATGAAAAAATTTTATATCATGAAAAAAAATTGGACCTTGGTGGGGTGCGAACCTACGACAAAAGAGAGTATGCGGCGGTTTTGGAGTCTAACACTCTAACCACTGCGCTAACTGCGGCGCTGAATGATTCTTTCGTACCATATGATATATGGTACGTATACACTTCCAATTAATCATATTAACTTAATTCCCTCCGTTCACATATTACTCTGTCGAATGTAGAGATATTAAAAATCATATAATGCATTCACTGTATGACGGAAATGCAAAAATTGAAAGTACTTATCACGTTTTCACGCGAAATATCTCGAAAATATCGTTTTCTGATTTTGTTTAACTATGGCGCACCTTACCGAAAAATCTGAAAAAAATTGTAGATAATAGTCATGTCAATATCTAACTACTGTAAAATTAAAAATCTAGTCGCTCGAAAACTTCAACACGAAATCTGCATTTATCGACATTTTTTTGCGTTTTTTATTTCTTACACTTAGCAGTTGCAACGAAAAAATCTGAAAAAATTCACAATCATACACAATCATGTCTACAATATTTCAGATTTTTTTTAGAATTTTTGCTGACCAATAAATAGGGAAAATATGGCAAAACCGAAAATTCGAATTTACCCTATAACTACCCTCCTGGTTGAGATAGGGGGTTGAAACTTGGTGTACAATGTTTTCCTGTGCTATACTATTGAAAGGTGCATTGCCAGCTAAAGTCGATTCAAGGGCACTTTTGCCCATGTTTACCCTGCTAGACCCTTTTGTTGAAACTTCTTCTCGATATCCCTCACCGTTTTTAAGATATTCCACGAAAAAGAAAATTCTGCATTTTTTACGGCATGATTTTACCTTCTAAAACCGCACTAAGGCACCAATAAAAAATAGGTTCGTATTACGGATCAACTACTCTATTTGCACACCAAGTTGCATGCTTTTCTAAATTTCCGGGTTGCCTGACTTCCCTTGTCAGTAGATTTCCAAATGCGTGGTGCCTTTTACAGTATCAAAATATCCTTCTCCTTCAGCCTTCTCAGTGCTTTTCCTGCATTCTATCCCAATTCGAATCCTGTTGTCTCATTTTTCTGTTTTTTTTTAATAAGGGCCGGTGCAGACAAGCGATTTGCGGCAGTTTGCCGCCACGGTAATATATTCCTAGAACCTAGAACACAACGTTATATATTCACCGTGGCAAACTCCCGAAAACCGCTCGCCTGAACCGGGCCTTACAACCAGATGTTTAATATCAATGTCGTACTATATTTGCACTTCAGCGCGCAAACACGGTCGAAATAATGTCGAAATCGTGGACGATCGTGACATTTCTCCACGAGGGAACGATCGAAGCCGTGCCGTCCGCACAGTAGGCCGGATTTAAAATTTTGTGCCTTTTGGGTCTTTTTTTAAGATATCGGAATAAAATTTGCGCCAAAAAATGGGAAAAAATTATTCCTTTCTAATGATGTATAATTTAATATTTTTTAAAATTATTTATTTATTTATTTTTCAATTTTTTTTTTGATTTGGGATAAAAGAAAATTAATTCTGTTTATTTGGTACCTTATTTAATGCCCTTTTCAGTAGTTTGAATGGAATGTTCGGGAAACTTTTCGTTTCCAAGTTATAAGCAAAAGTCGAATAATAAATAAATGCAGCCAAATATCGTTTTGTTTGAATTAAAGACCAATTTTTTGCGCTAAACATCATCTTCTATTAGTAATTAATGTAAATGATGTGTTGAAAAATAATTCTGAATATAGAAAAGAAATTTACGTAGCGTTGGCTACGCGGTAAGCGGCTGCGCTTGTACTACGAACGTACGAACAAGCAAGTCGGCATGCATCGAAGTAAACCGCGTTACACAGCTTTTTTTTTAAGCAGAATCTTAAATAATAATTGTTTGAGGTGAGAGGACAAGAAATACGTAAATTTCATTTTCAAATAAGGCATAAACTTAATGGTAATGTAACAGAAAATGTACGACATGTGATCGTAATTCGTTATTGAGGTAAAAATCCGTAGTTTAATAACGGCCAACATAACTAAAATTAAAAAATAATATTAGGTGTATGAATAAATTCTTTCCGACTGGATTTACATAATCAGGTCAAAGCTACCGAATTTCTATCGCGATGATATTCGTAAGCTGCCAGGAAAATGGCGAAAGGTAATTAACAATAATGGAAATTATTTCAATGATTGAGATGTTTTCATATTTTTTAAATCAAACTGTTATTGTACCCTAAAATCGAACAGAATTTATTTCTACACCTAATAATCACCAATAAATTAAATAAAACTCACTCTTTCGGACATTCCTATCCTTCCTTTTCGGAAAGTAGTGTCACTAATGTTACGTGCCGCGGCTTTTGGTGTTCGAGCGGCACGGTTTTATAGACGCAATACCGATTAGGGGTATCCCACTGTCTTTGGTCTATCAGAAGTTGCGCTACTGGGTTTATCTTGGAGAAGAGCAAGGAAGCTCGCCGCAGTCGTAACAGTCAATTCTTTTAAATTTTAAATATCTATGAACCTTATCAGAAGGATAAGGGGTAGATTTTGGGATCGTTGGCGCTCTAGTCCCATACGGGTCTTTTCATTGGAATCAGATAGGTAATGAATGAGTATAATTTAATGAATAATAATGCTTTAATGCCGAAATATTGGACGGATGTAAAAGCATATATAACAAAACTGAACATGGAAAAATCAATCAGTAATTTTACAAAACATAGACATTCGTGCAATCGGGCACAATTCCTGACCAGGGGAATCCCACAATCCTTGGATTGTCAGAAAATGTGTTTAAGCACGAATCAATTATAATACAGCGTACAAAAGAGATAATAGGTGCAACTCACCAGACAGTCACTATCATATAAATGACAATGTATTAAATTTCCTTTTTCGTGATTAATTGGATCTGAATCGCTGGCAAACCTAAATCAGAAGAAAAGATGAAACGCGAACACACACACTTGGTTATGTTAAGGAATATTTCGAATTGAATTATAAAGCGAGTAACAATAATTTTAAGTGAAGGGGTAGGCAGGGAGGGAACGGCGATAGAGAGAGCGAGAATAGTGCTTGCGGCAGTAGGAGCGCAAGGGGGATAGAGGGGGTGAAGGAGCTGGGAGGAGGAAGGCAGGACTGGAAGGCAGGACAGGAAGGAGGTGATGCTGGAGGTGAGAATGGAGAGTATGGAGGCTAAGAGGGAGGTGATGAGGAACAAAGGAAAACTGAGAGGGAGGAAAGAGAGGATAGAAGATGATTTGACATGGAAGGAAAGAAGGATGCAGTGGTTGATAAGGGAGATCGGTGAGGAGGAGGAAAGAAAGGGAAGAAGAGTGAGAGTAAGTTACGTGAAGATCGGGATAGATGGGAAAACGTGGTTCTGGGACGAGCGGAGAGAGGTGCTAAGGGATTGGCGGGGGAGGGAGAAGGGAGGGCAAGACTGAGAAGGAGGAGAGGGGGGAAAAGAGGGAGGGAGGAGGGAGGGAGGGGACAGGGAGAATAGGAGACAAGAAGGAGGAGGGGTAAAAAACCAAGCGGGAAGGGGGAGGGGAGGAGGAAACAGGGGGAGGAACGGAAAAGCTGGAAGATAGCGTTCTGGAACATAGCGGGGGTGATGAATAAAGAGGAGGAGTTCTGGAAGGGGGTAGAAGATTGGGAGGTAATAGTTATAATGGAAACATGGGTGGAGGGATGTGACGTAGCGTCGCAGCTGCGAGAGATCCAGCGCGCAGCGGCGCGACCGGGAGTGAGCGAGAGGCCGAGCGCCCGGGCGACCGCAACCGATCCGCACCGAGCGGAGCCGAACCACGCCGGCCTCACGTCACGACGCGTCAGAGCGATGACGCTCACTCCCCACTGCGCCGCTAGATCGCGTCGATTTCTCGCAGCTACGGATTTCCGAGAAGCGGGACATAAGCCCTCGTGCCGCGAAGGCAAGTCAGTCAAGTGGGGGTTACGGAACCCCACTACCAGTACGCCGTCTGGATGTTGCCCGGGGTAATCACTGGAGATCTCCGTATATCCGCGCCGATCAGCGATCGCCGCTAGTCCTCTCTTTCCTTCCACCGATTCCGACAAGAGACGCCTGGAAGCTGCCCGGTCTCTTTCCTTCCACCGATTCCGACAAGAGGCGCCAGGAAGTTGCCCGGTCTCTTTCCCTCTACCGACTCCGACAGAGACGCCTGGAAGTTGCCCGATCTCTTTCCCTCTACCGACCCCGACAGAGACGCCTGGAAGTTGCCCGGTCTCTTCCCCTCTACCGGCTCCGACAAGAGACGCCTGGAAGCTGCCCGGTCTCTTTCCTTCTACAGACTCCGACAGAGACGCCTGGAAGTTGCCCGGTCTCTTTCCCTCTACCGGCTCCGACAAGAGACGCCTGGAAGTTGCCCGGTCTCTTTCCTGCTACCGACTCCGACGAGAGACGCTGGAAGTCGCCCGGTCTCTGTTCCTCTACCGACGCCGACAAGAGCCGCAAGAGCCGCCTGGCCACTGTCCGACCGCCAGCCCGTTCCAATAGCGAAACGCGCTGCGTACAACCGAACCACACGAACGACACGAGGACCCGTCGCAATGAAATGTAAATAGTGTACATAAATGGAAAATGTATTAACGAGAGAATAAACAGTATATAATAAGGATTTCATCAAACCCTGGCGTACCGACTGAGTCTACCAGCTTAAATCCTTATCCCGGAGGAACGACCGTCACAGGAAAAAGGATGGAATAGGGTTAAACGCAGGCTGCCGGCGGGATACAGGTGGAGGGCACAATGGGCGAAGCGAAAGTACAAGAAGGGTAGAGCGATGGGAGGCATGTTGATGGGAGTGAGAGAGTAATTGATGGGAGAAGAGGAGCAAGGACAGGGAGAGGACGAAGGGATAATGGTGGAGAGAGTGAAGGCGGGGTGGGGGGGAGTTTTGGTCAATAGTGGCAATATACGTGAACGGGGACATGGAGAGGAAGCTGGAAAAGATCAGAGGGTGGATGGAGGGCCAAAGAAATGAGAGAGGGTGATAATACGGGGGATTTCAATGCAAGAACAGGAGAGTACGGTGGTAGGGTAGGGGGGGGGGAGAAACATGAGGGAGGGGGAAGAAAGTCAAAAGACGGAAAGGTAAATGTGGATGGGAAAAAATTAATAAAATTCATAGAAGAGACAGGGTGGGAAATACTGAACGGGAACATAGAAGGGGATGAAGAGGGGGAATTCACATATACAGGGGGGAGAGGGGAGACGGTAATAGACTATGTATTGGGGGATGAGAGGACGAGAAGGGGGGTGGAAAGGATGGAGGTAGGATATAGGGTGGATTCGGACAATCACCCGCTGGTAGTGACGATAAGGGAGGGAGGGGTGGGGGGAGAGATGCGGGAAAGCGAGGAAAAGGAAGGCAGGAGGAGGACGGTGGACGGGAAGGATGAAGGAGGAGTTTGAGAAGGGAATGAATGAAATGAGCTTAGAAGGGGAAGGGATGCAGGAGAAGGTGAGCAAGACGATAAAAAGGATTAAAGAGGTGATGAGGAAAGGGGAGGAAGCCGGGGGAAAGGAGACGAGGCGGAAGGGGGAAGGGTGGTGGGACAGAGAATGCAGGGAGCTGAAAAGACAGGTGAGATGAGAGTTAAGGAAATGGAGAGGAGGGGAGAGGAGAAGGGAGGATTACAAGAGGAAGAGGAGAGAGTACAACGAGCTGTGTGAGAAGAAAAAAGAGGAGAAAAGGGAGAGGTTGATAAGGGAAGTGGCTGAGGCAAAGACCGAAAGCAAGGTGTGGGAAATAGTAAACAGGGAGAGGAAAGGATGGAGGGGGGTGGACGAAAGGATAAAGAAAGAGGAGTGGAAGGAATATTTCATGGGACTATTAGGAGGAGTGGAAATTAGGGTAAAGACGGAAGGGGAGGGAGATAAGAGAAGGGGAGAGGAAGTGGGAATAAGTAAAGAGGAGATAAGGAGGGTAGTGAGGAAGCTGAAGGAGGGGAAGGCGGTGGGAGGGGATGAAATCCCGAATGAGGTGTGGAAATATGGCGGAGAGAAGGGGATAGAAGTAGCGTGGGAGATATGTGGAAGAGTGTGGGAAGGGGAGGGATGGCCGGAAGATTGGAAAGAGGGAATTATAGTGCCACTGGTGAAGAAAGGAGGGGGAAGGTGTGTTCAGGAGTACAGGGGAGTGACACTAATGCCGACGCTATACAAGGTGTACGCGGCGGTACTGGTAGGAAGGCTGGAGCAGGAGGTAGAAGAGAAAGAGTTGGTGCCGGAGAATCAGGCGGGTTTCAGGAGGGGAAGAGGGACGGTCGACCACATATATGTACTGAACCATCTGATAGGGAGGCAAATACAAGGGAGCAAAGGAAAGCTGATATGTTTGTGGACCTGAGGGCAGCGTTCAACTCGGTAGACAGGAGGATGTTGTGGGAGGCGATGGAGAAGAGAGGGGTGAGGGAGGGGCTGCGGGAGAGGGTAAAGGAAATGTACAGAGAGACGACGAGCAAGGTAAAGGTGGGAGGGGAGGTAGGGGAGAGTTTTTGGACGGCGAAAGGCCTAAGGCAGCCAATAATTTTAAGTGAGCGACATGAATGATAATTTTTAGTTTATAGCTAATAAATTAATAGCGAAGCAAAGTTTAGTAGAAAGAATAGTTGTTTCGCAAGATTGAGTCTTTTCCACGCGGTTACACAGTAGACCGGAGAACTCTATCTCTAAATCACTTGCGGACCCAAATGAAACGCACCTCACGATTTACCGTCACAGAGTGTCGCAGCTTCATGCTCTCGGCAGCGACCAGAGTGGGTCCGCGCCGAAAATGCTTATGCTGCATTTTATCGCTCGGCCGCGTTACCATGGGCCCCTCTACTTACGAGGTGGTGTGTGTGTTAACGTCCATCCATCAGACTCCCGATACAGATATATAATCGGTTTTTACGGAACATTCGTACGCACAGGAAAACATGACATTCCACATCTCGAAAACCATACAATTCCACACATGCTGACAGCCTTTCCTCATCATTCATAAGTTTATATACACAATTTCTGACTAGGGGAATCCCACAGTCGGCTGACTGTCAGAAATTGTGATAGGTGTCTAATCCAATGAACAATTTCTAATTAATTAATAATCCACACGTGTTCTGACACGTGCGACAAAACCGTGAGAAGGTGCGATTCCCTGCACCGGATGTAGGGTATACAATTCCGTCAATCCTCTAAGAAGTGATCCAGTCTGCGCATTCCTGCTGTAGCCGTTACTGATTATGTTACAATGTTTAACGCGACGGTCAGAGGTGTTCTCAACGAGGGTTCTCCCACAATGCTGCAAGGCATTGTTGAAACGTCCCCCCCCCCTGCCGCTTACACAGAACGGATTTGGCACAACAGGAGAACCACTGGTCCTTTCGAACGCGACTATCTGGTGAGAACGCCGCTGCGTCAGCACCGCTTTATCTGTATAGCGGGACGGTAATGCGTCGAGGCGACGACGCTCCAAGAAAAGGGTTTTTGCTCTATCAAGAATATTATTAATTAATAGGCAGGAGTATGATCAACAAGGGATTTCCCATAACGCTAAGCGTTGTTGATGCATACCCTGACCAAAAAGAAAAAATTTTACATTCCGAACGTAACACTAACAAGGGACGTTCGGCAACCCGAAAATTCAGAAAATTATGAAACTCGGTGTACAAGTTGAGTAGTTCATCCGTAACACAACCCTATTTTTTGTTGGTGCCATAATGCAATTTTTAGGGCTGAAATCACCCCTTGAGAAAAATTCAGAATTTTATTTTCCGTGGAATATCTCGAGAAAAGTGAGAGATATCGAAAAGAAGTTTAAACAAAAGTTGCATCCTTCTTTTATATCTACAAAATCGCGTAAAAATAATTTTCGAAAATTCCATATTTTTCAAGTTACCCTCACCACCAACCCTTAAAGTTAAGTTTTTGTATTTTGGAAATATACGCTGAAATACCTCTGGATAATCTCTTTTCATATATATAAATAGTTGATGTGTTGTCACCGTCTCCGGTTGTGAGACGGTTGTCGGTAGGACGGAGGAGGGATATTGCCGACTCAGTCGGGCGTCAGGGTTCTTCGAATGAACAGTCGAGTGAGTAAACCGTGTCGTGTCTCGGAGGGTCGCGGCGGAGTGTTCTTCGCGACGGCGGCGGCTTCAGTATATCAGGGACAGGATGCGGAGTTAGTGAACGTTCTGCCCTTGGTGGCCTATAAGGCGCGTCCGTACGGGAGTCGTATAAGAGAGTTTCAGAGTGCAATAGGGTTCTGGCCTATGGGGCGCGGAGACACCTCTCTGACGTAGGTAGGGCGCAAGATCGCTCTCGGCCTATTTAGGAAGAGGCTGGTAATGGCACAGTATGGCGATGGCCGACACTGACACACCTCAGGAGTACAAAAAGCGAGCAATGGATATGCTGCGAGAAGCGGTATAGCTGTCAGGCACCAGAGCTCCTGATTCCGCTCGCCACGGCCTTTATATCGTACGGCCGTATATCTTCGCCCGCGAGAAGCGCCGCGGGGCCGCGGCCACCTAGCGGCCGCGGCGCGAACTACGTCTATTATCTCGCCGCCGTGTGCTCGCGCGGCGCGTGACGTGACTTCGTCACATGTTATATATTTTTTGCAAACAAATAAAACCTCTATTACCGAATTTGAAGTCCATTTCGGCTGTTTCCATTAATAACATGGTTTCTTAAAGCCATATTTAGATTATTATTAGTGTAAAGTTCAGACAGCTTTCAATTATTTAAGTAAGGTAGTACGTACCTAAAATTGTATCCAAGGTAAAACTCATTAAAACTAATCAATGACGTGCATGAATCATTATATCAGCACATTCGTACACGCATTACTTCAAGTGTAATCTTATTAAGCTACTTTGGAAACCACACGATAAATAAATAATGTGCGAAAATTTACAAAGATTTTGCATCTTTTTAATTGTAAAGGGCGGATTCCCTATACGCGTTCGGCCGCAGCGGCCGGCAGCGTTCCCACTAGTACAATGGAGAAGTATGCAACTGTTTTTCCCTTGCATTAGTGGAACCGCCACCGGCCACTGCGGCCGGACGAACGCATATAGGAAATCCGACCTTAACTGATAATACTTTTGTGCCACATCCACTTTTCGGTAAACATGTTTACGTACTCGCGTCTTTTGATTGATATAAATATTCCCGAGGATGCAGCGAATGGCAGTTACAGTTTTGCAAGCAGTCAGTTACCATTCAATTGAAAAAAGTGAGTGATCATTGTTTGAAAGGCTTTTCCTTAAAATGCAGTCGATTAATGTTGCTAACGTAATAAACATGTTAGCCACTACGTTTCAAATTGCAAGTATAATACAGACACCTATAAACTCGGTAGAAACGGAACTGCACAATGAAATTCGGGACATTATAAAAACGTTTCAAAACATACATTCCCTACTGTTGGGGAAGCGACATCGCAGCACCATCTCGCGAGCTGGATCGCAACCGACAGCTATGATTCACGGTGCTGACTGCCTGCTCATGTGGAGCGCCGATCGCCGCTCCCTTCCATCGACCGGGTATCGATGGAAGGAGAATGCGATCCTGGTTCCCGGAAACCGACGTCGGTTTCCTCGTTCACTTACCTTGGAAATTCCGCCAGCTACGGGTCTCGCTTTTACTCTCGTTTACTTACCGGTTTCGCTGCTTAATTCTGAGCTTCTCTGCAGTACTTGCAAGCTAAACTGCAGGGCGCTTCCTTGCTTAAACGCTAATCGCTTACATACTATAAAGGCTTACTTGCTTCTCGCTTGATTGCGGTGCGGGCGCAATTAGAAATAAAACGTTTCTATTCTGGCGCAAGCTATTTTTCGGCTAACAACGAGTGTACATAGTGTAAATAAATCGAGCTGTTAAGATCAGTTCTCTGCCGCTCCTCCAGTAATTCCTCCGAGCTAATCCAAGCGCGATCCTAAAGATACAGCTTTAAACACCTACCATTAATTGAACATGATTATGTGCTCGATTTTGCCGATCCATCCGAACCACATGGTGCACAAGTTGTAGAGTACATTATGCCTGCAGAAGAAGAAGACAGTTTTGACCCTGCAGAATGTACTGTTCATGATGAAGGTGGAAAAGTCGACTTAAGTTATAAGAGAAAAGCAGTAATGTTTTGGAAAAGTGGAAAATGGCACGGCGATCGCTTACCAGTGTACAGAAAAATTATCGCATGGTTAAATCTTTGCCGCAGCTATACAGATGGGAGGCGAGTGTAGAGAGAGGTGGAACAAATGCAGATAAATTTGCATTTATTGCGGAATATGTACTGCAAAAGTTTGAAGAAGCTTGTGACAGAAGATCTATTGTTCATGACATGAATTTAAGATTGTGGGCCTTGGAGACAAAACATCAGGTGGACCTACCCCAATTCGAAACCTAACCCAGACCTTTTTTTTTGACGCAGAGAAATCCCTAACGGATACCCCTAACCCTCGAGGGAGGGTCAGGGGTTATGTGGGACTTGCACCCACTAAAACTCTGCGGCCGTCATCCTCGTGCGCGGAGCTGCACGCCTGAGGGGGGGGGGGGGGGCAGACTTGCGGGTGGGCCAGGCGGGAGGGAGGCTTCGCGGCTTTGAAGACCGTCCCTGTGCCGCGACCCCGGGGATTGAGTTAGGTCCCCGGGCATAAACGGACAGCGAGGGACGGCGCCGCCGGCCTCCCTCGCGCTCGTTCGCCTAACTGGGAGCGACCGGATGGAGTTTGTCGCTCCCGTGGTGGGGCCCTTTAGACTCGAAGGGCCCCCGCCGACTCGCAGCAGCCGCCGCGACGTGGCACTCTGCCACCGTGCGGCCGCGACGGCTAACGCACTGCTCCGCGGTGGTCTCAACAGCGGACCACCGCTTCCCAACCTTCCCCGGCGGCGGGGCCGACGCACCAAACGGGTACGCCGCGAGTTCCCGCCGCCAAAATCCCCCCCCTCCCCCAGATGTTGTTGAGGGTTGTGGCGACGCGGCCCGAGGGCCGATGCGGGGGAGCGGAGCGACGAGATAACTAAGTCGCTGCCCGACCCCCCCGGCCCCGGGTCATCTCCGCCGGCCGCGTCGCCGGGGAGCCGCGAGTCGGGATGGGTGACCCGAGAGCTCGCGGTCCCTCTCCGCCTCCTCTTTCTCGCGGATGATCGCCTCCACGAATCTGGAGACGGCCTCCCAACACTCCCGATCTGCCGCCATTCGACGCACGACCGTCGCCAGCGACAGATCGGGACCCAGCCGCAACTCCAGGACACGGCGATCATCGATCCACTCCTGGCATCTAGCCAGGGTGTGATCGGCCGTGTCCTCGTCGCCCGAGTCGCAGCTGAAGCACTGCGACGTTTCCTCTCGCCCGATGCGACGCAAATAGGCGCCGAAACAACCGACGCCTGTTATTATTTGCGTCAGGCGGAAGGTGAGCCTGCCATACCCGTGCCCCACCCATTCGTTGATGATGGGCAGAAGCGCCCCGACAACGCGGCCCTCCCGATGTTCTGGGAGGGCTAACCATTCGAGCCATTTGGCTTCCATTCGTTGCCGGGCCTGGCCCCGCGCCACTTCTTGTCCGTCCGCCGGAGGGTTCCCAGCTACGCGGAGATCACGGACGGCGGAGTAAACTTCCGCCTCCATCTCCGCGAGCAAATGGAATGGGGGAGACCCACCCAGCGCGGACAGTTCGGCGTGTGACACCATGCGATAGGCGCGCACGGCTCGGAGGACGACGCGACGATGAACTCGGGCGAGTAATTCACGCCCGACGCGACAGTCCTCCAGGTCACCGGCCCATATAGGCGCGCCGTACAGCGCCATGGACCGGATTACCGTCACATATAACCGCCGAACACCCTCGTGAGGGCCCCCTAGGTTGGCATTATTCGCCCGAAGGCAAAGATTTGCCGCTCAAACCGGGGGCCGACGGAAAGGGAGACCTAACCTAGACCTTTTTTTTTTTTTTTTTTATAGAGGGGGAAAATGCATTACGCATACCCCGGCAGAAATGCCGGGGTTATGTGGGACTACTCACACAATGCGTGTGTGAGCTACCCACTAAAAACCCCCTCTGACACCCGCCTTCGGTGGACCCATGGAGGTACCCGGAACTTCTGATGTAGTTCATCGAGTACCTCTGCCATGGTAGGCGGGGCCTCGCAAAGCCGCCCATAGGGCGGAACCTCCTTCCGCGTTTCCCGGTCGGGCCGAGCGACCGGGCACGCCCGCAAATACGGGGTGTAATGGCTTAAAATCCTAACGACTAGTAGTCTTACGCATCTAAATAAATATATATAAGTATAAATAAATAAATAAATAAGGACCACCAGCTACGTTAAAATATGTACATAAACCTCTTACACCCGATAAAACCGCGATAAAATGTGGGGGGCCAAAAACGGACACCCCCACACGCCACACACACACTCATACACACGCGTGCACGCGCACGCTCATTCACACACACATTAACACATGCGCGATCGCGCGCGTTCATTCACACACACATACACACATAAAAACGCGCAAAAGCACGTAAACGCAAGATAAAAACGCGCAATAGCGCGTAGTAAATGCGAGGATAAAAAACCGCTACAAATTGCTCCCAGGAGCGCAGCGGACCTCTAAGGTCTTTTGCGCTTCCTGGCGAGCCGGCGCCTATTTATGTCCCTTTGGGCGACCGCCGCCCCAAGGGCCCTAGCCCTTTCTTCGCGTTGAAGGCGGTCCGCCTCCCGTTCCTTCGTTTGCCGGTCTGTCATCACAGACCGTGCAAACAGAACGAAGGATGACCACGTCTCTGGAGAGACCGTGGCACGGGCCATGAGGGAGGAGACTTCCACCGGGCCCCCAAGGTCCGCGGCAAGTGCCGCACGTTGGGTGTCGTAGGTGGGACACTCCACCAGAACGTGCTCCGCGTCGTCCTGCGGTGAACCGCAGTCCAGGCACGACGCGGCGGGTGCTTTCCCTATCCTGTGTAGGAAATTCCGGAAGCACCCGTGGCCACTCATCAGTTGCATCGAGAAATACTCGGCTGCAACTGACGGGCCAGGCACTACCGCGAAGGTATCCACCTTGGGGACCAGGCGTCTCACCCAGCTGGTAGACGGGGTCAGCTCCCACTCCCTCTGCCAATCGGCCATAGCCTCCCCGAGCGCGTGGGCCTTATGGAGGCGGACTCGCGCCTTCCTGCCCTCGGGGTCGGCCGCCCAAATTGGGTCAGCCCTGTCGGCTGCCTTGGCCTCAAACACGGCACGGCCCATCTTGGCCTTTATGTACAGTGGCATCCGTCCTGCTAAAACGCAGAGCGGATGGAAGCCCACTGTACGATAGGCCGCCGTGAATCTGGTGAGGGCGGTCCTCTGCGCACGGCGCAGAATATCTCTGCTAGCCGTAGTGCGCAGAGTGACGGCCCACACCGGCGCGCCGTATAAAATTACGGACTCCCACACCGAGTAGTAAAGGCGCCTCGCATGGAGGGACGGGCCCCGGGTGTTCGGCAGGAGCGCTGCCAGCGCCCCTGAGACCCTGTCCGCCCGCGCTGCTACCCCCTCCAGGTGGGCCCTGTAGTTTCGACAGCAGTCGAACAGGACCCCCAAATACCGGACCGTAGGTGCGGTGGTGATATCCGCGTCGAGAATACGGATTTTCACCGATTTCTCGATCCTACGTCCGGTCAGGAAGATGGCCTCGGTCTTTTCCGCGGCCAGGGAGAGCCCGGTTTTGCAGAACCAGGCTCTTACCCGTGGCATCGCGGTTGCCATCATTTCCTGTAACTGGAGGGGGTTGGCCGCCGAAAACAGCAGCGCGACATCGTCCGCGTACGCGATGGCGCGGACGAATCTGCCCATGTCCAACTCGGTGAGGAGTCCGTCGTATACTGCGTTCCACAAAAAGGGTCCTAAAACGGACCCCTGTGGAACGCCCGCGTAAATATCACGGACCACGGTGCCCTCCGCGGAGTGCACCGTGATCCTTCGCCCCGTGAAATAATCACCAAGCGTGGCCCGCGTATAGGCATCTACGCCTCTCCTGTCCAGCTCCCTGAGGATGATGTCCCAACGCAGGGTGTTGAATGCGTTTTGGACATCCAGGGAGAGGAGGGCGCAGATCCTTTGCTTTTGGGCACACGCTTCCGCGAAACGGGCAACCTCGGTGGCTGCCTCGACGGTGCCGACACCCCTACGGAAACCGAACTGGTTTGGGTGGAATGGATCCCTGCCCAATTGGCGCTCAAGGATTTCCTTGATCGCATACTCCCAGACCTTGGACAAGGCCGGGAGTATAGATATGGGCCTATAAGCCCTGGGACTTAGGGGATCCTTTCCCGGCTTTGGAATAAGGACAACACGTGCCACTTTCCAAACCGCTGGGATCTCACCTCGCGTAAGGGTGTCGAGCACCATTTCGCGGATGGCCTCGGGGTCCGCCTTGGCTGTGGAGGCCACCACCTCCACCGGGACCCTATCGAGGCCGGGGGCCTTATTTAGCTTGATGCAAGCTAACGCCTTTTTGGCGAGGTCGATATCGACCTCCGGCATGGGGTCCGGGCCAGCCAGCCAGCGGCGCAGAGAGACCTGAGTGCGGAGGCGAGGGGGGGGAGCCATGGGCAGGGGCGGCGCTGCGGTGGAGAACAGCGTGTCGAGGACCACGCCCACCTGGTCCCTCGACATCACTGTGCGCGGCACCCTGCCCTCTAGTCTTGACATGACTATCTTGTATGGCTTCCCCCAAGGGTCGCCATCCACGGTGCCCTGGAGGGACGCCCAGAGGCTCTCCTTGGACCGCCAGATAAGAATCTGGACGGTCCGCCTGGAGAGGGAGTACTCCCGCCTAAGTTGTTCTAGGCGGGGATCATTTTTCTTCCTCCTCCTCTGGAACGCCCTCCGTGCCTTGTGCATGGCCTTCCTCGCCTCCGCGATCTCAGGCGTCCACCAGTAATTGGGCTTCCGTGCCCCCCTCGGGAGGGATCTTGTCCTCAAGGTGTCCGCACAGACACCCTCGAGGAGGGACTGAAGCCTCTCTGCGCGCGGCTCATCCTCAGCCTCCGCTGAGGATCGGGCTTCCCGCAGGTCGCGATATCGGTCCACGATCACCGCGGGGTCAATGTCCTTGACGGAATAGGGGGTCCAGCCACCATCTGGTGGCCTCGTGGGCACGTTTGGCTTAGCCAAAACGTGCAGGACGTGTCGGTGGTCGGAGGCCGTGAAGTAGTTTAATACTTCACTCCTCCGTATACGTCCCGCGGACCCCCTATCCATTGACATTACGTCAATAAATGACGACCCCTTGTTGCGGTGGAACGTGGCCCTCTGGCGAAGCCTGATCGGGATCAGACTCAGTCTGGCCACCACCCTCATGCACGCATAGCCCCGCTTATCGGCCTTAGCACCCCCCCCCCCCCCCCCCACGCCGGGGACTTGGCGTTGAAGTCACCCGCCAGGATAACCATCCTGCCCGGGGACATCAGCGAGGTCAGTATGACCTCTAGTTCCTCCATATAACGGAGGAACTCGGGGTGCTTCTTGCTGGGCGCGCAGTAACAGCTTACCACGATCATGTTGTCCACGATCGCGGTAGCCACGCCCTCTGCGGCGACGGGGCGGGTCAGGGCGGGAAATCTGCCGTTGAACCCAGTCACCCAAACCGCTGCATCCCCCGTGACATCCCCGTTCCATTCAGGTAGAATTCTGAATGGTTCGGAGATAATCACGAGGTCCACGTTTAGCTGGCAGGCGTTCTGGATCATTAGATCCTGCGCCAGCCTGCAGCGATTCAGGTTAATCTGAAGAATCTTCAGCATTACCTGGGCTCAACAGATCTCGGCCCCCCCGCCGCCGGTGGTCTACTGCATGCCGGGCAGGCCAACGAGGCCGTCACGTGGGCTGCTCTAGGGCCCTTGACCCCGGCTGCCGTGCATATGATGCACTTTGGCGCATTCGTGCAGGCCGCTATAGGGTGGTCCAGGGCTCCGCACCGGCGGCACCTCTCTTTGCCGCGCTGCACCGAAGGGCAAGATGCGGCCAGATGTCCTAAAAGATGACAGGCGAAGCATCTGGTCGTCTTCGCCAAGGGCCTGGCTCGGACCATTGTAAGGCCCGTCCTAAAACGGACGGTCTCCGTGCCCTTCGGGAGGAGGCTGGAGGGGACCTCCACCACCGCTGTCTGGGTGCCGCCGGGGGTGAGTCTGAGCGACCGGACCAGGCAGCTCGCCTCCGGAATCTTCAAGGCCCCTCCGAGGTCCCTGCCCAAGGTGGGAGCATCCACCATGGGATCGATGTCTCTCACTTCCAGGGCCGTCTTATCCTGGAGGGGGACACACGCCAAGTTCCCCCCGGTGGCCTGGGTGAGTGCCGCGGAGGTTTCCGCGGCGGATCCCTTCACCTCTAGCTCGAGGAGTACGTGGCCAAGGCCCGTGCGCTTTACCGCCTTCACACCCTCCAGGGCAGCCCGACCCTGGGTGACCGCGGCCCTATACACGTCAATGTAGGTGCCGCCCTCGGGAACCCTGATGAGGACCGCCTCCGGGCGCCTCCTTACTCTCCCCCTTCTCCTCTTCCTACCACCTCCACCTCCCGGCGCCTGACCTTGCAAGGGGTCCGCGTTCCGGGGGGGAGGGGAGGATTGGGTTTTCCCTGAGTGGGGGGGGGGCCCTGTCGGGGAGGGGGTTGGGCACCCCGCCCCTGGCCCTGGGCCTGCGTAGAGTTCCCGGCCTGCCGGCTACCCCCCTGGGCCGCCCCCGACGGGCCAGGTTGCTGCTGCTGCTGCGGTTGTTGTCGCAGCCTCAGGCGTTTCCGCTCCTTTTTACCCTGGCGCTGCGACCGTTGCAGCTGCCAGTCGCCGCCCTCTTGCTGCGGGTGGGGCCGCTGCTGAGGCTGCGACACCTGCGGAGGCACCGGGGGGGGGCAGGAGGGGCGGTCAAACCACCACCGAATGACTCCACGCAGTCCTCCACAGCCATTGGGGCACTTCCCCCTTCCCCCGACACCGCCTGCGCGAACAAGCGCTTTTTTGCCTGGATCCCCACCTCCTGGGGGGATCCCCTCTCCCCCTTCTTAGTCCCCCCGTCTTAGGCCGCGGCAGCTGCTGCTGCCGAGGAGGTGGGGGATCAGGGTTGCTGGTAGACGCTCCTGCCTCCGTCTGGACGCCCCAGTCACTTGTGGTTATCCCACGAGACGCAGACGGGATCAAGCCCGCAGATGGTGGGGGGAGGGGGAGGGGCGGCTCCTCCCTCGGTACCTCTCCTTGGAGGGGACCCTTCCACCGCCCGATGGCGTTGGTGGCAATGGCCTCCGCCACCACCACAACCGCCTCCTCGCAGCCCCTGGCGACCTCCCTAGTGATGGTCACCATGTCGGCTCCAGGGGTCCCGAGCGGGGATGAAGCCGCCTCCGCGAGTTCCCGGCATCCCTCCTTCAGGCTGTTTCGGCCGGCCTAAGACCTTTTTTTTTTTTTTTTTTTTTTTTATAGAGGGGGAAAATGCATTACGCATACCCCGACCAATAATGTCGGGGTTATGTGGGACTACTCACATAGTATATGTGGCTACCCACTAAAAACCCCCTCTGACTCCCGCCTGCGTTGGACCCATGGAGGTACCCGGGACTTCTGGTGTAGTACGTCGGGTACCTCTGCCATGGTAGGCGGGGCCTCGCAACAAACCGCCCATCGATGGATAGGGCGGAGTCTTCACCTTACGCGTCACCCGAATCGGACCACTCGACCGGGGACGCCCTCAAACACGGGGTGCAGGGACTACAGGTTTTGCAACCCTGTCACCCATTCCGCCCATAGCTAGATAGGGCGGAATCTTCACCTACGCGTCACCCGAATCGGATCATTCGACCGGGGACGCCCGCAATCACGGGGTGCAGGGACTACAAATTTTGCAACCCTGTCACCCGTTAAAAAGAGCCGCATTTAAAAGTGGGGGGCCAAAAAGGGACACCCCCACACGCCACGCACACCCGCGGGCGCACACACACGCATCCACACCCGCAAACGCTCACACGCGTGCACATCGCACGCGCACTCACGCTCACAGGCACACACGCGCGCGCGCGCTCGCGCAGCCACACCCATTCACACACACAAACACACCCAAAGCGCCCCCTTGCGCGCATCCACACCCACAGGCATACACCCGCGTGCACGCGCCAGCGCGCGCACGCGCATCCACGCCCACAGGCACACATACGCGCTCCTGAGCGCGTCCATTCTCACACACATTCTCACACACAGACACACAAACGCGCCTACTCACGCGCATCCACACTCACAGGCACCCGCATGCGTGCGCGCGCCTAAGCGCGCACGCCCACACGCATACCCACAAGCATACACACGCGCGCATACGCACGCGCACTCCCATTCACACAACACGGGAACGTGGGAACGCTCCCGCGCATTCACGCATTCACACGGTCACATTCACACATACAAAACGCGCAAAAGCGCGTTTAGTCAAAAACCCCTAGAGGTTTGCCCCGATAGGCGGGGCCTCGCAAAACAAAACCGCCCATAAGGGGCGGAGTCTCCTCCTTATGCGTCACCCGAATCGGACCAGCCGACCGGGGACGCCCGCAATCACAGGGTGCAGGGACTACAAAAAGTGCAACCCTGTCACCCGATAAAACCCGCAATAAAAAGGTGGGGGGCCAAAAACGGACACCCCCACCCGCACGCACACAACGCGGGCACACGCACCCGACCGGGGACGCCCGCAAACACAGGGTGCAGGGACTACAAAAGTTGCAACCCTGTCACCCGATAAAACCCGCGATAAAAAGGTGGGGGGCCAAAAAAGGACACCCCCACCCGCACACACACAACGCGGGCACACGCACGCGCATCCGCGCCCACAGGCACACACACGCGCACGCGCCCGCGCATTCACACACATAAAGGACAAACACACACACGGGACCCTCCCGCGCATTCATACACATAAAGGGACAAACACACACACGGGACCCTCCCGCGCATTCACACACATAAAGGGACAAACACAAACACGGGACCCTCCCGCGCATTCATACACATAAAGGGACAAACACACACACGGGACCCTCCCGAGCATTCATACACATAAAGGGAACAATCACACACACATGACCACGAGCCAACAAAGCTCGTAGTCGCCGCAAATAAATAAATAAATAACACAAAGCGCAACACGTGCTCCCAGGTGCGCAGCGGACCATTATGGTCTTTTGCGCTTCCTGGCGAGCCGGCGCTTATTGGCGTCCCTCAGGGCGACTGCCACCCGAAGGGCCGCCGCCCTTTCCTCGCGTTGGAGGCGGTCCGCCTCCCGTTCCTTCGCTTGCCGGTCTGACATCACAGACCGGGCAAACAGGGCGAATGCTGCCCACGTCTCGGGAGACACTGTGGCACGGGCCATCAGGGAGGAGACCTCCACCGGGCCCCCAAGGCCCGCGGCAAGTGCCGCACGTTGGGTGTCGTAAACCGGACACTCCATCA
Source organism: Andrena haemorrhoa (assembly GCA_910592295.1). NCBI lineage: Eukaryota > Metazoa > Arthropoda > Insecta > Hymenoptera > Andrenidae > Andrena > Andrena haemorrhoa. The sequence goes on from OU342942.1 coordinate 20,229,691, forward strand.
AAACGTGCTCCGCGTCGTCCTGCGGTGAACCGCAATCCAGGCACGACGGGGCGGGTGCTTTCCCTATCCTATGAAGGAATTTACGGAAGCACCCATGGCCGCTCATCAGTTGCATCGAATAATACTCGGCTGCAACCGACGGGCCAGGCACTGCCGCAAAGGTGCTGACCTTGGGGACCAGGCGTCTGACCCAGTTTGACGGTGGGGTCAGGTCCCACTCCCTCTGCCACTCGGACATCGCCTCCCCGAGCGCGTGCGCCTTATGCAGGCGGACACGCGCCTTCCTACCCTCGGGGTCGGCCTTCCAGACAGGGTCATCCCTGTCGGCCGCCTTCGCGAGGAAGACGGCTCTACCCATCTTAGCTTTCAGGTACAGTGGCATCCGTCCTGCTACAACGCAGAGCGGATGGAAACCCACTGTACGGTAGGCCGCCGTAAACCGGGTGAGTGCGGTCCTCTGCGCCCGGCGCAGAAGGTCCCTGCTAGCCTGGGTACGCAGAGTAACCGCCCACACAGGGGCGCCGTATAAAATTACGGACTCCCACACCGAATAGTAGAGGCGTCTCGCGTGGAGGGACGGGCCACGGGTATTTGGCAGGAGCGCTGCCAGCGCCCCTGAGACCCTGTCCGCTCGCGCTGCTACCCCCTCCAGGTGGGCCCTGTAATTACGACCACAGTCGAACAGGACCCCCAAGTATCGGACCGTAGTTGCGGTGGTGATCTCCGCATCGAGAATCCGGATGTTCATGGACTTCTCCATCCTACGGCCGGTCAGGAGGATGGCCTCGGTTTTCTCCGCTGCCAGGGAGAGCCCGGTTTTACTGAACCAGGCTCTTACCCGTGACATCGCGGTAACCATCATCTCCTGAAGTTGGAGGGGGTTTGCCGCTGAAAAAAGCAGCGCCACGTCGTCCGCGTACGCTATGGCGCGGACGAATCTGCCCAACTCTAGCTCGGTGAGGAGCCCGTCGTACACGATGTTCCACAGAAAGGGTCCTAAAACGGACCCCTGTGGAACACCCGCAAAAATATCCCGGACCACGGTGCCCTCAACAGAGTGCACCGTGATCCTACGCCCCGTAAAATAATTGCCGAGCGTAGCACGCGTATAGGGGTCCACGCCTCTCCTGTCCAACTCCCTGAGAATGACGTCCCAGCGTATCGTGTTAAACGCATTCTGGACGTCCAGGGAGAGGAGGGCGCAGATCCTCTGCTTCTGCGTGCAGGTCTCGGCAAATCGGGCCACCTCGGTGGCCGCCTCGACGGTGCCAACACCCCTACGAAAACCGAATTGACTTGGGTGAAATGGATCCCTGCCCATTTGGCGCTCAAGAATGTCCTTGAGCGCGTACTCCCAGACCTTGGACAAGGCCGGGAGTATAGATATGGGCCTATATGCCCTGGGACTTAGGGGGTCCTTTCCCGGCTTCGGAATGAGCACAACTCGTGCCATCTTCCATGACGCCGGGATTTCACCTCTCGCAAGGGTGTCGCGGACCATTTCACAGATGGCCTCAGGGTCCGCGTTGGCCGTGGAGGTCACCACCTCCACCGGGACCCGATCGAGGCCCGGGGCCTTCTTCGGCTTTACAGCCGCGATCGCCGTTTTGGCGAGGTCGATATCGACCACAGGCATGGTGTTCTGGCTAGCCATCCAGCGCCGCAGAGTAACCTGGACGCGGGGGCGAGGGGGGGGAGCCATGGGCGGGGGTGGCGCAACGGTGGTAAACAGCGTGTCGAGGACCGCACCCACCTGGTCCCTCGACATCACTGTGCGCGGCACCCTGCCCTCTAGTCTAGACATGACTATCTTATAAGGCTTCCCCCAAGGGTCACCATCCACGGTGCCCTGAAGGGACGCCCAGAGGCTCTCCTTGGACCGCCAGATAAGAATCTGGACGGTCCGCCTGGAGAGGGAGTACTCCCGCCTAAGCTGGTCTAGGCGGGGATCGTTTTTCTTCCTCCTCCTCTGGAACGCCCTCCGTGCCTTGTGCATGGCCTTTCTCGCCTCCGCGATCTCAGGCGTCCACCAATAGTTAGGCTTACGTGCCCCCCTCGGAAGGGATCTTGTCTGCAAGGTGTCCGCGCAGACACCCTCGAGGAGGGACTGGAGCCGCTCTGCGCGCGGGGCCTCCTCAGCCTCCGCTGAGGGCCGGGACTCCACTAGCTCCCGGTACCGGCCCACGATCACCGCGGGGTCGAGGTCCTTAACGGAGTAGGGGGTCCAGCCACCGTCTGGTGGCCTTGTCGCAACGTTTGGCTTTGCCAAAACGTGCAGGACGTATCGATGGTCTGAGGCCGTGAAGTAATTTAACACCTCACTCCTCCTGACACGTCCTGCGGACCCCCTGTCCATGGACATGACGTCTATAAATGACGACCCTCCATTACGGTGAAACGTGGCCTTCTGGCGGATCCTTATCGGGATCAGGCCCAATCTGGCCAGTACACTCATGCAAATATGGCCTCTTCTATCGGCCTTCGTGCCACCCCATGCTGGGGACTTCGCGTTAAGGTCACCAGCAACGATGACCTTTTTTCCAGGAGACATCTGCGCCACCAAGATGCCTTCGAGTTCATCCATATACCTGATGAACTCCGGCTTCTTTTTACTTGGGGCGCAGTAACAGCTCACCACGACCGTATTATCCACGATCGCGGTGGCTATCCCTTCGGCAACGACGGGAGGGGCAAGGGAGGCAAATCTCCCATTAAACCCGGTAACCCAAACCGCTGCGTCCCCCGTGGCATCCCCGTTCCACTCAGGTAGCAATCTGAATGGTTCGGAGATGATCACGAGGTCCGCGTTCATTTGGCAGGCGCTCTGTATCATTAAATCTTGAGCAAGCCTGCAGCGGTTAAGGTTGATCTGAAGGATCTTAAGGGACATTACCGGGTTTCGAACCTCTTAGCCCCCCCGCTGCCGGATATCTCCTCATGGCCGGACATGCCAACGACGCCGTAACGTGTGCCGCTCTGGGTCCACGGACCCCGGCGGCGGAGCATATTGCGCACTTGGCCACGTTCTTGCAATTCGCAATCACGTGGTCCAAGGCTCCGCACCTACGGCATTTTTCTTGTCCCCGAGGGACAGTCGGGCATGCCGCTGCCAGATGCCCCAGTTGGTGGCACGCAAAACACCTGGTAGACTTTACCAGGGGCCTGGCCCGGGCGATCGTTAGGCCCGTCCTAAAACGGACGGGCTCTATGGACCGCGGGAGGAGAGTGGTGGGTATCTCCACCACCGCGGTCTGCGCACCGCTGAGGGAGAGCCTCAGGTTGCGCACCGCCACCGTTTCCTTAGGCACTTTCAGTGCCGCGGCAAGGTCCCCAAGGAGGGTCTGGGCATCGACCATTGGGTCGATGTCTCTCACCTCCAGGGTCGTCTTGTCCTGGAGCGGGGCGCACTGTATCGAGGCGCCTACGGCCTTGGCCAGTGCAGCGGACATAACCGCGGCACTGCCATTTGGCTCCAACTCCAGGAGGACGTGGCCCAGGCGGGTGCGCTTGACGGCCTTAATGCCAGTCAGCACCGCTCGGCCCTGGGTGACGACGGACCTATACGTGTCGATATAGGTTCCGCCGTCAGGGACCTTAACGATCACTGCCTCGGGCCTCCTCCTATCCGGCCTCCTCCTCTTTCTCGCCGGCTTGCCCCTCACAGGACCCTCCGATTGGGCCTGTTGGGGTCGTTGTTGCTGCTGCTGCCGCTGCTGTTGCTGTTGCTGCTGTTGTTGTCGCTGCAGTTGTTGTTGCTGCTGCAGTTGTTGCTGCTGCAGTTGTTGCTGCAGCAGTTGTTGCTGCTGCAGTTGTTGCTGCTGCAGTTGTTGCTGCTGCGGCTGCTGCAGTCGGCGCCTCATCCTCCCAGTACTCGACGGAGGGGGGGGCCCCCAACCCGAAACCCCGGGTCCCGGCTGAGGCCACTGAGGTGGAGGGCGAGGAGTACCTGGGGCCTGCATCATCCCAGGTGGACCACCAATTGGGGGGTACTGTTGGTAGTACCGTGGTGGGGGAGGAGGGAGAGTGGGAGTACCACTCATCCCTTCTTTCCTCCTCTTCTTCCTCTTCGCCCTCTTGCCCTCTACGACCGTAAAGGTCTCCCCAGCCGAGCCGGGGGGGGGCGGGCCCCTATTCACCGGTGTTTCCGGTGGGCGCACGGGGGCATCGGGGGTGCCTCCCATCTCCCTCTCCACCCCAGAGACTAACCGTTTCTTCGCCGATTCGGCGGCCTCCTGGGGGGAGGAGCGTAGCCTTTTCGGGGCCTTTGTGCCCCGTTTGGCGGAGGAGGTACCCGGTTTCTCGCCGAAGATGACGGTCCTCTCCGTCGTCTGAGTCCCCGCGTCCCTTGTCACTTTCCTGGGTGACTCGAGGGCGGGGGGGGCTGGAGTGGCGGAAAGGGGGGGAGATGCGGCGGGAAAATCCATCCGCTTTCCTTCCCCACCCTGGGCCTTCCACCTCTCAATAGATTGGGTGGCCATGGCCTCCGCCACTAGCGAAGAAATCTTCGCACAGCCCCCAACCGCCTCCCTGGCAAACCTTGCCACCGCGGGGTTGAGCGACCCCTCTCCAGATGTGGAGAGTTCATTACATGCCTCCGAGAGGCCGCTCATGAGCTCCGCCATCTGCGACAGGAGCCTCGCCATCTTCGACGCCGGGGACTCGAACACAGTCCCCGTCCCTTTGGCCTGCAGCGGAGGAATCACGGGGACCACAAATGTCCCAGGGGGGTCCACCGCCGGTCGGTGGACCTGCACCTCCCGCACCAGGTCCTCGGCTCTAGTAGCCGAGACCGACCTTGGCCTCGCCTTGCGTTTTACCCCTCCCAACGGGGTTAATGAAACCCGGGGGTTGCTCGCCTTCGCTTCACGGACCAACGCGTCCGTGTTGCCGCGGGCTCCGTCCCCACCAGGGGGAGGGGTTCTTTGGAGGGCTCTACCCTTCGGGATGGGCCCCGGTGGTGGTGTCTCCGGTATCACCACCACATCGTCCTCCAGGTCTATCAGCTCCTGGACTCGGCCTCCAGAAGCCTCCTTCTTTGTATGGGCGGCCGCAAGCTGTCTCTTGAAGAAATCACTTATTGTGCCGCCCCTCCAGGCCTGGTGCCCTCTCAGGGGGGAGTCCTCCTCCTCCTCCCTGGGCTTGGGCGACTCCGTGACAGGGTTATTGAGCCCTGTCCGGGAGCAGTCCACCCACTCCATATCACCGGCCGGGGACTTGTCTCGTCCCCCGGCCGTGGGTTCCTCCGCTGTTTTCCTATCGGTATCCATAATCATATCCTTGGGATTGCCATGTAGCGTCTCAGTAGCTGTGCCTGGGGGTCCTACCACTCCAGTAACGCCGGCCCGAGACGGCGGCTCGGCGTTGACAGATGTATCGTACGACTTATCGCCGCTGCCACGGCGATAAGAAGATGGAAGACCATGAGCGCTTTTTTCCGAGGCTTCTTTCATGGTGTTCAAGAAATTCTGTATTCTTACGCCATCTTCCAGGCCCACGGATAATTAGGCAATGGCAACGGCCCAGCTGACTCATGTGGAGCGTCGATCACTGCCCCTTCCATCAACTTGCGATCGATGGAAGGGGGACTCTCTTCCTTCCAGGAAATCGAGCGCGATTTCCTGGATGTGACACTCTGTAACGGGCCTTGCTTACCGTAATTGCTTGCTTACGCTGTTTACTTGCGCGTATCTCGAACTTGCCTCGAAACGCGTAATGCAAATCTGCTTCGCTTTATAAATTGCTATTTGCTTGCTTAATAAATAGTTTAAAAGACCAGTAGTGCTTGTAATATAGTTACTATTAAGTGCGTGTAAAACTTGTGTAATTGTTTCCGTTGACCTTGTACATAGATTCAAATTATAACGACATTTTGACTCTCTTATTAAGTGTTAAATATACAGTGTTCGTTCTTCTCGTAATTCTATCTTAAATCTGTAAACTCTGGAATTGTGCCTTTTCGTGCTGTCCTAATCGCTTTGTGTAAGCACTGTGCTTCGCTAGTTGTGCAAGAGCTTTCTTACGCCGATCCGTTACTAAGCTTTCTAACATTTTTGGTCCTTCGAGCCGGATCGGCGCTTGTGAAAACAGTTCGCGACCGTTAACTAGTGCCGAGTAACCGTCGTGCGTGACCTCCACCTACAAACAACGAGTCAGCGCGACCTTAACGGCCGAATCTCACGGGCCTTCGAAAACTTGAAGGGACCCTTAGAAAGAATTGGGCTAAGTACGAAGTGCAACATGACCAGCTACTCGCATTGGCGTCCTCAGACTTGGCCTTTGCAAGCAACGACTACTTTAAGGACAAGGACATGGCACCTGCTGCCGTGGAGGAGGTCTTCATCATGCAGGAAGCTCTCCTCATGGATAAACTAGAGGATCTGAATAAAGAAGAAAGGGCTGCAGTACGAGCCGTAGAGCGGCTATCCATGGACGTCTCTAATCTTGTTCGCTCCAAGGCCTCGCTGCCACGAATACCGTTGCCTACCTTCGACGGCAAACATAAGGACTGGCCTCACTTCCATGGGCTATTCTTATCCCTTGTGGTCCAGGATTCAACCTTAACGGACTCTGAACGCCTCCGTTATCTGTTAGGCACCCTTACCGGCGATGCTGCTTTTCTAATTCGCAACCTGCCTGTGAAAGAGGAGAGTTTTGAAGCTGCGTGGAAGTTGCTCCAGAGTCATTATGACAACCAGCGACTGGCGATTAAGGGTATAATGGCGAATATCTTTGGCTTACCTACACTTACGCAGGAGTCGGGGCCTGAGCTCAAACAGATGTTCTACACGCTGTGGGACTCCGTCGAGGCTCTGGCTACTCTGAAGAGGCCCTTCGACGCAACTGGTGATTGGCTCGTCCACCTGGTGGCTAAGCGACTGGATCCCGAATCACGCCACGAATGGGAGACCCAAGTTTCCAAGACGAAGACACCTCCGACTTTGCCGAGATGCGAGACTTCCTTGAAGCGCGGGTCAACACCGTCGAGGCACTGGAGGCACAACGCAAAGGCAAAGAAGGACGTCCGCCTCGACCAGCACGCAGGGCATAACCTGCGATGCTCTTTGGCCGTCCTGCTCGTCGATGGATGACATCCCGCGGCCGCTTCACCCACTTGCTGACGTCGAAGCGACCGCAATGCTGGTGCAGCTGACTTTCGGGATATTTGCAATCCCTCCAGACCCGCTGCCAAGGGGACACGGCCAAATGAGGAACTCGTTTCACGCAATTAACACCTCGCGTAGAATTTAAGGCTCACTTGTATGCCTGCTTACATGTGTTTGTTTCAAACTGTTTAGGTTCGCAGGGACATTCGCTGGGGTCTTTTCCAGCTATCAACAACACCGCTACTCGAGGCACAGCTGACGACCATAGCGCACTCGCGATCAGCTGTTTATCCGAGAACGAAGTCTCTGTCTCAGAACCATTGTTGTACATTTTTGCGTTTTGCTGTTCGCGATCGCGAACTCGCTTGAGGGACTCGCCCTCTGCTTAGCTAAACTGGTTCGTTCGCCGTCGCTGCTAGGCCGCGAGCGCGCTTAATTAGTTTATCGCTAAACCTAGCCCTACCTGCTTTGGGCTAGGACCGCTGACATTTGCGTTTTGCTGTTCGCGATTGCGTGCTAGATCGCGAACTCGCTTGAGCGACTCGCCCTCTGCTTAGCTAAACTAGTTCGTTCGCCGTCGCTGCTAGGCCGCGAGCGCGCTTAATTAGTTTATTGCTAAACCTAGCCCTACCTGCTTTGGGCTAGGACCGCTGGCATTTGCGTTGTGTTGTTCGCGATTGCGCGCTAGATCGCGAACTCGCTTGAGGGACTCGCCCTCTGCTTAGCTAAACTGGTTCGTTCGCCGTCGCTGCTAGGCCGCCAGCGCGCTTAATTAGTTTATCGCTAAACCTAGCCCTACCTGCTTTGGGCTAGGACCGCTGACATTCGCGTTGTGCCATTCGCGATTGCGTGCTAGATCGCGAACTCGCTTGAGGGACTCGCCCTCTGTTTGGCTAAACTAGTTCGTTCGCCGTCGCTGCTAGGCCGCGAGCGCGCTTAATTAGTTTATTGCTAAACCTAGCCCTACCTGCTTTGGGCTAGGACCGCTGGCATTTGCGTTGTGTTGTTCGCGATTGCGCGCTAGATCGCGAACTCGCTTGAGGGACTCGCCCTCTGCTTAGCTAAACTGGTTCGTTCGCCGTCGCTGCTAGGCCGCCAGCGCGCTTAATTAGTTTATCGCTAAACCTAGCCCTACCTGCTTTGGGCTAGGACCGCTGACATTCGCGTTGTGCCATTCGCGATTGCGTGCTAGATCGCGAACTCGCTTGAGGGACTCGCCCTCTGCTTAGCTAAACTAGTTCGTTCGCCGTCGCTGCTAGACCGCGAACGCGCTTAACAAGTTATCGCAGAATCTAGCCCTATCTGCTTGGGCTAAGACCGCTAAAACCTTTATTCGCCCTCCTTGCCTTAGGTTCGCAGAAATATTCGCTGGGGCTTCTCCCCGCTAACCACTTGACCGCTACCTCGAGGCACAGCTGAACAACATAGCCTTCACGCGTTCATCTGTTTATCCGCGAACACGTTGAAAGTCTCTGTCTCGTCGTCACATTTGCTCATTGTTGTTCGCGATCGCGTACAAGATCACGACCTTGCTTGAGAGACTTGCCCTCTCTGCTTGGCTAAACTAGTTCGTTCGCCGTCGCTTGCTAGACCGCGAACACGCTTTAACTAGTTTATCGCTAATCCGCGCCCTATTTGCTTTGGGCTAGGACCGCTAAACGCTTGATCCGCCTTCCATACTTTGAGCAAATAAACGCGGGCTTTCACGTCGCTAATTCAAGTGTACTAGTCACTTCGTTTACATCCGCGTGCTGGGTGTGAGCATGAATACCGCGCCTCGCGTTCAGTTGCTGCCTCGAGACAAGCTGCTTCAACTCCGCCGGATTGACCGACGCCTCCACATGAGCCCAGCTGCGCCACTGCTGCACCATCGGCCTATGCCATGTCCGCGCCTAAAACGCCAGCTAAATTATTCATCGGGCGATGAATGCCGGGGAGAATGTTCAAGAAATTCTGTATTCTTACGCCATCTTCCAGGCCCACGGATAATTAGGCAATGGCAACGGCCCAGCTGACTCATGTGGAGCGTCGATCACTGCCCCTTCCATCAACTTGCGATCGATGGAAGGGGGACTCTCTTCCTTCCAGGAAATCGAGCGCGATTTCCTGGATGTGACACTCTGTAACGGGCCTTGCTTACCGTAATTGCTTGCTTACGCTGTTTACTTGCGCGTATCTCGAACTTGCCTCGAAACGCGTAATGCAAATCTGCTTCGCTTTATAAATTGCTATTTGCTTGCTTAATAAATAGTTTAAAAGACCAGTAGTGCTTGTAATATAGTTACTATTAAGTGCGTGTAAAACTTGTGTAATTGTTTCCGTTGACCTTGTACATAGATTCAAATTATAACGACATTTTGACTCTCTTATTAAGTGTTAAATATACAGTGTTCGTTCTTCTCGTAATTCTATCTTAAATCTGTAAACTCTGGAATTGTGCCTTTTCGTGCTGTCCTAATCGCTTTGTGTAAGCACTGTGCTTCGCTAGTTGTGCAAGAGCTTTCTTACGCCGATCCGTTACTAAGCTTTCTAACACATGGTGTTTTCCATTGTTGCCGTTTAAAAGGGCGACGGCCCCACCGCCCAGCGGATTTCCTCCCACAAACACTTCTCTTTGAGCCCCATCGCGGTTGGGGCGGACCGACTCCGAAGTCGGAGCAAGTGCCACGGGGAGTGTAAGGTTAAAAAGGTAAGTAAAAAGGTAAGTATATTTGAATATGAAAAAGTAAATCTATATATGTGTGTTTGCGTCGTTCCGATTAAAATGGCCGAAAAAGAGAGGGGGGTGCACTTCCAGCTATAATTTAATTTAATTTTCAGGTTTGTAATTACAGGAATCTCTGAAGGAGAAGACAGGATTAAAAAGGTAAGGATAGGACACAAGAGGAACTACAGGAAGTGCACCCACAGCGCGCGCCCGAGCGCGGGCCGGAGGGCCCCACCCGAGCGATCAGAGAGTGATCGCCCGGGAGGGAACCACCGACCCCCGCCCGGAACGCCGCCAACTATTTCAAAAATGGCAAATCTCGACTCTATTGTACACAGCGGGTACCGGGGGGAAAGCGCCCCCCAAACACGGAACGCGCCCCCCCCCCCAGCACCCGCCGGGGGGGGTGACCGACCAATTAGCTAAAGCAGTAGCATCCCCCGTCGGCCGATAAAGGAGGGACCAAGTCCCGCCCATATCGCCCGACGCAGGACATCGCCACTGCCCTAGGGCCCTCTCGCCAACGACAAGGCTGTCGGCCCTGGAGAGGGCGGCCTAAGACCTAACCCAGACCTAACCCAGACCTAGTTAGTTAGTTAGTTAGTGAACGGATAACAGGGAGGACATCCGATGCCGGGATGGCGGAGGCCCAGGTCATTGCTATGCACAGACCCTAAATCGTAACGCAGCACACGCTGGGCTCCCCTGTACCCCAGCGAGCGGTCCCCAAGGCAGCACTTTCGCTATTAAGCTTAATATATCAATGATAGCCGCATAACCCGCTGAACTCATCCTTGGTTTAGGAATCATTCCCTGCTTTCGGTCCACATTCCCCAGCTTTAGATATGGCCCGGGCCTTATGAAGGGGAGGGTCCTACTCATCAGAGTTTACCCCCGTGCAGAGGGAAGATGGTACCCCATGGTATGCCAGTCTACCACCCACCTCGGGGAAGCGCATCCCCCAAAGTATGCAGTATGTCGGTGTCGTTCCCCCTGATCAGGCGCGGGCTCCCCTGAACGGGTCCTGCCATGTTCTACCCTGAAATACGTCGTACCTGGCAGGTCCCTCCGGTGTGGCAGACTAAACTGCGTTTTTATCGAACTACAGCGTATCTCATATCTACCCGACAGCTTTTTTTTTTTTATTACGCAGTTTCAATCTCCGCAAGGGGATTATTCTGCCAGACACTCTATGCCCATTACAAGCTCTTTTACATACTTATTTATAATACAGTGATCTTTTAAATCGTCAGGTTACATTCGTTTAGGTACATGTAGACTAGTTTGCATATTGCCTCTGTGGGCTTAAAAAGTATTACATTGCATGAAAGTGGGAGAGCAAAGCCTCGCGCTCGCAGTCCATTAATAAATTTGATCCTTTGCTGGTCAAGTAAAGGACATTGCCACAACACGTGGTCAATGTCCTGAATCTCCCAGCCGCACGCACAACTTGGATCGTTTACCAGTCCTAATTTGGCGAGTGAAAAGGGGAGATTATAATGTCCAGATCTACATCTATTGATTGTGACGACAATCTTCCGAGGCAGGTTTTTACCGGCAAACCATGGCTTTTTACTTTCAACGTGGAAATGCTCGAAGTAATTAACGTCCTTGATCAAGCCCTCTTTGGCAATGATGTCGTTGGTGGTGTTGGTAGCCATCAGTTTGTACATTTCCCTAAGGTCAGTGAACGGGATCTTCGGAGAGTTCGTTGGGGGATTATTTGTGGCGTTTCTAGCCAGACCATCCGCTGTCTCATTGCCCTGTATCCCTGTGTGGGCCGGTATCCAATAGAATTGGATTTTGTTAGCGTTTAGGTTTATTTTGGAGAAGTCGTAAGCTTTCTGTCTTATCTTGAGGATGTAAGGATTGGTCCTTACGCCAAAGTTAGCGTGTTTTAGAGATTCTAATGAGCTTAAAGAATCAGTGAAAATAATGAAGTTTCGATCAGGTTTGCTTAGGGCAATATCAACAGCATCGTTTAGTGCGATACATTCAGCTGTGAAGATTGACGCGTTCTTGTTTATGCTTTTTCTATGAGTATGCCTAAGTCGTCGCACCAGCAAGCACTCCCCACAGAGATCGCGCCTTTAGATTTACTGCCGTCTGTAAATATGGCATGAGCTCCCTCCTGCCTTGCCAGTCGCTCTATTAAGGAGTTGGGATCTTTGGCAATTGCTACGTCTTGACCGTGAGAGGTGTTGATATCAAGGTCATTTGTTAGGGCGTGGTAATTATAATTGTGGATGTCATATCGAGAGGAAGAGTAGATGAGATCATTGATATTGTATGTATTCTCTATACATTGTCGCAGTAGTCGATTACTAAATTTACGTTTTCTGCTGTGGTTACTTATCATATTTTGGAATTGTGTAACAGTTTTGTGTATTAGTAGCTCTTTGTTAGAATAAATTTTGCCCAGATAGCTATTACATAAAAATCTTGAACGCTCTTGTATGAGTTATAGTTTGGATTCCGATAACAGGATGTTAGTGGGTGTGCTAAGTCTATAACTCAGGGCCAGTCTTATAGCCGCGCGTTGAATTTTTTCAAGTTTCCCGATTAGTTTAACTTGAGTGGGGAAGTAAATAAAGTACCCGTAATCAATGATTGAGCGAACGAAGCTCTTATAGAGTATTGTCAAGGTTTCTGGATGTACTCCCCACCAAGTGCCTCGGAGAAACTTTACAATGTTCAGTGCTCTAGAGCACTTTTTCTGTAATTGTTCAATTTGATTTTTAAAAGACATCTTATAATGAAAGATGATGCCTAAGAAACGCACTGACTCACTGGATTTAATTGTTGTATTGTTAATCTCAATTTCTGTTCCTCCGGGGTTGTATATTACGGTTGTTAAAGTGAAGGAATACTGATTTATGTGGAGATAATTCTAATCCTAAATTCCAAAGGTTGCCGTCAACTAAAGAGATTGATTTTTCTAAAAGTTTTTTACATGAATTGATTGGAGACCTCTTGCAATATAACGCAATGTCATCTGCAAATTGTGAAACAATAACACTCTTGGGCAGATTTTTAGCAACTTCAGAAACATAGATATTGAATAGCAGAGGACTCAGAACGCCGCCCTGGGGAACACCTTTATGAATCATCCTAGCTTCATTGCCCAATGCATCTGTGTATATTAATCTTTCGAACGTAAGAAATTTTATAAACCTGATCAAATGCATTGGACATCCAATCTCAGCTAGTTTATCCAAAAGGGTGTTTATATTAACATTGTCAAAGGCACTATTGATATCTAAAAATGCAGCCAGAAGGTGTTTTTTATTGCTAAAAGCCTCATCAACGCTTAATACGAGGTTAGTCAAATTATCAATAGTAGACTGGCCCTGTCGAAACCCCGATTGAATTTTGGGAAGAAAATTATTATGTTCGATCCACCACTCTAATTTGCTTTTAACCATTGTTTCGAAAAGTTTACATGAGCAGGATGATAAGGAGATCGGCCTAACACCCTTCCCATCCGATAAATATTATTAGTGAACATTTCATTGAAAATGTCCAAGAGAATTAGTTTATACTTAACCGGCATTCTTTTTAGAATTTCGTAATCAATCCCGTCGATACCGGGAGCTGAATTGATGTTTTTGTTTTTAAGAGCATTGTTATACTCTACAAATTCAAAAGGTGAATCGAGAAAGTCGTTTTCGCCACAAGTTGGTATATAATTTGGGTCAACGGGAACCCACGGAGGACTGATCTTGTTTAGTGCTTCCTTGATTTTGTTCTCTGACTGGTGATTTTCCGAAGTGTGAGAAGGTATTATTTTGGTCCATTTATTCTTAAGGATTTTGCTGATGTTCCAAACATATTTTTTACTAGTACTGAAGTTTATATTTTCAGCAAATTCTTTAAAATTATTTCTTTTCTTTTGTTTGAAAGTTCTCTTAGCTAGAGCCACAGATTTTTTGTAGTCAAAGTAATCTGCGAGGTTATTAGTGATTTGCCATTTCTTGAACGCTGCCCTTCTGAGCCTTTTAACCCTCTCACATTCTGGGTCCCACCACGGTACAGGATTTCTATGTACACGATTGTTCACAACTCTTTTTTTTGGTGTGTTTAAAATGACAGCGTCCGAAAGTATGTTCGTAAAGAAGGAATATTTCTCATCGGCATTTAGTTGATTAAATCCCGGGAACATGAATTTGGAATAATTGTCATTTAAATTCTTATCCACTTCTACCCAATTAGTGCGTTGCGATTTCAATTTGAAAGATTTTTTACGGTATATAAATTTACTTAAGTGAACATTTATAAATATTGGAAAGTGGTCAGAGCCCCAGGTCTCATCATTCACTTTAACATTGATTTTCTCAGCTACAATATCAAATCTAAGTTAGATGTTGTGTTGTTGTGAGGATGTAGATGTGTAATGGATTTGCAGTTATGAAGAAACAAATTTGATTTATTGTAACTGTTAAGAAGTCTCTCCCCATTTGCGTCGTTTCTCCTACAGTTCCAGTTTATGTGGTGGGCGTTGAAATCGCCCATAAAGATAGTATGATTTTTGGTATCTATGTTATGAAATATTTGATCCCATTGCGTTTGTGAGAGTGATGGACCTGGAGCTCTGTAACAAACTGTAAGATCGATAGTAGGCTGCACGTTAGTAATTTTTATACCTGCTAGTTCTGCCCTGTCATCAGGACACTTAATATTGGCAATTTCTACAAATGCCAGGTTGTTTCGGATTAATATAAGGATCCCACCTCCTATAGCGTATGAACGATCTTTTCTGAAAGTTTTGAATCCGTTGCAGTGAAAGGCTTGTTCCGAGAGCCAAGACTCGACGCACACAAAAATGTCAATATCAATAAGAAGCTTGGGGAGTTCTTCTTTCTTCGTAAGAATACTTCTTGGGTTCCAATATAGTATTTTTAAGTCTTTTTGAAGAAGCGTAGCCATTTGTGAGGATATATAGGTTAATATTGTTAATTCTGTGGTCAGAGGCTTGACAAGTCAGACTCCTGTGACTGATCCGAGTCCATTTCTGATTCGCTGACACCCCCCAACAGAAGTTTTTTCTTTATTCTGGAGCACCTGGATTTGAAGCTTCGATCTTCTAAGTATGGGAGCACTAAATCGATCATTATGGTTATACCTTCAATATCTTTTGTGAATTCTTGAGCAATTTCCAACTCTTTAGCCTGGCCCCAAGATTTTATTAAGAACAACTTAAATTGATTAAAGTTCAGAGCAAGAGGAGAAGGGGGCTTCTCGATTATTTGCCTTGCTGGTGATAGGGATTCTTCTACAACCTTAGCTTTTTCTTTAATGAGACGCTCACTGTGACTAGAATTATCTTGGTTTTTCTGTTTTTTAGCCTTAGGTTTTTTAAATTCTGAGTTTGTATTGGTTGGTGTGCTGAGCAATGTATTATCTTCTGGCAACGAATTTTCGAATGTATCTTTCTCAAGCGATTGGCTGATTGGATGGTTTTCAGATGATATGGACGCTGAAGGGCACCTTTTTATACCCCTGTTTTGGTTAACCCCTTGTAATGGTGGAAAGTGAGGTACCGGAGTGTTAGTGTTAGTGACGACTGTGCCAACACTATTCGTGTCTGGAGCATTGTCTACGGCTCTTTCTTCGGTGTAGGTTGGGACATGCCTTCGCTATGTGCCCCTTTTGTTTACAAATGAAGCAGCATGTTGAATCGGTGCTAAGGTAAATCCAGTATGTCGTGTTTTCGTAACTTATTTGAAGAGATTCTGGAATAAGGTGTACATCTTCTTCTTTAACATATATTTGTCGACGAAATGACAGAATGTGTGAGCGACCAGGTTTGTTTAATCCTGCCCTAAGATAGCTCATTTGAGAAGCTAGAGTTATCCCCTTACTTTTTAATAAGTCAATTAGAAATTCATGGGGTATGATAGGGCAAACATTTGAGATAACCACTCTTTTGTTCTCCTCCATTAGCGGTCTAATGCGTAGCGAGTGGTTTCTTACTTGAATTGAATTATTACATAATTTTTCAACTACGGATTTACTGGAAAGAAAAACGCATACCCTGCCGCCAGAGATTTTTTAAATGAACATTATGTTTGTTGCGGCCGCCTAAAGCGCGCCGCGGATCGCGTTTGAATATTCACCCGCTGACTCGCACGATCAGCTGACGAGTCAGCTGAGGGCGTGACACCTCAATGTTTACGGTAACGTCTTTTCGACGCGCTCGCCCGGCGACCGTTAGTTCGAAACCGTTTGAGTCGTGACACGCACGCACGCACGCATCTCTGGTTTTCTTCGCGCCCACTGCGCCGTTTACCAAGCTTTGGTTCTGCGACCCAAGTCGCGAAACGCCCACGCGATCCTTGTACCATAGTGTGCCGTCTAAGTGTATTTGTTTGTGTGACGTCCAGTGGCCGATTGACCACTGGAAAATAAAGTGCCAGTCCCAACAACGGTCGTGTCCTGTTAATCGCCTTCCCAACGAGTCGTCTCAGCGCCGGCAAATTTTAAAGTTCGCTCCTGGCGAAAACATTGGTCCTTCGAGCCGGAGTATCGTTGAAGGAAGCGCAGATCGACCGACCTCATGGCTGGTGGAGGTGAACGAGTCGGCGAGGATGCTGCGTCCACCCCTGCGTGGCAGGCTCTCGTGACCAAAATACGGTCACTCATCTCGTCGGGGCAGCGTCTGTTGCCCAATTATAAGAAGATGGGCCAGGCGAAGTTCACCGTCGAGAACGCCCGGGCAAGGATCGAGACGTTGGACAACATTTGGTCTCAGTGCCACGAGCTCCACTTAGAGGTGGAGGTACAGGTCCCGGCGACCGAGCGGCCGAAGTGCTCCTATCTGGTGGGCGAGGAATTCACCAAGGCCGAAGCAGAGTTCTGGGAAACCAAGGATTTCCTGTTGGACGTGATCCATTCCGTCAGCGGTCCCGTCGTCGGCGGAGCAGCCGCGACCGCAGCCGCCTCGTCATCCGGAGCAGCAAGGAGCCGAGCCAAGCTCCCACGCCTCGATCTGCCGCGTTTCTCCGGTGAGTACCAGGAGTGGCAGGCATTTCGCGATTTGTTCACGTCGCTCGTCATTAAAGACGCGGTTCTCGACGACGTCGAGCGGCTCCAATATTTAAAAACGTCGTTAGAAGGTTCGGCGCTAACGGTCATCGCGCATTATACGACAACAGACGCGAATTTCGTAACCGCCTGGGCGGCCTTGACGCGTCGTTTTGATAATAAACGAGCCCTCGTCGCGACCCACGTTCGCGCGCTCATAACAATGCCGCCGATGTCGGACGATTCTGCCGCGGAGCTGACGCGAGTGTGCGACACGACAAACCGATCTCTCTCGCTCCTCGCGAATTTGGACTGCCCCACCACTCATTGGGACGCCCTCGTGGTCGGGCAGGTGTGTTTGAAGCTGGAGTCCGGGCTCCTCGAGGAGTGGGAGAAGTCGCTCGGCACGACGACCGAACCCCCCACTTACGACGAACTAGATCGGTTCCTCGAGTCGCGCATCCGCTCGCGGGAGGCCACACAGGCGCATGAGGAAGCGAAGGTTCGCGCTCGCGGCGATGCGCCTAAATCCACGAAGTCCGTCCCCTCGTCGAAATCGGCCACCTCATCGAATGCTCGGGTGTGCGCCACGAACGCCACGTCTGATCCCTCTCGAGCTGCGA
Source organism: Andrena haemorrhoa (assembly GCA_910592295.1). Lineage (NCBI taxonomy): Eukaryota > Metazoa > Arthropoda > Insecta > Hymenoptera > Andrenidae > Andrena > Andrena haemorrhoa. The sequence goes on from OU342942.1 coordinate 20,247,147, forward strand.
GCAAGTCCCACTGCCCCATGTGCCGGGCGCGCCATGCCGCGTATCGCTGCAATGCGTTTCGAGCACTGCAGCCGGAGCAGCGTCGCGATTTTGCAAACACGAAACGGCTGTGTTTTAACTGCCTCGCGCCCGGCCACATGGCGCCTTCGTGCCCGGTCACTGCCGCGTGCGCACGTTGCGGCCGGCGACATCACTCGCTTCTCCATACGGTCAGCGCCGATGCAGGTGCCGATGTCCCTCCGACATCGACCCCGGCGGCCCCGGCGCCCTCGACGGCGGGCGGCGCCGCGCCCGCGAATGCAACGCTGCATTCATGCGTCACTTCCGGCGCTCCGGATGTGGGGCCAGTTTTGCTCGCCACCGCAATCGTTCGCGCTGGATCGGCGGGTGGAGGAGACGCGACCGACATCCGCGTGCTGCTGGATCAAGGGGCCCAGACGTCCCTGATATCTGAGTAAATCGCCCAGACCCTGCGCCTCCCACGTCAGCCAACGCGGACCTACCTGACGGGCGCATTGGACGGTAAGCTGGGAATTTCCCGCGCGCAGGTGCGCCTTTCGTTGACGCCGCATCACGGGAACCGGCCAGCCATTATCATCAAGGCGAAAGTGGTCCCGCGGGTCTCATCCTATCTCCCGGAGTGGACCTCTCTCCCGCAGGCTCAAGCCTCCTTCGCGGGACTTCCGCTCGCCGATCCGGAGCCGTCCACCCGCCGGCCAGTCGATTTGATTATCGGGGCCGATTACTTCGGCGCCCTGTTATTGCCGGGGCTGCGCCGTGGCAGCCCTTCTGCGCTAATCGCACAAGAAACCATCTTCGGGTGGATCGTGTCCGGACCCACCGGCCGCCCGCCCTCAGCGAGTGCGGTCAACCATATCGCGACCGAAACCGTCGCCGACGACGATCGCCTACACGAGCTGCTCAAGCGGTTTTGGGAGCTCGAAGAAACGCGAGCTCCGGCATCGCTCTCTCCAGACGACGAGCGATGCGAGCAGCATTTTCGGGAAACGCACTCGCGCCAGGCGGACGGCCGGTACGTCGTGCGGCTTCCCCTTAAGGACGGGCCTCTTCTCGATGTCGGTGCATCCCTCCCACGCGCAACCGCGATGCTTCGATCTCTCGATCGTCGGTTGGCGCGGAACGCGCCCTTGGAAGCCAAATATCGGGCGTTCCTACGCGAGTACGAGGATCTGGGCCACATGGAGGAGGTCGTCGCGCCCCCCGATGGCGACGCCTCGACGACACGCGTGTATCTCCCGCACCACCCAGTGGTGCGAGAGAGTGACGGGAAACTCCGCGTCGTGTTCAATGCCTCGAGCCCGACGTCCAACGGGACATCGCTCAATGACCACCTGCTGATCGGGCCGAAACTACAGCAGGACATTGTCACCATCCTCCTCCGGTGGCGCCTTCCTCGATTCGCGCTCAAGGCCGACATCGAGAAGATGTATCGTCAGATTCGCGTGCACCCGAGCGACGCGGATTTCCAGTGCGTGTTGTGGCACCGGTGCCCCGAAGCCGCGCCGTCGACCTTTCGGTTGCAAACGGTCACTTATGGCACCGCCGTCGCGCCCTACCTCGCTCAGCGTGTGCTGCAGCAGCTCGCCATCGACGAAGGGGGGGAGTGTCCGCGCGGGCGGCGCCTCCTCGAGAGCAATTTCTACGTCGATGACGTGCTATTCGGCTCGGACGAGGTCGCGTCAGCTCTCGCGGAACGCGATGAACTCTGCGCTTTGCTCGCGCGCGGCGGGTTCACATTGCGGAAGTGGGCGGCGAATTACCCGTCGTTAAACCCTGAAGATGGGCCCTGTGCCGCGGAGGCGTCCCCGGTGCCCTCTGCGCCGGACGGACCGGAATCGTGTTCCGTCCTGGGGATCCAGTGGGCTCCTCAGGAGGACGCGTTTCATTATCGGATTGCGCCCCCTTCTGCCCCCGCGACGACGAAGCGCACCGTCCTGTCGGTGGCGGCGCGGTTGTATGACCCGCTCGGCTGGGTATCGCCGGCGGTGGTCGTCGCTAAAATTATTTTGCAGGACCTGTGGCTGCGAGAAGCGGAGTGGGATGTTCCTCTTCCGTCGGACTTGCTGGAGAAGTGGCAGATACACATCACTGCACTTCCCCTCCTGGAGTCAGCGCGCATCCCCCGATGGTGCGGGCTGGACGCCTCCACCGTCGGTTGCGAGCTGCACGGGTTCGCCGACGCGTCATCGAGAGCTTACGCTGCAGTGGTATACGCTCGGATCGTTCGGCGAGACCAAATCGGAGCCCATGTCACCTTACTCGTCGCGAAAACGAAGGTCGCGCCGGTCAAGACTGTCAGCATTCCGCGATTAGAGCTATGCGCCGCCGCGTTACTTGCTCGCCTTCTGCAGCGTGTGGCGTCCGAGGCTCCGTGGCCCTCCGCGGTGCTTCACGCTTGGACGGACTCGCGAGTTGTGCTCTCTTGGTTGCAGCGGCACCCCTCTCACTGGAAGGTATTCGTCGCGAATCGAGTGGCGGAAATTCAATCGCTGATTCCGGCGGCAACGTGGAGGCATGTCCCGACGCGCGAAAACCCGGCCGATTGCGCCTCCCGGGGCATGCACCCCCGCGACTTGCTGCGTCACGACCTCTGGTGGGGGGGGCCTTTGTGGCTTTCGAGAGCGCCCTCGGAGTGGCCAGCGTCGGCTGAGCCGGACAACTCGCGGCCTATGGAGGAGGAAGCGCGAACGGCGGCGGCCCACGTTGTCGCCGCACCGCCGCCCAGTCCGTTAGATCCGCTCCCGTATTCTTGCTCCTCCTGGCCTCGACTTCTTCGGGTCACGGCGCGCATCCAGCGCCTGGGGCGCCGCGGGGGTGGGGGGATTTCGGGCAACGCGGATTCGCGCGTACCGGAGTTGCGGGGGGCCCGCGTCTGGTGGATTCGGTGGCTCCAGAGCACGGTGTTCGTCGACGACATCGCCGCGATAAGACAAGGGGTACCGGTTCGCCGATCGAGCCCGCTCCGTTAGCTGACTCCCTTTGTCGACGATGACGGCCTGGTTCGCGTGGGGGGGAGACTGAGCCATGCTTTGCTTCCTTACGACGCGCGACATCCGATCGTCCTCCCAGAGCACCACATTTCCAGGCTGATCATTCAGCATGCGCACCTCAGGGCGTTGCACGGTGGGCCCCAGCTCACGCTCAGTGTCCTGAGGAGCAACTTCTGGGTATTGCGCGCGCGAGACCTAGTTCGCGCAACGGTGCACCGCTGCACCGTCTGCGTTCGTCATCGGGCGACCACCGGGAAGCAAATCATGGCCGATCTCCCCGCTGCGCGAGTATCGCCGTCCCGGCCGTTTGACCAGACCGGGGTCGATTACGCGGGACCCATAATGACGCGCCCCGGAAAAGGTCGGGGTTATCGAGCCCATAAGGCATATATAGCCCTGTTTGTATGCCTTTCGACCCGCGCCGTGCACCTGGAGCTCGTCACCGACTATACCTCGGCGAGCTTCCTTGCCGCGTTTCAGCGCTTCGTGTCCAGGCGCGGCCGACCCAGTCGCATGCACAGTGACAACGGCACGACTTTCAAGGGGGCCGCCCGGGATCTCGGAGCTGCGATTCGCGGCGCGGTGGAGTCGCCTGAGGTCGCGGCGTTCACCGGCGCGGAAGAAATTCAGTGGTCGTTCATCCCCCCCGCCGCTCCGCATTTCGGGGGTTTGTGGGAAGCTGGGGTGAAAAGCGCGAAGCACCATCTCCATCGCGTCGTGCACGATCACACCCTCTCCTACGAGGAAATGACCACGGTATTGTGCATGGTCGAAGCTTGCCTCAACTCGCGTCCCCTCGGTCCAGCTCCCACTGAAGACGACGACTTCGCGTTAACTCCGGGCCACTTCTTGACCGGCGCTCCCCTTCTGGCGCTTCCCCCGATGGTCTCGTCCAGCGGTCCGGCGTCGCTTCGCGGTCGCTGGCAGCTCGTGCAGCGTATGCGCGATCACTTCTGGAGGCGATGGCAGGCCGATTATTTGAACACTCTCCAGCCCCGGCGTAAGTGGACCAGCCCCCAACGCAGTCTCTGCGTCGGCGACGTAGTCGTCCTCAAGGGCGATGACTCGCCGCCGGCACAGTGGCGGCTCGGCCGCGTCTCGCAAGTCCACCCTGGTCCCGACGGCCGGGTCCGAGTGGTGTCCGTGCACACCGCGCACGGCGATGTCCTCCGCCCCATCACCCGCGTTGTGCTCCTCCCGCGCGTCTCCGAGGCAGACGAGAGCCGCGTAGCGACGTGAACAAACTCACCTGTAAATAGCCCCGAGATTGTACGCCGCCACTCCGGTCCACCACCGCGTCCTTCTTCGCATTACGGCGGGCGGCCGCCGGGCGAGCGCAACTCTTTGAATTTCGGACCGCGAGTCGGTCCAAGGCGGGCGGAATGTTGCGGCCGCCTAAAGCGCGCAGCGGGTCGCGTTTGAATATTCACCCGCTGACTCGCACGATCAGCTGACGAGTCAGCTGAGGGCGTGACACCTCAATGTTTACGGTAACGTCTTTTCGACGCGCTCGCCCGGCGACCGTTAGTTCGAAACCGTTTGAGTCGTGACACGCACGCACGCACGCATCTCTGGTTTTCTTCGCGCCCACTGCGCCGTTTACCAAGCTTTGGTTCTGCGACCCAAGTCGCGAAACGCCCACGCGATCCTTGTACCATAGTGTGCCGTCTAAGTGTATTTGTTTGTGTGACGTCCAGTGGCCGATTGACCACTGGAAAATAAAGTGCCAGTCCCAACAACGGTCGTGTCCTGTTAATCGCCTTCCCAACGAGTCGTCCCAGCGCCGGCAAATTTTAAAGTTCGCTCCTGGCGAAAACAATGTTACTTGGGTCAATTAGTTTTTCCAGGCCGTCTATGTACTCGTCGTTGGAAATGCCTTCGAGTGAATCCAGTACTATAGCTTGGTCTTTCTTCGGCAACGAGCTGATCGCTGTGGCATTCGCGTAGGTTTTACTCACTGAGGCTTGACCAGAGCTGTGGCTTTCCTGAGAAAAATGACCCCTGTTGTCAGAAGCCATTATTCTAGGGTCGGGGGTAGCGCAGAGCACGAATTGCTATGCAATTCGGATATTTTAAGAACTGCGATTTCTTGTAGCTTATCACCAAATGTCCACAGTGTGCGAATAATACTAGCCAAATCGTTTGTAAACACGGAGAGCAAACACGTCTGCTCGCGACGGTGTCTAACCGTAAACTCTACCCGACAGGTTTATCGAAGCCGATATAAATCCTAAACGTCGAATTTAACCTCGGGTCCGTCTAACTGGAACCGTTTCCCAATTCTATCATCCCCTGCAAGTGTGAGCGTGTTTGCTCTTTTATTTCTGTGCAATCGCGGTTCTAATATTTACGTGGTCTATTGTTTGTTCAGTTTTCCCGAATATTAGCAGCATCACAGGCCTGTGTGTCACGCGACCGCCCCACATCGAGCGAAGCAAGCGCGCAGGCGTCGGCGAATACCGGCTTCTGTTTTTTAAAAGGACGACCGCCGCTGTGTACACGCGCCCGTTCGGTTGCGTTTCCCGGCATGGTTGTTTACCCGTCCCTTCCCCCTGTCCCCCCTCGACGAACCTCTACGGACCTAGCTCCCTTGAAAGTGAGCCCGAGACTTCAGCCGAAGTTCCCCTGCGAGAGTTGAACATCAGATCCATCCTCGGTTTTGTTTCAGTTTGCAAGAAACCGAGAAAGCCCCTTTCGCCCCACTTTGCCACCCCCCACCCTTTTCCTATGCTTAAAAGAACTCGAGAATCTCCCGACTTCTCCGAAACCCTTACGCTTACGCGATATCGGGCATCAAATCCATACGGCTGTTTGTTTCTCCCCTTTCCCACCCCCCGTACCGTCTACTTTTGGTTGGATTTATTTGGGTCTGGGTTAGGATTTCTAAGCTCCCCCTACTGATCTGGTCCCAACAACTTCGCCGAAATCTCAATGATATCAGCTCCATCGCGGTTTATCTCCCCGACCGGTCACGAGTATCAAGCACCTCCGACTTCACAGAAATTCTTACGAATATCAGTTCCATTTTGGCATCTGCACAGAACCGTATACTGAGAGTAACCTCGTCTTCCCCGTAGCTTCCCCTGCTTTGTTCGCGTACGGACTGGGTGCCGTCCTATATCCTCGCGGTTTGCGTGTTCCCTATCTCGCGGCGCATTGTTTACGTGGGCGACTTGTCGCTTTATTACACCCTATTCGTGTCGTTGTATGTGTTCTTTTAGCTGTTACCCTTACCTCCCCCCTCCCCCCTCCCCTGGGTTTTTCCTGTTCAATTTGGACAGCCCAGCCTCGGAAAAAGTAGATGCCCCCCCATAGGCAGGGGGACTGCCGTTCTTCCTTGGTGGCTCAGGTTATCCGAACAGCCTACGCTATTAATCGGACTAAGCTATCAGGTAATGCCTATTTCCCTCCTATTCGTACGGTCGTTTGACCGTTTACTCGAGTTAATTTATCCGGTCTATGTTTACTTTATTTTTTGAGATACGCTGGCTTTGTTTTGCGATGGGTGGCCAATCTTCCACCAGGGCGTATTATGAATCCGACATTTTGCCCGTTGTAATATGCGCTAGATCGGGGACGGACCATAAAATACGACTCCCTGCGGAGGTCCCACTCAACGGTTTCTTGTCTCCCCGTGTGTGAACCGGCTCTAATCTGTGGAGTCCTACTTCAGAGAGTCACGATTACGGTCAGGTATCAACTCCAAATTGTGTCCTCCTGCGAGGGTTCTGCATGTCCTGTGCCCCCTATTCTTTGCGTCATGGACTAACAAAGTCAGGCCGTAGAGTGCCACCTCCTGCGGATTTTCACCTCGAAGAATCTCCCCGTGTATATCACCCCGTGTAATCACCTCTGTTTCAGCCTCCTGTTTTTAAAGTCTTATGGTTCCCGTCAGGGTTCCATTCCGAATCGTGTTCTCCTGCGGTTATTTCCTATTTCATGGATTAGAAGCCCCTGTTTGCCTGTTGATTGGTTTATCCAATCTTCGGGTAGACCCGCTTGCGGGAGATTTTTCATCCACACGAGTTGTCCGGACTAGGACGGAAGGGGACAATATTTCATAATTGAAAACAATCCCCCCCGCCCGCCCGACCTCCCTCGGCAGTCTCCCCTAAAGCGTGGTCCCCTGATGTGGATATATTTTCGGTCCTATCCTTTCGATAGGACCACGAGTTTTGTTGCATTACCAATTTGGCCATGCATTCTGTCATCTCTTGTTGACGAAGGGTGAGAGTACCATGTCCGCGTACGCTTTCCTGACGAGACCAGGTCTCTCGGAAGCTCCAGGAGCACCTGTTCGGAGGTGCGGTACATGGATTTGCTCCAGTTTGGCCTCCAAGTTTATCCAAATTTTCCGCACCCAGCCGAACAAGGCCCCCCCCCCCCCGCGATCCAAAAATCCAAGGGGGACCACCAGATTCGGTACTGACTTAAGAAATATGAAAACCCATCGGAGTTCCCCATTAGCTGAGTGCCGGCAAGCCGACGGCCAATGGAGCGCCATTCCAGTGCGTCATTGATCGTGTAGCGACCAGTCTTGTCAACATTCAGTGGCCAGTAAAGACCACCTCACAGACGTGACTGGTCCGATCGCGACTCTTTGCTCCGTGAACTATTCTTACCCAGATCCTTTTTCTAGACCTCCCTCGAACCGCTTCTTCTACGTCGTCCATGAGTGAGTCCTCTGGTAATCAAGGATTTGGCCACCCCTCCTCATGTTGACCCGCTTGCGGGAGATTTGTCATCCACACGAGTTTGCTCGAACTTGACTATGAGAGGGTGGTGTCTCTGTTATAAGTAGTAACCTGATAGTCATGGTCTTATACGGTTTTAGTTATAATGATATGTATGCTGACTTGATTCCCCGTTTCCTTACTTGGGTTTATTCACTCGTTTGCCCCTCTTGATCAGACCTCTCAGTGTATCTATTTGCTTAACTATGTTGATTCAACTTGAACCAGTAGACCGAGTCATCCCTAGGGATTCATCTCAGTCGTCGCGTTGGTGTGCATCACAGGCCAATCATGATCCAGAGTTCATTCCTATATGTAACAGCCTCCCCCTAGATATGTCTCTTTCCGCAAGTCTAAAAACGGGGTCTTGCTCCGTTTAATTTGGGGGTTCTTGATGGAAAGACCAGTCCTGTTACTAGTGTAACAAGATTTAGCACCTTTGGTTCCTGATTTTCTATTCAAGTTCGTTGCATAAGTGTAGTGCTTGTAGACGACGATTTCTCTTTATGATAACAATCCCTGGCTCGATATCTAGATTTTCCGCAGGTGAAGCACACACTTTTGGTCTGAATAAAAGATTTGGACTGCTTGTTGGTGGATGGGACTTCCTCAGTTGACGAAGAAGGTATTACAGCCTGGAACGTAGACGAAGGAACAACAGTGGCCTTTCTCTTTAAAAACGAACAAGCCTGTAATTCCGGTTGTAGCTTGTCTCGCGAATCAATCTCCGTTGTGAACGCCAATCGCTGAAGACGTCCATCGAATTGGGCGGTATGCGCCAAAACCATTGCCACTGCGATCTGCTCCATGTTTAGATCTTGAAAACGTAGAGTTAGTGTCGTCATCAGTCTTGCTGCATATGCAGCCAAACACTCTCCTCCCTTAGGTCGTCTATTAAGCACGTCAATTAAAGTTGCCGCAGTTGTTTCATAGCAATTGTAATGAGCTAGGTATAATTCTGTAAATTGTGTCCACGTCATTTCAGGGAATGTGACTTGAGAAAGCCACATTGATGCACTTCCCTTCATTGCACCAGAGATTGCCATCACTAAATCTCCGCCTCATAGATTCCGCTCGGATAAGCATAGGTCAGCTGTGGCATACCACGCTTTCGGGTCGGAATTTGGTTCATCAGGATTGAATATAGGTAAAGATATTTTACTACGAATAGGACATTTAATCGCATCAATCAGATCCTTCATATTTTGATTTTGAACTTCCAGCAACTGCCGAAGAAAACCTTCTCTCGATGGTTGTATGTCGGGCTCAGCACGAACTTCGGGAATAGAATCTCCACAAGGCTGCTGAGAATCTCTGCTTGGCTGCTGCTGCATTTCTTGAATTTGGGGTAATCCCACTTCTGATGTCGGAATTAGGGGAAAAGGCGTAGCCTCAGAGAGTGATTCAGCGTTTCCGCTGGCTATTCTCCTCGCAAGGCGTCTCATTTTTTATTTGAATTTAACAAGAATTGAACAATGTAATTATAAAGAACTTTCAAGGAATTACTTTAAGACAAATTATAAACTATAATTCTATTTAAATCGAAAACTAATGAATTCTCGGGAAGGGAAAACTGAACCGTCCTCGATCAAGACCTCTTTCCGAATCCATCCCTTTTTCGGTTGCTAACCCACCACTTCTGTTTCCCTTCCGAGACTACATTCAAGCGCCCACTAACAGTCTGACGCTTGCGTTTTCGATTGGCGCTAAAATAATCTCGCAATTCAATCATACATGACTTCATGTCGTCATTAGTAATTGCATTAGTAATAGATTGTAAAGATCGACTATCTATTTGCTCAACCCTGTGTAAGCATTGTAACGAAATAAACGATACATCTCAATTAAATTTATTCATTATTTATTTTTTTATTCAACGGTATTCTCCGACACATATATTTGTTAATTCGTTTTTTGTAAAGTGTTTTCGAACGAGGGGATGACAGTTTATTTCCGGAAACATAGTTCGCACCAAGGCGCCGTGCAGTCGAGTCTCGCCCCCATCGGCTTCACACTTCCGTCCCCATGATCTCAGTGTGCCTTAGCATTAGTGTTACGTTATTTCCCACCCTTTTCCTCCTCCTGGTCATTAATGTTTTGGTGGTCAGTTTAGGATTCTTTTCGAAGGGTTTTGAGATATTTGATGTGTAGTCTCATTTTTAAGGACGCGGGTGGTTTGGTTTGTAAAAAGTATGTCGTAAACATTCGGTGTTTATAATTTGTATGTGAATATTGATGTAATTAAATAAGTACATATTATGTGTGTTGAATTGATGGCCCAGCTCCATCATCACTTCAGATTCACCCAATCCCCTACACTCCTTCCCCTCGCTTCTCAGTCCCCCCGCATATACAGGGTGTCCCAGCTAAACCTGGACAGCTTGATTTCTCCTAAACTATTGGAGATAAAAATATAAAAGAAATAGTGCATTGCATGGTTCGAGAGGGCCAATTTATTAGCCCGAACGAATTTTTTTTTCGATTATTATTTTAAAAGATACGATGGTCAAGTTCGGTTTTTCAAATGGAACTAATTTTTTTGAACACCTGAGTTGATAGTGCGTTCCAAGACAAATTCAATTAGCATTAATGTATACACATAATTTCCACTGGTTTTTGAGATATTGAGCTTGCAAATTTAGTGATTTTCACTGAAGAAAACCGACTGAAATAGCAAGGACCGGGGTTGGTCTTGCTGGCACTACGGAGGGGCCACGGAGGGCCTTGCCTGTTGAAACCGATACCTACCTGCCACAGGTCGGCGCCAGACCCAAAGGCTGGACAATTCTTTTCCGTCAGAAATGCTACTTAGGTAGGTACATCTGCGGTGTCAAGCGGCTTCTGCGCACCGTTACTTTTATATCGCACTTGCTTCTACGCTCGGATGGCCGGTTCTTTTGGGAGGGATGCAAGTTGGATTGGTTAGGTTAGGAGGTGTGAAAGTTGCTAGACTAAATTTCAACCATAGGGAGCAGATTGTAGTAGAACCAATCGGATTTGCATCCATCATAAACGGCTGCTCAAGCTGGAAGAGGCCCTCTGCACAGCAATACCTCCTCCCCAATGCCCACCTTCTCTCGCACGGAATACGTCAACGCATGCTTTTGTTTTGATATTGAAATTCGTGTTTATACTCGAGAGGACCACGCGTCGACAGCGGGCTACCCCTTTTCTTCCTGTGTCTCTCCACGAGGAGTATTGACGGTGGATTGTAGGAGCGTAGATGTCGGGATGCCAGTTATTGAATTCAGGAAACGATAGAAACACTTTATTACAAAACACACATGTACTATAATTAAAGTAAATCGTATTCCTCTCGGGCAGGAGTACTGATAAGGATCGAACTTGAGCCCCACTTCGCGCAGACCGATTACGCGGAGGGTAGTCGAGTCACACACTGCACAAATGATACAGGGTAATTCTGGAGCAACGCCCGTCAAGAAGATGCGGCCTGGTACCCCGTGGCGAGGACAGACCTTCGCAGTGCCTCGCCCGATTTTTATGGCTTTTTCCGGAAAAAGGTATGAACCTTGGGCCGAACGTAGCGAATTGGGGTCGAGCCCCCGCAGTCGAGGGTGCAATATCCAGTACAGCGTATTAAGAAATTCTTTTCTTCATCGTATCGAAAGGGAAGTGACGCCAATGGATTCCTTATGTTTTTCTGATGAAAATCATACCAAATATCATGCAAAACGGACTACTTTGACACAAGCTATTTGTAGTCCTTATGTAAAAGTTGTCCGATTTGCATGATGTTTGGTATGATTTTAATCGGGAGAACGCCCGGAATCCATTGGCGTCCCTTCTCCTTCGATACGACGAAGAAAATAATTTCTTAATACCCTGTAATGGATATTTCACCCTCGACTGCGGGAGCTCGACCCCAATTCGCTACGTTCGGCCCAAGGTTCATACCTTTTCCGGAAAAAGGCATAAAAATCGGGCGAGGCACTGCGAAGGTCTGTCCTCGCCACGGGGTACCAGGCCGCATCTTCTTGACGGGCGTTGCTCCAGAATTACCCTGTATCATTTGTGCAGTGTGTGACTCGACTACCCTCCGTGTAATCGGTCTGCGCGAAGTGGGGCTCAAGTTCGATCGTTATCAGTACTCCTGCCCGAGAGGAATACGATTTACTTTAATTGTAGTACATGTGTGTTTTGTAATAAAGTGTTTCTATCGTCTCCTGAATTCATGAACTGGTATCCCGACATCTACGCTCCTACAATCCACCGTCAATACTCCTCGTGGAGAGACACAGGAAGAAAAGGGGTAGCCCGCTGTCGACGCGTGGTCCTCTCGAGTATAAACACGAATTTCAATATCAAAACAAAAGCATGCGTTGACGTATTCCGTGCGAGAGAAGGTGGGCATTGGGGAGGAGGTATTGCTGTGCAGAGGGCCTCTTCCAGCTTGAGCAGCCGTTTGTGATGGTTGCAAATCCGATTGGTTCTACTACAATCTTCTCCCAATCCAACTTGCATCCCTTCCAAAAGAACCGGCCATCCGAGCGTAGAAGCAAGTGCGAAATAAAACTAACGGTGCGCTTCTCGGTGCCGCAGATGTACCTACCTAAGTAGCATTTCTGACGGAAAAGTATTGTCCAGCCTTTGGGCCTGCCAGTCTCGGGGTAGACCTTTGGCAGGTAGGTATCAGTTTCAACAGGCAGTGCCACCCGTGGTGCTTGTCTGACCGTCCCCGGTCCTTGCTATTTCAGCGCGTTTTCTTCCAGTGAAAATCAGTAAATTTGCAAGCGCAATATCTCAAAAACCAGTGGAAATCAAGTGTATACATTAATGCTTATTGAATTTGTCTTGGAACGCACTATCAACTCAGGTCTTCAAAAGAGTTAGTTCCATTTAAAAAACCGAACTTGACCATCGTATCTTTTAAAATAATAATCGAAAAAAAATTCGTTCCAGATAATAAATTTGCCCCCTCGAACCATGCAATTCCCTATTTTTAAATATTTTTATCTCCAATAGTTTAGGAGATATTGAGGTGTTTCTAGTTCCCGCGGACACCCTGTAGATAGAGGAAGGAAAAGAGAACGAACAAAAATTTAGAAGGTCGCGGTTGGGTTACGTCCGGGGACATAACTGAGGACCTGGGCTGAGTCTGGGTCAACAGATGTAATAGAGAAGAAACGAAACTGCATACGAGGAAACCGGGAAGGGGGGCACAACGGACTCGAGCCATTGACATTTAATATGCAATATATACCTCCACTCCCGAATTAATGTATGTACATGCTATATATATGAACACCAACTTCATGGATACGCCATACATGTAATAAATCACATGCGGCCTTACAAGAGAGGCTCCAAAACATACAGGCCAAATTATTAGCAATAGAACACTCTTGATAACAGCAGTTAGATTACTGAGGGGCACAAATGCAATACAAAAAAAGGGGGAATTCAAGTTAACTGACACACCGCGTGGAGGGGCGGAGAGTGGAGGGGGAGAATAGAGGGGGTGGGGGCGGCTGGGGGATGGTGGTATTGATATCGGAGTACCTTGAGTGATGGCGCACACGGGGCTGACACTCTTACCCTTTTGCCTCAGAAAGTACCTGAAAAGATAATATATTAATGGAATAAATCCAGGAATAGCCCCATAAATTGATTACTCCATAGCGCAGCTAGTTACAAATAAAAAGATGCCAATGTTAGCAAGGGAACCTGAAAGGCGGACTTCTTACGGCTGGAATCCATAAGTAGCATAGTGAATCTGTAAATAAGTCAGTGGAGAGGTCAGTCTACAGCAGCGCAATAGCTCGACAATTAATTAAAAAAGAATCAGAAACAGAGACGTAACGGAGTACGATATCTTAAGACTCATCTATAGGTCAGAGGGGAAGAATTGCTGCTAGGAACGCAAAAAGGAAATTACCAAAACCCCCAGGAGTTTCTCTCGCTGCACATGAAGCCAAAACCAAATAAATATAACTCAACAAGCGGTAGACAGCTGAACGTAGAAAGCAAAGAGGGAATCTATTAACGGAAATCGTACTACAAAACTCACCGAGAGACATACGGTAAACGCTGTTCCCTCCAATTAAAGACAAAATACCTCTATTAAAGAATTCGAACATCATTTACTCAATCCCTTACATGGGTTGCAACCAAGTTTACATTGGGCAAACGTCTAGACTGTTGGAAAGACGGATCTATGAATATAAAAAGAACATTTTCCTATCACCCCTCCAACATACTGCCCTAACGAAACACGCATTGGAGTTTGATCACAGATTTGACTTCGATAATGTTAAAATTATTGATAGAGAGGCCAATTGGAGTCGCAGAATTATGTTGGAGACGTTGCATATGATCAAACAACCAAGCGTAAATCTTAGGTATGAAACACCTAAGATACATGAGTACTACGCAACTTTACTTAAGCAATAAGGTTTTATGATGTAATTCTCCCAATATGATTGTCGCTTCAATTTTGCCAGTATAATCATTTCATTTATACATAAGAAAACTATATTATGTAATCATTTGGTCATACTTTCTAATGTGTTGGGCTTTTACCACATGAACATCAAGTAGTGGTATTTCGACAGCTTGTTGTGAGGTTGAAAATGTTCTTTCGGTCAATAATTTTTAATTTTTAATAATTAATAATTTTTAAATCCGTTCTTAATATTTAACGGTCTCTCTTTTGACTCCGTTCTAGCCACATATTGTGTCACCTTTAGATGGTCCCCCAAGCTATGTTTACCTTAGTCACGTTCCAACCGACTCGTGTGTTGCACGTCTTATCTAACGTGTGATTTTAAAGCGAACGCAGTTTTCTTTATAAAATCTTTCCTTGAAAAAGGTCTAAACCGCAGACCGAAACGTCGGAAATTTATAACTTTTAAAATTGCAAATTAGCTTTCAAATTATTTAACTGACCGAACCAGTGCGCCGAAATCATTTATTGTTTATTCTAAAAATACGGTCGATAGCATAACTACTTTATTTTATACGGTAAACGAATTCTCCGTAAAATGGCAGGGCAACAGAAGCCAATGTCAGAAACTCATCTCACGACATCCGGGAACAGATACGAATTCACTTTAGCTGTCACTATAGGTGCCTTAGGAATTCCGACACACCCTGTAAACCCATAGACTAGCACAAAAACCAGACTGATCGAGATGTACTAAAATCCAAATGAAGACACTCTCGCAGCTCATCAAGTCGATAGCGTGAACTCCCTGAATCGCGGGCTCCTACCTATAATCACAATAGAACCGCATTATTAGGTTAGCCTTGCGCAGAGTCGCCCCAGAAACACCAGAAACTTAAAAAAAAACGTGAATCTCGCGACCGCGCTCGCTCTAGTTCTTGCCCTTACATATCTATACGAAATTAAACCACGTTGGTAAAAGGATAAATAACCAAACAGCAAAGTGACACACTGGCCGCGAGCAGAGAAGCAAGAGACACGTGCGACATCTCTCGGACGAAGTAGAGAAAGACAGGCGGGGAACCGCGAAATTAAAATAAGTCAGAGATCCATACTATCAAAAGGAGCTAAAATGACCGAACGTATCACACAATCGACGGAATAGATCACGAAATAGGCTGAAATCAACTGATCACAACATGCAAGACGGTTGTGGAACCGCGAAAACAAGACGAAACAGAGATCCATACTATGTAAAATACGAAACAAACAGCATATCAACAGAATAATCCAAGGGACAACCTCACAAACGATCACTTTATAACGTAGCAACATCAATAAAAGTTGTCAAGGTTAACAGATAAATCCGTCAGTGGACTCCTTGTGGCTAGAATCCATAATAACCTAGTGAATCGGTAAATAAGTTAGTGAAAAGACAGCCTACTGCATCACAAAAGTTCAACAACCAATTTTAAAAAAAAAACAAGAAATCAGAGGAGTAACGGAGCACACCATCTCAGATTCACCTGTAAATTAGAAGGGTAGTGTCGAATTGCGCGGCGTGTTATCCGCAGAGTGTACCGAGCGGGGAGTGGGGACACGCGAGCGTTTGCCACGGTCCCGATAAGATAATTATGGGAAGGTGAGTCTTGTTTTGGGTTTGGTTTTAGACGGATCGATTACGTAAACGGTTCGAAAATGTAAGTGCGTTGTGCTCTAATAAAAGTTTAACTGTTCATATGGAATCCCGTGCCTCTAATATAACAGGTAGAATTGCCGTTAGAACATAGAAGAGAGATTGCCAAAATTCCCAGGATAACCCCTCGCTGCGCATGAAACTGCAAATCAAATAGAATAACCAAACGGGCGGCAGATAACTGAATGTAGAAGGAAAAGAGGGAAATCATTAACGGTAATCGGACAATAAAACCCACCGGGAGACAAACGGCGAATGGTCTCCCGTAAAGCTGCAGGGCAATAGAAGTTAAACATAGAAAACTTGACTCACGGTAAATGGGAACAGAGACGAATTCACCTTAGCTGTCATAGTAAGGGCTTTAGGGACTTCGACACAACCCATACAGACTCGCGCAAAAAATCAAGCTGATCAAGAAGTACTGGAGTCCAAATGATGACACTTTTGCGGCCAGTTGGGTCGCTTAGCGCGAACTTCCATATTGTGGGCTCCAGCATGTAATTACTAGAGAACCGTATTTTTAGGCTAATATCGCATAGAATTGCTCCATTAACACAGAAGATTTACGGGGGGCGTGAATCTCACGATTGCGCTTGCCCCAGATCTTGCCCCTATATACTTTGCCCTGACCTGGACCTTAACTTTGATCGTGACCTTAACTTTGACTCTAACTACGAAACCTGAATTCGATTCCGACTCTGACTCGCCGAGATTGGCCTACATTAGGGTTAAACAGGCGTAAAATTTGAAAACATCAGGGTAGGAGGGCCACGTCGGCGGATCTCCTGTCTCCTCAGGAGCTGAACCACTGATGGGCTGAATAGGGCTGGGAGTGTTGGAACGGGTTGCTTGATTCCAGAATAGGATTACATGAATTAGCGAGAACTATCATATGCTTAGACGCTTCATCATTACGCTCACGGGTAGATAAGGAATAAACAAACTAAAATCGCTAAGAAATTATACACTACTTCCCACGATTACCAGAGTATGACGGACCCGGGCATAATTACCTAAATAAACAATAAATCGGGGGGGGGGGGAGAAAAAGAGGGGGCAAAGGATAAACAACAGAATATAAAATAATCAAACATACAGGTACTAGAATAGATAAGATGCAACAAATCAACTAACCCTCCGTTTATAGATGGGTAAAGGACGAGAGAAGAAAAAATCATCAGAAGCAATACTAAGGAGAAGAACTATTAGAAATATAAAAGACATGATGAAGGTGGATCCACAATTTCTGAACGAACAAATAAAAAAGTTCCAAGAAATAGAGTTTCTAGCAGGAAAAAAGCCATCGATGAATACGGTTAGGATACCTGTACAGGGGAACGGGACCGTAGAGAACAATGAAATCAGAGAAAAAGTAAAAATAAAAGAAACCAAAAAAACACCAGAAACAGGACTACAATGTAAAAGGGGCAGAGCCAAAGGATACGGGACAAAAAAGGGAAACGAAGCAACACAAAAATAACGATAAGAGCTGCGCTGAAACGACAAAAAAGAACATCGAACCAACAAGAGAACAGAGCAGCAAAGAATCAGGATCGGGAAAAAAGTGCTACATATAGGTCCGAAGCGTAAAAGATTTGTCCGATACATGGGTCCACCGAAACAAAGCACGGAAAAACGGGAAACAATCACCCTGGAATCAGAACAACAAAAACACCACTAAACCATAAACTCAAACTAATAAGCCCACAGGGGAAAGGATACAGAGGTCAGGATCACATGATAATATAATAATATACAATAAAACCAGGATTAAATGAGACACTCTGGATTAAAAAAAAAACAACAGACACTAGGACAAAACAAGACACCAGTAGTCAGGGACAAGGGCGAAAAGATAGGGTAATCAAGAAACTGGTAAATCAAGAAACTATGGATGCACACCTAAGGTAGGAATAAAACGGAGAACGATCAAAGGCGAAGAATAGGAATAAAGTAAAAACCATAACAGATTATAACGAATAAGGAAAAGATCACTGAAACAATAAAAAGAGGCCCTGAATTAAGAAGGAAACAAGGGAATAAGAAACAAGGATGAAGAGAATCCTACAGGTCGGATCCAAAGGGAAAAGATTAGTCCGCAATATAGCCCCAATAAGACGAAAGACAAAAGGTTGGAAAACAATCACGCTGGATCTTGAATAACGAAAAACAATAAAAGTCAACTTAAAAGAATCACAGGGAAAAGGTGTTTAGAATATGGGAGAATAAGCTAATCAAAAGCAATATGCAATAAACACTGAAACAACTTGAAAATTCAGCCCAAAAAAAAATAATAAGAACGACACTATCAGGCAATCCTTGGGATGATGACAGATGAAGGGGAAAACAATAAAGGAAAAGAGAAAAGGGAAACGAACCCTAACCTTAACTAACGCCTAAAAAAATACCTACACGATCCTTTAATCTACAAAGCCCACAATAACAAAAGGAAAGGGAAAAGAAAAAGCGAAGATCCGCAACCATGAGGCAAAATATTACTAATCATAAATGTTCGCAAAAGAAGCCTATTACCGACATCTATTGTCAACTTAGACTAATTAGGTAGGCGGCCAACGGCCTGCTCACTCAGGCGGAGCGTTAATCGCGTCCCCTCCATCGACTCGCGATCCATGGGGGGGGAAGGCACGCGTTTCCTAGAAATCGATCGCGATCTCTGGGAATCGCTCTCTCTGTGCTAGTCTTTCGGTTGGGTAATTTTACTTTCGCTTACGCACATTGCTTGCTTGCTTTCGACATTGCTTCGAATCTGACTTGATACCGCTTAGCGGCTTTGTTTCGCCAGTGCATTAAGCAAAATCTGATTGACGCTTAGACTTTAATTAGACCTTATAAATTGTGTGTTTGTGTTAATAACTTGTACTTTATTGTGTTAGAGCTCTGTACATTCTTGACTATAAATGTTGTGTTAATTTAATCGACTAAGTTATCGTACCGTGCGCTTTAATCATTCTAAAATTAAATCTTCTACTAAAATTCTTCCAAACGGTTTCCTCGTGCCTGCTCCGATAATACTTTGCACAATAAAGGGTCAACTCAACGAAAGGGAAGAAGGATTGAGAGAAAGGGTATAGATTAAGGAAGGAAAGGTGATCAATAATCCTAAAGGAGAACAACGCCAACTTAATAAAGAAGAAATTTAGCCAATACATAATATATTTTAGCATAAGAATCCAAACAAAAAATTACACATAAAATATATATATTAAAAAATAGAGAGAACAAACTAAAATATACATAATAAAGAAAACTAAAATCTACAAATATTAATTAATTTTGTATTTCATAAAAAATAATTATCAACTCCCCCCCCCGTAGTCGAAAGCAATTACCATGCTCAATAATGAAATCATATGCTTCATCGATTAGTAAAAGACGATAGAGGGGGCCCAGAGCCCCCCGACCCGTAAATCCAAATTCCACCTCTGCGCCCCGGATTCAGGATACTCCTGAGAAATACAATGGAGTAATAGCATAGGGGGCAGCCCAGCTCTTACGGAGCACATGTACAACTCCCTGACCCCGCGGTACTCCGCATAATGTGTCGGCAGGAGGCGACGACCTTCATAAAAAAAACCCTCGTCAACTAGACGCTCCAACCAGACCCACGTCCGGGAGTCGCCAAGAGTCAAAACTAGATCTCCATGAATAAGCCCCTGGCCGGAGATCCGCACCATCTCCTTAGCGAGAATGCTCCGGGTTAATAAGGAATCAACAAAGCTGGCGGAATGGGCCGGGCGCATGCCGCCCCCTGGTCCCCCACCCAGTCAGTCGAAGCCGCATGGCCAGCAGGGGAGTCGCCATTAACAGGACGACGGCAGAGGTGGAGGGCCACGGACTACTCATGACTGAAACACAAAATTGATCAAATAAGTACACAAGATATATATAAATAGGAAACAAATAACAATAAAAAAAAATAATATAAAAGAAACATCAGGAGGGATAAAAGAAGGGGAAATATAAAGAATAAATGGAGAATAATTAACTCATACAGCATACTGCGTTGCCCGAAGCTTCCTGGAACATTCCAGCAATGTTCCGGTGGAACATTCCACATGGAACCTTCCTGCAAGCTTCATGGAACGTTCCGGACATTCTCTGGCAATGCTCACGGAGCGTTCCGGGCATTCTTTGGCAATCCTCACGGAGCGTTCCGGGCATTCTTTGGCAATCCTCACGGAGCGTTCAGGGCATTCTCTGGCAATGCTCACGGAACGTTCCGGGCATTCTCTGGCAATGCTCACGGAGCATTCCGGGCATTCTCTGGCAATGCTCACGGAGCGTTCAGGGCATTCTCTGGCAATGGTCACGGAACGTTCCGGACATTCTCTGGCAATGCTCACGGAACGTTCCGGACATTCTCTGGCAATGCTCACGGAGCGTTCCGGGCATTCTCTGGCAATGGTCACGCAACTTTTCGGACATTTTACAACAAAGGTTCCAGAATCGATTCTTGTATCGACTTTTCCGTAATTGATATCAATAATAATCATTATAGGTGCAAATTACTGTATATGTGCATATTTTTAACAAAATCCTTATGGATAAAGGAGAAACATTTATACACACCATTGATTTCTTAAATAAATCACCTGCACATTTTTTACATTCACACACACTATATTATTCAGTCTGACACTGTCCTCTGTTGACGTAACACGTGTTTGGGTGTGTCTCCGATTCCGTTGAAACATCCGCAGTCTCTTCTAAGTTTAAAGTGCTATTTTGTCTAAAGTGCTGTCCTAGTTGCTTGTCTATCGGCTAAGCTGCGCAGAGTCTTAATCACTTACGCCTGTGCCTCTAGCAGTGTCATTATTCTGTGACTGATTCCACGATTTAATCCAAATCGCAGTGCTACTAATCCATCTGTCCTTGTATCTATCTTAAGGATTTCTGTTCTTGCGTCTCTTTGGTGATACCATGTCCCCCCCCCCAGTTAAGAAATGCAAGGGCTGCAGTTCAAATGTCGTTAATCCTGTGTCCTGTGCTGATTGTGGTATCATATCCCACGCTGGCGCATCGTGCCTTGCCCGTACAGGTCACCTCAGTGATAACGGTAGACTTTTAAACTGTGGCCGTGGATTGTCTCGATCAGCTGTTGTTGTTGACGTCATGGAGTCTCCGGCGGCCAAGTCAATTCCTTCCTATCCAACGATCGAGGAAATAAGTGAAGTAATGAGTGCCCTAATAGATAAGAAGTTTAATGAATTTCATACCGATATGGTTGCTAGTATTAGATCAGAGCTAGGAGAAATCCGGTCTACTATGAGTGATCTCTCCAATCGAGTTCGAATTCTTAAAGAAAACTCTTTGTCCATGAGCGATCGGTCAACTTCTACTCCTGAAGGTGTGGAAAAAGTTATCGCGGAGATGAGCAATAGACAAGTCAGAGCTGGGAACGTCATCGTCCACGGTTTGCCGGAACTCCCTAATGCCTCGCTGGACACTGCTATTAGTAATGACATAGTGAGTGTCACGGGAATTTTAAATCAGATCCTGCCTAGGGATTATACTGACATAAGGGTGCGGAGGCTTGGGAAGCGGAAAGATTCACCGTCATTATCATCATCCAGACCACTCTGTGTTGAACTCAAGTCACCTGAAGCTGTCAAGGATATATTGAAGAATAAGTCCCGGTACTCTGGATCGTGCAAAATCACAGACGATAAGACCCTGATGCAACGTCAGACACTCGCTAATCTCAGAGCCAAGTTACGTGAGCTCCAGGACGGAGGGGACACTAGCAAGACTATCCGGTACATTCATGGCGTGCCGAACATCGTGCCGATTAGGAGACCCAGGGACCCTGCCTCAAAAGCTAATAACTTATCCTGAAGTTTATTATCAGAACGTTCGATGTTTGAGAACAAAACTCTTAGATTTAAAATCCGCCATTCTGTGTTCTGCTACTCGGTATGACATCATTGTATTTGTTGAAACTTGGTTGAACGCATCAATCTCGTCTTCCGAGCTAGGTCTGGATGATTATAATATCTTTCGGGTGGATAGATCTCCCCTTACTAGTAGTTTCTCTAAAGGGGGCGGGGTTTTGGTAGCTATAAGAAACACGTTGTCTTGCTGTCAAATCGTTCCTAATCGGGCTGATCTTGAACAGGTCTTTGTACGCGTGCGTTGCAAACTGGGCATGTTATTGTAGGTGCGTTATACCTCCCGCCGGGATCGCAGCCGCTGCTGTATGATAACCATGTAGGTTGTGTTGCGGAGATTTTTCAATCTTACAGTGACGATGGTTTTTGCATTTTGAGTGATTATAATCTCCCCCATGCTGACTGGTCCTGTGTTCCTTGTTCGATGTGTTCCAAAAAACCTGGGACTTCTCCCCAGGAGTCAACTTCTATTCACCTCTTGCAGGATGGTTATAATTTTTGCCATCTTGCTCAGGTGAACACTATTGTTAATGAATTCGATAATATGCTAGATTTAATCTTTGTTAGCGACACCGATGTAGTCGTAGATAAGGTAACTGATTATATCATTACTCCTGACCCGTATCATCCGCCGTTAAAACTCTGTCTGCGGTATTTACTCCCATCTACGGGCAATAGCCAAATTGCGATCGCCTATAAGGATTTCAAAAACGGTGATTATCGTGGAATGGAAAATTATTTAAATGCCGTGGACTGGGATTTGGAGACTGGAGGAATTCACCCGGATGCTGCCGTTGAGCATCTCTACGCGCACCTTCTTGCGGCAATTGACGCCTTTATTCCAGTTAAATTGCGTAAACGCTCGTCCTATCCACGCTGGTTTTCGTCGCGACTCAAAAAACTTATTCTTGATAAAAAGATTGCACATAAAGCCTATAAAACCTCCACTTCTCGCGGTGACTATTTGAATTTCTCCTATCTCCGTGCCCAGTGTAAGTTTCTTATGAAAAAAGATTATAGTGCTTATGATTGGATTATAGTGCCTATATTGACACCGTTGTAACGTTCCGCGACGAGTCGCCATTAAATTTTTTTTCCTTTCTCTTTAAATACTAATTCTTATTACCTTTATACTATATTATTACGCTTAAAACGTTTGTATTAGCCATAAGACACGAATGCACGTATGGATGAATGCAATCTGGCGGTCAGTGGAAAAACTAAGTGAAGTGAACGCATGCGCAGTGTCATTCAACCGAGCGTGCGAACCGAGTGCAGACCGCGAACGGATCGAGTGCGCATGCGTGCAAACGTACGATCATTCGAACGCCTAGTGAACGCGAGTGTTACGCTTGACTGCGTAAACCAAATACGCAAGCTAATTGGTGCGCGTAGAGCGCGACAAGTGATTGGTGCGGGTCAAGTTCCACAGAAGGGTATAAATAGAGGCCCGCCAGCAGCAGTAGAGCAGAAATTTTCCAGATCTCATCCTAGAGACATCCAGTATTAGACACCTTCTCTCTGAGGCGCTTAAACCGGCATCCCACTAAATCCACCTTCCAGTGCTCACGGCCGCTTTGAAAGGAGCACCTTGGGTTCCATACCACTCAAATTCTATATTCTACGAACTTAGCAACAATCCTAGAAAGCGTGGACCAGCTGATAGGCAACTGGAAGCCATTCAATCACGAGAGAAGGAACTCTCTAAATTCTCACTTAACATTCAAATCGACCAGAAAAGCGTCAATCTCTCTGTGTTATACCATAACGACTTAGCGTCGTGACCTTGTCCAATACACAACCTTAACCTATACTTCAATAATCGAAGGCGTCGTAATTCCGACCAGCCAGAATTTATATATCTATTTCGACTAAGCGTCAATTTATATTTCTATTTCGACTAAGCGTCAATTTATATTTCTATTTCGACTAAGCGTCAATTTATATTTCTATTTCGACTAAGCGTCAATTTATATTTCTATTTCGACCAATCGTCAACTTCTATTTCTTTTCGACTAAGCGTCAATTTCTATTTTCGTTCACCGAACAAACGAAGCGATATTTACCAGGTGTACCGGTTAATAATTCTTAATTTCGGCGCTGGATGGCACTGGCCGCAAGGGCATGTTCACGGTCTAAACTCTTATGTTATTTTGTTGCTATGACAACACCCTTCGCAACGCCATTGATGTTCAAACGATTTCGAGTTAGCGTCATATTTTTTTGGGAGGTAAACATGTCTAATTTTCAACCAAACATGTCTAATTTTCTTGTTCCATCAAATGAAAAACGCGAGTGAAAGCCGCCGCATCCTTGTGGAAACTTACGGTGCCGATGTCCTAACGCAAGATGCTTGTGTGCGTTGGTTCAGACGATTCAAAAGTGGTGATTTCGACTTGAAAGTCAAAGAACGCCCAGGCCAGCCGAAAAAATTTGAAGACGCCGAATTGCAAGCACTGTTGGACGAAGACGATACGCAAACTCAACAACAAATGGCAGAGAAGTTGAATGTTGGTCAACAAACAATTTCTGATCGTCTGCATGCCATGGGAAAGATCCAGAAGTTCGGAAAATGGGTACCACATCATCTCAATGACAGACAAATGGAAAACCGAAAAATGGTGTGCGAATTTTTGCTTTCTCGACATGAAAGAAAGTCTTTCTTTCATCGGATCGTGACTGGAGATGAAAAATCGATCTACTTTGAGAATCCAAAACGCAAAAAGTCATGGGTTGACCCAGGACAATCATCAACATCGACCGCAAGACCGAATCGCTTCGGAAAGAAGACAATGTTATGCATTTGGTAGGATCAGAAGGGTGTCGTATACTATGAGCTTCTGAAATCAGGTGAAACTGTTAATACCGATCGCTATCGTCAACAAATGATCAATTTAAACCAGGCATTGATCAAAAACGCCCAGATTGGGCTAGAAGACACGGAAAAGTCATTTTGCAACACACAGCGAAAGCGGTCAAAGGCACAATTTCTGAACTTGGCTGGGAACTCTTGCCCCACCCGCCGTACTCACCAGACTTGGCCCCGTCCGATTACCACCTGTTTTCATCGATGGCTCACGCACTTTCCCAGGAACACTTCAAAAATTACGAAGATGTCAAAAAATGGGTCGATGACTGTTTCGCCTCTAAATGTGGACGATTTTTTGGGGAGCACACTTTGAATAAAGCATTTTTTCCTTTATTCCCAGCTTTAAATTGTTTTCTTTAAAAAAACTTAAGAATTATTAACCGGTACACCTGGTAAGTTAGTTAATTTTGCGTTCTACCCGTGATACCGACTTAGCGTCGCGAACAAAATTAGAACAGTATTCTTTCTTGCCGACCAACGGGTCAATTTCGCTTATTATATTATGTTACAAATTCCACAATTCTTTTGAATAAATTATTTTTGTTATCTACTGTTAAAAGAAGGACTCTCGTTCGTGAAATTCATTTCTTTATCGCACGCCACCCGAACCAATCTCCACTATTCTACAGGTAAACCGCTCTACTTGTGGAACTTCCTATAATTAACGGCAACCTCTCGTTCGAGAACGTTACACCGTTGAATGTAATGTACAAGCGTGGTAATCAGGGATTGCCTAGTAATATGCACTACGGGAGTTCCTCAGCATCATCTCACTCTGCGATTGCGAATCTGTTTGCTACCTACTTTGGGTCCGTATATACATCTCCGACAGGACAGTCCCCAGCCTTAAGCACTTTCCACTCTTCTTTTAATAGCTTGCAACTAGAGTCACTCTCTATTACCATTGGTGATATTTTTTCCAAACTTAATGCCCTTGATATCAATAAGGGCCCGGGGGCGGATGGCATTCCTCCATTTCTCCTCAAGCACTGCAGCTATATTCTCTCGAGGCCCCTCTGGAACATCTTGAATGCCTCTTTAACTACTGGTATCTTTCCCTCCATTTGGAAAGCTAGCCTTGTAACCCCAGTTTTTAAGGTTGGGGATCGGTCAGATGTTCGCAACTATCGGCGCATAAGTAAACTTTCCGTGATGCCAAAAGTCTTTGAGGAGATTGTCACCGATTTATTATCTTCGCAGCTCACAAGCTTTCTATGTGTTGAACAGCGTGGCTTCACTCCGAAACGGTCAACTGCTACGAATCTAGCCGTGTATCATAGTTACGTTTCCAATGCCCTTGATGAAGGTCTGCAGGTTGACACTGTTTATACTGATTTCCAGAAGGCCTTTGATACTGTAGACAATGTGGTGCTGCTGCGTAAATTATCTTATTGGGGTTTCTCTGGGTCCCTTTTAACCTGGGTTCAAAGCTATTTAACTGGGCGCAAGCAGACCGTGAAGGTATCAAATTCTCTTTCTTCCTCAATAAGTGTCACCTCGGGCGTTCCTCAGGGCTCGCATCTTGGTCCTTTGCTGTTTAACTTATTTATTAATGACCTTGTGGATACACTCTCTAATACGAATTTTCTGTTGTACGCGGATGATCTGAAAGTCTTCAGGGTTATCCGCGGTGTCGCGGATTCAATTAAGATGCAAGGTGACCTGAATAGGTTGGAGCAATGGTGTTCAACGAATAACATGCGGCTAAATATTGCGAAATATGTGGTACTCAGGGCCTCGCGTAGTAGGTGTTGCGTGAAGTATCCATATAAACTAAATGATGTTACGCTGAATGATGTCTCTGAAGTTATGGATCTTGGTGTCTGTATAACGCCGTGCTTTGACTTTAGACCTCACTATGCACATTGTACTGGCAAGGCGATGCGGAATATGCCTCTGTTATCTGGAGCCCAAGGCATGCAAGGTACATTAATTCAATTGAAAGGGTGCAGCACAAATTCTTAAGGTTCGCTTCGCGTATTCTTGGCAGCCCAATGGATAGGGATGATCATGATTATCGACCGGGATTGAGTATGTTTAACATCGCCACTCTGGATGGCCGTAGACACATCGCGGACATGATCTTTCTTTTCAAGATATCAATGGTTATATAGATTACCCCCATCTTTTTGGTTTGGTTTCCTATAATGCCCCAGTGAGGCATATGCGTACTAGGCCGCTCTTCTCTCCCAGTCTTCCAAAATATTACCACTATGCAGTAGACCCAATTAACAGAGCGATGATTGTAGCCAACGAAATCTTTAGCGGCGTTGACCCTTTCTTGGGGTCCCTAAATTCGTTTAGGACGTCGATTCATATGCACACAAAGTAACTATAACTGGTATCAACAGCAGCTGTGTTGCTTGTGATGCCTAGTTGCTCCTATAATGTTTACTAATTAATTTTATTACACACTCAATACTGTTCTAAATATTAGTGCGCGGACTCTGTAATTTAACTGTGTTGTAACTCGTATACTATGGGTTTTCCCGTATATTAATAATAATAATAATAATAATAATAATAATAATAATAATAATTATTCCGAGTAGGAAGTTAAAAGTTTCTCCTGTATATTAAGTTACGCTTTGTGTAGACGGTGTAAGCTCAATTGTTGTATGCTTTATGTAAACTATGGGACTATTCCCGTTTATAACGACGACGACGACGACGACGAATAATTTCGAATACGAATAATTTCTTCGAATATTCGAATATTTGAACCTTCGAATATTCGGAGCGATCGAATTTCTGATTGTACCGAATAGGTGTCTGAACATACAATATTTGTTCATACTTTATCGTGAAATTCTTTTCATATTGGCCTTTACAATTATTTGTTTTTCAAACGATAAGTTTGGAATTTTATTCATCTTTGGTTACTCATCATAAACCTCGCCACGGAGGATTCTCGTTCGGAAGTCACGGCTCGACTGGCTATCGTGCGAGGTTGTCGCACAATAGACACACCGCGGTCTCGTTTCTGTGCCGACGCGTGCTCGAACCGTACGTTTCTTTTCATATTCTTAAAGTATATGATAAAACTAATCCAGTAATATACACATATATCATATATTATTTATTTTAGCATTTCCATCCTGTGTTATTATTAATATTTTCGGAATAGGTGTCGTCGGTCCCGAGTCGCGGCAACATATCGAGAGAAGACTGTAATAAAGGAGGACTTGAAGCGAAGCGAAAATTCATTATCGTTTACAGCCGGAAATTTCGTATTTTTCGAAGCGGAATTCATTTGATTCCTTTACAATCGGGCAATGCTTATTTTCAAAGCGTTCATCGGGATACATTTGCCTGCCAGGTATCGAATAGGGGGCAATCGAAATCGTCCCTTTTTTTAGGAATTTCGACTTTCTTCGCTTCGAGTTAATCCGTATACCTATTGCTCTGTCGGCGGGTAGTCATTTGGTAACCAGCCGTAGGTACCTGTCTGTACCGTTGTCCACCGCCGACTCTCGGGGTTTTTTCTGTCATAAACCGCGAGTCTGACGAGACGCTCTGTCCGATTATCCCAGCTAGTTTTTGGGGCCAGCTGGTTGTACTTTTCCTCCACCTCAAGACGGCGAAGGTGCTTTCTCCACCGACGAATTCACAGAGGGGAGGTCCCTCCTCTTCTTCAAATGTGCAAACAATTGGAATTTGTCACCTCCCAAAATTCTGGACAACGCGTCTACCATCCGAATGTTGGAAAAGTTAGCGAGGGCTCTTGCTAAAGTCATCGTTCAGCTTATGTTTCGGCACATATTTACATAAATTAATAATTTATACCAGAGACAGTAAATATTTCATTAACTCATTCATTGAAGCCTCCAATAAAAAGACTAATGATTATGCTACCTTTGTACAGTCTATGTACTGCAGCCAGTACACGAACGTACATACATATAACAAAACCGGGCAACGCCGGGTAACGTTATAGTAAGGAGGGAAAAATAAAAATATTATAGTTCCTCAAAATCGTTTATGGGGTTTTAGCTTCCTATAAAAAACTCTTCTTATACTGTTTGTCACTCACTTATGATGGAACACAGGTGGGCCTAGAAGAGGGCTGGGCCAACTCAGTCGGGGTTGTCCACTTATTATTATAAAAATAATAATACTAATAACTGATGGTTGTTTTCGTTTCAAAATGTATAAATTTACCAAAGATTAATACAATTACAAATTTTTCGTTTGAAAAACAAATAATTATACCTAAAGGCTAATATGAAAAGAATTTCACGATAAACTGTGAACAAATATTTCATGTTCAGATTCCTATTCGGTACAATCAGAAATTCAATAGATCCGAATATTCGAAGAAATTATTCGAATTCTGTAGTATTCGAATATTCTAAGTAGTCGAATATTCGTTACAGCCCTAAACCGCATCGGAAACGTTCCGTGTTGGTCTGGGGGAGCCTTTAACCTGCAGTTAAATCCGCGTGGACAAGGTGACGCGGAAAGTAACAAGACAATTAGAGGACAACTCAATTATAAAATCTTTAAGAAAATTGATTCTAAACACGATTCTGCCGATCTCCAATGTGATCTCCGTAGACTCGAGGCCTGGTGCCGGCACAATATGTTATCTCTCAATATTAACAAGTGTCACGCCATCAGATTTACTCGGACAAAAAACCCTATAAGGCATACCTACCTCCTAGATGACACTGCCCTTCCTCTCTCGAATACCGTGCGTGATCTTGGGTTATATTTGATCCGGCACTGCGCTTCGTCGATCACTATAATCACGTATTCCGTTCCGCAAACAAAACTCTGGGTTTCCTACAAAGGGTTTCGGCTGACTTCAAAAATGTCTATACGCTTAGAATCCTCTATTTTTCCCTTGTCCTCCCTCACTTGGAATTCGCTTCCTTAATTTGGTCGCCTCAATTCAACAAGTATGCAACCCTACTCGAAAAAGTGCAACGCAAGTTCCTCCGGTATGCTGCATACAAGGCTGGTCGACCGATGGCCTTTGACAACCATGACTACGAACCAATTATGACATTATTAAGGATGCACAGCTTGAAGGACAGAAGGACGGTTTCTGACTTGGTCTTTCTCTTCAAATTATTGAATGGGCAAATAGACTGCCCACAACTTCTTCAACAGATTAATTTAAATGCTCCTGAAAGACGAGTTAGGCGCTTTCCTCTGTTTAGAACCAAATTCTACTCTTCCTCCTTTGGCCACACTGATCCGGTCACTAGGGTATGCGAATTAGCCAATACCTATGCTTGCGGACTGAACTTTTTTGGACTTCCACTTAATTCCTTCAAATCGCAAGCACGACGAGTCATGGCCACCAGCATAGCGTCTGAATAACGTCCCATTCAATTATTTCTGACAACACTTTGTAAACCCTTGTATAAAAAAGGAGTCATCCGTATAAAAAATAAAAAATGAAATAAAATAAAATAAAAAATAAAAGCGAAAATGTGAGATTGGTGTGAGTCATGTACTAATGGAAATACCAAGCCCGTGCATACGATCAAACTAGGCACAAAATGACCAAATTTTTCGGGAAATTATAGTGTTCCCTTAATTTCTACCAGCAGTGTATTTTTTTCCATTTACAGTTTATTTTGTGAGATTTAGTTGATTCTTGCATTATTTTAATCTAGCCTGATCGGCCTTCCGGAATAATTTTATTTCCGGTTGAAAAATGGTTTCTACAATAATGAAAAT
Source organism: Andrena haemorrhoa (assembly GCA_910592295.1). Classification (NCBI taxonomy): domain Eukaryota; kingdom Metazoa; phylum Arthropoda; class Insecta; order Hymenoptera; family Andrenidae; genus Andrena; species Andrena haemorrhoa. The sequence goes on from OU342942.1 coordinate 20,277,459, forward strand.
TATAAACAAAATTTATTTTGCAAATTTAGGCTGAAGGTCGCCAAGAGTGGGTTAGTAAAATTCTTCTGCAGGTATAACTGACACCCTGTAATGGGTACGTAAGCTGTCGTTATTGTTTCTAACGTTGTTACACCTCATAACGGGGTGCGCCGCTATCTTTAACAGCTTCCTACGACGTTGAATATGCAAATTACCAACAAGAGATAGGCTTATTTTATTCAACATATTATTTTATACTTATTTTATTCTTCAGCGAATGCGGTACTATTTTTCGGATTTTTAAAATCGCGACCTTCAGCCTAAATTTGTAAAATAAATATTTGTTTATAATTGTCATTATTGTAAAAATGATTTTTTAACCGGAAACAAACTTATTCCTTATTTCGCCACTCTTGATTTTTGTCTTATGTTCGCCTGTAGAATCACCCCCTAGAGTATTGATTACACTAGTTTACAAAATCCAAACACTTATTTTTGATCCAGACTCCACTATGAAATTCTTATGTAAGGTGGTCCCCTAAACTCAAAACTCGACATGAAAAAAAATCCTATGGATACGTTTTTGAGATATCGCCCGATGAATATTTTGGTAATTTTTTAAAAAGACGACCCGACGTTTCTGGCCATATCTTGCGTCAGAGTTGACCGATTTGATCGCGACAAATCTTAAATTAAAGGCAATTAAATTGCAATCAATTCGTTCTTACAGTGTTTTTCAATCGGACCCATAGTTTAGGCGGAATCGAGCGAAACTTAAGAAAAATGTAATGTTTTGGGGCCGAAATTGAAATCGAAAATTCACTAATAGCCTGGAAGACATAGAAATTATCCTGTGACGTCCAGTTTCTTATTTTTTACGTAGAGTGCGCATCTTTACGAAGAAAATAAGCCCAATTTCAACAAAATCCATGCACAAATAAGGAAGTTATGGGCGATAGAGTGGGAGTGCCTATTTTCAACTTTTCCCCTATTTTTTCATTTCTTCCCGTTTTTTGGCGAATTACGTATTTGCCTTCAATGAAAACAAATTTAAATACATTTTATTTTATTTTATATCATTTCTTAAAAACAATTCTGGCTCTTTCTGTTTCTTTTTCCCGCATTGAGATCAGTTTCTCTTACAAGGAACCAGTTGTAGTCTCCCATCATTGATTCATCCCAGAATCCTTGGTAGCGTTTCTCAATAGATTTCAATAGTTTTCATCAAGAAACAGGAAATACAAAAATAGGGGAAAAGTTGAAAATAGGCACTCCCACTCTATCGCCCATAACTTCCTTATATGTGCATGGATTTTGTTGAAATTGGGCTTATTTTCTTCGTAAAGATGCGCACTCTACGTAAAAAATAAGAAACTGGACGTCACAGGATAATTTCTATGTCTTCCAGGCTATGTAGTGAATTTTCGATTTCAATTTCGGCCCCAAAACATTATATTTTTCTTAAGTTTCGCTCGATTCCGCCTAAACTATAGGTCCGATTGGAAAACACTGTAAGAACGAATTGAATGCAATTTAATTTCCTTTAATTTAAGATTTGTCGCGATCAAATCGGTCAACTCTGACGCAAGATATGGCCAGAAACGTCGGGTCGTCTTCTTAAAAAATTACCAAAATATTCATCGGGCGATATCTCAAAAACGTATCCATAGGATTTTTTTTCATGTCGATTTTTGAGTTTAGGGGACCACCTTACATAAGAATTTCATAGTGGAGTCTGGATCAATAATAAGTATTTGGATTTTGTAAACTAGTGTTATCAGTAAAGTAATACTCTGTATAGGTATGCACAGTAATTCCTCGTTAGGAGCCCGTCGAACGGGGCTCGCGGCGGGCTCCTAACGCGGCTGGACACTATTCCGCGCGGCCACTGGCGCGAGTGAGAAAACCCAATGAGCGAGCGAGAGGAAACGAAAGAGTCGACCCGAAGTTGCCGTCGGCTACGAAAGGGTGGGGATAGTCGCCGGGCTCCTAACGCGTGGTAGAAACGGGCTCCTAAAGGTCGAGTTTCCTAGCCGCTGGGCCGCCTCGGCGGCGAGATTCCGGCCGCGCAGTGTTCAGGGTCCTACTTTGGTCCGAGCGCACTTGAAATGGTCTACGGTCGAGGATTCATACCTGTTTCAGAAATAAAATAATTTTTTATTCTTTATCGTATCGCTATGAAAGAGACACCAATGGATTCCTTATGTTTTTCCGATGCAAATCATACGAAATTTCATGTAAATCGGACTATTATTAACGAAGACAGCATGAAATGATATAAATTAATTTTTCATAGAATTTCCTTCATATGGTCCGAATTACGTCGTTCGTGGTGTCAGTTTCATCGGCGAAACATAAGGAATCCATTGACGTTGTTTTCGCAAAGATCTGATGGGAAATGCGGAAATCCAGGACATTTCTGACTTTTTAATGATATTCGAACCCTTTCGAGGGTCGAAAGCCATAAAATTCGGTGAGGCACTGCGAGGGGTTGTCCTCGCCACGGGGTACCATGCGGCATCTGAAGAGATGTGTCAAAGGACAGGCGCCACTGGAGAATCACCCTGTATGTAGTAGTAGAGTAAAATACAACCAGCTATTACATCCAACTAAATACATTTCACACCAAGAAGGCTCGAAGCTATTATAAAATCAAAAGGCAATCCCACAAATTATTAAACGTTTTATTCAAATCGTTTGAAAATCAAAAAAGTTATTCCATTTGATCATATATGATACATAAGCAGAATTGGGCAGATTTTTTTTATCATATATGATACATTGCCAGTTAACCGGTTAAGAAGTATTATCCACCAAGTCCACCATCAATACGCCTCGCAGAAAGACAGGGGAAGAAAAAGGGTAGCAGTCCGTGGTCACGCCAGCGTCGTCCTCCTTTCAAATTAAAGACGGATCCCTTATCTCTCGAGTATATAGGTACCCGCATTCGAATATCAATACAGAAGGACCCGCGACGTTTTGGGTGCAAGGAAAGGTGGGTCATAGGTAGGAGATTATATTATGACCAATAAAGTGCTTCTCAGTGTCACATTTTGCGTGTGTGTTAGTGACGAGTGTCTGAAATGTCGACGAAGTTACAGTTTTCGTCTGCGGAGGACAAAACATTGATAGAGAATGTATCCAATTAAATATTGTGTCCTTTATGATTGCATGGAATGAAAGAAAATGTGCGGAGAGAAGTGTCAGTTAAATTAAACAGAACAGGTACAGTATTCTTCAGTTATACTTATTTCTTTATTATTGCTAATTACATTTATTTATTCTTTCATCATACATGTATGTGGCACTTAGAATCAAAGGGATGCCAGTGACATTTGTTAAACTTTTCAGTTAAGACCAGTGGTTAGTTAAATCGTTAAATATAATGTTATATATAATGAAATATATAAAATATAAAATAAAATAATATAAAATATCATTTAAAGGCTCGTAAAATTGACAGCTAAGCAAATGATTGATAAAAGTTCGTGCCAAAGGTATGCAAGTGATTTATTATCTCATACGCTTCAGTATAAAAACCAATTACCATTAGTAACGAGAATACGAATATTAGTACGAAGAATTTCTGTGAATCTGTTGAGTGACGTTAAACTCAATACAGTTTTAATAACATCTTAAATCAATATTGGTATTCATAATAAACCCATAACGGAGCAGTGTATTACAGCGATGCGTTGTTTTAACTTGCATTGTTTCTAATGCACCCCTTCCAACAAATACGTTACGTTACGGTAAAACAGATACGGCACGTTGCTGCGTACATATAATTCATAAGATGGATTTACAAAAAACAATTGATTTGTGCCGTTCAAGATCACTCTATTATATACGACAAAAAATTACCTGGTTACAAAAGTCGAAATGTACACGAAAGTGTGTGGAAATCAATAAGCAGCGACATAAAATCAGAAAGTATTGTACATCAGATCATAATATAAATATATATTTAAGATAATAAAATAAAATATTATTTTGTTATGGTGTCATATTGCTAAGGAACTTCTCCAGCAAGCGAAATGAAGCAGTCTGTGAAAGCGTTACGAATGTCCATGGTTTGTTTATTCAGTCTTGCATAGCGTCTTGTCTTATTTGTTTTGAACGGGAATGCTTCATCTGCTACTAAAACATTTGGCATCGAAATGTCTGTGCATGGGAGAGATTTAGCAGGTGGCACGAGCAAGCTCGGATCATCAGTAAGCGAAGCTTTTCCAAATGTACAATTGACAAATACTGGTCCATCACTATTCCCTCCATAGGAACCGCCATTTATTGTAATATGCTTGTGACTATCATCTACAACTGCCATCAAAATAATGAAAAATGTTCCTTTATATAATTGTAAAATGCCGATCCAGAGTTTTTTGGAACAAATATATGCACGTGTTTGCCATTCACTGCGCCAGCACATTTCGGGATATTTGACTTTTTGATAAAAGTCGGTTCGTTTTTTTTTCATTTTTCATTGTTAAATTTTGACGGCATAAGCGGGTTACGGATCGTGTGGCTAATTTGTTGGACGATATTATTGACAGTTGCCTCTCCAAGACGAAAGCTGAAGGCTATTGCTCGAAAAGACAATAGTGGACAGAATCTAAAAAATTATTTAAAATAAGAAAAAATTAATTGAAATAAAGGAATAGTAATTTTGCAATTTAATAATTACGAATGGAAATTCAAAAATCATTCTTCAATATACAATTTGGTTGTGACGTTAATATAACTGGTTCTCAAACTCATTCTGATTTGATACTTTGACGTCGATCTTTCATGGGACACGTAAATGATTTCGGACAAATTATATGTTAACTAACCCAACTATCCGATTTATACACAATTAAACTAATAAATTTTTGATATACATATAATACATAGTTCTAATTTAAAGAATAAAATGTACCTGTCCGTCATGCGCGCCGTACTTGGTGGGATGTTAATAGCGTAGGTTTTTTTTTATTTTTCATTTGTGTTCAGACGCCTCTTTCGACACTGTCCTGTTGCCATTCCACGGCCCCCTCCGGTGCAGAAAAATAGGTCCGAAATCTATCCCGGATGGCTAACCCCTCTGCATTGCCAAACCCTCCTGCTCCAGCCAATGGCACCATGTTATTTCTTGCCATGCTTGGCTCCAAATGTTGTTGCTTCGCGGGATTGTTGCACATATATTCATCGCGCAACATGTTGTGGAGGCAACATGTTGCAGTTATAATATTGTCGGTTGTTTCCGGCAGTACCGCAATACTTGAATAAAAAATGCGAAATGTCTGGGACAATATCCCAAATGCATTTTCAGATACCCTACGGGCTCGGCAGAGTCGATAATTAAAAATTTTCTTCGACATATCTTGCGCTGCCACGTTCTTCGGGTATGGTTTCAACATGTGTTTCGCGAGGCGAAATGCCTCATCGCCCACAATTACGTGAGGGGCTGTCACGTTCGATCCCGGAAGAGTTTTATCCATGGGAAATTTCAGTTTTCCTTCACGAATGGCTTGCCCCATAATTGATTTATTAAATATACCGCTGTCTCCTTCTTTTCCGTAGGATCCAACGTCAATGACGATAAATTTATAATTTGCATCTACCAATGCTAATAACACAATAGAAAAGAAGTTCTTATAATTAAAATACAGAGAACCGCTATTTCGTGGACATTGTATTCGTATATGTTTGCCGTCAATGGCTCCAACACAATTCGGAAAATTCCATTTGACTAGAAAGTTATTCGCTATTTGTTCAAAACCCGCAATACTCGGCTGCGGCATAAATACTGTGACTAATTTATCGCACAATTGTTCTAATACTGTGCGTACAATAACGCTTATGTAACTCGGCGATATTCGAAATGCGAATGATAACGATTTATATGATTCGCCAGTGGCTAGGAACCTGTAAAAAATATATTTTCTAATTATTTCAGCTGGTGATTGTAAGAAGAGAGGGGGGAACATATGCAATACATGTAGGAAAATGAAGCGAGGCATCAAGTACGGTACAGGGTCGGCAGCAAAGCCAAAATCAAAATGGCCGTTGTTGGACCAGGTACATTTTTTGGAGAATGTAAACATGGTTTGAGGGAAGGTAAATATTTTTTACACACAATACGAATTCTAAAATACAATGAATTTGAATTTTTTATAGTAGCCACAGTAACGTGAAACGAACTAAAGAGATTTATAATGCAAGAAGGTGAGCGTATAGCGACAGTCCAGGAACACAGATGTACATATGTTATAGCCAGCTGGGAAGCTGTTGTAGAAATACACTCAAAAGACAATATTCCTCCTTCAAGGGACACAAGATGCGGCAGTACATCTACCCGTAGGTACATATAGTGCAGTGCCAAAAAGGCACAGAAATGATTCCAGTACTGTATTGGATGTTTTGACATGAACAGCTCTCGATAGAGAAAAACTGATGGGCAGTATTAGCAAATATTTGGAAGCAGATTGCGACTCCACTTTGATATTTTTCAAAAGTATGTGGATGGCAGGCCAAAAATTTGCGCCACACTTAATTGCGAAAACAAAGACGTTGGTGTTTAAATTGATTAATGATCTCGAAATGGGATCAGTGCAAGATACATCTGTTTGTGCGTGTGGTATTAGTAAAATACAATAGTTGTGATGTTCCCGAGGTCCTACCGAATCGTACAGAGGATGATCACCGTGGGGTCTTAGTCGATAAGAATCCGACACTACCTCGGTCTCATACCCCGCGAGGTCGAGGTGTCTATAAAAATATCCCCCCGTAAAAAGAAAAACGCGTTTGTGCAACAAACCAACCAAGAGTGACACTGAAAGAGAGGGAGAGAGTGTGACGACGTAAGCGATGAACGAATGCGTGATAGAGTAATTGGAGAAAGGAGAGAGAGAGAGAGAGAGAGAGAGAGAGAGAGAGAGCGTAGGTAAAAAAAAGCGGAATAGGTAGATTCGAATGTACGAGAGCGAAGCGAAAGCGTACAACGCATGTGCAAATCAGTAGTCGGAGTGTGATTATTAAGAGACCATAGGTACTTCGTTGTGACGTCCCACGAATTTTCGCGGGCAATTATTCTAACAATTTCATAACCCACTCTACAACTCCACCCGAATCTCATCAAACCACGACTCTTACCCCTTTTCCCGATCACTGACCGCCTTGGCGATGTACCTTAGCGGTCCCCATCTCAAGACGATCAACCATCGAATCTATACAAGTCCCTCGCCCCACAAATCTCTTAAATCGAGACCACGTCTCACACCCTCTAAATGACCAAAGCAGTCAAAACCACCAACGTTCCTTTCCTATTAAAACAACCAAAATCCATCCGAGGAGTTGAGCCCCTCAAATTCACGTGTATAAAAACCCCGGAAGGATAATCGCGAGGATTATCTGGCGTACGTGTCGAAAATGCGAATCCAAATATAGACCAACCTTTGGCCCTTACAAAAACCCCGGAAATGTTTCTGCTACGCATAAGGGTAACTATGTCAAGGTGCATACTGCGCACCCCCCTTCATACTGAAAAGATTGTAACTAGTATAAATACAAGGAACCGCGAGAGCTCCTTCTTCTCAGACGACAATAATAGCGTGAGCTTCGTCTGCGTTAATCATTAAAGTTTTACTGAATCCAAACTCAGCGTTAGTATAACGCATATTATAAATTCTGTGCTCTACGACAACTACTGTAAGCATTTTTCATTAACCATTATTAATACGGTATATCATCCCCATCATATTATTGTGTATTTCTATTCTTATTGCTTATCATATTACTATTCTTTTTGCTTTCATATTATTTTGTATTTCTATTCTTATTGCTTTGTCTTAACTACGCTGATTGCGTGCACTTATTATATTGTCCTGTTACGTTTATTGCTCTTATTGCTAGCGTAACAAATCTTCATGCTTTATTCAAACTATATTTGACTTATAAACTTGTATCTCACATTCATACTCTCGTTTCATTGTAATAACCACTGATATAATCATTATGTGCTATTGATTATCGTACCACGCATTACTATAAAGACCTACCACTATCGCTTTACAGTGCATGGCTTACTCGTGGTTTATCTGAATAAACAATCTTACTTTAAATCACGCTTAACTTTATTGTATCGATCCCACGGCTACGAAGATCCATACATCCTAACGAGCTGCCGCGACAGCTGATCACGGGCAACGACCGCGGAAAGTATCTCTGTGTTTACTAACTTACTTTTACATAGATTTCGCTCAACCGTATGACTAGCCGAATTTCACAGAGTTATTACGTGTCTTTTATAATAAAGCCACGATAAAACCGATTTCCAACCCAAACCAAAACAAGTGCTCTAACGGGTGTCTCCCCAATACCAACCAGTTATTAAGCCTTCCCTGGTCGTTTAGTGTGCAGAATTAACATTCTCGCCTGCCGTTCGAGACGATTAGTGTGCAGAATTTCACATTCTCGCCTGACTGTTCCGAGTGGTTAGTGTGCAGAATTTCACATTCTCGCCTGACAGTTCCGAGTGGTTAGTGTGCAGAATTTCACATTCTCGCCTGATTTTCCCAAAAATCCTCAGTCTCCTGAATTTCACATTCTCGCCTGCCGTTCGAAACGATTAGTGTGCAGAATTTCACATTCTCGCCTGACGTTCGAAAGGACTTGTGTGCAGAATTTCATAATTTCACACCTGACTCCCTCGCCTCCCGGTGCGCTAGAATATAGATTCGCGCCTGGGTTTTATTTTATTTCCATTATGTCATTTGTCCCCTAAGTCCTTAACCCGGGACGTGACATCGTATTAACTACATTAAAAATATACAATAACTGTAATAAAATTATGTGATGAAAAAATAAAATATGCTTGTGAAAAAGTTAACTTACCTCAATGTCAGGAGCAACTTATCTTCGGGTGAAATTGGTGTTTTCACTCTCGTATACGATTGTTTCTCCAAATCCTTTCCAATAATAGTCAAAACGAAATGAACCTGTTCTTTGTTTAGCCGAAAAAATTGTCTGTAGGTTTCCTCGTTATCCACTAAATGGTTTGTTATTAAGATACGAGAATAACCCTCGGACCTTCGGGCCTGGTACATTCTTTTCACTTCACTTCTTTTTCGCGTTTCCAAATATGATAGCAGACACATGTCGTCCTCTTCTTCTTCCTGCACCAACGCACGCAGCAGCAATTTGCGATTCATTATTGGAATTTAAATCGCTTTACTGTACAAATCACGTCGCACAGTCACGTCAACAGGCAATATTTAGCACTGTACGAACTTCCGTAGATACAGAAATCACAAAGATGTGTCTGCCTTGAAGTGACAAGAACGAGTGTCGTTCTAGCAAAGGTTGGGAGAGGTCCTAAGCTGAGGGCAATAAAGTGACTGCATTTATGGCATCCGCTAGGTAGGTATAAACTATTTTGGTGTATCGGGACTTGAAGTACGCACATCAGTCCAAACTTGCTTTTCCATTTCAGAAATGCGAAATAACCAGAGAAAACGAGACATATGTATGTACATGTATGTGTGAACATCTAAATCGGCCCAAGTCCCCTGCAAGAAACCAGCACCATCGTCCAGAAGATGTTACTGTGCACAGGTGGAAAGTTGCCATTTCAAACGAATGCAGGACCGATTGGTCATAATGTAATCTCCTCCTTATGGTTTACCTACCTTCGCTCACAGCGCATACGTCGGCGCGTGCTTCTGATTTGATGTTCCAACGCGTGTTTGTATTCGAGAGATAAGTCATCCGTCTTTAATCTGTAGGGAGGACGACGCAGGCCGTACCAGGATATTGTTTTCTCGTACTGGACTTGCGCCGAATCAGGTGTCTACACATACATATACATGCATGTGTCTCATTTTCTCTAACACTTGTTATTTTGCTTCGAACTGAAAGTATCTCTAAAAAATCCTCTTCCGAAACGGAGTGATTGTGAGCTACTGTGGGAAGAATCATAGTCCCAAATTAAAATCGTAGTGGTGTTTATTTTGCGGGGTCACGACAATTGGCAACGATAATTCCAAAAGAGAAGGTTCTGTGGTGTGAAAGTGATTTAAATTTTTAAAATGAACTGCAATTTGTATTGTACGAAGAAGAATATGAAGAAGAAGAAGCTGACGACAATCATCTGCCAGCATATTTCGAAACGAGAAAAAGAAGTGAAAACAATGTACCCGACTCGAAGGACCGAGGGTTATTCTCGTATCTTGATAACATAATGTAGTGGATAACGAGGAAACCTATAGACAATTGTTTCGGCTAAATAAAAAACAGGTTCATTTCGTTAAGAATCTTATTGGAAAGGATTTGGAGAAAATATCGTATACAAGAGTCAAGAAACCAATTTCAGCCGAAGATAAGTTGCTCCTGTCACCAAGGCAAGTTAATTTTTCACAAGCAAATTTTATTTTTTCGTCACATTATTTTATTACAGTTGTTTATGTTTATTGCAGTTAATACAAAGTACCTGTGGTATCTTAATAATCACACTCCGACTACTGATTTGCACATGCGTTCAGAATTAGGAGCAATGGGACCGCAGTGATGGAGAGGGAAACACCTACAGGACCTACTGAACTGACACAGCGCAGTTCACGCTCACATAACCACCGCTCCTGTAGGAGTTTCCCCCTCCATCACTGCGGCCCCATCGCTCATAACTCTGCATGCGTTGTACGCTCTCGCTTCGCTCGCTGCATGCTCTCCCGTTCATTCTCTCTTCGCTCTCGTACATTCGAATCTCCCTAGTCCGCTTTTTTTTACCTGCGTGCTCGCTCTCTCTCTCTCTCTCTCGCTCTCTCCTTTTTCCAATTACTCTATCACGCATTCGGTCATCGCTTACGTCATCACACTCGCCACCGCTATCATTTGCTACCGGCTCTCTCTCAGTGTCGCTCGTGGTTGCTTTTTTGCACAGACTTTTTTTTTTTTTTTTACGTGGGGAAATCTTCATAGACACCGCGGCCTCCTGGGGTGGGAGGTTAAGGTAGTGTCGGATTCTTACCGACCAAAACCCCACGGTGAATCATCAGGGTTGCTGCGAATGTTTTTGATGGATAAGATTGTCAGTGGAAGGGGAACGGCGTGATGATGCCGTGACTTCACTGACGCACACATTACCACCACTCCTGTAGGTGTTCCCCCTCCATTCACAATGTTCTCCATCAAGAACATTTCCGGCAACACTGACGACAGAGTTGGGCAAAATGTTATCTAATTACAATACAACTTTCAAATTACGATTAAAATGTAATTTTGTAGTTGATTACACATTATTTTCCGTAATCGTTCATTTAGGTGGTTGACGAAACCAAATAGTCAACTACCTAAATGAACGATTACAGAAAATAATGTGTAATCAACTACACAATTACATTTTAGCGTGATTTGTAAATTGTAATTAGATTACATTTTGCCCAACTGTTACTGACGGTGACCATCTTCTGCGGGATTCGGAGGACACACGCATCAGCTCACGAATCTTCTGCTGCTCTACTTTGTAGATCCAGCATTAATTTCAGGACGGAAATTTTTGCTTCCGCGAGTAATTTCTGCGGCAACTTTTTCCCCATGGCCCCCATACTCTTAAAAAACAGCATGGTCTCGTCGTCTTCATCTTCCATGCATTTTTGTAAGAGTTGGTCTCTTTCCGAAGACCTTTTTGTCATCGCATCCAGGAAATTTTGATAGTCGCTCTTGTGCCTTTTCGCCGCTGCAGTTGAGGTACTGCTGCAAGTTCTTCTTCTGGAGGAAGGAGCGATTGTCACATCTGGCGGTGTTTCCGGTGATGTAACACCTTCCCAGCAAGCAGCAGTTTCTATGATATCTGTGGGTCCTGCCATGTCGGTACCGCTATTATTCGTTTCAGTGATATTTGGAACATCTTCATTGGATAATTCCATATTGCTCTGTGCGCTACAATAAAATAAATAAAATAAATTTTTAAAATCTATTTTAGAACTCATCTTGTGTGTAAAAAATACTTGCCTTCTCTCAGACGCAACACTATTAAAAAAATCTAAATGCTTCATTAATGGCCATTCCTTTTTTGGCTTCGCTGCCGATCCCGTACCATGCTTGTTGGCCCGCTTCTTTTTCATAAATGAATCGCGAATATTTTTCCACCGTGTTTTACATTCCTCAGCTGAAATAATTAGATAATATATTTTTGGGGGGAGTTCATTGCTACTGGAGAAGCATTGAGATCCTTATCATTTGCATTCAAAATATCATATGGATACATAAGTGTTGTTGAAACAAAGGAACTGACACAATTATGCGATAAAGTAGTACCCAGATTTTTACCATAAACTAATATTTCCGATTTCAAAAGAAATGCAAAAGGCTTTATGATGAAATGGAAAGTTTCAAACTATATTGGAGCTATTGATGGGGAGCATTTTCGAATAGTGTGTCCACAAAAAATTGAATCCATATTTTTAATGATAAAAAATATTAGAGGAAACTCGGACAAAACCGTGTACATGGGTAAAACCGGGACCGTGCTATTATTCTTTAAACTGCTTCAAATTTTTCCGCGTCGTTGCAGCGACATATTGCTGGGATGTTCATTATTTCATCAACAAAAGGGTAAAAAGGGTGATCCCACATAATTGCGAATATCTCGTATTGCGAATAACCGATACGGTCGGAAGTTATCTCAAATTATAGATAATTCAATTACCAATAATTTACCTCACAAAATTTTCAAATCGGTTTAGTAGTTCGGGTGAAATCGATGGAAATATGTTAAAAAAGTCATTTTTTTCGACCGAAATTGACATCGACAATTTATTTTTTACTTAGTAATGTCAAAGTTATGAGATTTTATTCTTAACGTCCCGATTTTGCAACGGTCTCCCCTACTCTTCGATGATATTAATAGCCCCTAGTTGATGGTTGATGAAAATAAATATAATTAAAGAATAATTTACCTGTTCTTTTTACTGTAGTGGACACGTTTTCCCACACGTTATCTTTCAACCCATAATCTTTATGAGTTGGGTCCGCAGCGTTGTAAAGGGCAGGATACGCTGATACACAATGTATCAGCGTCTCGTCCTCCAGAGATGAAAATTTCACCTTGAAGGCTGGCATTGCTGCAGATACACTGACACAACACTGTGATACGTCAAACTATCTAACAGTTCCCGTGCGTACTAAGTATACAGAAATGTTTTCTGTACTAACCAACTATCGCTGCAATTCGCCGAATGTGCTATTAATTAATCTATTTTCGACTTTGATTCATTTAAATTAGTCTTTACCAAGTTTTTATTATCTTCCATGCTAAAACGATCTTCATACGACATTTTTAACAGAAGATGTCCCTCTTATACAACGACCGCTAATTCCTTAAAGCAGAAACTGAAAATCTGAGCACTGAATTGATTTGTGGCCAATAAAGGAATTTCAAGTATAAAAATTGACAGAGTAATCAGTGTTCGAGCGGAGAACGAGAATACAATTGGAATTAGCAAAGTTGATTTCACAATCTTTGCGTGAGAACTTTTTTAATTGTGTTCGCGAATTAAAGGTACAATTGGAATTAGCAAAGTTGATTTCACAATCTTTGCGTGAGAACTTTTTTAATTGTGTTCGCAAATTAAAGGTACAATTGGAATTAGCAAAGTTGATTTCACAATCTTTGCAGGTGAACTTTTTTCGTGAATGAAAGGGAATTAGCTTCTTTCATACATGAGTCATGTTTATGGGGGGGGGGGGAGATTTCATTACTTTTTCATAATTTGTTATAAATTACTAAGTACCCTATTTCATAACGGTGGGGGGGGGGGGGGGGGGGAGATTTCATTACTTTTTTCATAATTTGTTATAAATTACTAAGTACCCTATTTCATAACGGTCTTCATCCTCAAAGCGGTTCATATTCATGCATGATACGTGATGGTACATCAGTATAGAAATGTATTGACAACGACAAAATTAATCTAACGAAATTTTACATAGAGCTATATCTTACGTAGAAGTACGAATAATTCTCTTCTTTGCCCTCGTCTTTTCCATGTACTTGAGGGGGGTAGGGCAGAGGAGTGACATTTTAAGATTTCTGGAAAAAGGTTTTCGGAAAGGACGGTTTTCAGGAGAAAGGGTGTTCTTTACCATCATGACATTTCAAAAATGTTAACAACTAGCAGGTTATGATGATTGAATGACAGCCAAGTGACATTTATAAATTATGCTTTCGAGGCGACACCTACTGGCGTCAAGTGGAGGAGGAAAACGTAACGTCATACCTCGTAATTCTAAAAGTATCACTTTTATAACTATTAATTCAGAATAAATCTTATATCTTTTAGACATATAGCTTGATACATTAAGTAAAACGACATATGGGTTCGAAAAAAAAAATGATTCGCTTAATCATGTAAAAGCACCGGCACTATGTCATAAAATAAGATAATAAGACTAAAATAGCTCCGACAACCTGTCAATTTCGCTATCTTTCGTGTATAGAGACAGGGTCGCTCAGTGAGCCTATGGGTAGAGGGGAAGGGGGAATTAGCTTCCAGACGCGACCGCGTCTGTTGATCTGAAACACCAGTTTTCTGGCTACGACTGTTGCAACCGCGCGGGAAAATATTCGCAAATGTGAACGCGCTCATTTGAAACAATATATCACACTCCAGGCGGGTGAACAAAAAACCGCCGCGCGGCTGAACCGCTCAAGTGTGACACCTTCCATAAGATTCTGTTTGTTACGTGAGGCGCGGGCGAACCGGGGCGGTCGAACCGCGCGGGCCACCCGCAAGTGTGGCGCCGGCCTAACTATTGAGGCAAAGTGCGGTAGACTTACCTCGAAAAATAGCAAAATCTTTAAAAGTAATAATAGAAACACGGCGTCTCTTCGAGTGCGGCACCTCTCCCACAATTACCCTATTTCGGGCTTAATGGAACCAGTTGTTTCCGAAAAACTAGCCAGGTTGATCGGCCATCGGAGTAGAGGTTTATGATCGTATTGTCCCGCATTTTGACGGCGGCCAACAGTGCGTACGGGTGCAAAGTCACCATGCACCTATACCTACCACACGCTGACAGAGCAATATACGGATTAACGAAACGGCCGCTTTTTATTATATTTTCAAAGTTTATTATGCTTTGGGCCTTTATATTGTGTTCCGTATTTTGCCCTTATGTTTTGTCCTTACTTATCCTAAACGATGGGGGCTCTGGGAGGTAATAGTGCGACAATTCATTTACCTATCGTTTATGGTCGGGAATTCCGTATTTTCGAAGAGGGCTTCGACAACATCTGCTTGCCAGATTTCCATAGGGCATAGGGCAATCAAGAACGTACCTTCGCCGTCTTTAAGACTTTAGAGATTATTCGCTGTGAACAAAAGCGCGACTTTTCATTAATCCGCAGGTGTCCGCGGGGACAGTAAACAGCTGGATATTTCCTAACGTACTGGAGATAAAAAAAACTGTTTATATGCAATTGCATGATTCGAGGGGGCAAATTTATTAGTGCAGACCAATTTTTCGTAAATTATTATTTTAACAGATACGATGGTCAAGTTCGGTTTTCTAAATGGAACTATCTTTTTTTTATAGATCACTTGATACTGCGTTCCAAGACAAATTTAATAACCTATAATGCATACACCTTATTTCAATTGTTTTTTTTAGATATTGCGCTTGAAAATTTACTGCTTTTTACTGGAAGAAAACCCGCTCGAATAGGAAGCACATATGTATGTAGGTATGTACATGTAACGATACCAGGAGTTCATAAAGTACAATGTTCCTTCTTTCAACTATTTTATATGTTTCATTTTAATATATAAAGAAGAGAAAGTAATAGGTATGAAGATAATTCTTGTTGTAATTTAATTATGATACACACATTGGAAACACCCTTCCTCAAAAAGGAGGGAATTGCCCCCTGGGAGTTCGGTGGCGATTGCCAAAAATTATTGTTGTGGCTGATCGACCAAAGTGTCTCGTCAGAGTCGCGGTTTATGACCATATTGTCCCGTGAGTTGGCGCGGCGGTTAATAGCAGTACCTACGCCCGTTTCCGAACCCATCGTACGTATGTACTACCCACCGACAGAGCAATATACGGATTAACTCATTGTGAGACTGAAGAATGCCTAAAATTATTAAAGACGGCACTACGTTCTTGACTGCCCTTAAGAAATGCTGGCAAACAGATGTTGTCGAAACGTTTTTGGGAAAATATAAAATTATCGATCGAAAACAATGAATGAATTCTCGCTTGGCTCCGAGCCCGCTTTTGTCCCAACGCACAGTGGGCGTCAATCTGATAAATAGAGAAAAAATTCAACATGCCACTTTTTCCAATAAAAATGTCGAATGTTATGAAGCTACTTTACAAAACACTAGTACTGCATCTGAAGAAGTCGATAAAAACTTCTTCGTTATAAAACATCTTCGATTTAAAACATCTTCGTGTGTATTCAATGAGAATATTTTGAGCTTACAATCTATTCTATACTTTTTAAAACCTTTATTTCTGTCATCTTGGTCCAGTCACCCAATTAAGGTAGATTCACACTATCCGTCTAGCCGGCGGCAGGCTGACGGCCGTCCCACAAGCGCGACGGAGATGTATGCATCTGTGTCTCCGTCGCGCTAGTGGGACGGCCGTCAGCCTGCCGACAGACGGTGACCATCTTATTCATTCACACTATCCGTCTAGCTGGTGGCAGGCAACCGTCCGTCGAAAATTCTTCATTGTGTTTTGAGGGTCATATTGACGACCCTCCGATGCCCGACAAATGACGGTCAGCATTCTCGGCGAGAATACTTTGCCGGTGTAGGCGACCGTCAGGGCGAAAAGCGCTTTGCTCTAACCATCGCGCGTCGTTCGTCGAAAGTAATTATAATGTACGGCGAAATTTTATTACACTTTTTGATACAGTATGTAAAAATCATACTCTGTTTTTGACTGCTTGTAACTCTATACAAAGATCTTTTTTTATATACGTAATGTAAGTTTCTATTCGATGAATGGTCAGGTATATGCATGACGTAACATTTTCCGTTTACCATTTTTTAATTAATTAATTAAGACATACAGGGTACTCTAAAGTTAGATGGCCAAACTGTACTAACAAAATTAGAAAACAATTTATCACTCGTTTTAAGGACGTATATTCTGATTATGTAGCAAATCATGTAAATTACATCGTATTTATGCAAAATATTATCTTATTGGGTGTATGTACTTATATTCTACAGTATGTCCAGTTTTTTCGTATGTGGAACTGTATCTTTTTTCATTATTGCCACTTTCTTATCAAATTTAAGATTATGTAGATCAGGCATGCACAGGACCCCCAAATCCGGGCGCGAGCTCTGATTCGAGCTCGAGCTCCGAGCTCGTCGACGGACAAGCGAGTCCGCCAACGGAGTGGGGAGCGGCTGGAGTATAGTGGGAGCGGAACGTCACAGGCTGTCGCAGGGGTTTCCAGCAGAGTTGGGCATTATCTAGATAAAAAATTATTTAAATAACAAACCGAATAAAAGATACTATATCTTTATCCGATATTCGAACTTCGAATAACCCCAATGTATCTTATTCGAAGCGCCACGGATGAAACGTTTCTTCGACGGGAATTCATTCGACGAGGCAAAGATACATACTGTTTTTATTCGAAGGTCTTTCGCTCTGAGGTTCGAATACCTTTTTCTACTTTAGCTGCATCTGTATTCGAAGACTTCGAATGATTTCGGCAGGCGCCTGGGTCGAGCGAGCCAACGGTCCCCTGCTACGGTCGCTCAGCCACGTGTCACCAATTTCACAGAAATTAAAGTTCTTTATTTTTCGTCGTATCGATCTGAAAGTAACATCAATGGATTCCTGATATTCTCCCGATTAAAAGGACAAAATATCATGCAAATCGGACAATTTTTAACGAAGTCGGCTAAATTCTGCAAACCAATTTTTCGTGTAATTTCATTAATTATAGCTCGAATTATGTCGAATTTGGTACCATTTTCGTGGGGAAAACACTAAAACACAAGGAGTCGATTCATGACACTTTCGTAAAGGTACAAAGGGTACATGGTGACTTCGCACCCGTACCCACCGTTGCCCACGGTCTAAGTACGGAACAATACGATCATAAACCGCGACTCTGATGAGACGCTCTGGCCGATCAACCTGGCTAGTGGTTCGGAAACAACTGGTTCCATTAAGCCCGCAATATAATAAAATTTTACATCTTTTACAAAAATATATACCTGAGGTTCCCGTTCCCTACGCGTAGCGAGTTCAATACATAGTTCAAGTATAGTGCATTTAGTTTTTACGAAAAAGTTGAAATTGAAGAATTCTAAGTAAAATATCCGTATTTCACAGTTTGGTCTGTACTTTACGTTGACAAATTTCTGCCAAAATGGATGAACAATCTATAAGAAAAACGAATAAAAAATGACTACTGTTTAATATATTGTTTAAACAAATTGACGTATTATTCGTAATCTGATTACGATTGACTGAACTTGTTATAAAATCAGTTCGGCCTAAACGATTTTTCTCTATGGTGTCTACTTTCCGAGATATTGGGGCAAACGTGTTTTTCACCCCCAGATATGGATGCTTGCCGATAAAAGAAAATACGTGTTAAATATTTTTTCGAGGACTGTAATCTTGCCGAATCTCATCGAAATCGGCAATAATTATCATGGTATTGCTTGTTTCAATATAAAAAGTAATATCTATTGTTGGACAATAAGTACACATATGCAAGTGATATGTACAGGGTAAGCGTTTTATCCTGCAACCCGCGCTCGCGCGAACTTGTAAAATGGCAACAGCGCCTCACGGACGCATTCCACTACAAGCATGCACCGGCCCAGCGGAGACCTGCCAGCTACCGCTAGACAGCAGTGATGCCCGAGCTTCGAGAATTTTAGGAGGATGGTCTCTTTCGAGTTAACATCGCAAAAAGCTAGGTATTGGGAATTTCCCGGCCCAGGTAATCGAGCCGCGCGCTCCGCTTTTATGATCGGTTTACCACTCGCACATTATTGCCAATTTTGATGAGATTCGGCAAGATTACAGTCCTCGAAAAAATATTTGACACGTATTTACTTTTATCGGCAAGCATCCATATCTGGGGGTGAAAAACACGTTTGCCCCATTATCTCGGAAAATAGACACCATAGAGAAAAATCCTTTAGGCCGAACTGATTTTATAACAAGTTCAGTCAATCGTAATCAGATTACGAATAATACGTCAATTTGTTTAAACAATATATTAAACAGTAGTCATTTTTTATTCGTTTTTCTTATAGATTGTTCATCCATTTTGGCAGAAATGTGTCAACGTAAAGTACAGACCAAACTGTAAAATACGGATATTTTACTTAGAATTCTTCAATTTCAACTTTTTCGTAAAAACTAAATGCACTATACTTGAACTATGTATTGAACTCGCTACGCGTAGGGAACGGGAACCTCAGGTATATATTTTTGTAAAAGATGTAAAATTTTATTATATTGCGGGCTTAATGGAACCAGTTGTTTCCGAACCACTAGCCAGGTTGATCGGCCAGAGCGTCTCATCAGAGTCGCGGTTTATGATCGTATTGTTCCGTACTTAGACCGTGGGCAACGGTGGGTACGGGTGCGAAGTCACCATGTACCCTTTGTACCTTTACGAAAGTGTCATGAATCGACTCCTTGTGTTTTAGTGTTTTCCCCACGAAAATGGTACCAAACTCGACATAATTCGGGCTATAATTAATGAAATTACACGAAAAATTGGTTTGCAGAATTTATAGCCGACATCGTTAAAAATTGTCCGATGTGGATAATATTTGGTCCTTTTAATCGGGAGAATCTCAGGAATCCATTGATGTTACTTTCAGATCGATACGACGAAAAATAAAGAACTTTGATTTCTGTGAAATTGGTGACATGTGGCTGAGCGACCGTATATAGCAGGGGACCGTTGCCTCGCTCGACTCAGCCCTTGAACGATCCAGGCGCCTGCGAAATTATTCGAAGTCTTCGAATACAGATACAGTTAAAGTAGAAAAAGGTATTCGAACCTCAGAGCGAAAGACCTTCGAATAAAAAAAGTATCTTCGCCTCGTCGAATGAATTCCCGTCAAATAAACTGGCACTTCGAATAAAGATACTTCGGGTTTTTTTTTATTCGACGACGAACGAATAAAATTTTTCTCTTTTATTCGAATTTGAAATTTTACTCAAGATAATTTTATGCCCAACTCTGGAAACTTTCCAGAGTTTGTCGCTCGGAAAATAAGGTATATTTTGGGGAATTTTTAAATGAAAAGTATTGAGTATTATAATTCCAATCTCTTTACTTTTATTAATTGAAATTTACCATTTGAAAAATATCTTTTTGTATGCAATAATAGTAATTTTGTTCAAAGTTATAATGATAGCAATAAGAAGGGTTTAAAAAAAGCTTGTTGCTGGAGAACATGATTTTGGCTGTCGTAGTCATCTGAAGCATGAAACGTACAATTTTTCTTAATCTACACAAGTGTGGTTATCGTATGAACTTTAGTTCATGTTGAATGTATAATGTTGAAAAGCCCCAAAATGCTTGTATTTCAAATGAAAACATTTATTTTTTGAAAAAGCATTTGTTAGTTTTCTGTGTTGCAAAATTGGATTTTTGCAAATAATTACTTCATTCTAGATCACACGATAACCACACTCATATAGATTAAGAAAATTTTTAGGCTTTTTGTTTCCGATGACTACGACAGCCAGAATCATGTCCTCCAGCAACAAACTTTTTTAAACCCTTCGTATTGCTATCATTATAACTTTGAACAAAATTACTATTATTGCGTACAAAAATTTAAACATTTTTCAAATCTCAATTAACCTTCCGTATCCTATGCCTGAGTCAATTTTAACCCACCGCTTGAGATCGCTAACGCACACAGTGACGCAGCTGTGTATGCCAGTCGCAGCCAAGCGATCATTTAGTTGTTGGGGGTGTCGTAAAAACATAAACGGGGCCTTTCCGGTGATCGTGTTGGGGCAACAGTAAGCTCCAAACAATAACATATTTTCCTTGGAGTAAACAAAATGTGTCCAGAGAGAATGGTAATTAGCGCGCATTGAAAGGATTCTTCAGCTTAGGACTTTTATGGGTTTACGACATGATTGGTACCTCTCCTATTGTAAAGCATTAAAGCGATCACGAAAAAGGTAACCTACTTTCCGTACAGAACGAATACCAGTGTATGGTGGCCTAATGGTATTTTCCCCAATGCCAAAAGATGTTATACAAAACTAAATTTGTGGACCATAAACAGGGGTTAAATTGGAAAATAGTTTTGGATGGTTACAGTTACTGTGGAAGAACATTGTAGATGAACACATTATGAGTAGAAAACACTAGACGGACTAGAAATTTGCCACCAATATTCATAAAGATATCCGGTAATTTATTGTTCAAACATACGCTTCATATACATCGTTGAAAGTGTCTTAATAAAAAATCGAATAATAGCGAATAATACAAAATTCCATTTAAAAAATTCCATTTATATTGAAATTTCCGTAAATAATAGCTTAAACGCAAATCCTAATATTCCATTAAATTTCCTTCATCAAATCAGACAACTTTCATCTGAAACATTGTTTGCTTTTTCAATCGTTAGAGACATAATAGTGTGTATACGAACAAACCGGACATACTGTATATGTAATTTGTATATTTTATCTGGAAATGTTGGAATATTTCGCAATGTGTCGAAGATAAAAAAGATCGTTTCTGTAAAGGTTGTTTAGTATAAAAGAGGGTGGGGTGGCTTTTGCAGTGCAACATGTTTTTCTCTTCACTTTCAACTTATTCTCTTTGTTGAT
The DNA here is from genome assembly GCA_910592295.1 of Andrena haemorrhoa. NCBI lineage: Eukaryota > Metazoa > Arthropoda > Insecta > Hymenoptera > Andrenidae > Andrena > Andrena haemorrhoa. Next base: position 20,299,284 of record OU342942.1, read on the forward strand.
TCTGGTAAAGGTCCAAAATAAACTGGTATCGCACGCACGCGAATGCAGGCGCAAATTTATGTAGTACGTATACGCGTGTATTTTTTTGTATTCTTTTTCAGTCACATCTATTGCTTTGACCCATTGTATAAAGGTGGAATTTCCTAAGCGCGATGGGCCGCGGCTGGCCGATTTTATGAGTTCTCGAGGACGAAATTAACCGACGATGCGCCATCAAAGACGGTGAAAAGCCTAGCCTTCTTTTACATTATGTACATCTTGCTGTGTTTATCTGACGGCGGTGGTTGGGTTCAGTTGCCGACAGAAGGATTTCATGCATACCTACATCTTGAGATGTTCCAAGGGGTTTACTACATACAGTGACTCCCGAAAATATTCGGACACTTTTTAAAATCGCATACCTATTTTAAAATTAATCCAAACGACTTGGATTTTCATTGCAGGATTACAAAAAAAGTTTAAAAAACGACCTTCACTATTTTCTTCGCTATTCCGATCAATTGCAATTTTTTCCAAAACGGCGAAACATGTCACGTAGCAAACTAATCCTTCTAGCTTCTCAAAAAAAACTCAAGTCGTTTGGATTAATTTTAAAATAGTTATGCGATTTTAAAAAGTGTCCGATTATTTTGGGGAGTCACTGTAAGTCTCGTTTATCCAAAGCAGGATACGGTGTTTCCAATGCGCGCTTCATAATTATAATAGAACAACAATTACTTTCATATTATATTCTCCTCTTGACAGAATAAATAAAGTGAAAAATATAAAATAGTTGAAATAAGAAACCTTGTACTGTATGAATTCCTGGCATCGGTATATGTACCTACATACATACATACATACATGCATACATACATACATACATTCATACATACATACTAGGGTGGAGCTTATTTTTCAACTATGAAAATATGACGTTCTCACCATCTCAATTTGTTCCTTTCTATAAAAAATGAAATCGAGCAGAACATGAGCACGATTGATATATATTTAGGGGTAGCTTAATGATGCTGAAATTTCCAATGTACATGATAAATGATAATTATATGGAACGGCTTGGAACACTAAGTGGGAACTCCACACTAAGTGAAACTAGTAAGTTACTACTGATTTGTTCCTTTAGATACATAAACACTATAAACACTATAAAAACTTTAGACAATACATTCTTATGTTTAGGGGTAGCTCAAGTGAGTCAAAGATGATAGAAATTATGAAAATTCAACATACAATGGCCATATTTTAATTTATACATTTACGTTACATTACATTGCCATTTGTATTTGATAAATTGTTAAATTTATTATTCACAATGGCTTAGACACCAGACAGTGTCTGTTTCCTGCTGTCAGGGTACAATCTACGATGCAATTCAATATGGCAATTAAGCATAGCACTTAATTTCCTTATTCATTCTACGTTTTGTAAGCTACATTTTTTGTTATGTTTCAAGGTCGCTCTAACACATAGTGGCCCATACGGTACATAACGTTGCCACTACAGTATGGCAACAGTGCAGCAACGGAGTGTGCTGTATGGGGGTAGACGCTCTAACCCGGACATATGAGTGAGACTGGCCAGTTGCAATGTCAATGTTATTCTTCGAAAATGGAAACAAATATTTTAAATTTATTGCAAAGTCGCTCGCGGTCGGTTCGCGCGAAAAAAAAACGCAAATGTGGCGCCAACCTAAAACCGATCAACGGTTCCCGAGAATCTAGCGTTCCCGAATACCCCCACCCCGCGATTATTACCTGGACGCGTATACTACATGACCTGGACGAGATCCCACGCGGACAAAGTAGTACAAATTGTTGCTGTTCATCCTGAGGTCGTTGGCTAATTTCCCCCAATCAGGGACAACTATCGAAAAGGAGGCAATTACAGGAAGCAGAATATCGGTACCCTCACCCCCGCTGAAATTTCCAATGAAGACTGTCGAGGACGCTCTCCGACGAAACAGAAATCAGTCACCAGCAACTTGTGCCATGGCTAGTGTCGATATTACAGTGATGGACGGACGATTGATTGTGCTAGTGCAGCAACATGAGTGCCTGTACAATCTCGCCCATACTGACTACAGCGATGCCAAGGTGAAGAGAGAGTTGTGGTCCACTATAGGAAAAGAGTTGGGATTTTCCGGTAAGTAATAGACACAGTTATAAAATAATTATAAAATTTATAATATAAATAATGTAGGGTATTTGTTCGGTTCCGAAACAAACGCGGCGGAGACGTCTGCGTTTAGTAGACCACTCGTATCAATTATCGATAGGTCTGTTTATTCAACGAGGCTCCAGAGAGTCTCGACTTGTTTATGTATTTCGACTCCACCAGCCTTCTAGAGGGTATACCCCCTGCCTCTTTCTCTTCCGGGTGGATTGTCCCCGGAGAGAGATCAGTCAGTCAGCTTCTAAACCTTATACGAATCACATCTCTTTGTAATGAACCATAGTGTAAATTATATTAAATGTGGAAGTACGAAAATATTGGATATTCAGTGCCTTCCTTGAATCAGATCCTTTCATTAAATTTGAAGGGAATCATCCGCTCTGTGAGTTGTTACTGATTGTAGTAAGACGGAATTTACGACTCCGTTGAAGTAAAGGTTTCCAACAATCGGAACGGAACAGTATTGGCAGGAAAATAAAAATTATTACATGTTTCATAGTAGTACCGTAAACTGGGGGAACATTGGCAATAGTGCGTTATTTATATTCTATACTCGCTTGTAAAATAGAGAACATCATTAACAAAGAGATTTTAAGAAATATCGAAAGTTTAACATCGTTTTCTAAGAGAACGCTTGGGTTGCGGCCTACGGCCCCTTTGACACTTTTTACCTTCTAGACGAGTAGAACGCTTTGCAATAAAAAATATCACATTCAAAAACTTGGTCCAGGATAATTTTGTGGTTCATTTCTGTAACCGACCTGCACCGATCCGGAAGTGTAGAATCCCGCTAAGGCCCCTACAGTGGGGTGGTCCTTAGCTATAGGAGTGGACATTTTTTTTAGTTTTTTTTGTCGCACCCCCCTAAATTGTGACACTTGGTGAGAAAATGATATGTGCAAAATTTCAAAGTGATTGGACAACGGGAACCCGTGCCACATTTGGGTTGAAGTTTTGAAATTTTAGTAATTTCTTGTTAGTTTCGAACATATTTGTTTTTGGCTATTTTTGAAGTATCAGTGAATATTTTTTAACAAAAACACAATTTATTAGATGCATCATAATAATATTTATGTATTATTTATGTATTGCAATTTGTACACATTTAAAAGTAGTGAATGATACCGCTGAACATGGTGTCAAACTTAGGTATATCAGAATACAATAATTTGGTGACCAAAAACGAGGAAGAAAATTAGAAAACCAATATATTTTACAAATAATTGAAGACTATAGGAGACATTACCCTAATGTGAAAAATGTACCTTAACACAGAATATGTAATGAAAAATACATACAATTTAATAATACGCCAATTTATTACTTGCAATCTTCTATAATGTATAACTTAAATTTCAATAGAGAGTATTTTATTTATAACCATGTAAAAAAATTTCAATCCCAAGTACTAATACTATAATCATTATTACAAAAACAAATAATAAACTTTTTGTGCATCGGCAATGAATTATGATTTGTATCACACACACACACGCGCGCGCGCGCGCGCACAAATTATCTGTCCCACGGTAGGGCTCCCGCGTCGGACGTGAAAAATTTTTTAAACGTTTCGCGTGTACCAAGAGTTGTGACTCCTCCGCAGCCTCCCTGCCTTTGAATACCGTTTAGCAGCCTATTGCGCTGTCCGTCACATTCTGAATTTAAATTAGACAAAATATTGTCTTTACTTAAAAAATTATGCAATATGCACGTTGCCAATATAATTTTGTCGGCATATTTTGGTTGGGATTTCAAGACCCTGCGGTATACTCGAAATCTTTGGGCAAGGATGCCAAACGCATTCTCCACAACTCTTCGCGCTCTGGATAATCTGTAGTTAAAAGTAGCTTTCGCTTCCTCCTTTTCTACTTGTGACCCCGGATACGGGCGCAACAAATAGTTTTTTAGGGGGAAAGCCTCATCCCCAACCATTACATATGGCATCTTATCATTTGTACCTGGGAGACATTTCGGTTCCGGGAGATTTGTTGTCCCGTTCTCAAATCGCTGTCCCAGGTGCGAATGACTAAAAATACCGCCATCGCTATTTTTACCATAACTCCCGACGTCGACGGCGATGAATTTGTAATTCGCATCTACTAAAGCTAGTAAAACTATCGAAAAAGTTTTTTTATAATTAAAATACAATGAGCCGCTCTTTGCTGGTGCCTCAATTTGCACGTGTTTGCCGTCCAGGGCTCCCACGCAATTTGGAAAGTTCCAAACATCCCAGAAGCCCTTCGCTATTTTCTCCCAATCTTCTTTTTCGGGAAATGGCATTTGTTCCCCCATCATTTTCTTTAAAATGGCGTCGCACACGTCTCTTATTATGTTCCAGACCGTGGAGTGACCCAACCTATAGCTAAAAGCTATGGTTAACAATGAGTCTCCTGTGGCGAAAAATCTAAAAGAAATTACAATTTTTTAAAAATAAATAAATTACTAACTTATAATTATTTTCAGGTAATGAATGCAAAGACCGGTGGTTTTCTCTAAGGGACCAATATCGGAGAGCGGTCAAGAATAAAAAGACAAAATCGGGCCAAGCGGCCTCAAAACAGAAACTCTGGAAGTACGAGCAGCAAATGTCATTTCTTCAGCCGTACTTCCAGGAGCGAGACACGCTCTCGAGCATCCCCGTTAATGTATTCAACATGGAACCATCTACTTCCGGCTACAATCCGGCGACTGCCGCCACACCCCCAACCACCTCGCCGACCGATGACACTATCGACGAAGTCGACGACATTGAGGAGAGCCACCACAACCCCCCTCCCGCAAAAAAAAAAAAACACGGACTACCCGTCACCGTCCGCGCAATTGATGAAATATGTAATCGATTCGCATGAAAAGCAGCAGCATCAATCATGCGCAAACGCAATTGCAAACAGGATGCCGCCGGAAAAAAGGCATCCTATCCGTAATTTTTTAGAAAGTATCGGAGACACGATAATCACGTTCTCAAAAATGGAACAACACATCGCAAAGGATAAAATTTATAATATTATATCGGAAATGGAATTTGAAAAACTTGCGAACGCGACTTCTTCGAATGGTAGTTCGGATGGGGAGACGCCCCTATCGCGCGATCCATCGATTTAATTTTATGCATTTAGTTTAGTTTTTTGTATTTTTAGTTTAGTTTAGTCTTATTTCACAACTATTATAATGTATATATTTATAATATTTTTAATGTAAATATTTTATAATAGGGATTATAAAAATCGGGTAAACTTGTCGAATTGCATCTTCCTCAGGGACTTCAATGACTTTGAAATATTTTTTCAAGGTCAACATTCTGCACAATTTTTCCCCATACATATAACCGGCGCTCGGCGTCAGTTTTCGAGATGTTGGCAAAAACTGTGAACGGTCCAGTGACCAATTAAGTAGTTTTTGCGAATATCTCGAAAACTAAAACCGAGTGACGGTTACATGAATAGGGAAAAGTTGTTGAGAATGTTGATCTTGAAAACATATTTCAAAGTCATTGAAATCCCCGAAGAACCTGCAATTCGACAAGTTTACCCAAAAATATATGTATATAAAATTGTAAAATATATGAAATACACAGTGACCGCCTTTTTTAAATTATTTTTCCTTATATGTATTTCACAAAAAGTGAAAAGAAAGTTCCGTTCAAATAATCGCAATCCTGATGTTAAGGAACCATACAGCGTACTTTCACTTAATATAATGAAACTAAGAAATTCCTTCTTTGCCTTGTGTTCAAGAAATTAGCATTTGAGCGACATCTCCCAGGCCCACCACTAATTAAGCGCTGGCAACGGCCTGCTTGCTCATGTGGAGCGGCGATCACGGCCCCTTCCATCGACGCACGAGCGATGGAAGGGGGAATGCTCTCGGTCCCAGGAAATCTCGGTGGATTTCCTGGAATCCATCTTCTTCTTGTTCGCGACACGGTGACACATGGTTGTCTTTTGCTTACGCTACACGCTTCACTCGCTACGCTCATCTGCTGAGCTTTATTAATTACGCTCATCTGCAGAGCCGCTTTGCTTTACGTTCGCTTTAGCAGTATTAAACTAAGATTAACACTAAATTACACTTACTTGTTCGCTTAATCGTGCTACGTGTCGTTGTAAATAACATAAACATTGTAAATACTAGTTCGCTTTATTGTATCGTTTGGCTTGTATATAGTAAACTATAAGTGATTGTGACTGTGAACGTTTGTCTAAAACTCAGAACTTTCCGTTTTCCTAATTTCTTCCAACACCGGCTCTAGCATTGCTTAACATTTTTGGTCCTTCGAGCCGGAGCCGGTGACTTTGGAACAGTGCGCGAGTTCAAACGGCCGTTAGACCATCCAACCGTCGCGCGTGACCGCTACACCTAAAAACAATGAGTCACCTCATTACAAGTCAACGTGACCTTAACGGCCGAATCACTCGAGCGTTCGAGAATTTAAAGAAGCTAGGAATAAACAATATTACAAGAAGCGCTGTGGCCTCGAGATTAGAGACTCTCCGAAAGAATTGGACGAAATACGAGCTGCAGCACGATCAGCTGTTGGCACTGGCGGCCTCGGACTTGGCTTTTGCAGCCAATGATTATTTTAAAGACAGGAATCTGGCACCTGCAAGCGTGGAGGAGGCCTTCAATATACAAGAAGCCCTCCTCATGGAGAAACTAGAAGAGCTGACCAAATTGGAGCGCATTGCCACTCATACACTGGAGCGTACAGCGACAGAGGAAGGAGCCTCCACCACCCTTGCTGCGACCGTACGTTCTAGGGCATCACTCCCTCGCATACCACTGCCTACCTTCAACGGCAACCACAAAGATTGGCCTTCGTTCCAAGGACTCTTCAGGTCTCTGGTGATTCAGGACACGACGTTAACAGATGCGGAACGCCTCCACTACTTACGTGGGACCCTCAGTGGTGATGCGGAACAGCTCATTCGCAACTTGAGTGTTCAGGAGGAGTATTTTGAGGCTGCATGGGAGCTATTGAGGAAACGTTATGAGAACCCACGCTTAACGGTTAAAGCCCTCATGGCGTCCATCTTTAATATACCAACACTTACCCGGGAGTCGGCATCAGACCTTAAACATCTTTATTATACCTTGTGCGATTCGGTGGCGGCGTTGGCAGCAATGAAGAGACCCGTCAATGCAAGTGACGATTGGTTGGTCCATCTGGTGGTGGATCGTCTGGACCCACAATCTACAAGGGAGTGGGAAACACACCTGGGCAAATCCACGAAACCGACGAGCTTCGACGAACTAAAGGACTTCTTGGAGGCGCGGCTCAACACCGTCGAGGCCTTGGAAGAGAAACGAAGAGGCCCAGAAGGACGACTCCCAAGGCCAGCAACAGCGAGTAAGTCGGCGAAAGCACACCAGGTGAGCCCACCTGAACAATGCAGCCTCTGCAAGGAAAACCACTTTGTATTGTATTGCCGAGTCTACAAGGCCAAATCAGCATTAGAACGCTGAGCAGCATTACAGGCCGCGAACCTGTGCTACAATTGCCTGGGAAGGCATCAGGTCCACGAGTGCCAATCCGAGAGACGGTGTCAGCGGTGCGGAGGCAGACACCATACGTCGATTCACGACGGCACGGAGCACAGCGGAGTCTCCGAGGTCACGGCTAACGCGTCCAATTGTGTGTCCGCCTATCCGGCGGTGCTTCTGGCCACAGCTCGCGTCAAGGTACTGCTTCCTGGTGGAGATTCGCGAATGCTAAGAGCTCTTGTCGATCAAGGAAGCGAGGTGCCTCTCCTTACCGAGGCAATGGCACAACAGCTCCATCTTCAGCGCAGGCCAGCGAACATGAGTCTTGTTGGCGTAGGGGACCAGAAACCGCAGCGAGTTCGCTGCCAGATACGCTTAGAATTTACCGCTCAATCCTACTCGACAGAAAGACACGTGATAGGCGCCTTGGTGCTACCACGAATAACGGCGTACCAACCACGCCTAGGCAACAAAGCTACCTCATGGACTCACCTGTCTGGCCTCTCACTGGCAGATCCCAACTACGCCAATGAAGGGCCGATAGACCTACTTCTAGGAGCCGATGCCTATGCCGTCATCTTGAAGGATGGCTTTATCAAGGGCGGCATCGGTGAGCCAATAGCGCAGGAAACCACGCTGGGCTGGATTGTTTCCGGACCGATCACGACAGAGACGAAGGGCACAACCAGAGATAACCGGAGCCCTTCGTCACACAACTTCGTCGTTGAGGAGGAGCTCGTCCCGCTAGTCCGTCGCTTTTGGGAACAAGAGGAGCTCGCAGTGTCACCAGCTTATACCGCCGAGGAACAAGTCTGTGAGGAGCACTATAAACAGACTCACCTACGGCTACCTTCCGGACGCTACATGGTTCGACTGCCACTGCGAGACAACGTGGAGCTCGGCGAGTCACGCTATGGTGCCAGGCGAATGCTGCAGCGGATGGCGACCAAATTCAACAAGGATCTCGCTTTTGCTCAGGCCTACGAAGACTTCATGAGTGAGTATATGCATCTCACACACATGACTAAGATTCAAGGGAGCTTCACTGGACTAGCTTACTACCTGCCTCATCACGGAGTCATAAAGGAGAGCAGTTTGACCACCAGACTGCGCGTGGTGTTCAATGGCTCCTACGTCACATCAACAGGATGTTCGCTGAATGACAAGTTGAGAACAGGCCCCAATTTGCTCCCGAGTCTGCATCAACTACTATTGCGCTGGCGAGTACATCGTGTCTGCCTCACCGCTGATATCGAGAAAATGTATCGCCAGATACTCATTCATCCGGACGACCGCCGGTATCAAAGGATCCTGTGGAAAGGGAAGAATATTACAGACGTATGTGAGTACGAACTTAATACCGTAACATATGGGCTAGCCTGTGCACCTTTTCTCGCCATTCGTACGCTCCGACAACTGGCCGAGGATGAGCAAGCAAGACATCCGAGAGCGGCAGCCATTCTGCAACGTGACGTCTACGTGGATGACGTCTTGACCGGTGCCGACTCCATGCAGGAAGCACTCGAACTACAACAGGACCTACGTCAACTCTGCGCGGCGGGTGGTTTCAATCTTCGAAAATGGGCGTCTAATCAGCCACAGTTGATGGAGCAGGTACCGACCGGAGACGCCATTCCAGAATGCAAGTGGCAGACTGGCGCGACCCACCAAGCTTTGGGAGTTCACTGGAGTCCAGGCGATGACTGCTTCAGAGTCCAAGTGCAGCGTAATCCCCGGGATGCTGAAGTCACACGGAGAACGGTTCTTTCTACGATAGCTAGAATATTTGATCCAATGGGTTTGGTGGCTCCGGTGACGGTTAACGCAAAGATATTCCTGCAATCACTGTGGCTTCTTACGTTAGATTGGGACGCTCCGCTGCCGACGACCGATGCTATGTATTGGGCTCGCTTCCTGGAAGAGCTGCCGGAGCTGAATCGGATCACTATTCCTCGCTGGCTCGGACTGCACAAATCATCGAATCAGGTGGAATTGCATGGCTTTGCCGATGCATCCGAGCGAGTCTATGCTGCGGTCATCTATCTACGAGTCGTGGATAATGATGACGCCATCCACACTCGTCTGGTCATTGCCAAGACCAAGGTGGCGCCACTAAAGAAGATTTCGCTGCCATGACTCGAACTTTGCGCCGCTACACTACTAACACGCCTAGTGGTCCTTACTTGCGAGAGCCTGGGCTTGGAGGGACTGGCGGTTCATCTGTGGAGTGACTCCACGATCACGCTCGCCTGGATACAGGGCCACCCGTCACGCTGGAAAACTTATGTGGCCAATCGCGTGTCGGAGGTACAATTGACACTGCCCGATGCGCACTGGCACCATGTCACCAGCCAGGATAATCCAGCAGACTGCGCCTCTCGAGGTCTATCGTCCAGCCAGCTACCAGACTTTGCACTCTGGTGGACCGGACCTTCTTGGCTGACCACATCATCAGGATGGGGCGACAGGGAGCAGCTTACCGTACCAGCAACCGACCTTGAGGCTCGAACTACTGCTGTCATGACGTCCTTGGGTGATCCTGCAACAGGCAAGACTTTCTTAAATCGCTATTCATGCATATCATCTCTTCTTAGAACCACCGCCTGGTGCTTGCGGTGGCTGCCAAGGAGATCTACAAGCACGAGAGGACGATTCCTGACACCAGCAGAAGTGGAGGCAGCCAGAACACGATGGCTCCATTTAGTCCAGCGCCAGGAGTTTGCAGCTGATATCCTGCAGCTGGAATTGGGACGCCCGCTACCAAGCCGCAGCAAGCTGGTTAAACTACATCCATACGTGGACGAGCAGGGACTACTAAGAGTCGGTGGTCGCCTGCGACACTCGGCCCTTCCCTTCGACACCCAGCATCAAGCGATCCTGCCAAGGGACCACAAACTCACAGAACTGTTGGTGGATGAGGCCCATCGCCGCACGCTGCACGGAGGGACGCAGCTGACCTTGGCTACTGTGCGGCAACGTTATTGGATTCCGCAGGGCAGACAACGAGTCAAGGCTCTGATTCATCGCTGCGTCACCTGCACACGCTGGCGAGCAACGACGGGACAGCAACTCATGGGCGACCTACCTCGCTCGAGGGTGACTCCGTCCCGCCCCTTCTCACATGTGGGGACAGACTATGCAGGCCCTCTCACACTTCTGGCCATAAGAGGAAGAGGACACCGCACACATAAGGGCTATGTGGCGTTATTCGTCTGTGTCTGTACTCGTGCCGTTCATTTAGAACTCGTTTCCGATTGCAGCACCGAAGCCTTCATTGCTGCACTGCGGCGTTTCACAGCACGACGTGGCCTTTGCACCATCATCCAAAGCGACAGGGGGACCAATTTTGTCGGAGCTGCCCGCGAGCTAGGAGCCATGCTGGCTCACCTGGATGACGGGCACGAGGCCATCAGGTCAACACTGTTGAAGGACGGGATCGAATGGCGCTTTAATCCCCCAGCAGCCCCTCATTTCGGCGGACTCTGGGAAGCAGCAGTAAAGTCCACTAAGCACCACCTGCGTCGTGTGATTGGTGATCAGCACCTCACGTTTGAGGAAATGACGACTCTGCTCACCCAGATAGAGGCCTGCTTAAACTCGCGGCCATTACAAGCCATCAGCGATGACCCGGGTGACCTGACTGCCTTAACACCAGGGCATTTTCTCATAGGAGCACCACTGATCAGCGTGCCAGACCCACCCGTGGAGGACATATCCCACCTTCTCGGCTTTCCCGCTGGCATCTTCTGCAACAAATGCGGTTGCAGTTCTGGAAGCGGTGGGCAGCAGAATACTTACAGGCGCTCCAAGCACGCAATAAGTGGGCACAACAGCACGCACAACCACGGGTCGGGGACTTGTGCCTCGTCAAATCCGAGATAACCTCACCAGGCCAGTGGCCACTGGCCCGAATCACCCACCTGCATACGGGCTCGGATGGGTTAACACGCGTCGTTACCATTAAAACCGCGCACTCTGAACTTGTTCGGCTCATCACTAAACTCGTGTTTCTGCCTTCTGCACAGGTCTAGGATTATACGCTAAACATCCCGCACACCGTCACCTGAGTTGCCGGACGCCTCCACATGAGCTAAGCGGCGCCACATCGACCAGCCATTCGATCGCCTGACAGCATGGGATCTATTCATCGGGAGATGAATGCCGGGCGGGAAATGTTCAAGAAATTAGCATTTGAGCGACATCTCCCAGGCCCACCACTAATTAAGCGCTGGCAACGGCCTGCTTGCTCATGTGGAGCGGCGATCACGGCCCCTTCCATCGACGCACGAGCGATGGAAGGGGGAATGCTCTCGGTCCCAGGAAATCTCGGTGGATTTCCTGGAATCCATCTTCTTCTTGTTCGCGACACGGTGACACATGGTTGTCTTTTGCTTACGCTACACGCTTCACTCGCTACGCTCATCTGCTGAGCTTTATTAATTACGCTCATCTGCAGAGCCGCTTTGCTTTACGTTCGCTTTAGCAGTATTAAACTAAGATTAACACTAAATTACACTTACTTGTTCGCTTAATCGTGCTACGTGTCGTTGTAAATAACATAAACATTGTAAATACTAGTTCGCTTTATTGTATCGTTTGGCTTGTATATAGTAAACTATAAGTGATTGTGACTGTGAACGTTTGTCTAAAACTCAGAACTTTCCGTCTTCCTAATTTCTTCCAACACCGGCTCTAGCATTGCTTAACACCTTGGGTTAGTTTGTTTTGCGACTTTAAAAATTCCGCTTGCAGTGACCCACCGGTCATGCCGTCGTGAATCTGTTCATTTAGTGCTACTCCTTCGATAATTTCATTGCTTAATTTCAGTTTATTTTTAATTTCGTTATGTTGGGAAATGAGATATATGTGAAACGCATATGGGAATAGATAAAATACTGTTTATACTTGGACTACAGTAAAATTGTAATATGTAATGTAAATGTATTTACCTTAAACATACTGCCAACTTCTGAATTGGCGTTATTGCCTTCCTAAACCTCGTATCCTGCTTGGCTATTGATGGTCCCAATTTCGCCAATAACTCAGTGAATTGCGAGATCGACATACGAAAGTACTGATGGAATTTAGAATCGTCATCGATTAATTCCTTATACAGAGTGTAAAATTCCCCTTCTGTTTTCCGTTTTAACAAACTTTTACCATTTTCTTGGCACATTGTTTCGTTGAGTGTTGTTCTCCTCCTCCTCCAACGAAATGGCAATAGCTGCTAACTCCACTAGCGAAAAATTTCCAAACATTTTGGGTTCTGATTGTTCGGTACTATCCGTAGTGTGTGTCGAACGAAAACTGAATCACTTCTGCCGGACAGACCTCTGGGCACCGTAAAAATCAAACACTGGTGGAGGGGGCCAGGTCAGTCTTTTACGGACGGTACCTGCCGCCCGCTGCCCGTCGATCGTCGCCCACCGCCCGTCGACCACGGCCACAGTGGGCCGGCTGGAACGATTTGGTGACATTTTGTGCCAAAAAATAGGATACAATTATCCCTGTTTTTTACGGTTATTTAAGTTTTCTTCTTTCCATTTCTCTTAACTTAATTATGATCAATGAAATTTGAAAACTGTTTATTTGGTATTTTATTTAATGCCCTTTAAACTTTTAAAGGGAAACTTTTCGTTTCCATGTTATAAGGAAAAGCAAAATAGTACTTTTATTGTATATATATATATTATGAAGAATAAATGATAATGCTAAAATTGTATTCTCTCTCAGTAGGTAGGGTAGACCGGGGGCGGTAGTAACACTTTGACTTTGAAATACGATTACGCAAGAACTATCACAGTTAGAATAAAAGTTCTTATACGAAAATGTTATTTATCTAACGTAATGAAGACACAACAGTCCCACTGTATGTCAAGTAGTATCCAGGTTATTAATAAACAATGGGAAGCGGAGAAAGTGCTACAACCGTCCCTGATCCCGGGTTGCTTGTAACACTGCATGTAGTCGACAGTAGCACAAATTTAACTTAACAAAATTGAAATATTTATTGATTTGAATTATAATAATAAATGAAAAAAGTAAAATTTATAACCAATTATGCGGTATCGCAATTGTGGCATCGAAATAGAGAACGTTTTGGCTGGTGCATTCTCCATGTGATCAATTCTTACATTCAGTACATTGCATCCATTTTTGACTTGGTTTGCTTGTGCTGTGCTACAGGACGTCATGCAAACACGACAATATTATTCATCTTCTTTGTCACTAGTCAGCTCTGTCGCGGTACAATCGATCCATACTGCCAATGTTACAATCGCCCCCGACAAGACTTTTGAACTTAAATTATAAATTTTAATTAACGGGACGGGCAAAAGTGATAAGTAATGATCATCAGTATTACTTTAAAAATGGTCAAATTAAGTATTAAAAGAAAGAAAAAACACGTACTTGCAAAGGAAGTATTTATATTACAATTTTAAATCAGTTAGAAAAAGTTACTTTAGGGTATCGAAAAGTTATTTTCTTCGCTATACATGTCTATTGTGTATCTATACTGCTAGAACATGGATGTGTGTATTCCAAATGTCATTCTTCATCATATGTCCAAAATTTGGGTTAATATCTATCATGTCCCTAGTAGCACAAAATATTGAATGCGCATACATCCAATCTTAAAAAGAGGTTCAATCTCTTTTTGATAATTAAACATACATACAATATTTATTCTAGATTAAGAAGCAAATATATTTTCCAAATATGCTGGAAATATTCATTTGAATATTATGAAAAAAATATTTTTTTTCAAATATAAAATAAATATTTATTTAATGGTAGAAAGAAAACACTAGGGATGTTTTGAGATATTTAACGTGTTACAATGCCCCCCCCCCTCCGTTAATATCGCCCCGGTCTACCCCACTACTAAACATAAAAAGTAATTTAATTAATCTTACCATTTGGCTTTTTAAATAACAGACTGAAAGACAGTAATAATTTGTAAAGTAGGACGAAACAGGATATGTTTTCATATAATTATGTAGAGGAGGATGTACTGAAAATATCCAAATTATTTAGTTAGAATGTGGAACTCTGTGGAACTTTAATGTATTCAGCATTACTTTTTGATATATTATTGAGATTAATTACTAATAAAGGATTATAATTTATCGCAAAAGATTGCTGTGTAAATTAAAAATAACGATTTTTGACTACTTTCCTCTACTATTTTACTTTTCCTTATAACTTGGAAACGAAACGTTTCCCCGACATGCGATTTAATCCACTTCAAAGAGCATTAAATAAAGAACTGTATTAAGAGTTTTCCAATTTTATTAATCGTAATTAACATAAAAAAATGAAAAAAGAAAAATTAAATAAATGTAAAAACTATTAGATTATATATCCTTGGAAAGGGATAATTTTATCCTATTTTTGGCGCAACATTCATTCCAATAGCTTTTATAGCTCAAAAGATATACACAAATGTCACCAAGTCGTTCAAGCCGGCCAGCCCACTGTGCGCTGCCACGCGCCGGCTAGACGGATAGTGTGAATGAACCAACCAGCTGACGGTCGTTTGCTGGACGGTAGCCTGCCGCCGGCTAGACAGATAGTGTGAATCTACCTTTAGTCGATTGGAAGGTTGCCCAAATATTGTATAATTTCGTAGGAATGTATTAACAGTTTTTGAACAGTATTTGGTACATAGGATAACATGGATACAGGTTTGCAAATATTTATGCACTTTCCATAGTATGTAGGTATATTTATCAAATTGTTCTAGTTTTATTGGAATTATTGACGTTATTTTGTTAAGTTGTATATTAATACTTTTTTTTATGGACTTCCTTAATTATATTCCGCAGTTTCAGTGCAAAAAATGTGATGTTGTTGAATTTTCCCCTATTTCTTGGGATTCAGCCTCACTGTGCGACATAGAATACAGGTAATTACTCCATTATTGGTAAATATTGCCAAATCTTGTTTTCGCAGTTGCAAAGTCAAATATATGTTAATTATAAAACAGAAAAGAAATTTCCTCGGAAGTTCCTGGAGGGTAATAAAAAGCCGAAAATTGCTGATATTTGTTCAATGGGTTTCTTATGGAAAAGAACTGTATGTAACTAATTATTTGCTATTGCTTACCAAAAACGATACTACTCATTTCGGCTCCCAAAAAATTTGCGTCTTTTATATCATCAAAATTTAAAAGACTATTCAAAATTTTCCACAAGAAAAAACATACAAACTTTGACACGTGTTTACACTAGGGCTGTAACGAATATTCGAATAATCTAAGTATTCGAATATTCGAATATTCGAATAATCTAAGTATTCGAATATTCGAATATTCGAATATTCGAATAATCTAAGTATTCGAATATTCGAATATTCGAATAATTTCTTCGAATATTCGGATCTATTGAATTTCTGATTGTACCGAATAGGAATCTGAACATGAAATATTTGTTCACAGTTTATCGTGAAATTCTTTTCATATTAGCCTTTACAATTATTTGTTTTTCAAACAATAAATTTGTAACTGTATTAATCTTTGGTAAATTTATACATTTTGAAACGAAAACAACCATCAGTTATTAGTATTATTATTTTTATAATAATAAGTGGACAACCCCGACTGAGTTGGCCCAGCCCTCTTCTAGGCCCACATGTGTTCCATCATAAGCGAGTGACAAACAGTATAAGCAGATTTTTTTGTAGTAAGCTAAAACCCCATAAACAATTTTGAGGAACTATTTTTTTTTATTTTTCCCTCCTTACTATAAGGTTATTTCTCTAAATTTATAGAGTACTAGCTTAAAGTACCCGGCGTTGCCCGGGTTTGGTATATGTATGTACGTTCGTGTACTGGCTGCAGTACATAGACTGTACAGAGGTAGCATAATCATTAGTCTTTTTAGTGGAGGCTTCTATGAATGAGTTGATGAAATCGAACATAAGCTGAACGATGACTTTAGCAAGAGCCCTCGCTAACTTTTCCAACGTTCGGATGGTAGGCGCGTTTTCCAGAATTTTGGGAGGTGACAAATTCCAATTGTTTGCACTTTTGAAGAAGAGGAGGGACCTCCCCTCTGTTAATTCGTCGGTGGAGGAGGCACCTTCGCCGTCTTGACGACGTGGGGGAAAAGTACAACCAGCTGGTCGCAAAAACTAGCCGGGATGATCGGACAGCGCGTCTCGCCAGGCTCGCGGTTTATGACGGAAAAAACCCCGAGAGTCGGCGGTGGACAACGGTACAGACAGGTACCTACGGCTGGTTACCAAATAACTACCCGCCGACAGAGCAATAGGTATACAGATTAACTCGAAGCGAAGAAAGTCGAAATTCCTGAAAAAAAGGGACGATTTCGATTGCCCCCTATTCGACATCTGGCAGATAAATGTATCCCGATGAACGCTTTGAAAATAAGCA
Source organism: Andrena haemorrhoa (assembly GCA_910592295.1). Taxonomy (NCBI): domain Eukaryota; kingdom Metazoa; phylum Arthropoda; class Insecta; order Hymenoptera; family Andrenidae; genus Andrena; species Andrena haemorrhoa. The sequence continues at coordinate 20,316,334 of OU342942.1, forward strand.
TTGCCCGATTGTAAAGGAATAAACTGATAGTTAACAACTAAGCTAAGTGAGGTGAATATGGATGAGTACATGGATATAAGTATGTGTATGGACGAATGTGTATATAAGACTGGAAGGGGAGTAAAGTAAGATAGATAAGACTACTTAGCGAATAAGTATAAAATATATGAATCATACAATGTTATCCCGTAAAAGGAAGCAAACAATAAAATTACTACTATTGCTATAAATGAGGATTATGATTCAACATTTAAATACAATTTATACCTTTCGTAGCAAAATTCATAGAACCAAAGATGAATAAAATTCCAAATTTATCGTTTGAAAAACAAATAATTGTAAAGGCCAATATGAAAAGAATTTCACGATAAAGTATGAACAAATATTGTATATTCAGACTCCTATTCGGTACAATCAGAAATTCGATCGCTCCGAATATTCGAAGGTTCAAATATTCGAAGAAATTATTCGTATTCGAAATTATTCGGATATTCGAATGGTCGAATAATTACAGCTCTAGTTTATACATAGATCAGAAGTAGCCGCCACGATATTTTTCCCTTTTTTAGGAGCTCATATTATTAGTTTACAAGAAATATATAAAAAACATAATCCCATAACATATATATATATATAAAAAAACATCATTCCATAACTTTTGAATTCTGACTTCTTTCCTTATTTATTGGGATTCTGTCCCACTGTGGCGCTGGATCGCAGCGCGGCCGCGGCGAGCACTCAGTTTGGAGGAGTCGAGCGGTTTCGTGCCGTGGCTAGCCGCGCGGCTAGGAGATTCGGCCATCATGGCGGAAAACAGACAGTCATCCCATTGTGTTGCGTCTCCAGTAGCCTAGGTTGCTGCTGTAGCGGACGCGCGGCCGCGGCCGGTTGAAAACGCGGCTAGGAAAACGGATGCATGCTTCTCCATAAGAGCGGTGCTTAGGATTCGGCCGCCGCCGCTTGCCGCTGCCGCTGGCCGCGGCTAGGAAACTCGACCTTAACGAGGATTTATTGTATTAATACGTATGCCTAAAGTTTCATAACTTCTTTAATTTGGGATATCTTTCCCTGTATAAGACAATTCGGCGCTGTGCGGAAAAGGCTGGTCGACGTATCGTGGGTCTGTTTAGTGTTTACGGTGGAACGGCTACGGCGATGAGTGCAAGGTGCCGTTTCAATGTACGGCCGGCGACGGTCCCACTAGTGCAAGGGTGAAACAGATGCATTTTTCTCCCTTGCACTAGTGGGGCCGTCGCGGGCCGCGCATTGGAACGGCAAGCTTGCGACGACCCCGACGCAAGGACGCCTTCGCCGATCATAAAGTGTTTCAAGGGCCGAGGGGTGTGGAAAAACCAAATGGGCCCAGGGCCGCCTTAACAAATTTGAGCGGCCTGGTCTACAAAATTTAGGCGCGCTAGTCCCCAAAGATGCAATTTCTTCGCAATCGGTGCAAAGTAGTACATCACAATCCCAGGTCTCCACCAAAGCAATCATGACGCAAGGATGCTCCAGATAGAAATTTTTGTCTCTAAAATTGAAGAGAAAAAAGCATTTGAACATATTTGATTCTTAAGCGCCCTTGGATCACGGGCGCCCCTGGGTTATAGCCCATTTAGCCCATTGGTAAAGGCGGCCCTGACTGGGCCCGTGATTTCGGCACACGGGCGGTCCCTGCAGAGTTTTCCAAACGAACGGACGTCTGGAGTAAAGATGCAAATTTCACGTAATTTGAAAATGTAATTGTATAATTGATTATACATTATTTTTTGTAATCGTTAATTTAGGTAGTTGACAAAATTGTTTACAACTACCTAAATTAACGATTACAGAAAGTAATGTGTAAGCAATTACACAATTACACTTTAATCGTAATTTGTAATTAAATTACATTTTGCCCAACTCTGGGCCGTACGTGCGAGAGTCCTACCGCCGACGTTCTTTTAATTCGATTCAATCTCAAAAACCATACGATCGCCTGTTGCTTTATACGATACTCGTCCGTGTGCGATATTATGTTTTCCTATTGGGATTGAAAGAACGCCGACGCACAGTGGTTCGAGTATACTACATTCTGGCTGGACAAAATTATTTTTTCGGGGGGTTGGGTTTATATGGGGTTCAAATTGTTAGAAAATAAAACTGTTTCGTATTACAGTTTATTATTACACTAAAAATATGAATAAAATAAAAATATGATTAATTCAATAAAGGAAAAAGAACAAAACGACAGTATTGTACTTTAACTATAATTATCAGTTATAACATTATGTCTATTCCTGTAATTTCTGAGTTTTGAAGTTTAAAACCTGGTTTTTGAATTCAGTTTTCACTGCATCGCTGTTAAAATAGTGTTTTACTGTATGTTCCACGTCGTTCCACGCGTCGCACTCGAAAACATTTCACAAAACATAGTTTTGCAAATTTTGCAGATCGATTATTTGATTTAAAAAACTAGAAAGTCTCTACTTTCCGTACATTCAACCCTTGTCGCGTGGAACGACGTGGAACATATAGTAAAACACTATTTTAACAGCGATGCAGTGAAAACTGAATTCAAAAACCAGGTTTTAAACTTCAAAACTCAGAAATTACAGAAATAGACATTGTTGTGTATTGCATGGATGGAAAAGATGGTGAAATAACTCAACAGGCTTAATGTACGGAAGTATCGTTTATTACTGAAACGGCGTCGAATAGACAGGTGCTCTCGTTGCGCACCGGCGTAAGACTGAGAAGGTGCGACTCTCGCAGTACGTAAATTATTGGGTGATATAGCATCCTATTCTATCGGCGCGCGGTACATCACAATTCCTCCCCCTTTAATTAGTAAGTTTTATTTACGTGCACTGTTTTTGCTGTAAACGCTTGGAACGACGTAAAGTTTGTTGTTTCGCTGATATATTTATCAATTGATCCGTATGACGCTTGCAGGTTTTATTTGGCTCGACTTGAACCTCAAATGTAGAAGGAGATAGTTCCTTAGCAATGTGACCTTCTAATTTTTTATCACCTTTACCATAATTATTAGTTATAACCATACTCCTTCTTCAAATGTGGCTCTGCGCATGCCTCGACGGTTTACAATTTGAGTATGTTGTTTTACATATACAGTATTATCAGTGCGTGGTCGCAGCAAATCAAATCTCGTTCGAAGTTCACGCTTATACATTAAAAAAGCTGGGCTTTTGCCTGTCGTACTGTGCGGAACGCTACGGTAATCGAATAAGAATATGCTTATCGCGTCTTCTAAGTTTCTTCCCCCTTTTACAATTTTCGTAATCTTATCTTTAAATATACCGACGAAATTTTCGGCTGCTCCATTCGTAGCTGGGTGGTATGGAGGAGAGAACGTATGCCTACTGCCTAATTTTTTTAAGTACGACTGAAATATCTCGCTAGTAAATTGTGTCCCATTGTCACTTACTATGTGATTAACGAGGCCGTGACGAGCGAATAGGTCGCGAAATTTGACTATTAATTTCTCTGCCTTTGTATTTTGTTGGAAATCGACTACCTCAGGCCATTTTGAATGAGCGTCTATGATTACAAGAAACATGTGTCCCATAAACGGCCCCAAAAAGTCACAGTGGATACGACTCCACGCTTTATCCGGCCAAGGCCATGGTGTTAAAGGTGCGTTTGGTGGTTTTTTCCTTTCTTCTCTACAGATTTTACATGAATTAACTAAATGTTCTATGTCGTTATCTATACCCGGCCACCAAACGTAAGAACGCGCCAAGGCTTTTATTTTAACGATACCTAAATGCGATAGGTGTAATTCTCTAAGAATAGTTGGTTGCAGCGAAAACGGTATAACGATACGGTGACCCCAAAAAATGCAGTTTTCATCAATGAAAAATTCCGATTTCTTTAAAAAATATTTTTTTTCTTCTTCCGACAGATTACTTTGCAAAGGCCATCCTCTTGTTATGTACTTTGTTATATTCGCTAGAATTTCGCATTTTTTCGTTTCTGCAGCTACTGTTTTACTATTTAAAATATCAAAACTGCTTGCAATGTAATTTATCGGTGTAAAATCAGTGTCGAAAATATTAGTATCATCTTCTATCGGAAGTCTCGACAGCGCGTCGCAATTTCCATTTTCTTTTGATTTTATTTGCTCTATCTTATATTTAAATCCCGATAAAAAGTAGGCCCATCTCTGTAATCTACTCGCGGCCGTGAGTGGGATTCCCTTGTTGGGACTGTCACGTCCCGGGTTAAGGACTTAGGGGACAAATGACACAGTGGAATTAAAATAAAACCCAGGCGCGAATCTATATTCTAGCGCACCGGGAGGCGAGGGAGTCAGGTGTGAAATGATGAAATTCTGCACACAAGCCCTTTCGAACGTCAGGCGAGAATGTGAAATTCTGCACACTAATCGTTTCGAACGGCAGGCGAGAATGTGAAATTCAGGAGACTGAGGATTTTTGGGAAAATCAGGCGAGAATGTGAAATTCTGCACACTAATCGTCTCGAACGGCAGGCGAGAATGTTAATTCTGCACACTAATCGACCAGGGAAGGCTTAATAACTGGTTTGTATTGGGGAGACACCCGTTAGAGCACTTGTTTTGGTTTGGCTTGGAAATCGGTTTTATCGTGGCTTTATTGTAAAAGACACGTAATAACTCTGTGAAATTCGGCTAGTCATACGGTTGAGCGAAATCTATGTGAAAGTAAGTTAGTAAACACAGAGATGCTTTCCGCGGTCGTTGCCCGTGATCAGCTGTCGCGGCAGCTCGTTAGGATGTATGGATCTTCGTAGCCGTGGGATCGATACAATAAAGCTAAGCGTGATTTAAAGTAAGATTGTTTATTCAGATAAACCACGAGTAAGCCATGCACTGTAGAGCGATAGTGGTTGGTCTTTATAATAATGCGTGGCACGATAATCAATAGCACATAATGATTATATCAGTGGTTATTACAATGAAACGAGAGTATGAATGTGAGATACAAGTTTATAAGCCAAATATAGTTTGAATAAAGCATGAAGATTTGTTACGCTAGCAATAAGAGCAATAAACGTAACAAGACAATATAATAAGTGCACGCAATCAGCGTAGTTAAGACAAAGCAATAAGAATAGTAATACACAATAATATGATAAGCGAATAGAATAGTAATACAAAATAATATGAAAGCAATAAGAATAGTAATACACAATAATATGATGGGGATGATATACCGTATTAATAATGGTTAATGAAAAATGCTTACAGTAGTTGTCGTAGAGCACAGAATTTATAATTTGCGTTATACTAACGCTGAATTATGTTTTAATAAAACTTCAATGGTTATCGCAGACGAAGCTTGCGCTGCTATTGTCGTCTAAGAAGAAGGAGCTCTCGCGGTTCCTTGTATTTATACTAGTTACAATCTTTTCAGTATGAAGGGGGGTGCGCAGTATGCACCTTGACATAGTTACCCTTATGCGTAGCAGAAACATTTCCGGGGTTTTTGTAAGGGCCAAAGGTTGATCTATATTTGGACTCGCATTTTTGTCACGTGCGCCAAATAATCCTCGCGATTATCCTTCCGGGGTTTTTATACACGTGAATTTGAGGGGCTCAACTCCTCGGATGGATTTTGGGTGTTTTAATAGGAAAGGAACGTTGGTGGTTTTGACTGCTTTGGTCATTTAGAGGGTGTGAGACGTGGTCTCGATTTAAGAGATTTGTGGGGCGAGGGACTTGTATAGATTCGATGGGAGGGAGGAATTTATGCCTCGTAGGGCGAATAAGTGAAGTAGATTCAATGGTTGATCGTCTTGAGATGGGGACCGCTAAGGTACATCGCCAAGGCGGTCAGTGATCGGGAAAAGGGGTAAGAGTCGAGGTTTGATGAGATTCGGGTGGAGTTGTAGAGTGGTTTATGAAATTGTTAGAATAATTGTGCGCGAAAATTCGTGGGACGTCACAGGACCTATAATATATTGTAGTGGTCCGTGATCTGTACGGAGTATTATTTCTTTACCGATGATATAATCATAATGAATTTCTTTTTTAGGAATTGTTTTTGAAGCGTATGCTATCGGACGTTCGGAACCGTCCTTATATTTATGCGATAGAATCGCGGATAAGCCGTAATCTGATGCGTCGCACGCTAAAATGAACTGTTCTTCGTGGTTGTAATGTGCGAGAACGCGAGGAGAAATGAGTTCTTCTTTGACAGTGTTAAAAGCTTGCTCGCATTCTTTTGACCAGAAAAAATCTTTATTATTCGCACAATCATGAAGCGGCTTTAACTTATCCGAACGATGATTTAAGAATCGACCGTAAAAATTAATTAAACCCAAAAGAGAAAGTAATTGTTTCGTATTACTCGGGCGCGGGGCTTCTACTATAGCTTTTACTTTATTTTTAGACTTATGAAGTCCGTTTTTATCAATAGTAAACCCTAAGAGTTCAATTTTTTCTTGCATGATTTTGCATTTGTCTGTGCGTACTCGCAATCCACTCGATTCAAGACGCTTACATACTTCTTTCAAATTTTGCATATGCTCCGCGTCGTCGGCTCCTGTCACGTATATATTATCTAAGTAAGGGATTGCTTTTTTTACGCCGCGAATACAATCTTCCATTTTTGATTGGAAATCTCCTGGGCATGTACATACGCCTTCAGGCATTTTCGTATATCTATATAACCCTAGATGTGTTATTATAGTTAAGTACTCTTGACTACTTTCGTCTACCGGGATTTGCATTTATGCGTGCTTTAGATCTAGTTCCGTAAATTTTTCCCTGCCTTGCAATGCCGCAAATACGTCTTCGATACGCGGCAGAGGACTTTTATTTGTGATAACGTGTGGATTCAATGTTAATATAAAATCCCCACAAATACGTATTGTATTATCACTTTTCAAAACCGGCACGATTGGTGTCACCCATTCGCTTATTTCGACAGGTATTAGATGACCTAATTGTACCAATCGCGATATTTCCTTTTCTATTAGATTTTTCATAGCGTAGGGGACGTGCCTTGCTTTTAGGGCTACTGGTTTTGCATTTTCTTTTAAATGGATGATTAATTTACCTTTGTTAAATAATCCCGGACTATTTCCAAATAACAATTTAAATTCGTTCATTAACTGTTCACGTATATTAACGATATTTAGACTTTGTAATTTATTATCATTAATTGTATTTTGAGTATTCATTTTCAAAGGCCAAAGGCCAAATGCAGCTAACCACTGTCGCCCTATAAACGGCGGTCCCCTACCTGGCAGTACAAAACATCCCAATTTACGCGATTTATTATTTAATTCTACATTTAAATTTTCTAATGAACCAATCGGGTTTAATACGTTTTCGACATAGTCTTGCAGAAGATGTTTTGTATTCGTAAGTTCTAATTCTTTAAAAAATTCATTTTTTATCTTTTCTAATAAAATTGTTGCGTATACGCGTGTATCAATTTCCATTACCATCGATTTTGAATTAATCTTTACATTTAAGAACATTGGTTCTGCCATTACATTTTTTTATTGCAAAATTCTTTATCAAAACGTTTGCAATCATCGTTTTTATCGTCTACGAAATTTACCTCTAGAGAAAAAAAATCGTACCTATTACATAATTCGTCTACTGTACTACCATTGCCGTGCGCTGTCTCCTCGATTTGTGTTTCGGGTGTCTCGAAGAATTTCACCTGCTGCGTATTATTTTTCGCTCTACACGCTTGCTCGAGATGTCCCTTCTTCTTGCAGTAGTTACATGCTTGATGCCTGCCACAACAATAACAAATAACGCTGTCCTTGGGCACTGGGATTTGTTGCCTCTGCTTCGTGCCGGCGATGTTATTCCGCTGTTGCTGCTGTTGCGCTTGCTTGTGGAATTTACTGTATTCTTGACGATTCCTGTTGCTCGGTGGATTTAACGTACAGTGAATCACAAAAATATTCGGACACTAAGGTATGCTTGACTTTAACGACCTATATCTTTGGTAATTATGGAAGAAATGAACTGAAACTTATTTCCTTCGATAGAGTATTTATTGTGCTTTAGAAATATGTGCAAATTATTAATTTATCTTAATATACTTACATAATATTTAATATTAAATGAAATCACATTTAATTTACGCGTTACAAAAATATTCGGACACATACGTTGTTTCTCAGTATATTTACAAATAGTGTGTGATAATTTTCCTAGAAGTGTTCGACTTGAAACGTAGCCTTTGTTTACAAGTACGTAGCATCGGGTTCAGTACCCAGCCGCCAGTGTTACCGTACAATTCAGTCATTATACCGTCGTTTACCGTGAACATGTATCGAAAAAGTAAAAACGTTTCATTCAATCTTCGCCAACTAGTAATTTTTCAACGGGAAAAAGGAAAATCGTATCGTCAGATCGCTGCTATGCTTGATTTAAAAAAAAGCACGGTGGCAGATATCGTTAATAGATACAAGAATGAAGACAGGATTGAATCACTACTACAAAGTGGTCGGCGAAAAATAATAAATGAGAGAGAAAAGCGGAAGATTATTCGAAAAGTGAAAGAAAATCCACGATTGAGTGCTTCCACATTAGCAGCAGAATTTCGAGAAGAAAGTGGGAAAACTGTAAGCACACAGACAGTTCGGCGATTGCTTAAAGAAAATGGCTACAATGGGAGAGTGGCTATTAAGAAACCGTACATCAGCGAAATAAATAGAAAGAAACGTTTAACTTTCGCAAAAAATATGATTTCGAAAGAAGAATTATGGTGGAGAGATGTCATTTTCGTTGATGAATCTAAATTCAATATATCTGGTTCGGATGGACGACACATGGTGTGGCGTAAGCCAAATACAGCTCTAAATCCGAAAAATTTGCGAGCTACTTTCAAGCATGGTGGAGGAAATGTTATGGTCTGGGGGTGTATATCGAGTAGAGGAGTAGGAAAACTTGTTTTTATTGAGGATATTATGGATAAAATCAAATATTTAAATATTTTAAAAGAAAATTTAATGCCAAGTGCAGTTAGTATGGGTATTGAAAGAAGCTTCAAATTTTACCAGGATAACGATCCGAAGCATAAAGCACGGATTGTACAAGAGTACCTACTGTATCATTGTCCGAAAGTCTTACAGCCTCCTCCTCAGTCACCAGACCTTAACCCTATAGAGAATGTATGGGATAATTTGAACAGAAGAATAAGAACAACACCGATAAAGAATAAAGAAGAATTGAAAAAGAGATTACGAGACGAATGGGCGAAAACAAGTATACAATATCTTCAAAAAATTATATTTAGTATGCCGAAACGTTTAAAACATGTGATAAAACAAAAAGGTTATGGTACTAAGTATTAAAAGTTAAATTTTAGTTTATAAAGTGTTAATTATATATAATGTCCGAATATTTTTGTAACGCGAAAAATCGCTGTGATTTCATTTAATGTTTAATATTATATAAGTGTATTACAAAAAATTAATAAGTTGCACATATTTGTAAAGTATAATAAATACTCTATCGAAAGAAACAAGTTTCAGTTCATTTCTTCCATAATTAACAAAGATATAAGCCGTTAAAGCCAAGCATACCTTAGTGTCCGAATATTTTTGTGATTCACTGTATATATCGCCTGCTGTTGCGTAACCCCTTTTCCTAAAATTTGATGCGATCCGCTTGCGTTTTGGAGCGCTCGCTCCCTAGCCAATGCTTCTTTACACGCCGATTCAAAGGTCAATTCACTTAATTTAAACAATTCCACTCACGTTTCATGATCTCGGAGCCCGCACACAAATTGGTCTCGCAGCGCTGTATTCAAGTCTTTGAAATTACCCGTTAACGAAAGCTTTTTTAGCTTCGCTGTAAATTCCGCAATTGATTCGTTTCGTTCTTGCCTAGCTTGATTGAAGTTGCATCTTTCCATTACTTCTGATGGTGCTGGTTTCAAATGATCTTTCATATACTTTTTTATTTCTGCGTAGGATAACTCGACTGGTTTTTTTGGTGCACATAAATTTTTTAACAACTTATAGGCGTCTTCATCAAATTTCGTTAGTGCTGTTAAGGCTTCCTTCGCTGTTGGTATATCTTTAGCTTTAAAGCATATTTCAAGGCGCTCTGTAAAAATTTCCCAGTCGTCTTTCTCCAAGCAGAATTCTAGTTTTTGCGCATCGGGTGCCATGTCGGAATTGGAGTCCGAATTTTCACTGTCTGATGTATTTCCTTCTGCGCTCTCCCTTTCTTCGTCTGCGTGCTTTCCTTCGCTGCTCGCCGTTTTCGAATTTCCGCCCAAGTTACTAGTTTCCACTTCCGATTTTATCGAATTTGCCAAAAGTTTACGTAACTCGTCTAGAGTATTATTCTCATCGTATTTAATATCTCGTTCGTTTAATTCTTTTATTGCTTGATCTTTCCGTAAATTATAAACCCATCCCACTTTCTTTCGATCACTCATTTATACGTGCGTAATTTTATTTGAATACTGCACGACACTTATACGTATACTGAGAGATAACTGCTTTTTATATCATTGCACCCTTGTTCCTACACACGCGCAATCCTTTTTATCCTCGTCGCCAGTGTTGTGTATTGCATGGATGGAAAAGATGGTGAAATAACTCAACAGTCTTAATGTACGGAAGTATCGTTTATTACTGAAACGGCGTCGAATAGACAGGTGCTCTCGTTGCGCACCGGCGTAAGACTGAGAAGGTGCGACTCTCGCAGTACGTAAATTATTGGGTGATATAGAATCCTATTCTATCGGCGCGCGGTACATCACAGACATAATGTTATAACTAATAATTATAGTTAATGTACAATACAGTCGTTTTGTTCTTTTTCCTTTATTGAATTAATCATATTTTTATTTTATTCATATTTTTAGTGTAATAATAAACTGTAATACGAAACAGGTTTATTTTCTAACAATTTGAACCCCATATAAACCCAAACCCCCGAAAAAATAATTTTGTCCAGCCAGAATGTAGTATACTCGATCACTGTGCGACGGTCCGACTCTCTCGCTCGCATGGCCTATACTCAGTGGTCGCTCGGAGTGAGAGCGAATTTTAACGTCGCTTGGCTTCCATCGGATTAAAAGGCGGTGCGCGGTGGGCAATAATTTGTCACGACGATGCCGGCGATGATCAGTCGAAAGACGATACATTTTTGCGTCTGAAGACGCAACAAAAACGATGGATCCACGGCGCGGCGTGACTTCCCGGGTACGCGTGGTACACAAATACAAATAGTAATCAATTTAATTTCAATATCAGACACTCCGTGATAGCGTGATGCGTGGACGTGAAAGTAATAAATATGCGAGGTCCAGGTTTAACTTGACCGCGTCACAATTCGCGAGCGCCTGCCGACGGTGCGGGTTGACAACCCCTGCTGTTCGGTGCTTCGGTAGTACCTACCCGACGGACGAGGCCGACTGTCGACCAGATGACGGGACCTTTGCTTATTGTCTAAAGTGTCGAAAATATTCGAATGCTAGAAAATATTAAACAATGGCAGCTATAAAGCGAAACGCATACCCAGCTGTAGGAAATATTCAAAGGCAGAGTTCCGCTATGGGAGGACCATATGGAACGAAGAAAACTTATTTCTAAGGGTATTAGAATACAATACTAATATATAAACTACTTAACTTTAACTATGTATATTATATTAATATGGATATGTTAATACACGTGAAACCGTATATTTCGATACACGTGTACACGTGTATTATCAAGTACACGGATTAGAACACGAATATATTAACTACACATGTATCTTCAATACACGTTCTACGCCGTGATCCCTAGTTTTGAGACCTCGTTTCATTCCGTGCAAAATATAGTGTAATAGTACAATCCATTCCGGTCTTGATTTCCATTGACTCTCAGCTTTTTCTTCCACTTGTGAGCTGATGTATCATGATTTCGTTTGACCGTGTATATGTCGTTTCATACACGACCGAAATCTGAGGCACATACAGCGGCGGACGAAAGAAAGTTTACAACTTTCAAAATCGCATAACTTTTTTAGAATTGGTCCAAATGACATGAGTTTTTTTTAGAAGCTGGAAGGATGAGTTTGCTAAGTCATGTGTTTCGTCGTTTTGAAAAAAATACAATTAGTCAGAATAGCGACAAAAATAGTAAAGGTTGTCTTTTAAACTTTTTTTTGTGGGCCTGTAATGAAAATTCAAAAAACGCGTTTGTAGATTGAAGTAAGTTGTATATGTTTCTAAAATTTCATCAAAATCGGATAACGTTGCTCTGACCTATAAACCTTTAAACATCGCAAAATAAGGTCGAAAATTGTTGATTTCGGGAATTTCCGCGGTCTAGACCTTATTATAGCTCAGAGCAACGTTAACCGATTTTGATGAAATTTTAGACACATATACAACTTACTTCAATCTACAAACGCGTTTTTGAATTTTCATTACAGGCCCACAAAACAAAGTTTAAAAAACAACGGTTACTTTCTTTGTTGCTATTCTGACTAATTGCATTTGTTTTCAAAACGACGAAACACATGACTTAGCAAACTCATCCTTCTAGCTTCTAAAAAAAAACACATATCATTTCGACCAATTCTAAAAAAGTTATGCGATTTTGAAAGTTATAAACTTTCTTTCGTTACAAAAGTCGTGTAAATCGGACAACTTTTACATAAGGAATACAAACAGCTTGTGTCAAAGTAGTTCGATTTGCATGATATTTGGTATGATTTTCATCAGAAAAACATAAGGAATCCATTGGCGTCACTTCCCCTTCGATACGATGAAGAAAAGAATTTCTTAATACGCTGTAATGGATATTGCACCCGCTTCTTGATACCGCAGATGTAGCTACCTAAGTAGGGTTTCTGACGGAAAAGAATTGTCCAGCCATTGGGCCTGGCGTAGACCTTTGGCAGGTAGGTATCTGTTTCAACAGGCAAGGCCCCCCGTGGCGCCAGCAAGACCGACCCTGGTCCTTGCTGTTTCAGCGGGTTTTCTTCCAGTGAAAATCAGTAAATTTGCAAGCGCAATATCTCAAAAACCAGTGGAAATCAAGTGTATACATTAATGCTTATTGAATTTGTCTTGGAACGCACTATCAACTCATCTCTTCAAAAAAAATAGTTGCATTTAAAAACCGAACTTAACCATCGTATCTTTTAAAATAATAATCGAAAAAAAAATTCGTCTGCGCTAATAAATTGGCCCCATCGAACCATGCAATTCCATATTTTTTTTTTTTTTTGTCTCCCATATGTTAGGACATATCCTGCTGTCCATTCTACCGTGGGACACCCTGTATAGTGTGTTAAGTGTGTTTTTTAATATTATATATAATTCCATTATTCTTATTCTTTTTTTAATTATAGTGTGTTTCGTTTGTTTTTTAATTTATATTTCAGTTAGTTTATTCGTTTTATAGTTCGCGTGCGTGTTTGTTTTTTTTGTCATTTTTTCGTTGCTTTTTTTTCGAAGTTAAGCTTCGAATAACTTTTGGAAAGGCTTAAGTCATCATCGGTAAGTACAAGTAACATCACGATTAAGACAAAGCTATAATACGGCAATATTTCATAAGTGTTATAATGTAATGCAGTGTCAATTGCGTAATCAATTTTCATAATTATTTGTTAGTAGAAACATCATCAATGTTGAAGAAGTATTCAATTGTTGAATTTTCCGATGGTGTGCAAATTATTCCCTCGTGTTGGATGAATGAGGGAAAAAGTACAAGCCTATGGCGAAGCCATATTAGAAATGATTTCATACTGAATAAATTGATAATGAAAGGAATGTCTCCACCGGAAGGTGATGGGTGGGATTCTTTGAATATTATTAAGTGGTTTTGTTCAACTGGTATGTTTTTTCAATGAAATCCTTATTTATATAAATTCTTCCTCAATACGCATATAACTTACCCTAGTAGCATTTTGGGTTGGCATACAGTTGGGCCACGCACATAATATTAGTTGGCCAACAGTTAGATTTGGCACTTTTTTTTCAGGCTGGGCCAACAACAGATGGCCAAGATAGGCTTCCCTACTGTTTCCCAACTATTTATAGGGACTGCCTGGTCTGGTTTAGGTAAAAAAAAAAATTTTGCCGTGAGTAGGAATCGAACACGGGCTTTCCGATTGCGAAGCACCCGCTGTTCGCAACTACCCAACACATTTCCTTACAAATAGTTTTAATTTCTAGGTACATAAATAGTATTAATTGTTTATAAAAACTGCACACTGACGCGAAATATTCGACAAAATATCATCATTCGACTCATTCCTTAAAATTTCACATTCGTCTTAAGACAGACGTCCTCGTTACGTATTTATAAATAACAAAAGAAAAATCACAACTTGGAATATAATAACAAGTTTTAGGATGTAGCAAATTTTCTGACGTTTGTAAGACAACATTTAATCATCGTTGTAAATTGTTTGTTAATTAACCAACCATAATAATTGTAGGCCCAACATTGAATATTCGTAGACAAACTGTCGTAACTTTTTGTTAATTAACCAACCATAATAATTGTAGGCCCAACATTAAATATTCGTAGGCAAACTGTCGTAACTTTTTGTTAATTCACCAACGATAATAATTGTAGGCCCAACATTGAATATTCGTTGGCAAACTGTCGTAACTTTTTTGCCGTGGCCCTATGTTGGGAATTTGTAGGCAAAAACACTAACTATATCCCAACTGATTCCCAACTGTTGGCAACCGCTGGCCAACAAAAATGCTACTAGGGTAATGTGTTACGTATTAATGAATTATCTGTGTCAGATATATACAGGGTGTCCCAAAAATGTCGGAGTTCCTTGAATGGGGTGACTCAGGGGGTAATTTGAAACAACTTTTTCCTTAACGAAAATATTGTCCGAAGTTTCGTTAAGGAGATATTAACAAAAAACCCCGACCAATCAGAGCGCGCGCCTTCCGCCCGAGCTCCCGCGGTAGCGTTGGCTACGCGGTAGGCAGCTGCGCTTGTACTACGAACGTACGAACAAGCAAGTCGGCATGCATCGAAGTAAACCGCGTTACACAGACTTTTTTTAAACAGAATCTTAAATAATAATTGTTTGAGGTGAGAGGACAAGAAATACATAAATTTCATTTTCAAATAAGGCATAAACTTAATGGTAATATAACAGCAAATGTACGACAAGTGATCGTAATTCGTTATTGAGGTAAAAATCCGTAGATTAATAACGGCCAACATAACTAAAGTTAACAAATAATATCAGGTGTATGAATAAATTGTTTCCGACTGGATTTACATAATCAGCAGAGGTCCCTATTTCACGTGTATTTACATACACGTGTACACGTGTAGTAAACGTAGCCGAACTTCTATCCGTGTAATTTTTAATACACGGATATCCGTGTAGTTCTCTTCACGGACAACGTGAACGTTGTCATGCCGACGTGACAACAAAGTATGTATTTCTATTTAGTTGATTGTACGAGGCGGTATTTGGCGACCATGCATCCGTGTACTTATAATCCGTGTACACGTGTATTAAGAACACGGATTTTTAATTCGTTAATACACGTTACACGTGTCCCGTGTACACGTGTATTTAGATACACGTGAAAAGCCACGATCTCTAATAATCAGTACAAAGCTACCGAATTTCTATCGCGGTGATATTCGTACGCTGCCAGAAAAATGGCGAAAGGTAATTAACAGTAATGGAAATGATTTCGATGATTGAGATGTTTTCATATTCATTAAATCAAACTGTTATTGTACCTACCCTAAAGTCGAACAGAATTTATTTCTACACCAAATAATCACCACTAAATTAAATAAGACTCACCCTTTCGGACATTCCTTTCCTTTCTTTTCGGAAAGCTGTGTCACTAAGTAGATCACTGTACCGATCCTGGTCATCGGTGGACGAAAAGATTTATGGTAGGTTAGCGCCCAGTGCTCAGCTGATCGCAGGTATACGACACCACCCGAAGCTAAGGGTCGTAACGTCAAGTGCGTCCGGGTTAATGTACCGAATATTCACTTCACTGCACGGCCACTAACACTGATCACTTAATTTATTTTTCATGAACGTGTTGTTCCTGCGTTATAAAAATTGTCTATGCACACCTCAGCACGTACGATCAGCTGTGTTTGGACGGCCTGCAGAGTTTGGGGCGATATGTTCGTCACCGCAGCGTGAATTCGCACAACGATGTTCAGAATAATTTTGACGCCAAACGCTGAATTGTACCCTAGCTTGGGGTTTGGATATGCGGGTTTCCCGTGAAAACGCTCGCACAGTAGCACTTGCGTCCCCGTTGTTCCGGGCGTACACCCAGAACATCGCGTAATAGGTATTATTGGGTCGTGAACATTTCTGCGACGTGATTGCTAGCTGACTGACAGGATTTTTCCCAAGCAACTTCCTCTACCCCCAAGTAGCTTCTCTCGTTCCATTATGAGTTAACTCCAACCAGGACAAGAGGCTTTAGGTAAAAAGAAGCCAGCACATTTTCGAAACACACGTGCTTCGCAGAAGTGCAACGAACGAACCGTAGTACACTTCCACAAAAGCCCGCGCTCCGTCC
The DNA here is from genome assembly GCA_910592295.1 of Andrena haemorrhoa. NCBI lineage: Eukaryota > Metazoa > Arthropoda > Insecta > Hymenoptera > Andrenidae > Andrena > Andrena haemorrhoa. The sequence goes on from OU342942.1 coordinate 20,332,839, forward strand.
TTTTACTGCCAATGTACCCATTGCTTCGAGGTAGGCAGCAGACACCACGTGTTTCGGTTCGAAAGGGTCCGAAGAGAAGAGAAACAGAAAGTCTTCGAGTTGCTATAAAGAAGAAAATGCATACCATTCTTGTTTCCCCTTTCCGATATCCTGATTTCACGTCTGTTACGAGGCGGAACCAATTAAGTCATAAATTATCCAAAACTGTAGGCAACCGTTCTCTACCGCCGACTAGCGGGACAATACGGTCATAAACCGCGACCCTGGCGAAATGCTCTGGCCGATCAGCCTGATTAATTTTGCGGAAGCAGAATTTAAAAAGTATTATCCTGTTGCAAGGGATTGCTGGTGAGGAGATTCTCTCCGAGAATCTATCGTCACTTCGCGGTTGTCCTTGAACGGGTTGTTCCTCGGGCTTCGATAGTTCGGGTGATGATGCCTGGAACGGGATTCTCGGGCTGAGCCGAGAGGTAGTGGATTGTTGCCGATTAAAGAGTTAGAACTCACCGTAGGTTTTGAACAAGGTTTATTGAGTGACTTGTTATCAACGGGGCGATCACGGGAGTGATCGCGTAACTGATCTTTACAATGTGACTGTGACTGACTGACCGACTCCTTTGATTGTTCGGACGTGGGTTTATATACAAGGTTTGGGGTCGCGGTTTGGTGATCGCGGGGGGAGGCCTAATGGTCTCCGCCTGTGGATCTTCGGCCTTGCAGCGTATGCGAATTCCTTTGATTGCGCATCTTGCTGAGCTTGCTGGTGTTCGTTACACCAGGTGTTATGAGTTACGTTTCGTTACATAACATCCTCCCCCCCTTATGAGAAGGGTGGCTTTATCGGGATAATTTTCTAGAGTTAGGTTTCGTCTTACATTTTGTTTCCCGATTACATTTTTTATATTACAATCGTTTCTTAACCTATCGTTCTAGTTGAACGTTTAGTTCGGATCTTGTTAGTTTTGGAATCGGTACTGCGTATACGGCTCGTGCTTCACTTCCTGTCGTTTTCTTTTGGTGAAGTACAAGGTATACTACGATTGTGAGTATTATTATAATTATTATTAGTATCGTAGTGGCACTTGGATATACTATGTGCCATATTGGTATATTAGTATTGTTATTTTCTGATTCTATGGTTAGTTCGCTCTTAATTTGATTAAGTTGTGTGTAGAGCTGTGAAAATTCTGTAGGATCCTTTATTATCCTATCCAGTTTTACTTGGGTTAATGGTTTCGCATTATTGCTTAGTTCTGTTATATTTGTGTTCGCGGTTAGATTGTACAACGGTGCTGTTTTTATTACGAAGTCCTGTTCGTGTAATATTTTTTGATTTCGTACTATTACGTCCTTACTACTGATTTTACAATTCTTTTTTAATGTAATGATCCCTGACTGTGTGATTGTAGTTCTGAATGTTTTACTTCCGTCGCAATGGATAGTGAGCGCGTCTGGTTCGTGTGTCGCGTAAATCCATGTTGCTGGTTGTGTCGTACCAATCCAGAGGGTTTTATTTGCGTTTATGTATTTCGTCTCGCAGTTCGCGGAATATTTATCGGCTGGTTTCAGCCATAGGTTAATTCGCACGCGAGTGTGCCTGTTAACTTGTGCTCGACCATTGGTTGTTCGCAATAATATTGGTTTAAGAATTTCTTACATTTTTGTAGTTCCTGAGCATCTGCGTTGATGTATTGGTCGTTGTCCGTATCGATGATCATAGTCGACGAGTGTATTGCTAGCAGCGCGTATGTGTTGTCGCGTACGTGCATGGGTACTGGTGTCACTTCCATGACGCTGTATACTTGCGTCGTAATCAGTGGTACCTTGATCACCGTGATGAGTGTGCGCCTGTCGTAGTACGCTATTATTGATGATAGTTGTTCGATGACATGTGCGTTTTTCGGTGCTGGTGGTATCGGAAAGGTAAGCCCGTTCGGTAGCTGTTGCATAGCTGTCTGTAGTAACTTGACTACCTCAGCGCTTGATAATACGCTAGGGTCAATGATTCCTCTTTTCAGCTGACTGCAGTATTGTGTCATGTCGTTCACGTCTTCTGTGAGGTCGCCTAATAAGGAGTTCAATGTCGTGAAGTGGTTGCTTACCTCCGTGCCGATTTTTTGGTGCACTTTGTCCTCGTCGTACTGCCCTTGCATCCGTCTTATTTGCCTGTTTAATAGATCCTCGTTATGTTGGATCGTTCGTTCGATGTTTTGTAGGTGACTTAGTGTCGTGTTTGTTACTTGTATTTGCTTTTCCATGGCGTTTTTCATCGCATTTTATTCTCTGTCTACTTTTGCGAAATGCGCGCTTATTTCTTCCGCATCTTTTGCGTCCATGGTGCCAAATAGTGTTTTGGATATTGATCCGATCCCATTTATTAAACCTCTACGCTTGTTTTTCGCGTAGGTTGGTATGTCGTAGATGTGTTGGATGCGTTTACCTAATTTTTCCATTCGCTTGGACAAAAGGTAAAGGGAATTTTGGCAGGTTGTATGAATTTCAGGTGCGTAGGTCCGTAGGCTGCATAGTCCCTCTACTTCCTTCACGTACGGCTTGAGCTGCTCGTACTTTTTTGGCTCTATCACGTATGGTAATTCCTCGATAGCGGGCGCTGCCTGTGAATTCAGGTATTGCAGCCCGATGCACCTGTAACATGGAATTCTGATTCTATCTCCACCTGTTTGACTGATTCGCGCCTACTATATATATCGGTTCGGTCGCGAATTTTGTTTAATGTGATCATTGTTTTCAACATTCTTATTTCGATCGTCAACTTGCTGAAATTGAAATGTACAGCGAAGCTCTTCGTACCGTAAGTATTCTTACTGTTTACTAAGTTTTTTTTTGTTGTGCGCTGCTTAATTGCTATTCTTGTATTAATTTTTTGCCGAACGTCGCCTGGCTGGATATGTAAGCATCCAGGAGATGTTGTCGCTTCGGCTGGAGCGATCCCTTCATAGGGATTTTCTGTCCAGTTTGTGGAAGGAGGGCTTTCCTTCCTCGGCCCACTCTTGCGACACCTTCGGTTTGCGGCGGCTGTTCGGGTTGCCCCGCATGGATGAAGAAGTAAGTATCCACGTTATTCTAGTTTGAATTTTTCTTTTTCTTCTTCTTTTTTCCTTTTGGCATTCTTCTAACATGTTTCTTTTTCTTTTTTATTATAGGGTCCCGCCTGGGTGGACCTGGAAGACGAGGACTGGGGGCAGTGTGCCCCAGAGAGGAGGGTGTAACCGATGGCCCGGTCCTGGGAGTTTTATTTATTATTTTTGAAAGATTTTGTTGCAATTTTGCCAATTTTGTTGCCACAATATTAACAGAATATATAGTATTTTATTGTATTTGCTGTGTCCCCTTTTATTTCCCTTTACCTCCTTTTCCTCCTCCCGCCTTTAGTCAATAAAATGTTTGATTCAATTCGTATGCACAGTTAACGTCTTTCTACCCTTTTTTATCGTGACGTTGACGTTAGATTTTTTATCTATTATTATATAGGGTCCTACCCATTTCGCGTCTAGCTTTTTTGATCTTCCTCTTCTTATAGACTCATCGTATAATAGTACTCTGTCCCCTATATTGAATTGGATCTCTTTAGTTTTCTTATCGTACGTTACTTTTGATCGGATTTTCGCGTCTACTAAGTTTTCGCGAGCTACTTCGTTTCCAGCCCTTACTCTTTCCCTTGCTTCTTGCGCGTAGTCGTCATAGTTGTATGTAGGGTTAGGTGCGAGTTTTAATGCAGTCGGCAGCTCTGCCTGTTGTCCGTAGACTAGTTCGTGGGGGGTATAGCCCGTTGCCGTATGTGGGGTAGTGTTATACGTGAAGATTGCGTATGGTAGCCACGCGTCCCAGTCCGTTTGGTCCCCATCTATATAATGTCTTAGGTATTCTATTAGGGTCCTGTGGGACCTCTCGAGGGCCCCGTTTGATTCCGGGTGGTACGCGGTCGTTTGTATTTTTGTTATTTTTAATAACTTGCATGTATTTTTAAATATTTCTCCTACGAAATTTGCTCCCTGGTCCGTTAGGATATTATCCGGTATCCCGTGTTCGCAAATTATTCGCGTTACGAATGCCTCCACTATTGTTCGTGCTTCTTGATTGGGAAGGGGTAACGCTTTACTGAATTTTGTTAGGTGATCCTGGAACGTCAGTATGGATGTATTTGTTCCCTAATTTAGTAGTTGTAAGCGGCCCCACTATATCTAATGCGCCTTTTTCGAATGGTCGAGTAGGCGTGTCAGATATTACCATAGGTGCTTTATTCCGTTTGCAGATTTTGTTCTCCTGGCACCATGCACATTTTTGAATGTATTGTTCTATGTCCTTATCCATTCCTTTCCAGTGATATTTCTGCTTGATCCTTTGTGAGGTGCGTTGGATGCCTTGGTGTCCTCCTAAGGGAGCTAGGTGGTATTCATATAGTATCTGTAGCCTATCCTTTTCTGATTCTACTTCGATGATACCTATTTCAGCATTATCCTCTTTCTCTCTCTCTCGTTTCTTATTGTATTTATATTTCTGCTGAGCGCGTCCGCGTTTGTATTTGCCTTACCCGCTTTATGGATTATTTCATTTCAGCGGATCAATCTTGATTCTGGGTCTTGTACCCTAAATAACCATACTAATGCTTTGTGGTCTGTTACTACCTTGAAGTGCGTACCATACACATAAGGTCGGAATTGCTTCGTTGCCCAGACAATAGCTAATAGCTCCTTTTCCGTTGTGCTATAGTTTTTTTCTGCTTTATTCAGTACCCTGCTTGCGTATGCTATCGGCTTGTCTTCTCCTATTACTCCTTGCGATAGTATTGCGCCTATAACTATGTCTGATGCATCGGTTGTGATTATAAATTCCTTTGAAAAATCCGGGTAAGCTAATACGGGTGCAATGATCAAGCAATTTTTTAATGTTTCGAACGCGTAGTGCTGCTCTGTTGACCAGACAAATTCTGTTTTGTCACTAGTCAAATTAGATAATGGTCTTGCTATTTTTGAATACTGCGGGATGAATCTCCGGTAGTATCCTGCTAACCCCAGGAAGGATTGTACTTCCTTTAGCTTTGTGGGTACGGGGTATTGTTCTACAGCTTTAGTTTTTTCAGGATCTGGCTTAATTCCTTCGGGCGTTATTATGTGCCCCAGGAATCCTACTTCCTTACACAAGAATGAACATGTTTCTGGTTGCAATTTTAGGTTATACTCTCGCAGTTTCTTCATTACTCTTCGTAATCGTTCATTATGTTTTTTCAGGTTAGTCCCGTGTATCACTAGGTCGTCCAGGTAGACAAAACAGCCTATTCCCTGTAATCCCATGAGAATGGTGTTCATCAGTCTCTGGAATGTTGCGGGTGCGTTTCTTAGTCCAAAGGGCATTCGATTGAACTCGAAATGTCCTTGTGGCGTAGAGAACGCGGTTTTTCCCTTGTCTCTGTCGTCCATGGGTATCTGATGGTATCCTGACGCGAGATCTAGCGTAGTGAAGTATTGTGCTTTCCCTAACTGGTCAAATAATTCTGTAATCTTTGGCAGAGGGTATGAATCGCCTATGGTGACTTCGTTTAATTTCCTAAAGTCTACGACTACTCGATACCTAGTGTTTCCTTCGGAATCCTTTTTCTTGGGCACTACCAGTAATGGGGCGTTCCAAGGGCTGGAACTGGATTGTATGATCCCGTCTTCCAACATTTGCTTTACTTGTTCCTTCACTTCTCGTTTGTGTACTTCCGGTAATCTATACGGTTTTACATTACATGGGGTTGTCCCTTCCTTTAACGGTATTTGATGGGTAGTTGCGTTGGTTGTTGCTAACCGGTCACCCGTTAGGTGAAAGTTGTCGCAAAATTCCCTGCTGATTTCTTCCATGCTTCTTCTTTCTTCATCGTTTAGATGGCTCAATTTCAATAATTCCAGGACGCGGTTCACGCGTGTTGTCAGCGATTATTTCCCTACTGTTGCGCGGAATGCTGAGGCAGCGGAATGCGCCTCAGCTGTTGTGTCTTTCTGAATCTCGGTCAACTGTACGTTTGGCAATTTTACTGTACGCGCTTTATTTGTTATATTTACTACGCAAGCTATGCTCTTTCCCTTTTTGGTTTTACTAAACATTCGCCTAGGTATACTCCTTCTCCTAACTCCTGTTTTTCTATTATTCTCTCTCTGTCGGAATTTACTTCTATCTCTACTAGCGTTTGTGTGCGCGGGGAAACCGTTATTTCGTTTTTTGCTCGAAGAATTTCCCAAGGTTCTCCCTTAATTGTAATTTCTCGCGTTTTGTATTGTATCCCTGCTTCATGTTTCTTCAGGAAGTCGATGCCTAGTATCCCTTGGTAGTCCGTCAATGTACCGTCTTCTATTATGTATAAAGGATGTTTGATTTCCTTTTCTCCAATCGGAAAGGTAGCCTCTATCTCTCCTAGCGTTTTTATGGCGTCTCCGGATAGGGCTATTAGTTGTACCTCACTTTTCTTTACAGCTACATCGTCTTTGACGCAAGCTTTATTTATTACGGAGACTTCAGCTCCTGAGTCTATTAACATCCTGACTTTGCTGTTTCTTGCTTCCCTTATTTGTACCTTTACTTCATCACAAACAAAATTAGATGTTCCAGTTGCTAGCTGGTCTCTCTTCGCTATCTTAAGCGGTTTCCGGTTTGCTTCGGAGTTATCAGTACTTGTTGCAGCGGGAAGAGTTCGTGATCCTCCTGGCTGCGTTGTTGCTTTGTAAGCATTGTAAGGCCGTCGTCCCTGCATGCGTGTTCTATCATCGTTGCTCCATGGGCGATTCTCGCGGTGTGCATCGGATGCACCTTTATCGGTGGTGACCTCGTATGTCCTCTTCCTTTCCCCGGCTCCTGCATAGGGTTGTCGTTGGCTGTTGAAGTAAGGCTAAGGTTTGTTCTACCCTAGCTAGTCTTTCGTCGGAATTTGTATCATCCCTTATGAGTTCTTGACTCTGATTTTCTTCCCTTGTAAGCAAGAGGTTTTGGGTTGATGTTTCTCCCCCTAAGGTTTCTCTTCTCGGAGTCCCTTCGTGTCCTTGCCCTTTCGGACTATGAAGTACCATGGCTACCGGTGGCTCAAAAACTTCGCTATCGTACGAGGTATTAGTGAATCCGCTTGATTTTGAGCACGTCTCGTCAGAGGTGTGTAGCACCACGGGAGGGAGTAGACTCGGATCTAAATCTTCGAAAGGGAAAAGTCGTTCCCAGACTATATTCCCGTCAGACCCTAGTGAATTTTGTAGAGCTTCGACTATTGAGCTATTTTGCCCTCGCGGTTGATTTCGACCAGTTACTGTAGGTTCATTGATTTCAAGGAACGCGTCAACCGCTGCTTCGTATTCTTCGTCAGTAGGTGCGATAGAGGTTAAACTACGTGCCCTACTGCGGGTGCCTTGCCAATCGGCCCTAGGTAGTACAATTTCTCGCCTTTCTCGTAGGCCTAAATTTCGCTCAAGATTTGTCCCTAGCGAGATTGCTCGTCGCATGAAAAATTTTTTCGCAACGCGGTGCTTGACCTGGTTAGTATCAAATTCCACTTACAGTACGTGTAGCAGGAAGCACCTCGTCATCATTGTTGCTGCTGCCGGAATGTCGATCGGTTGCGCTATGGAATTGGTCACTGGCGTCCTCTCTTGACAGTTGGCAGTACTTGTTTGTTGATCGGCGTCCTTATCGATGTCGATCGTGGTACACTCCGTGTTGCCTCCGTTGGTCAGGCTCTCCTTGTTTCCTACGTTGGCGTGATCCCACCGCTGCCACCAATTTTGTTGCAAGGGATTGCTGGTGAGGAGATTCTCTCCGAGAATCTATCGTCACTATCGACTTTCTGTTGCTCTTCTCTTCGGACCCTTTCGAACCGAAACACGTGGTGTCTGCTGCCTACCTCGAAGCAATGGGAGTAGTATGTCTAGGTGGGTTCTAACCCATGGGGCAATGAGGGGGGGGGGTGCGGGGACGGTGGAAGTGAGGGCGCGCGGGGGAGCGCGGCGGAGGGAAACATGGGCGCGGGGCTTGCGGGGAGAGGAAGACCGGTTGCGCGCGCACGAACCGCGGAGTGGGGGAAGCCGCGATGATGGAGGGGATCAGTCCGGGCCGAGCTGCCGCGGAGACCTCTCCACATCGGACCCACCGCTGGAAATTTCCGCGGAGGGACAGGCCCACCCCCAGAGTCTTTTTCAGACCTTGGCCCACCCCCGAAATATTTTTAGACCTGGCCGAGGGAGGGAATGACCCCCAAATATTTTTTTTCAAACCATTATGAAGCTGAAATTGTTTAATAATTTATCGGATGATGTCGGACAATGTCGGGAAAGATCGGTGTTTTTACACACCACGTATTTGGAGGAAAAGAGACAGAGCATTATTTTAAAGCTAAAATTCTAGGGAGGGAAAGAGAGAGCATTAAGATTTAACATCGCAGCGTCTCGCGCGATCGCGTGTAATTTTAATCCCCTGGAGGAGCCGTGGAGGGTGACGTCATTTTCACGGCGCGAAGAACGCTCGAACGAAATAAAATTATGCAGCGTCGGCAGAATTCGGAAACGTCGAATCTTATAATTAGGTGGCGAGGAGAGAAGGATGATGGGTAAATAAAATTGACAAATAATATACGTTTAAGATATATATATATATTGTTACAAATATAAAAATGAATATAAATATAAAAATTGAATATAAAAATGAATATATAAATGAATATATAAATATAAAAATGAATATAAAAATGAATATAAATATAAAAATGAATATAAAAATGAATATAAATGTAAAAATGAATATAAATGTAAAAACTGAATATAAAAATGAATATAAATATATATATATAAAAATGAATATAAATATAAAAATGAATATAAAAAATGAATATAGATATAAAAATGAATATAAATATAAAAATGAATATAAAAAATGAATATAGATATAAAAATGAATATAAAAATGAATATCAATATAAAAAAAATGAATATAAAAATGAATATAAATATAAAAAGAATAAATATAAATATATAAAAAGCATATAAAAAAGCATATAAAAAGCGTATAAAAAGCATATAAAAAGCGTATAAAAAGCATATAAATATATATTAATAAAATTAAAAGCTATTGGGGTGGGGGCGACGGTGGTGACGGTGGTGATGGTGAGGGTGATGGGGGTGATGGTGGCGGTGGCGAAGGGGGCCCCGGGACCCAATATGGGGCCCACCTTCGTCCACCCTGCTCTTGTCGCCGCCGCCGCCGCATCCCCATCTCCCCAGCCTCCACCAGGGCCTGCGCCAAGAACCTCAGCTGCGCCTGTAGCTGTTCCTGGTCCTAGAACATAAACATCGATATAACACTAATACAGCAAAACACACACACACACACACACACACAGCGATATAAAATTGGTACATCAAACGTACAAAGCACTGCAAAATATTACATACCTGTGGAGGCGGCGATGGCGAAGGCGACCGCGGCGGTGACTGCGGCGAGCCCTAGAACATACAAACATCTATATAATATTGATACATTAAACATATTAAACATGAAACGCATGAAACAATGCAAAGTATTACATACCACTGGAGGCGGCGGTGAGGGCACGTCACCCCAATCGAGAGACCACTGCGGCGACGGTGGCGGCGACCAAGACAGTGATGAGGATGGTGAATTCTAGAACACAACAAACGATGATATAATATGCACATATTAAAAAACATAATAAATATCAAAGTTCATGAAACAGTGGCCAGTATTAGATACATACCTCCAGGCGATCCTGCCACTCTTGCCACGTGAGATTTACATCCCGATAGTAGCCCATGTTCAAAAACGCACAATATTTTTTTCCGTGTACTTTAAAAACTGTCACAAGACTGCCTCTGCCACAATTGAAGAGCAACTGGTCTCATAGCATCTCCAGGCTCTCGCCTGTAGGCCCATGCCTAAAGTTGCAAAGCTTTGCAAAGTAGGATGCCTTTGTTCTTCACCTGCATTTTCGCTGACAATCATTTCCTCCCATGCATCTTCTTCGAATTATTCACTGTCCATCCTCAGTGCATTTATCATCTTCATCGCACTCATCATTTGCTTGAACCAAACCGCTTCCCCTTCTTTCTTGGACACATCTATCATACCACTTTGAACATCTATCGAACATCTATCGTACCACTTTGATCGCGTATCGAACATCTATCGTACCACTTTCAACGTGTATTGAACATCAATCGTACCACTTTGAACATGTATTGAACATCTATCGTACCACTTTGAACGTGTATTGAACATCTATCGTACCACTTTGATCGTGTATTGCACATCAATCGTACCACTTTGAACGTATATTGATCATCTATCGAACCACTTTGAACGTGTATCGAACGGGTATTGAACGTCTATCGTACCACTTTGAACGTGTATTGAACATCTAACGTACCACTTTTAACGTGTATCGAATGTGTAATGAACCACTTCTACATAATTGTAACCATCGACTTAATCTAGCGTACATTATATTTAGGAGGTTGGGTTGGGGAGAGTGAAGAAAAAACATTTATGCATTAAAAAATTGATTATATTTATTTATGAAATTCCATCTGGTGTTTAGACCACCAGTTAAATATTTTAAATACATTTTGCAAAGCACAATGCTTTGCGTGTCTGCCACATCGCAGAGTATTAACTACATTTAGCTTATTTAGAGATTTGATATCCTCGTAGTCAATGTCGAGTGTCTCAATGACCACATCCGCTCTCGTATTTTCATCGAGGAATTCCGCAAGCCAGTCGCGTTTCTGCAGCCCTTTAACGTATACGATATGGGATGTGTCATCTTCTTCGTCGGTAGCATCAGCTACAGCTTTCTTAATTAGCTGTTTAGCCATACTGTATGGAACGTCCCCATCTTCCCACCGTAGTCCATGATGTTTTGCCGCCAACCACCGGATGCTCGATTTGTCAGATTTTGTGAGAAGATATTGCGGCATTGAACTCCCAAAAATATAGTGCGAGAGAATTGTTCCCTTTCGTAGGACTGCCACTTCCTTCACAATAAATCTTCCATCAACGATGAACCCTTGCAGGTCAACAAATGTTGGTACAGCCATTATCGGTACAATGTAAAGGTCCGTTCGCTTCCAAGACAGACAGGAGAATGTGATCTTTCTCGTAAAGCATCTCGATTTTCACGATGAAATTTTGTACGAATTTGACACAGGAGAGGGCGGGCAAGTAGCGTGGCAATTTAAATGATTTTGCGCACCACGTTTGTCAGCGGATTGTATTCAACCACCCGATCGTGTAGAATCAGGCAGTAGGCTGTAGTATTTGCAGGCACATTCTCTTTGCAATCGAATTCTATGCGCACGTCTACGGTGCTATTCTTGATCGACTCATTTTGTCGCGAGCAATCAATCACCACGAGGGGACCAAATTGCAAAAATTGGGCCACGGTGAATAATGCCTCGTTGCAACTATGTCCATAATACGATTTACGGAAATGTGTATACATGTTAAACAAGATGGCATGCCTATTCTTGTCAAAGTCCAAGTTCATGTCATCGTACGGGTAAAATTCCGAATTGAGAAAAAGTTTTACATTGGTCAATTTGCAGTGGTCGAACCGAGTAACATCTTCGGTCATCACATTCTTTCGAGCAGTCTGTAGAGCAAAGATAATGTATCGCGGCTTCTCCAGCTGTGCAGCTGCCTTCACGGCCCAGGAATGCTTGGTTGTGCTCTGTAAGAGAGGATACTCATACAGATCCCAGGAGCGAAAACTAATGCTCAGGTTTTGTCCACTTTCCAAAGCATGTAGCAACGATAGTTTATTAACATCGTTCAGCGTCACATGAGGCATCCGCCATTGCACTTTAAGTAATTCAATTTCTGGTTCCAACGTTGGTGATCCTATTGGAGAATTGTTATCGTTGCGCGAACGTATTAAAATCAATTCGTGACGCGCATTAATAATCATGCGTTTGTAGTCCTCCCAAAATCCCAGCAAATATTTGAGCGGGATGCAAAAATTGAAATGATTTTTCACTAGTAGCTCATCGTGCCGTTTCAAGCCCCATCCAGTATTCTCCATATTCTTGTCTTCGTCAGATGTCAGCGATACATAGTTTTTAAGCGTGCTAATTACTCCAACGTTTCTGTTACGGTCAATCTCCACGCCTGTTTGGGATTGGCCCAAACGGCCACAGGCCATGTGCGCGCGGCTGCGCCGCGCGCGGTTTAAATGTTATTAGCGCGACCAAATCGCGGCATGCACGATCGCGATGGTGAGATCGGGCCAGCCATCTGTTGGCGCGCACCCCACCTAATTAGACACTTGTCTTACTTTTCCCGCTCGGGACGATCAGCTGTTGGGTGGGGTGCTGACGTCACGGAATTCGGCGAACCGGCCCGATCCATCTCCGTGATCGTCCTTCTTCTCGCGAATCGTTGATACAGCTACAACGTATTGTACCACGCGTGCTCCGCTTATCCTGGAACGTTCCAGTGCATCTTCGAACTATTCGACTTTCCTTTCCTTCACGCGGGCTTTCGCGTAGTAGTGAATAATTCTGTTATTTCGGTGTTAATTTGTAAGAGAAAAGTGTAATATATTGTGATCGTGTTGTAAATACAAGTGACCGTGAACCTTATTCAAATCTTAACGCCTATAATTAAAGCTTTCTTAATTCTAAGTAATTCTAAATCTTAGCCTAAATCACGAACGTTAGTAGCTGCTAACGTTCGCTTAGTAACATTATTGGTCCTTCGAGCCGGAGCCGGTAAAATCGCGAGAACTTTCGAGTGATCGGTTCCGGAATCTTCTACCGCGACCACGTGGTGACTGCGCTCGCTCTCGACCTCCGCGATGGCCAACAAAATCAACGCTAAAATCGAAGTGTTCCACCGCTTAACCCGCGTCTACGACAATCTGAAAAAGAAAGGCTAATATCACGAGTGGCATGATACAATCGCGATTGACCATGCTCGACAATTATTGGAAGGAGTTCACGGTTCAGCACACGGCACTGATGGAGTCGCGTACCGCCGAGCAGGAGAAGCACGACTATTTCACGAAGGACTGCTTCAGCATCGCCGAAGAGGCCTTCATGGACCAGCAGGCGCAACTCTTTGACCTGCGAGAGACGATTACCGGGACACAACCCCATGCTGCAAACGTGTCGCTGCCGGCGGGACGCGCAGAGGGCGGTGAGCTCCGACAACGTGCGCTACTACCACGTATTAACCTGCCTACTTTCGACGGCAGATATAGTGAATGGCTGCCTTTCCACGACATATTCGTATCGCTCGTGATTCAGGACACGTCGCTACAAAATGTCGACCGTTTCCACTATTTGAGGGGCTGCCCGAAGGGCGAAGCAGCCGAGCTAATACGAAATATTAAAACTACGGAGTCTAATTTCAACCGCGCCCGAACGACACTCCAGACTCGCTTTCAAAACAAACGGCGTTTGGTACGCGCGCTGCTCGTGACCCTCACTGACCTGCAACCTGTCAAGGAGGAATCGTCCACGGAATTGAAGCGACTATATTATGCTACGTGGGACGTCGTCGACGCTCTCCCGACATGGAACGACCAGACCCGACGGATTGGATCGTCCATTTGACGGTGGAGCGGTTGGATCTCCAATCGCGCCGTGAATGGGAGACCGCACTCGGACCCTCCACGGAGCCACCTACCTTGGAGGAACTAAAGAAGTTTATCGACTCACGCATCCACAGCGTGGAGGCATTGCAGAGTCGCCAGGTCCTGCAACGGGAAGAGGACGCGAGCAACAAGCGGGCCAACCCCAAATCTGCCCAGGTGCACCAGGTCGCCACTGGGCGAGAATCCACCAAGGAGTGTGTACTGTGTAAAGGCCCGCACTACTTGCTTTACTGCCCACGCTACCAGCAGAAAACGCAACCGGAAAGGAAGGAGACGCTCACATCACTACAGCGCTGCCTAAACTGTTTAGGTAAGCATAAATTAACTGACTGTCCCTCTAACAAACGCTGTCAAAGATGTGCAGAAAAACACCATACCTCCATCCATGAGACGTTTGATGCAACGCTGGGGCGACGGTGCAGCACGTGACGTCGCATCACGGCACACGGCGGACCGTAATCCTGGGGACTGCTCGGGTACGTGCGTATACGCCAGCTGGTCAATACGCCGTCGTTCGAGCACTGATCGATCCTGGCAGTGAGGTCTCCCTGATTTCCGATCAACTCGTCAAGCAACTTGGACTCAAACGACAACGAACTCGCCTTCCGCTGGCCTTCGTGGGCGGTGTTCGTTCACACAGCACCCGTGGACTGGTCTGGACTGAGGTGACGGCTGATCACGACCAGGGACACAGCGTGCGAGTCCCTGCCTTTGCATTGGCTAACCTGTCCAGCTACAAGCCTCACGCCTTGCCCGACTTGACCCACTGGACTCACCTGCACGGACTGCAATGGGCCGACCCTCTTCAAGCAAATCAAGATCCAGTGGAACTGCTACTGGGGGCCGATATATACAATGAGATCCTGCTGGACGGCGTCCGCAAGGGGCCCTCGGGCTCGCCCTTGGCGCAGGAGACTGTGTTTGGATGGATCTTCACTGGAGGTATCACGGGATCGTATGTCCGTCACCCAAACCAGCGGACCCCTACGGTGCAGTTCTGTTCGGTTCATGCGGACTTGACAAGCCTACTGGAGCGATTTTGGGAACAGAAGGAAGTGCGGATAGAACCTACCATGACAATCGACGAGCAGGCCTGCGAGGAGCACTTCCTCGCAACTCATCGACGTACATCCGAAGGCCGGTTCGTCGTTCGACTCCCATTCAAGAGCCGCCCGGAGCTGGGATTGTCAAGACCTGGAGCTCTCCGCACGCTGACGTCGATGCAGCGCCGATTCCAGCGGGACACTGACTTCCATAAAGTCTACAAGGAATTCATGCAGGAATACGAAGACCTCGGGCACATGCAACGCTCTAACCTAACTCTGAACGGCTTGGGCTACTACCTACCCCACCATGGAGTCATGGAGGCAACAAGCACGACGACGAAACTTCGAGTCGTGTTCAATGGCTCCATGCCAACTAGCTCCGGTAAGTCACTCAACGACTTCTTTCATATCGGTACCAATTTGTTACCAGCACTAACTGACGTCCTGGTACGCTGGCGGCGACACCCCATTGCCTTCGTCGCCGATGTGGAGAAGATGTACAGACAAATTTTGGTACATCCGGACGATCGGGACTTCCAACGCGTACTCTGGAGCAAGGGCCCTAGCACCCAAGCCAAGGAATTTCAGTTATGCACAGTAACTTACGGCTTGGCGTGTGCAACTTACCTGGCACTGCGCTGCCTGCAGCAACTAGCTAGGGACGAGTCCACGAGCTTCCCTGCTGGATCCCGAATAATGCTGTCAGATGTCTACATGGACGACGTCCTGTCTGGTGCCCCTACGATCGACGAGGCTCGTCTTCTCCAAAGGGAACTGACTGGACTCTGCAAGGCGGGCGGCTTTCGACTACGGAAGTGGGCGTCAAACTTACCAGACTTCTTGCTAACTACTGCTAGCGACGACTTGGGGACCTCCCGCCAATGGGACTCGGACACTACTCACAGTGTACTCGGCATTCAGTGGTTTCCCGAGAGCGATCGTTTCCGGATTCGTTGTCTGCAAAGTGATGCGTCGGTGAGGGTCTCGAAGCGCAGCGTACTCAGCCAGACCGCCCAGATCTTCGACCCGTTGGGCTGGCTTGCCCCTGTCACCGTTCGAGCCAAGACATTCGTGCAGTCACTCTGACTACTCAAAACGGACTGGGATGAACCGCTCCCATCAAAGGAGGAACGACTGTGGCGTGACTTTCTTGACGCCCTACCTGCTCTACGCGACGTGCAAATCCCTCGTTGGCTGGGCTTGACTTCGAGCCAGCAAGCTATCGAAGTCCACGGGTTTTCGGACGCTTCCGAACGAGCCTTCTCTGCCGTGATCTATCTGAGAGTCACCGGGAGCAACGACCAACGGCAGATCAGCCTCATCACCGCGAAGACGAAGGTAGCCCCGCTCAAGCGAGTGTCGCTGCCGAGACTTGAGCTGTGCGGCGCCCTTCTCCTGGCTCGATTGACTTCACGAACACTGGAGACACTGGTACTGACGATCGACGCTGTTCACCTGTGGACAGATTCTCTCGTTACATTGGGCTGGATCCAATCCCACTCGAGCAGGTGGCAGACGTACGTAGCCAATAGAGTAGCGGACATCCAACGCACGTTACCTCAGGCCCGGTGGCATTACGTACGAAGCCAGGACAATCCGGCGGATTGTGCCTCCAGGGGACTGGCTCCATCGGAGCTACCTAGCCACCCGCTGTGGTGGACCGGACCTAATTGGCTCGCTGTCACTACTCACTGGACCGGCGAAACGTTCCCGGTACCCGACCAGGATCAGGCGGAGCAGCGACAGGCACTCCACATTCAGACGGCAACAGAAAGCGAGGTGAGCTCCCATCTGATCCGTTTCTCTAACCTACGACGTCTCTTTAGAGTGACCGCGTGGTGCTGTCGATGGCTGCGGAAGTATCAGGGCACACGGAAGCCCTATCTGCTCAACCATGAACTCCAGGAGGCCCGGCACCGGTTGGAATGACTGGTGCAGAGACAGTCCTTCGCCCAGGAAATCAGCTGTCTCCAAGCCAAGCGGCCGATTCCGAGCAGAAGTCGTTTACTGCGGCTCAACCCTTTCCTGGACGAGGACGGCGTCCTCCGGGTCGGCGGGCGGCTGCAGCACTCGCTGCTACCTTTCAGTCGCAAACATCCCATCATTCTACCAGATGAGTCTCATCTGACCAAGCTCTGGATCGACGAATCTCACCGACGCTGCCTACACGGCGGTATCCAGCTCACGCTGTCCACTCTGCGTCAACACTGCTGGGTCTTACGAGGACGATCCATGGAGAAGGCGTTCATCCACCGCTGTCCGACCTGCATACGTTGGAAGGGCAATACAATGGATCAACTTATGGGTAACCTCCCGTCAGCCCGCGTAACTCCTTGTCGATCGTTTTCACAAGTAGCCATCGATTATGCCGGTCCGATCTTGTTACGTACCAGTAAGGGGCGTGGTCAGCGCGCGTACAAGGGCTACATTGCACTTTTCATTTGCTTAGCTACAAAGGCAGTCCATTTGGAGGTGGTGTCGGATGGTACTACTGACCCATTTTTCGCTGCACTACGAAGATTCATCTCTCGGCGGGGTCGATGCGTCCAAATATGGAGCGATTGCGGCACTGCGTTCGTGGGAGCAGATAGGGAGCTACGGCCGTTGCTGCAGGCCGTCACGTCTAGTCAACTCCTGGATGCAGTGGCCACTGAAGGGATTGAGTGGACCTTCAACCCACCAGCTGCCCCTCACTTCGGCGGAATCTGGGAGGCAGCAGTCAAATCCGTCAAACACCACCTCCGCCGCGTAATAGGTGAACACAAGCTCTCTAAAGGTCGAGTGCGCGGCGGCCGAATCCTAAGCACCGCTCTTATGGAGAAGCATGTATCCGTTTTCCTAGCCGCGTTTTCGACCGGCTGCGGCCGCGCGTCTGCTACAGCAGCAACCTAGGCTACTGGAGACGCAACACAATGGGATGAGTGTCTGTTTTCCGCCATGATGGCGGAATCTCCTAGCCGCGCGGCTAGCCACGGCACGAAACCGCTCGACTCCTCCAAACTGAGTGCTCGCCGCGGCCGCGCTGCGATCCAGCGCCATAGTGGGACAGAATCCCAATAAATAAGGAAAGAAGTCAGAATTCAAAAATTATGGAATGATGTTTTTTTATATACAGGGTGTTCCAAAAATGCTGCGGTTCCTTGAAGGGGGTGACTCGGGGGGTAATTGCAAACAACTTTTTCCTTTGCGAAAATGTTCTCCGAGGTTTCGTTAACGAGATATTAACAAAAAGCAGCGACCAATCAGAGCCCGAGTCTGGCGGCCGAGGTCCCGTGCTAGCGTGGCTGCGTGCCGCGCTGCGACTACGAACAAGCAACTCGGCATGCATCGAAGGAAATTGCGTAGAATGGCAAATGAAAAAGACGTAACAAATAAAATCGAACATTTTGTCATGATTTGTTTGTCATTTAAAGTGAATAATGAATAAAGGAGAAATGGATGAAAATCATGTCTAACGTAAAAAGACGAATACAAAGGTTTTCTTTAAAAGAATAAAAAATAATAATTATTTGAAGTGGGAGGATAAGAAATACGTAAATTTCCTTGTGTTAATAACGTAGCCACGACAAGGTAATATAACAGGAAATGAACGAAAAGTGATCATAGTTCGTTATTGTGATTAAAGTCCATAATTCAATAACGGCCAACAGTGTTGCTTTTAACGAATAAGTTTGTTTAAAAATCCCTTAAAAATATTTAGGTATGGAAATTTTTAGAATTATCGCCGGAAATAATCCATAGCCTGCGTTAAATTTAAGAAATAATAGTCGCCAATAATGTAACAAAAACTCACCCTTTCGAAAATTTACCTGCAGCTTGAAAACCTGTGTCACTAGGTCACTGAACCGATCCTGGTCATCGACAGACGCGCCGAGTGCACAGCCGATCTCAGGTACACGACACCATCCAAAGTTAAGGGTCGCAACGTCAAGTGCGTCCGGGTTAATGTACCGAATATTCACTTCACTGCACACCTACTAACACTGATCACTTAATTTATTTTTCATGGAACGTGTTGTTTCTACGTTATAAAAATTAGTGGAAATGAATTTTAACTTGGCGTTCGGAGCCGTGGGTATTTCCGCGCAAATTCTCACGCTGCAGCACTTGCGTCCCCGTTGTTCGGATGGTACACCCAGAACATCGCGTAATATTCTTCATCAGAGTACATTTCTGCGACGTGATTGCTAGCTGACTGACAGGATTTTTTCCAAGCAACTTCCTCTACCCCCAAGTAGCTTCTCTCGTTCCATTATGAGTTAACCCCCACCAGGACAAGAGGCTTTAGGTAAAAAGAAGCACATTTTCGAAACACACGTGCTTTGCAGAAGTGCAACGAACGAACCGTCGTAGACTTTCACAAAAGCCCGCGCTCCGTCCTTTTACTGCCAATGTACCCATTGCTTCCAGGTAGGCAGCAGACACCACGTGTTTCAGTTCGAAAGGGTCCGAAGAGAAGAGAAACAGAAAGTCTTCGAGTTGCTATAAAAAAGAAAATGCATACCATTCCTGTTTCCCCTTTCCGATACCCTGAGTTAACGTCTGCTACGAGGCGGAACCAATTAAGTCATAAATTATCCAAAACTGTAGGAAACCGTTCTCTACCGCTGACTAGCGGGACAATACGGTCATAAACCGCGACCCTGGCGAAATGCTCAGGCCGTTCAGCCTGCTTAATTTTGGGGAACTAGAATTTAAAAAGTATTATCCAACATCAATACGCCACGCGGAGAGACAGAGGAAGAAAATGGGTACTCCGCTGACAGCGCGTGATCCCGCCTGCGTCGTCCTTCCTTCAAATTAAAGACAGATCCCTTATCTCTAGAGTATAAACACGCGCTCGAATTTCAAAACAATAGCACGCGTTGACGTATTCCGTGCGAGAAAAGGTGGCCTTGAAATCCGATTGGTCCTAATCTAACCAATCTGCCTTGCATCCCTCCCAAACGGTCACTGTTTTGAAGAGGCCTTCTTCACAGCAATGTTACCTCCCCGAGGCCCACCAGTGTAACGTTCTCGAACGAGACGTTGCCGTTAGCTACAGGAAGTTCCACAAGTAGAGCGGTTTACCTATAGAATAGTGGGATTGGTTCGGGTGGCGTGCGATAAAGAAATGAATTTCACAAACGAGAGTCCTTCTTTTAACAGTCAATAACAAAATGGTTTATTCAAAAATTATAGTGTGACGTAATGTCATGAAATTATAATGTAATTAACCAAATGACTTGTTGGTCGGTAACACAGAATACTGTTTGATTTTTCGTTCGCGACGCTAGGTCGATAAGTGATTGAACGCAATTTAACTAACTTAAATGTCGCCTCGTTTGTTCGGTCAAGGAATATGAGGCGATCTTTAGTCGAAATGAAATTATAATTGACGCTTAGTCTAAATAGATATAATAGTTTACGCTTAGTCGAAATAGAAATAATAGAATTTTGACGCTTAGTCGAAATAGAATTTGACGCTTAGTCGAAATAGAATTTGACGCTTAGTCGAAATAGAAATAATAATTGACGCTTAGTCTAAATAGAATTTGACCCTTAGTCGAAATAGAATTTGAATGTTTAGAACGGGCCGTTTAATCGGAATCACGGCGCCTACGATCAGTGAATCGTGATTTAAAGTTATGGTTTTGGACAATGGTTTCGACGCTAAGTCGTTATAACATAGGGCAGAGAGGGTGACGCTTTTTTGGTCGAATTGAATGTTAAGTGAGAATTAGAGAGTTCCTTCCTTCGGTATTGGATTGCTTCCAGTTGCCTATCAGCTGGTCCACGCTTTCTAGGATTGTTGCCAAGGTGCCTCGTTCCAAAGCGGCCTCGGTTGTAGATTTCTCGTTGCTTAGGTGCCTGTTCGAGCGGCCTAAGATGGTAGCCAAGGTGTTAATTGTTTGCCTCAGTTGTAGAATGTGTTATTGGGTAGGATATTGTAAGGAACTCAAGGTGCCTCGTTCCAAAGCGGCCTCGAGCACAGGAAGGTGAATTTTGTTGAGGTGCCGGTTCAAGCGCCTCGGAAAGAAAGGTATCGAATACTGGATTGTCTCTAGGATTGTCTCTCGATGACCTTTCTTGAGGAACTCTCGGAGCTCTGCGTCGACTGCTGCTGGCGGGCCTCTACTTATACCCATTTGTGGAACTTGACCCGCACCAATCAATCGTCGCGCTCTACGCGCACCAATTAGCTTGCGTATTTGGTTTACGCAGTCAAGCGTAACACTCGCGTTCACTAGGCGTTCGAAAGATCGTACATTTTCACGCATGCGCACTTGATCCGTTTGCGATCTGCACTCGATTCGCTCGCTCGGTTGAATGACACTGCGCATGCGTTCACTTCACTTAGTTTTTCCACTGACCGCCAGATTGCATCCATCCATACGTGCATTCATGTCTTATAGCTAATACAAACGTCTTGATTATAATATAATATAGTATGAAGGTAACAAGAATTGGTATTTAAGTAAAGGAAAAAGAATTTTTAATAGAGACTCGTCGCGGAACGTTACACCAGTATAAACACGCGCTCGAATTTCAAAACAAAAGCACGCGTTGACGTGTTCCGTGCGAGAGAAGGTGGGCCTCGGGGAGGCGACATTGCTGTGAAGAAGGCTCTTCAAAACAGTGGCCGTTTGGGAGCTTTGCTGGGCAGATTGGTTAGATTAGGACCAATCGGACTTCAAGCCCACCTTTTCTCGCACGGAATACGTCAACACGTGCTTTTATTTTGAAATTCGAGCGCGTGTTTATACTCGAGAGATAAGAGATCTGTCTTTAATTTAAAGGAAGGACGACGCAGGCGGGACCACGCGTTGTCAGCAGACTACCCCAAACACGTGGTGTCTACTGCCTAGCTCGAAGCAATGGGTACATTGGCAGTAAAAGGACGGAGTGCGGGCTTTTGTGAAAGTGTACGACGGTTCGTTCGTTGCACTTCTGCAAAGCACGTGTGTTTCGAAAATGTGATGGGTTCTTTTTACCTAACGCCTCTTGTCCTGGTGGGGGTTAACTCATAATGGAACGAGAGAAGCTACTTGGGGGTAGAGGAAGTTGCTTGGAAAAAATCCTGTCAGTCAGCTAGCAATCACGTCGCAGAAATGTACTCTGATGAAGAATATTACGCGATGTTCTGGGTGTACCCCCTGAACAACGGGGACGCAAGTTGTTGGAGATTGGACAAGCGTACCGTCGACGTCAAACGCGTCACTAGGCGTGTCGTCTGCTACGCGCGGCGACCGACTCGAGTCTTCGGTGGACCGCACCGATCGGTACTAATTAGGCCATCTATGGGCCACAATAGATAATGACATTATGCAAATCGCTTGGCGGCGTGTGAGTCAGAATTGTCATCACGTGACTTCCCGGAATCCAGACGCGAATTCCGGGAGGAATCTTTCCTTCTTCTCCATCGAGACACTATCGAGAGTACACGTGTCGCGATCGCGCGTCTTTTATAACGATCCGTTAAAGCTTCGAAACTATCCAGTTCGCAGATAGTTAAGTTCAGTTCCCGTCTTAAATATATATATCTTCAATTTAATTTGTTGTGTGAGTGTGCTGTGTGAGTCGTGTCTTTGTAAATATTAGCAGAAAATTATAGACAAACTTTTTGGTGCAAAAGTGTTGCATTTTATTGAGATACTTTACACAGTCTATCCTGTTCTCATTCGATTGTGAACATTATTTCTGGTCCTTCGAGCCGGATCGGTGCTACGGTCCATTCGCGTAAAGGGTGAAATCGGCAACGCTTCGCACGTGCACGTCCCAGGAACGGTCATCCACTGGTGCTCAATATGGCTGACTTAATCGACGAACAAAAGGAGATCATAAGGAGAATCGCCAGGATTGTCGAAAACCTGAAGAAATTGGGCGCATCGAAAATGACTGAGGGAGCGATTCGCTCGCGTCTAGACACGCTCGAGGAAGCGTGGGCGGACTTTAAAGCTCTTCATCGAGACATAAGGAAGGCTGCTAAAGAGGACTTCGCGCTGAAAACAAACGAATATTTTAGTAAGAATTTTTTCGATCTTACAGAGGAATCATACATGGAGCAAAGAGGATTACTTCTGGACATTTTAAAGAGAGCCGAAGGCACCCAAGCGGCCGGCGGTTCAAATTCAAAATCAACGACCGTCGAGGTCACCAAGACAAAGTCACGCGCTATTTTGCCTCGTATTCCGTTGCCAACATGCGGCGGTCGATACACAGACTGGCCGTCCTTTCGCGACCTATTCACATCATTAATCATAAATGATGCCGCACTCAGCCCTGTGGACAGGCTCCACTATCTGAAGACGGCACTCACAGGCGAGGCAGCATTACACTTGAAAAATCATGCTACCACCGACCGGAATTTTCAACCGGCGTGGGAAGCATTGCAGGAACGTTACGAAAATAAACGTCGTCTTGTGCGGGCTCAGTTATCCACGTTGTCGAATATGACTCCTGCCGCTCGAGAATCATCTGAGGAGGTGAAACGAGTGTTCGGAACATGTGATGTAATCGGGGCCTTGAGTGAGCTCGGTCGGCCTGTTACTGATGCAACTGATTGGTTAGTGCACATTACCGTGGAACGACTGGATCACCAGTCTCGTAAGGAATGGGAGATGTCACTAGGCCCATCCAGCGAACTACCCACGTTTGACCAACTCAAGACGTTCTTGAATAATCGGATCGATACCTTGGAAGCCCTTGAGGAGAAGCGTCGCGGCGGCGAATCCAAGGACGTGAAGAAGCCAGCTGTCAAGGGCGCGAAGGTGCATCAAGTGACAGCCGCATCGAATGCCGCGAAGGAGTGCTCCTTGTGCCAAGGTAAGCACTACGTGGCGTTTTGTACCAGCAGAAGACACCTGCAGAGCGACAGGAAATCACAAAGTCGAAGCAGTTGTGTTTCAATTGCTTGGGAAAGCACAACCTTGCGGCATGCCTGTCAGTCAAAAGATGCAAAATCTGCGAAGAGAGGCACCATACCTCACTCCACGATGTGCTCCATGTCGCGGGTGGCACAACGGTTCAGCATGCTGTACTATCAGAGTTCCAAACGTCCAGGGTGATACTCAGTACAGCCCGCGTGAAGTTACAGAGCCTCGATGGGTCATTCACGACGGTGCGCTCGCTCATCGATCCGGCGAGCGAGGTATCGCTGATTGCAGAATCCCTGGTGCAACGCTTGGGGCTTCGAAGACAAAGTGCACGGTTACCCTTGATCGGCGTGGGCGGTGCACGCTCTCGGTTCACCAAGGGCTACACCAAGCTCACGGTCGCTTCTCTCCTCGGTGAAGTGTGTCTTCAAGAGATCTCAGCATTGATTCTTCCAGAGCTTTCCAGACACAGGCCACGGACCTTCCCTGAGGAGAAGGAGTGGCACCACCTACGTGACCTGTCACTTGCGGATCCTTGGTTCCAACAAACCGATCCAGTGGAGCTGCTGCTAGGGGCCGACGTCTACAACAAGATCCTCCGAAGTGGAATTCGCTTGGGCGGCCCGAACGCTCCCGTGGCCCAGGAAACGTGTCTGGGATGGATTCTCAATGGGGGTATCGAGAAGAGCATCAACAACTCCGAAACAGTATCGGACGACCAGTGTATCCATCACTGCGCCGTGGACCAAGAACTGGTAAGCCTCCTAATCAAATTCTGGGAACAGGAGGAAATTTTAGTGACTATACCAGCCAAACCAGAGGACGAGGAGTGTGAGAAACAGTTTTTACAAACCGTTCGACGCACTGACGAGGGCCGGTTCGAAGTGAGGCTGCCTTTCAAGACCATCCCTGAACTAGGGGATTCTCGTCGCGCTGCTTCAAGGACCTTGGCAGCTATGCAGCGGAAGTTTACGCGATCAGCGGAGTTCCGGAAGGCATACCAGGAATTCATAGCGGAGTATGAGTCCCTTGGCCATATGAAGGAGGTAGCAGCATCCTGCGAGAACCTCGATGGGAATGCTGGTTTTTATTTGCCACACCACGGCGTCTGGAAGGATTCCAGCACAACCACCAAATTGAGAGTGGTGTTCAACGGCTCGATGAAGACCGAATCCGGTAAGTCTCTAAATGACTACCTTCATACTGGGCCGAATCTTCTCCCGCCCTTGGCGGAGGTGCTCCTTCGCTGGCGGCGGCACGCAGTGGCATTCATCGCAGATGTGGAGAAGATGTACCGTCAGATCAGAGTGCACTGCGATGATTGGCGGTGGCAGCGAATCCTTTGGAACAATTCCTCGGGCGAGGCGCCCCATGAATACCAGCTGTGCACAGTTACATATGGCCTCGCGTGTGCTCCGTACTTGGCAATCCGCTGCATTCATCAACTTGCTGACGACGAGGCAGCGAGATTCCCTGTCGCGGCCAAGATCCTTCGCCGAGATGTCTACGTGGACGACGTTCTTTCTGGAGCCTCGACGTTGGACGAGGCTCGCACGCTCCAACGGGAGCTTTACGACCTCCTCATGGCGGGCGGCTTTCCTCTTCGGAAGTGGGCGTCCAATTCCAAGGAGCTGCTGAGTGACATCACGTCGGAAGACCCAGGCGCAGCCCGGAGTTGGAGTTCCTCCTCTCAGCACTCTGTGCTTGGAATCGATTGGTTGCCATTTCTTGATTGTTTTAAGGTGACGGTGTCAGATGGTCCATCATCATCAAGGGCCACCAGCAAGCGGGCCGTGCTGAGTAAGACAGCCCAACTTTTCGACCCTCTAGGATGGCTCTCACCGGTAACGATTGTCGCCAAGATTCTGATCCAGACTCTGTGGCTGCTCAAGGTCGATTGGGACACGCCGCTGCCCCTTCGAGAGGAGCAGCAATGGTCACAATTTGTGCAGGAGCTTCCAACCCTCAACAGCATCAGGATTCCTCGCTGGCTGGGCTGGTTACCCTCGAGTCAACTGGTGGAGCTACATGGATTTGCCGATGCCTCTGAACGTGCCTATGCAGCGGTGCTTTACATTCGGGTCGTCAACGCATCTGGGCATTCATCTTCCACACTGGTGACAGCCAAGACGAAGGTCGCACCACTGAAGCAGGTGTCCATACCTCGATTGGAGCTCTGTGCCGCATGGTTGCTGACTCGGCTGACATCACAAGCACTCACCATCCTAGAATTGGAGAAGGTGAACGTGCACCTATGGAGCGATTCATTGGTGACTCTGGGATGGATACGAGGTCATCCCACCCGCTGGGCTACTTACGTGGCCAATCGAGTTTCTGCAATCCAGCAGGCGCTGCCACTTGCTATGTGGCACCATGTCCAAGGTAAGGACAACCCTGCAGACTGTGCCTCCCGAGGATTGTCACCTGGGGATCTACCCAGCTTTTCTTTATGGTGGAGTGGGCCAAGATGGCTCGACTCCCCAGATCTCTGGCCCGTCACCGAGATACCAATCAAGGAGCCTACTGTGGACCAGCGGATACGGAGCTTCCATTCACAGCTCCCAGTGGAGGATGAGGTGAGTCGCTACATCTCTCGCTTCTCTAATCTTCAACGACTCTTCAGGGTCACTGCTCTGTGCTGTCGGTGGCTGCCCGCGTCGAGAGGCACCAGAGGCGGACCCTTAACATCGATGGACATCCATGCTGCCAGAACGAGATTGGTCCGAGGAGTGCAGGGGCACGCATTCCATGAAGAGGTCAGCAACCTAACACAAAACAAGCCCTTATCAACCAAGAGTCGACTGCTGAAGCTGAGTCCATTTCTGGACGAAGGACTGCTGCGAGTCGGAGGACGACTGCAAGGCGCTGCACTTCCCTACGATCGAACTCATCCGTTGATTCTTCCGGATGAGTCACCATTGGCGTCCATGTGGGTCAAGGCAGCCCATCTCCGCTGTCTCCATGGAGGCGTGCAGCTTACGTTGGCAACGTTGCGGCAGGAGTGCTGGGTCCTACGGGGTCGTTCCATGGTAAAAGCGTGCTTACGCACGTGTCTCAATTGTTTTAGGTGGAGAAAACAGACTCCTGTTCAACTCATGGGCAATCTTCCCCGTGCTCGAGTGGTACCATGCAGACCATTTCTGAAAGTGGGCATTGATTATGCAGGGCCTATCCTCGTCCGATCCGGCCGAGGACGTGGACAGCGGAGTGTGAAGGGTTACATTGCCCTGTTCATTTGTCTAGCCACAAAGGCAGTGCACCTGGAGGTGGTGTCCGATGGGAGTTCAGAAACATTTTTGGCCGCTCTGAGGAGATTCGTGGCTCGCAGAGGAATTTGCACAGAGGTTTACAGCGACTGCGGGACAAATTTTGTGGGGGCGAATCGCGAGTTACGAGCTCTCTTGCAAGCCGCGAATCTCGAAAATCCCAACCTCCTCACGGCGATCGCCGCAGAGGGGATCAAATGGCACTTTAACCCACCTGCAGCTCCCCATTTCGGTGGGCTTTGGGAGGCAGGTGTGAAATCAGTCAAACACCACCTCCGGAGGCAGATGGGAGAGCGGCGACTCTCGTTCGAAGAGCTGTCCACGCTCTTGGCCGGAATCGAGGCTTGTTTAAACTCCAGACCGCTGGAACCACTATCGGACGACCCCAACGATTTTCAGGCACTAACTCCCGGTCACTTTTTAATCGGTGGTCCTCTTATTGCTATTCCAGAACCGAGCCTGGAGAAACTACCAGCATCCCGACTCTCTCGATGGCAATTAATGCAGCAAATGCAGCAACACTTCTGGCGGCGGTGGTCAAGAGAATACCTCAACACGTTGCAAACACGAGCAAAATGGTGTAGAGTGCAGCCGAATATACAACCGGGGACGCTGTGCCTGCTCAAACAGGATCTCTTGCCACCGACGCGCTGGCCGCTGGCACGTGTGACTGAGGTGCATGCTGCTGCTGATGGACTCATACGAGTCGTCACTGTCCGGACGGCCAATGCGAGATTTGTGCGTCCAATCAACAAATTAATTCCATTGCCAAAAATCGAGGAGAGTATGCTGGTGGTTGCTCCACTGAAGGAACATAACCTCAAAGTTTCGATGCGTGAAAACGTGCACTCACCTCGTCATATTCACCGCGCTGATTGCATTGTGTGTGTGCATGATGCAATCACTTCCATCCGACGCACTTGTGATATCCATTGATAACCTCACTAATAAACTTGTTTGTGTATGCACTGTACGCGTTTGGTGCAGATGCACGATCATCTATCGTAGTGTGCTGCCGCTTGAGACGACATCGACGGTGCACTCCACCATCTTCCAAACCACTTCGTTGATACATTGCCAATACTATACAAGTTTGATCTGTTTCGTCATCTTCATTGACGAGGCGGGCGGGAATGTTGGAGATTGGACAAGCGTACCGTCGACGTCAAACGCGTCACTAGGCGTGTCGTCTGCTACGCGCGGCGACCGACTCGAGTCTTCGGTGGACCGCACCGATCGGTACTAATTAGGCCATCTATGGGCCACAATAGATAATGACATTATGCAAATCGCTTGGCGGCGTGTGAGTCAGAATTGTCATCACGTGACTTCCCGGAATCCAGACGCGAATTCCGGGAGGAATCTTTCCTTCTTCTCCATCGAGACACTATCGAGAGTACACGTGTCGCGATCGCGCGTCTTTTATAACGATCCGTTAAAGCTTCGAAACTATCCAGTTCGCAGATAGTTAAGTTCAGTTCCCGTCTTAAATATATATATCTTCAATTTAATTTGTTGTGTGAGTGTGCTGTGTGAGTCGTGTCTTTGTAAATATTAGCAGAAAATTATAAACAAACTTTTTGGTGCAAAAGTGTTGCATTTTATTGAGATACTTTACACAGTCTATCCTGTTCTCATTCGATTGTGAACACAAGTGCTGCAGCGTGAGAATTTGCGCGGAAATACCCACGGCTCCGAACGCCAAGTAAAAATTCATTTCCACTAATTTTTATAACGTAGAAACAACACGTTCCATGAAAAATAAATTAAGTGATCAGTGTTAGTAGGTGTGCAGTGAAGTGAATATTCGGTACATTAACCCGGACGCACTTGACGTTGCGACCCTTAACTTTGGATGGTGTCGTGTACCTGAGATCAGCTGTGCACTCGGCGCGTCTGTCGATGACCAGGATCGGTTCAGTGACCTAGTGACACAGGTTTTCAAGCTGCAGGTAAATTTTCGAAAGGGTGAGTTTTAGTTACATTATTGGCGACTATTATTTCTTAAATTTAACGCAGGCTCTGGCTTATTTCCGGCGATAATTCTAAAAATTTCCGTACCTAAATATTTCTTAGGGATTTTTAAACAAACTTATTCGTTAAAGCAACACTGTTGGCCGTTATTGAATTATGGATTTTAATCACAATAACGAACTATGATCACTTTTCGTTCATTTCCTGTTACATTACCTTGTCGTGGCTACGTTATTAACACAAGGAAATTTACGTATTCCTTATCCTCCCACTTCACATAATTATTATTTTTTATTCTTCTAAAGAAAACCTTTGTATTCGTCTTTTTACGTTAGACATGATTTTCATCCATTTCTCCTTTATTCATTATGTTGCGTAGCGACAACAATGCGCGCTTCCTGGAAGCGCCCGAAGGGAATCGTCTCGTTCGTGGCAACGGTGCGCGTGGCGACCGAAAGGAGACGACGCTGCACGATTGGCAGCGCTGCGCGATCGGCTCGACACGCCGGCCGGGCAGATTGTCCTTGTGACTTGAACAACACAGAACGTGAAAATAAAAATACAGTATCTTTATATAGCCTTGCTTATTGCCACCCAGTGTGGCTCAATTTAAACGCGGCTCGATCAGTTCCACGAGATTGATCGAGAAAAAACCGAGTTCAATCTCGGCACATTCAACACATTATTCACTTTAAATGACAAACAAATCATGACAAAATGTTCGATTTTATTTGTTACGTCTTTTTCATTTGCCATTCTACCCTATTTCCTTCGATGCATGCCGAGTTGCTTGTTCGTAGTCGCAGCGCGGCACGCGGCCACGCCAGCACGGGAACTCGGGCTCTGATTGGTCGCTGCTTTTTGTTAATATCTCGTTAACGAAACCTCGGAGAACATTTTCGCAAAGGAAAAAGTTGTTTGCAATTACCCCCCGAGTCACCCCCTTCAAGGAACCGCAGCATTTTTGGAACACCCTGTATATATGTTATGGGATTATGTTTTTTATATATTTCTTGTAAACTAATAATATGAGCTCCTAAAAAAGGGAAAAATATCATGGCGGCTACTTCTGATCTGTGTATAAACTAGAGCTGTAATTATTCGACCATTCCAATATCCGAATAATTTCGAATACGAATAATTTCTTCGAATATTTGAACCTTCGAATATTCGGAGCGATCGAATTTCTGATTGTACCGAATACGAGTCTGAACATACAATATTTGTTCATACTTTATCGTGAAATTCTTTTCATATTGGCCTTTACAATTATTTGTTTTTCAAACGATAAATTTGGAATTTTATTCATCTTTGGTTCTATGAATTTTGCTACGAAAGGTATAAATTCTATTTAAATTTTGGGGCCTAGCGTATTTAAATGTTGAATCATAATGCTCATTTATAGCAATAGTAGTAATTTTATTGTTTGCTTCCTTTTACGGGATAACATTGTATGATTCATATATTTTATACTTATTCGCTAAGTAGTCTTATCTATCTTACTTTACTCCCCTTCCAGTCTTATATACACATTCGTCCATACACATACTTATATCCATGTACTCATCCATATTCACCTCACTTAGCTTAGTTGTTAACTATCAGTTTATTCCTTTACAATCGGGCAATGCTTATTTTCAAAGCGTTCATCGGGATACATTTACCTGCCAGATGTCGAATAGGGGGCAATCGAAATCGTCCCTTTTTTCAGGAATTTCGACTTTCTTCGCTTCGAGTTAATCCGTATACCTATTGCTCTGTCGGCGGGTAGTTATTTGGTAACCAGCCGTAGGTACCTGTCTGTACCGTTGTCCACCGCCGACTCTCCGGGTTTTTTCCGTCATAAACCGCGAGCCTGGCGAGACGCGCTGTCCGATCATCCCGGCTAGTTTTTGGGACCAGCTGGTTGTACTTTTCCCCCACGTCGTCAAGACGGCGAAGGTGCCTCCTCCACCGACGAATTAACAGAGGGGAGGTCCCTCCTCTTCTTCAAAAGTGCAAACAATTGGAATTTGTCACCTCCCAAAATTCTGGAAAACGCGTCTACAATCCGAACGTTGGAAAAGTTAGCGAGGGCTCTTGCTAAAGTCATCGTTCAGCTTATGTTCGATTTCATCAACTCATTCATAGAAGCCTCCAATAAAAAGACTAATGATTATGCTACCTTTGACACTCTATGTACTGCAGCCAGTACACGAACGTACATACATATACCAAACCCGGGCAACGCCGGGTACTTTAAGCTAGTACTCTATAAATTTAGAGAAATAACCTTATAGTAAGGAGGGAAAAATAAAAATATTATAGTTCCTCAAAATTGTTTATGGGGTTTTAGCTTACTACAAAAAAATCTGCTTATACTGTTTGTCACTCGCTTATGATGGAACACAGGTGGGCCTAGAAGAGGGCTGGGCCAACTCAGTCGGGGTTGTCCACTTATTATTATAAAAATAATAATACTAATAACTGATGGTTGTTTTCGTTTCAAAATGTATAAATTTACCAAAGATTAATACAGTTACAAATTTATCGTTTGAAAAACAAATAATTGTAAAGGCTAATATGAAAAGAATTTCACGATAAACTGTGAACAAATATTTCATGTTCAGATTCCTATTCGGTACAATCAGAAATTCAATAGATCCGAATATTCGAAGGAATTATTCGAATATTCGAATATTCGAATACTTAGATTATTCGAATATTCGTTACAGCCCTAGTGTAAACACGTGTCAAAGTTTGTATGTTTTTTCTTGTGGAAAATTTTGAATAGTCTTTTAAATTTTGATGATATAAAAGACACAAATTTTTTGGGAGCCGAAATGAGTAGTATCGTTTTTGGTAAGCAATAGCAAATAATTAGTTACATACAGTTCTTTTCCATAAGAAACCCATTGAACAAATATCAGCAATTTTCGGCTTTTTATTACCCTCCAGGAACTTCCGAGGAAATTTCTTTTCTGTTTTATAATTAACATATATTTGACTTTCCAACTGCGAAAACAAGATTTGGCAATATTTACCAATAATGGAGTAATTACCTGTATTCTATGTCGCACAGTGAGGCTGAATCCCAAGAAATAGGGGAAAATTCAACAACATCACATTTTTTGCACTGAAACTGCGGAATATAATTAAGGAAGTCCATAAAAAAAAGTATTAATATACAACTTAACAAAATAACGTCAATAATTCCAATAAAACTAGAACAATTTGATAAATATACCTACATACTATGGAAAGTGCATAAATATTTGCAAACCTGTATCCATGTTATCCTATGTACCAAATATTGTTCAAAAACTGTTAATACATTCCTACGAAATTATACAATATTTGGGCAACCTTCCAATCGACTAATTGGGTGACTGGACCAAGATGCCAGAAATAAAGGTTTTAAAAAGTATAGAATAGATTGTAAGCTCAAAATATTCTCATTGAATACACACGAAGATGTTTTAAATCGAAGATGTTTTATAACGAAGAAGTTTTTATCGACTTCTTCAGATGCAGTACTAGTGTTTTGTAAAGTAGCTTCATAACATTCGACATTTTTATTGGAAAAAGTGGCATGTTGAATTTTTTCTCTATTTATCAGATTGACGCACACTGTGCGTTGGGACAAAAGCGGGCTCGGAGCCAAGCGAGAATTCATTCATTGTTTTCGACCGATAATTTTATATTTTCCCAAAAACGTTTCGACAACATCTGTTTGCCAGCATTTCTTAAGGGCAGTCAAGAACGTAGTGGCGTCTTTAATAATTTTAGGCATTCTTCAGTCTCACAATGAGTTAATCCGTATATTGCTCTGTCGGTGGGTAGTACATACGTACGATGGGTTCGGAAACGGGCGTAGGTACTGCTATTAACCGCCGCGCCAACTCACGGGACAATATGGTCATAAACCGCGACTCTGACGAGACACTTTGGTCGATCAGCCACAACAATAATTTTTGGCAATCGCCACCGAACTCCCAGGGGGCAATTCCCTCCTTTTTGAGGAAGGGTGTTTCCAATGTGTGTATCATAATTAAATTACAACAAGAATTATCTTCATACCTATTACTTTCTCTACTCTATATATTAAAATGAAACATATAAAATAGTTGAAAGAAGGAACATTGTACTTTATGAACTCCTGGTATCGTTACATGTACATACCTACATACATATGTGCTTCCTATTCGAGCGGGTTTTCTTCCAGTAAAAAGCAGTAAATTTGCAAGCGCAATATCTAAAAAAAAAAACAATTGAAATAAGGTGTATGCATTATAGGTTATTAAATTTGTCTTGGAACGCAGTATCAAGTGATCTATAAAAAAAAAGATAGTTCCATTTAGAAAACCGAACTTGACCATCGTCTCTGTTAAAATAATAATTGACGAAAAATTGGTCTGCACTAATAAATTTGCCCCCTCGAATCATGCAATTGCATATAAACAGTTTTTTTTATCTCCAATACGTTAGGAAATATCCAGCTGTTTACTGTCCCCGCGGACACCTGCGGATTAATGAAAAGTCGCGCTTTTGTTCACAGCGAATAATCTCTAAAGTCTTAAAGACGGCGAAGGTACGTTCTTGATTGCCCTATGCCCTATGGAAATCTGGCAAGCAGATGTTGTCGAAGCCCTCTTCGAAAATACGGAATTCCCGACCATAAACGATAGGTAAATGAATTGTCGCACTATTACCTCCCAGAGCCCCCATCGTTTAGGATAAGTAAGGACAAAACATAAGGGCAAAATACGGAACACAATATAAAGGCCCAAAACATAATAAACTTTGAAAATATAATAAAAAGCGGCCGTTTCGTTAATCCGTATATTGCTCTGTCAGCGTGTGGTAGGTATAGGTGCATGGTGACTTTGCACCCGTACGCACTTTTGGCCGCCGTCAAAATGCGGGACAATACGATCATAAACCGCTCCTCCGATGGCCGATCAACCTGGCTAGTTTTTCGGAAACAACTGGTTCCATTAAGCCCGAAATAGGGTAATTGTGGGAGAGGTGCCGCACTCGAAGAGACGCCGCACCTTCGGTATTTCAGGGTTATCGGTAATAAAATGCAACACTGTCGATTTTATTTGCTTTAGGCTGTTCGTTTTGGTTAGATTAATAAGCGAGAATGTGTTTCTATTATTACTTTTAAAGATTTTGCTATTTTTCGAGGTAAGTCAACCGCACTTTGCCTCAATAGTTAGGCCGGCGCCACACTTGCGGTTGGCCCGCGCGGTTCGACCGCCGCGGTTCGCCCGCGCCTCACGTAACAAACAGAACCGCTCCGCGCGGTTCACCCGCCTGGAGTGTGATACATTGTTTCAAATGAGCGCGTTCACATTTGCGAATATTTTCCCACGCGGTTGCAACAGTTGTAGCCAGAAAACTGCTGTTTCAGATATAGATTTGCGCGGACAAACCGCCTATATGTGAACGCATGAAATTCAAGCGGTTCGACCGCCTGTACAACCGCGGGCGGTTGAACCGCGCGGGCCAACCGCAAGTGTGGCGCCGGCCTTATACGTCGAGTTTATTTTTGCTATCGTAGTAGTCGATCCGCTAACAATCCGTTTCAGAGCTTCACGCCGATGGCTACATCATGGGACTCACCCCCGGGGAAAACACAGAAAATCACGTTCTTATTGTACAGGTATATTTTTCCACCTCCACGCGTACGATTTGCAAAGGTGGGGTTTCTCGCGACCAATAATATGTAGAGTGTCGCACAAATCTCCGCCCTCAAAAAGATGTACCCTGAAGGAAATACTATTTAAACTGCGAATTGCAGCGATAGTTGGTTAGTACAGAAAACATTTCTGTATACTTAGTACGCACGGGAAGTGTTAGATAGTTTGACGTGTCACAGTGTTGTGTCAGTGTATCTGCAGCAATGCCAGCCTTCAAGGTGAAATTTTCATCTCTGGAGGACGAGACGCTGATACATTGTGTATCAGCGTATCCTGCCCTTTACAACGCTGCGGACCCAACTCATAAAGATTATGGGTTGAAGGATAACGTGTGGGAAAACGTGTCCACTACAGTAAAAAGAACAGGTAAATTATTCGTTAATTATATTTATTTTCATCAACCATCAACTAGGGGCTATTAATATCATCGAAGAGTAGGGGAGACCGTTGCAAAATCGGGACGTTAAGAATAAAATCTCATAACTTTGACATTACTAAGTAAAAAATAAATTGTCGATGTCAATTTCGGTCGAAAAAAATGACTTTTTTAACATATTTCCATCGATTTCACCCGAACTACTAAACCGATTTGAAAATTTTGTGAGCTAAATTATTGGTAATTGAATTATCTATAATTTGAGATAACTTCCGACCGTATCGGTTATTCGCAATACGAGATATTCACAATTATGTGGGATCACCCTTTTTACCCTTTTGTTGATGAAATAATGAACATCTCAGCAATATGTCGCTGCAACGACGCGGAAAAATTTGAAGCAGTTTAAAGAATAATAGCACGGTCCCGGTTTTACCCATGTACACGGTTTTGTCCGAGTTTCCTCTAATATTTTTTATCATTAAAAATATGGATTCAATTTTTTGTGGACACACTATTCGAAAATGCTCCCCATCAATAGCTCCAATATAGTTTGAAACTTTCCATTTCAGCATAAAGCCTTTTGCATTTCTTTTGAAATCGGAAATATTAGTTTATGGTAAAAATCTGGGTACTACTTTATCGCATAATTGTTTCAGTTCCTTTGTTTCAACAACACTTATGTATCCATATGATATTTTGAATGCAAATGATAAGGATCTCAATGCTTCTCCAGTAGCAATGAACTCCCCCCAAAAATATATTATCTAATTATTTCAGCTGAGGAATGTAAAACACGGTGGAAAAATATTCGCGATTCATTTATGAAAAAGAAGCGGGCCAACAAGCATGATACGGGATCGGCAGCGAAGCCAAAAAAGGAATGGCCATTAATGAAGCATTTAGATTTTTTGAATAGTGTTGCGTCTGAGGGAAGGCAAGTATTTTTTACACACAAGATGAGTTCTAAAATAGATTTTAAAAATTTATTTTATTTATTTTATTGTAGCGCACAGAGCAATATGGAACTATCCCATGAAGATGTTCCAAATATCACTGAAACGAATAATAGCGGTACCGACATGGCAGGACCCACAGATATCATAGAAACTGCTGCTTGCTGGGAAGGTGTTACATCACCGGAAACACCGCCAGATGTGACAATCGCTCCTTCCTCCAGAAGAAGAACTTGCAGCAGTACCTCAACTGCAGCGGCGAAAAGGCACAAGAGCGACTATCAAAATTTCCTGGATGCGATGACAAAAAGGTCTTCGGAAAGAGACCAACTCTTACAAAAGTGCATGGAAGATGAAGACGACGAGACCATGCTGTTTTTTAAGAGTATGGGGGCCATGGGGAAAAAGTTGCCGCAGAAATTACTCGCGGAAGCAAAAATTTCCGTCCTGAAATTAATGCTGGATCTACAAAGTAGAGCAGCAGAAGATCCGTGAGCTGATGCGTGTGTCCTCCGAATCCCGCAGAAGATGGTCACCGTCAGTAACAGTTGGGCAAAATGTAATCTAATTACAATTTACAAATCACGCTAAAATGTAATTGTGTAGTTGATTACACATTATTTTCTGTAATCGTTCATTTAGGTAGTTGACTATTTGGTTTCGTCAACCACCTAAATGAACGATTACGGAAAATAATGTGTAATCAACTACAAAATTACATTTTAATCGTAATTTGAAAGTTGTATTGTAATTAGATAACATTTTGCCCAACTCTGTCGTCAGTGTTGCCGGAAATGTTCTTGATGGAGAACATTGTGAATGGAGGGGGAACACCTACAGGAGTGGTGATAATGTGTGCGTCAGTGAAGTCACGGCATCATCACGCCGTTCCCCTTCCACTGACAATCTTATCCATCAAAAACATTCGCAGCAACCCTGATGATTCACCGTGGGGTTTTAGTCGGTAAGAATCCGACACTATCTTAATCTCCCACCCCAGGAGGCCGCGGTGTCTATGAAGATTTCCCCACGAAAAAAAAAAAGTCTGTGCATAAAAGCAACCACGAGCGACACTGAGAGAGAGCCGGTAGCAAATGATAGCGCTAGCGAGTGTGATGACGTAAGCGATGACCGAATGCGTGATAGAGTAATTGGAAAAAGGAGAGAGAGAGAGAGAGAGAGAGAGAGAGAGAGAGAGAGCACGCAGGTAAAAAAAGCGGACTAGGGAGATTCGAATGTACGAAAGCGAAGAGAGAATGAACGGGAGAGCATGCAGCGAGCGAAGCGAGAGCGTACAACGCATGCAGAGTTATGAGCGATGGGGCCGCAGTGATGGAGGGGGAAACTCCTACAGGAGCGGTGGTTATGTGTGCGTGAACTGCGCTGTGTCAGTTCAGTAGGTCCTGTAGGTGTTTCCCTGTCCATCACTGCGGTCCCATTGCTCCTAATTCTGAACGCATGTGCAAATCAGTAGTCGGAGTGTGATTATTAAGATACCACAGGTACTTTGTATTAACTACAGTAAACATAAACAACTGTAATAAAATAATGTGACGAAAAAATAAAATTTGCTTGTGAAAAATTAACTTGCCTTGATGACAGGAGCAACTTATCTTCGGCTGAAATTGGTTTCTTGACTCTTGTATACGATATTTTCTCCAAATCCTTTCCAATAAGATTCTTAACGAAATGAACCTGTTTTTTATTTAGCCGAAACAATTGTCTATAGGTTTCCTCATTATCCACTACATTATGTTATCAAGATACGAGAATAACCCTCGGTCCTTCGAGTCGGGTACATTGTTTTCACTTCTTTTTCTCGTTTCGAAATATGCTGGCAGATGATTGTCGTCAGCTTCTTCTTCTTCATATTCTTCTTCGTACAATACACGCGAAAGCAAATTGCAGGTCATTTTAAAAATTTAAATCACTTTCACACCACAGAACCTTCTCTTTTGGAATTATCGTTGCCAATTGTCGTGACCCCGCAAAATAAACACCACTACGATTTTAATTTGGGACTATGATTCTTTCCACAGTAGCTCACAATCAGTCCGTTTAGGAAGAGGATTTTTTAGAGATACTTTCAGTTCGAAGCAAAATAACAAGTGTTAGAGAAAATGAGACACATGCATGTATATGTATGTGTAGACACCTGATTCATCGCAAGTCCAGTACGAGAAAACAATATCCTGGTACGGCCTGCGTCGTCCTCCCTAAAGATTAAAGACGGATGACTTATCTCTCGAATACAAACACGCGTTGGAATATCAAATCAGAAGCACGCGCCGACGTATGCGCTGTGAGCGAAGGTAGGTCAACCATAAGGAGGAGATTACATTATGACCAATCGGTCCTGCATTCGTTTGAAATGGCAACTTTCCACCTGTGCACAGTAACATCTTCTGGACGATGGTGCTGGTTTCTTGCAGGGGACTTGGGCCGATTTAGATGTTCACACATACATGTACATACATATGTCTCGTTTTCTCTGGTTATTTCGCATTTCTGAAATGGAAAAGCAAGTTTGGACTGGTGTGCGTACTTCAAGTCCCGATACACCAAAATAGTTTATACCTACCTAGCGGATGCCATAAATGCAGTCACTTTATTGCCCTCAGCTTAGGACCTCTCCCAACCTTTGCTAGAACGACACTCGTTCTTGTCACTTCAAGGCAGACACATCTTTGTGATTTCTGTATCTACGGAAGTTCGTACAGTGCTAAATATTGCCTGTTGACGTGACTGTGCGACGTGATTTGTACAGTAAAGCGATTTAAATTCCAATAATGAATCGCAAATTGCTGCTGCGTGCGTTGGTGCAGGAAGAAGAAGACGACGACATGCGTCTGCTAGCATATTTGGAAACGCGAAAAAGAAGTGAAGTGAAAAGAATGTACCAGGCCCGAAGGACCGAGGGTTATTCTCGTATCTTAATAACAAACCATTTAGTGGATAACGAGGAAACCTACAGACAATTTTTTCGGCTAAACAAAGAACAGGTTCATTTCGTTTTGACTATTATTGGAAAGGATTTGGAGAAACAATCGTATACGAGAGTGAAAACACCAATTTCACCCGAAGATAAGTTGCTCCTGACATTGAGGTAAGTTAATTTTTCACAAGCATATTTTATTTTTTCATCACATAATTTTATTACAGTTATTGTATATTTTTAATGTAGTTAATACGAAGTACCTATGGTCTCTTAATAATCACACTCCGACTACTGATTTGCACATGCGTTGTACGCTTTCGCTTCGCTCTCGTACATTCGAATCTACCTATTCCGCTTTTTTTTTACCTACGCTCTCTCTCTCTCTCTCTCTCTCTCTCTCTCTCCTTTCTCCAATTACTCTATCACGCATTGGTTCATCGCTTACGTCGTCACACTCTCTCCCTCTCTTTCAGTGTCACTCTTGGTTGGTTTGTTGCACAAACGCGTTTTTCTTTTTACGGGGGGATATTTTTATAGACACCTCGACCTCGCGGGGTATGAGACCGAGGTAGTGTCGGATTCTTATCGACTAAGACCCCACGGTGATCATCCTCTGTACGATTCGGTAGGACCTCGGGAACATCACAACTATTGTATGTTACTAATACCACACGCACAAACAGATGTATCTTGCACTGATCCCATTTCGAGATCATTAATCAATTTAAACACCAACGCCTTTGTTTTCGCAATTAAGTGTGGCGCAAATTTTTGGCCTGCCATCCACATACTTTTAAAAAATATCAAAGTGGAGTCGCAATCTGCTTCCAAATATTTGCTAATACTGCCCATCAGTTTTTCTCTATCGAGAGCTGTTCATGTCAAAACATCCAATACAGTACTGGAATCATTTCTGTGCCTTTTCGGCACTGCACTATATGT
The DNA here is from genome assembly GCA_910592295.1 of Andrena haemorrhoa. Classification (NCBI taxonomy): domain Eukaryota; kingdom Metazoa; phylum Arthropoda; class Insecta; order Hymenoptera; family Andrenidae; genus Andrena; species Andrena haemorrhoa. The sequence continues at coordinate 20,372,521 of OU342942.1, forward strand.
ACCTACGGGTAGATGTACTGCCGCATCTTGTGTCCCTTGAAGGAGGAATATTGTCTTTTGAGTGTATTTCTACAACAGCTTCCCAGCTGGCTATAACATATGTACATCTGTGTTCCTGGACTGTCGCTACCCATACAGCACACTGCGTTGCCCGAAGCTAGCAGGAAGGTTCCCGGGGGGTGGCCGGGAACGTTGCCTCGGTACGGACATAGGAACCTTCCTGGAACATTCCAGCAATGTTCCGGTGGAACGTTCCACATGGAACCTTCCTGCAAGCTTCATGGAACGTTCCGGACATTCTCTGGCAATCCTCACGGAGCGTTCCGGGCATTCTCTGGCAATCCTCGCGGAGCGTTCCGGGCATTCTCTGGCAATCCTCACGGAGCGTTCCGGGCATTCTCTGGCAATCCTCGCGGAGCGTTCAGGGCATTCTCTGGCAATCCTCGCGGAGCGTTCCGGGCATTCTCTGGCAATCCTCACGGAGCGTTCAGGGCATTCTCTGGCAATCCTCACGGAGCGTTCCGGGCATTCTCTGGCAATCCTCACGGAGCGTTCAGGGCATTCTCTGGCAATGGTCACGGAGCGTTCTGGACATTCTCTGGCAATGGTCACGCAACTTTTCGGACATTGTACAACAAAGTTTCCAGAATCGATTCTTGTATCGACTTTTCCCTAATTGATATCAATAATAATCATTATAGGTGCAGATTACTGTATATGTGCATATTTTTTACAAAATCCTTATGGATAAAGGAGAAACATTTATACACACCATTGATTTCTTAAATAAATCACCTACACATTTTTTACATTCACACACACTATATTTTTCAGAGTAGGAAGTTAAAAGTTTCTCCTGTATATTAAGTTACGCTTTGTGTAGACGATGTAAGCTCAATTGTTGTATGCTTTATGTAAACTATGGGACTATTCCCGTTTATAACAACAACAACAACAACAATAACAACAACAACAACAATAATAACAATAACAATAATAACAATAATAACAATAACAACAACAACAACAATAATAATAATAATAATAATAAGAACAACAACAATACCAATAATAACAACAACAATAATAATAATAATAATAATAACAATATAGACTGAAAGTATAAGATCACAAAAGCACGCATTGACGTATTCCCTGCGATATAAGGTGGGCCTCATGTTCGCGGCGCGAACAAGACTACCCCCGGTGGATTCTATTCCAGCGTGTTTTCTTCCACTGATTATCAGCAAATTTCCAATCGCAATATCTCGAAAACCGGCTGAAATAAAATTTGTCTTGAAACGCACTATGAAAGTATGAACTATGAACTGATCTGTAAAAAAAATTCATTTAAAAACCGAACTTGACCATCGTATCTCTTAAAATAGCATATAAACAATTTCTTTTATATCTCCAATACGTTAGGGAATATCCAGCTGTTTACTGTTCCCGCGGACATCCTGGATAATGAAATAAAATATAAAATATATATCGGAGAGAGCAACCATTTAATAATATTGAACGTCTACAGGCCGCTTTAGAAGTGCCATGAAATAGTCAGAATCTACTTTACCGGTGCCACGTGCCAAGCTGATGTTTCCGTGAAGGCGACCACGTCGCACTAACAAGGGAAGGACCCCAAGTGGTCGGCTTGGCTTTTAATGAGCTTTTGTAAGACGATAGGATGCAGGTCCTTGAAGATATATATGGAATACTAGCCGTAGTTACTTGGCGGTTTTAAACATATTAACAATTAAAGTTACGTACCTCTATACATACTATGGATATAAACCTTATCACAGAAGCTGCGGCGGCGAAGTGGGTTGGTGCGTGGATTGTGAATCCGACAGGCCTGCGATCGATTCCTCCATTAAACGAAATTTTTTTGCATTTTTATGGTGCTAACATCGTGCACGATGCAGGGTGATAATTATCATACATGCAGGAATAGCTCAAATAAAAAATAATAACCAATAACAATAAAAATACTTTTCATTTTTTTAGATAATGGTTTGAAAAAGATACTACTAGTATAGTATTGAATTTTCTTTCAATTATTAGCAATTTCGATACAGTATTCCATTTTAGTAGTTTCTATTCGATACGGTCCAGAATAGATTCCGTCGAAATGCAGATAGCAGGATTGATATTTATCTTTCACGCGTAGCCAACAAACGTCGCACGTACGATGTTTATGCATCACAATATACGACTACAAATTTATTGACGAAAATTATTTATCCACGTGTACATTAAAAATCATACCTACAAAATGCGCATCATTTTGCCAACCCTGTAATGTATACTTCTATAGGCAAATCAAAAACTACATAGCACGATTCCAAAACTACACAACCGGTCGCGACGTTACAACAAGATCTGATTGCATTAAAATTCATGCACATCTACTCTGCATGTATGATAATTATCACCCTGTATCGTGCACGATGTTAGCACCATAAAAATGCAAAAAAATATTCGTCTAATGGAGGAACCGATCGCAGGACTGTCGGATTCACAATCCACGCACCAAGCCACTTCGCCGCCGCAGCTTCTGCAATAAGGTTTATATCCATAGTATGTAAGGTGGTACGTAACTTTAATTGTTAATATCTTTAAAACCGCCAAGTAACTACGGCTAGTATTCCATATATATCATCAGGGACTTGCATCCTATAGTCTTGCAAAAGCTCATTAAAATCCAAGCCGACCACTTGTGGTCCTTCCTTGTAAGTCCTTTTACAAAAATATCGCCATACTGGAAATCTTTTTTACTGGTGGTTGATTGAACATTTGAATTATAATGTAACAAGATTGTTTTTTACATTCCAACATTGTTGACGCGATTACGTGGCTTTGAAGAGGGCAACCTCGAAATTCTTCACAATTAGGATTGTTATTTAAAGCTTTCTTGTTATTCAACTAATTTTTGGTGGGATTATGTGTTGAGGTGCGTATTGGAAGTGTACCAAATTTTATTTTGATAAAAACAACGAAGAAGAAACAACAAATAAAAATAAATTCAACGAATGCGGCTCGTAATATTTGTTAAAATTAATTAAAATATGTTTGTGAAATAGTTTCGAAATAACATAAATAAAGATTGTATAACTATTGAATTTTATAGGAATTTAAATATTCTCCAAAAAATTATTTACAAATACAGTTAGACAAACAAGATTCATTAATTATTCAGTAACAACAACATCACAAATATACGTCCTAACTGAATGAAATGAAAAAATAAGGAATAAATATATGATTTCAGTTAGAAAATGTTTTGTGCCGCGTTTTGACCCGAGTAGTCCCCACTGTGCGGCGCCGACGGGCACGGACACCAGGCCCGGTATAAACAGGGCCGGCGTGAGGATGGTTGGCGCCTTCATGCAAGAAAATGTTTCGCGCCCCAAAATTGTTTGACCCTGCTTTCTATTTAATATGTTTTGCCTTTACGGAGTACAAAAGAAACATTACATTAACATTTTGTGTATGTGGGAGTTGGATTCCTTTATTATTAAGCGTGCGGTATAGTTTCTTACCGCCCCCTTCGGATGGGGCCCTTATGCGGCACATAACTTTCATAATGGGTTCCGTCGGCCCTGACAAATTAGTCTAGGCCTCTTGCGGACTTTTCGCAAACGACGACGACGAAGGGATTTTCCTGACCGAGGAAAGTCAGTCTTCGAATAACCTCGACCCGTTGCGGACCTCATGAAAATTATAACAGTGTTGGGGAAGACCGCTGCAGCGAAATTTATCCACGCGAAATAAATGAACAACATGACAGATGTAAGTATTAAAATTGTATACTATTAAACAGGGTGATTCTCCCGCCTCTCTGAGTTTCGTGGATTTCGACGCACAAAAATATGTTTGCGTACATTATTCGCTTAAAAGCAAAACGTGATACTTTTTAAATATTATTTTCTCTGCAATTATAGACATTTCAAAGATCGAATATTGTACGCACATATTTTTAGCATAGATAATCATCATGCGCAACCTAAAGCTAAAGTCCGAGAAAAAATCCTTTCCAATACAGATTATAGATCACCTTGGGCAACTTTTGACACCGAAGTCAATATTATATTTGAAAACAAATATTTTCGCTCCTCCGTAACGTACTTTCTTGCTTAAATAATTGACACCTGTCTAAACTTTATATAAATGATAATTTAAATATTGCTTTAAGGAAACATTTTATTCATGGTTTATACATACATACATACATACACATCTAACGTAGGGCCTCTTTCTTTTTGAAGTCGGTTAAAAATAGGGTTACGTTAGGGATGAACTACCTCTATTCGCACACCAAGTTTCATATTTTTATGAATTTCCGGGTTGCCGAACGTCCCTTGTTAGCGAGGCACGGCTTATTGACGGCATCGCCTTTGAGGACTCCACCGAGAGAATCACCTTGTATGTTCATACAGTCTTACTATTTTCAATAAAATAATACATTCATTATTTAATTTCCAGATGCAGGTTGAACTGCAAAATCTGGAGGAGACAAGCGAGCGGGAGGTGACGGAGAAGAAGGAGGAGGACTTTCCAAACCAGGCAAGGGTAGCAGAGACGGAGAAACTCTGTAATGAAATTAAAAAGGTAATCATGCGCAATACTAAATACTACATTCTCTTGTTCGTAATAATGTACATCTGTCGAAGACAATTTGAAGAATGTGATATACGATAATATTTGATTTCATGTGAGATCTACGGTTTATCAATGTAACGAAATATCGTATATTGTATCAATTTGTCTCACAAAGAGCTTCAATATTATGAATAAAATAATACAGCATTGCATTTAATGAAACTGACTTGACCGTATGTTATTCCGGTTCTGTTCGAATATTTTTGGGATTCACTATATGTACGAATAGAAGTAGAAAATGTAATTTTTATGGTACTGTTTCAGATGTATAAGGGCCTTAAACGCCTGACATATCGCAGCCAAGAAATATTTGATAACGGCAGTGGCCGCGGAGGTGGCAGGCGCCGTGGCGGCAGGCGCGGTGGCGGCTGGAGCGGTGGCGGCTGGAGCGGTCGCGAATTACAGGAAGGAGGAAGAGGCCAAGGGAGAAGAGGCCGGGGGGAATGGGGCGAAGGTGGACGCGGCCCGGGGGGGTGGTATCAAGGGGGATGGGGCCAGGGGGGGTGGGGCGAAGGCGGAAGAGGCCGAGGGGGAAGGGGCCAAGGGGGATGGGCCCAAGGAGAAAGAGGCCGAGAGGGAAGGGGCCGGGGGGGTAATTTTTATATTTTCCAAAGTTTATAAATAAATAAATGCTATTTAAAAATGTATATCATGGGTTTTATTTATTGCAGTTTGTTAAAAAATACCTTTACAAAAAAATTTTGTCTCCGCAATCATGAAAAATACAAACTTTCTTTTTCATCTTGGTAAACTTGCGCTGGCGTGGTTCGAAACTCGCGTGATTCTACGTTCCGCGAGTACAAGTGCCATTGCAGGCACTTGTGACCACTGACAGAGTCAGTGGTACCGCACTTTACAGCGCGGTGTGACACATGATCGATAAAATGTATTATTTCCTTCGTCACTTTCTTGGTAAACTTGCGCCGGTGTGGATCGACTCGCGTGATTCTACGTTCCGCGAGTACAAGTGCCATTGCAGGCACTTGTGACCACTGACAGGGTCAGTGGTACCGCACTTTACAGCGTGGTGAGATGACGAGAATAGCCCCTCTCTTCAAATTTAGTCATGCTTATGTCGCAAGGGCATAACGTAATCCTGTGTTTCGTTTCTTTTTACAGTCCACATTTTACATTTTATTTGTGAAACCGGCCAATGATATAATCGCGTCCCTTCTGAAACAATAAAAACTTTTAAAACTGATGATGGGCAGGGTTTTTCAAATAGATTATCGACAGCTACTTTCCGTTTGTGACCTATTACACTGTACACCTGTTCCGTCCGTATTTGCAGTATATTTACAATGCGAATGATCGTTCCATCCTTCAGCATGAAACAATTATTTCGATTGTCATCGCAATGTATATAATACCCATCACTTTCCAATTTTTTGTACTGCGTCACAGTTTTGTTTGAGAAAATGGGTAATAGTGGTCCATCGTGATGGGAACGTTTACAAATATATTTTCCCAGTATTGCTGATGATTTTAGAACCGATCCCCGCTACAGTTCTCCATAACGTCTTGCCAATTGCTGCAATGGTTTATCTGATTTTCTAATTAACTTCTTCAAACTACCTAAAAAGTTTTCAAAAGGAAATGCACTAAAATTGTCCAACACTCCAAATTTTCGAACGTCATTGCACAAATGGAGTAAGTTATGGACATTGTGAGAAATATATTGTTTCCCATACAATACCTCGAAATGTTCAACGAAGTATTCCAATAATTCCTCAGCATATTTAATATTCTCTTCACTATTAATTAGCATAGGACTAACTGACACACTGACAGCCACGTGCAGTGTTAAAAAATGTTCGTATATATCTTTCGCGAGTACACGCTTGAGTACAATAGGACCTGTGTACAGTAGAAATTGGCGAAATTCCGTAGCTTTCCAGTAATTGAGGTCCGTCAAACTTCTCGGTTTTCGCGAAAACTCACGCGGTACAGAAATTCCAGTCAATATTAAATGTTCAGATATCAAATTCTTAGCTTGTCCACCAATCCTTACGTTTAACGGTCCCTTAATCCACAATAGCAAGAGCTTCTTCATAACTCCCAAACAAATTAAGTGCATATAGTCTAGGGGCACATTTGATACTAACCCAATATTTGGCACTTTTAACAAACTACTTTAGGTACAAACTAGTACCTTTATGGTAATCTTCGTCGGTTTGCCGTAGAAAATCTTCGTCTGTCCTCAGTGTATCAGGCACTTCGTTGTAAGGGAAACACGTAGTTTTGTTAACTGATTTCCCAACAATTGTGCATTTCGAACAGCTCGAAAAGCCTGTATGGCCTTTTGTATATAATAGTAGGTAGGCTATGAGAGTTCTGGACCAAGTGGAGGCGAGGGGGTGAGGCGGGGCGAGGGGAATCGCGCTCTTCGACGTGATGGGCGCGGGGGTGAGGCGGGGTGGGGGGAATCGCGCTCTTCGACGTGATGGGCGCGGGACCGTTGACGGTGGAGGGGGTAATTGGTAAACTGTTGCAGCGAAAAATCCCTAGATTGATCTAGCGACACCGCGAATCGATGGAAAATCCCCAGAAAAATCCCTGGATTTGATGAAAACTCCCCGGATTGATGTAGCGCCACCGCCGATCGATGAAAAATCACCCATACACCTTTGAACGTGTCTCGTTCCCGCGCAATTTCGACACGTGTTGGGCGCGTCTCGTTCCCGCGCAATTTCGACACGTGTTGGACGCGTCTCGTTCCCACGCAATTTCGACACGTGTCCGAGGATCGGCGAGTAGGCGCGAAAGATAAGGCGCGAGAGAATCGAACGCTCGAGATTAATTACCCTAAATAGAGAAACCGCCGCCACGAAAGAATCCAACGTAGCCTTCGTATAAACATCCGCATGTAATTCGAGGCGATAACTATTCGAGGAATTAATTAATCTAAATACCCAACCGTCGCCACGAAAGAATCCAACGCCGCTTTCGTATAAACATCCTTCTATGAAAACATAGAGCGATAATTATTCGGGCATCGTTCCGAATATTTCAAAGATTGGGACCACCGCGACGGATGTAAACACCCTTATCTCCAACGCTGTAATTCGATACACGTGGTATTCGATCGAGCGCGGGCGACGTTAGACGCGCGAGGAAAGAATGAAGAGGTACAGTATGAGAGAGAGAGAGAGAGAGAGAGAGAGAGAGAGAGAGAGAGAGAGAAAGAGCGAGAGAGAGAGAGTCCACTTGTGAACCGCGCGATGAAAACATTCGAGACGAAAAGTCTTGAGTTTTCCCAGGCGCCGAGGAATCGCCAACTCACACTTAAACTGATGTCAAAGTCTAAGGAAACCCTACACCGCGAGGATCTGATTTACAGCAGTCCAGCGCCAGAACCACCAATACTCCCCAAATCCTATAAAACACTATTGTCATTTGCTAAGGGTATACCTCTAAGGATGACATAGCGAGGAAAAAAAAAACGGACATCTGGATAGCAAGCCTATACAGATTGCCGAGTCGAAGTGTCTCGCCAGGGTTACGGTTTATGATCGTATTGTTCCACGAGTCGACGGTTCGAGGCTACCACTTACCACCCGCTGACAGAACAACTCGACGTAGTATCACATAGCGAAAAGAGTCGAAATTCTTAAAGAAAATGGTACGATGTCGATTCCCTTTTGGCCATCTGGAATACAAATGTTACCCATTCACCCCGTTGCAAACGAGCAATCCTACGCAGTATTAGTATGAAAGGATATTATAAATGATTGGTTACAGGTATTAATGTGGAAGTCATACATTTATTAAATACGTACTATAGTGGTACATGGTTTACATCGAGCAACATGGATTGCATTCCTAACGCTAACAATTCGCAATCAATCAAAGAATGCTGTTCGAAGTGGCCGCTTTCGGAAATTAATTTTACATAATTCGTTGGCGCGGTAGCGTTACGTAGAACGTCTACGAAGGTTGCGTATTTACTGCTTACGGCGTACATATTTTCTGACAACCAGGTGAACATATGATCGATGCAATATTCGTACGCGAACAGTTTACGCATCGTGATTTCAGTCATGTATATGACACCGCGATTATCGATGATTTTAATAAGTTGATCATCATGCATGCGCGTGAATTCGATTCGTAAATGATCAATTACGATGTGGGTTTGGGGTGATGTTGCGTTGTCGCGTAATCTTTGAAGTATGTCAGCTTCATTTTGCAGTAGGAGCTTCCACGTAGACATCGAAAAACTCAACTCGCAGCCTTTATTGTCCGCTATGGCGATCTCGACGCGGCACGAATCGATGCCAATCCGAATTCCAATAATTAGCCGTTTATACGCTGTTGAGGTCAACGGGTAATCACGCCCCAGGATCCGTACGATTAATGGTTTCGGTGTTTTCACCGTTCTTGGTGTTACGGGTCCAGAACTGTAAGAAACGTATGCACGGAATTAATGCTTCGTTCGTTTGCGTTTACAGTGAAACAAGTGAAAAGTGTATAGTAACGCGTACGTACCTCATATTGATCTGTTGACGTTTATTCGGGTAACCGCCATCGATTGCGGATGGATGGGATGACTCGTTTAGACTGCGTTTGTACATTGTGATATGCACTATGTATTATTATACCACTCGATTGCTTGGAAGACAAATTGACTCGAACGATACTTGTTAACACTCGAGCGTACGTGGCGTTATGAATATCGGAAGACTGACCAACGTCGCTTTATACAGATTCACGTACACATACGTATCAGTGTGCGAAATATTCCATCAACGATGTGATGTGACACAAACATTAATATGAAATGTGAATAGCGCACGGTAAATCCGAATCGCATCCGCGGCAAATTCAAATAGCTTGCGCGGCAAATTCAATGTGTCGCAGAAACGATTCGCGATGCAAACCAGAAAAGTGTAATTCATAAAAGTTGGCTATAAGCTGAAATAATTAATCTCAAATCATCGAAGAAGAAAAACTGTGATACGGACATCCACACCACAGCTACTTCACGAGTATCCCCACTCTGCAACGTGCAGGGCTACCCCTCCAGCCTAGAGAACCGGGATGCATATAAGGGCGTCGACCACCGCCGCACGGGCCAAAATAAAAAATGACGCACATGAATGCATTTGAAATGCGCCGGTGCATCGTGAGTATAGTTTTTTTTTTTTTGTGAAAATTGTATTGGTGCGCGTTTCAAATCGAATATTTTAATCTGCTATACGTTTGTTTCAGCGCGAACATAGTGAGAGGATGGAGGCTTGGCGCATTGAGCGCGAGCATATAATATTATCAGTCGTAAGTACTCTTTCGTCGATTTGTGTCTGTATGCGTATACCTGTCGAAAGTGTTTTTAATATAAACCTGTGTTTGTTGCAGTATAAGCATGAGCGGGCGATGCAAGCGTGGAGTGAGCGGGACTTGCATGTGATAGGGGATCTCGTAAGTGAATTTTTATGAAAATTATTCTAACGCGTGGATACCTTTCGATGATGTTTAATCGAGTCATGTGTTTGTTTCAGCGCCGCCGCGACGTGGAGCTTCATGCGCGCGATGGAGATCGTGATGCAATCATACAGCTCCTCGTAAGTGTCATTGTTCGCGCAAATTGTATTGACATACCATTTTGATAGTGGTTTAATTAAGTTGTACGTTTGTTTCAGCATCAAGAGTACAAATCGCGAAATGATGGACGCATATGCGCAGAGTTGCGGCAACGCATTCAATTTGCCCGCAGAATGTGGCGTGAAGATACGCTACAAATTGATTTTCTGGCATTCGAGGGTGACTTCTGGGGCTTACCCAAATTATTTAAGGAGTAAGTATAAGTGAAATGTATTTGTTCGATGTTTCACGCGCTGACAACATCGTTTATATAATAATAATTTGGTGTTTTCTTTGTGTGTTGCAGGAATTGACGCCAGCATTTTTTTTTTTTTAATATTTTAAATTTTAAATTTTAAATTTTTTGAATAAATATATATTTTTTTCTTTAATAAAAGAGTGTCTTTTATTCATGTATATCCATGCATGCGTCATACATAGTCATCGATAGAACTTACATTAGGTAACGCTACATATGTAATTCAATATTTTATGAACGTTCTCCAACGCGCAAACTCCATCGTTGTTGTGAAATGCGCATCGCGGGGCATTCGTCGCGGACATAGACTTCAGGTTAGGAACGCCGGAATCGTTCGCGGTGCTAGGCGCGATCCCACAATAATCATCGTCAACGTCGTAACCACCGTCATCTTCCACAGTTCGGGCGTTGTTGTTGTTGTTGTTGTTAATCTTTCGCTCCTTCAATTCGTACAAATCGCAGACATCCTCAACGATTATGTCAGGCATGAGTTGCAGCATCCAGGTTTTTTTTTCCGAACCTTTCACGATAGCAAAGTCAATGTTCACGAGTGCGCTGGCGAGCAGTCCAGGAAGTTTGGAGTACGGAACGCAGCCATCAGACCAGCGGAGTCCGTGATGATGCTTCGCGAGCCAGGACGCTTGACGGTTTTCGCACGAATTCAGATGTCCCCAGAAGTACAGTGGTTCGAAGATCCAATGGCTGATCGTTTGCGTTTTATCCGTGTTACTCGTTGTGCGAATCGCGAGCTCTTTGACGACGAACTCGCAATTCATATTGAAACCTTGTAGATCGACAATAGCGAACATTATTATTCGTTTAGGTAGCAGTGTCGGCGACGAGAGAGTAACTGAGGACTTTGACATCGACATCAACGTTTTAGAGTAGAAGTAGTAGAAGTATTGGTAATTGATGATCGTTCTATATTAGTTTGCGTACCACGTTGGTCAAAGGACCGTATTCGACTATTCGATCGTGGATGATCATACAGTACGCGGTAGTATTAGCGGGGACATTTTCTTTGCATTCGAAATCGATTCGCACGTCAACCGTAGCGCTCTTCAACGATTCGTTCTGCCTAGAACAATCTATGACCGCGATAGGCGCGTATTGGAAGAATTCGATCGCGTTCAGTAACGGTTCTCCACGGCCGTAGTACGATCGACGGAATTTCGCATACATATCGTACAGGAGCGCGTACTTATACTTATCGAAATCCAAGTTCAAGTCTTCGTACGGATACGACTCGGAATTTAGGTAGAGTCGAACGTTCGCGAGTGTACACGCGTCGAATTTGCTCGCGGTTCTATCGAGACGATTCTTTCGATCGGTTTGCATCGCGAATATCACGTATCGGGGTTTCTCGATTTGTGACGTAGCTTTCACGGTCCACGTATGTTTCGTTGTCGCTTGCAGTAACGGGTACTCGTACAGGTCCCACGATCGGAAACTCATCGCGATCGGTCGACCGCTTTCCACGATTCGCAGCATCGATAGTTTGTTCACTTCCTCCAAAACGACGTGGGGCATACGCCACTGCACCTTGCGTATCTCGAGTTTCGGTCTCGCAGTGGCGGAGATTCCATACATAGCGTTCGCATCGACTCGCGATCGAATAAGGATCAGCTCGTGCCGCGCGTTCATTACGATGTGTTTGTAATCCTCGCAGAATCCTAATAACACGTTCAGGGGTACGCAGAAATTGAAAGCACCCGAATGAAAAATGTCTTTATCGTACGCGATGGTATGATCCCAACCGGCATTCGCGAGTACTTTGCTTCTGTCGATCGACAACGATACGTAATGTTTCAACGTGGTAGCGATCCCCGGATTTCGGCAACGATCGATCTCGACACCGTTCAATTCGTATCGAATCTCATCGAACATGAACGCGACGCAATTGTTGTCTAGAACAGCGGTCGCGGACGTTGCCGGACTTTTTGCGTCCTGCACCGTCATCGTGCCGCGACCTTCGATGTAAAGAAAACTTTCACACGGAAGCGTGTACAGATCTTGCTGCTGTATGGGGATTCTTATCTCATCGCTATTGTCGAACGTCGTATTGGCGTACGGATTATAGGTGTGTGACTCGATCTTCGTGATACGGTTGTCGAAGGTTGGCGTATTCGCCACGTCCAGAATGACAGACATCGCGATTCCGTGTGATGCTCTCCGCTTGTTTAATAGGCTACGATGAAACCTAACGATCGTAGGAAACGCGCGTTTCGACGTGTCAACGGCTTTCTTATACTTCTCACCGGCCCTCTTCTTATCGCTCCACCCGACTTTGTTCTTCTACTTTCGCTTCCCGAGATATGATTGCGCCGATGACGCGAGACAGTGCTGGTGGGGCTGGCGACGATTGACGATTCGTACGCGTGATCTAACACTAACATACTACACACATACACGCGCGAATACTACGCTAGCCTATCGCGCGGACGTCGTTGAACGTGCAAACGAATCGTTATTTCTTCTCCACGGAAATCTATAGGGCGATCGTATTGATCGACGATGCACAACGTTAAATCGTGTATTGCTCGTGCGACGATCGGCAAGTAAATGACGTGTCGCGGGGTTTCCGATATCTTATATCCCGGTGGAACGCGAGGTGAAAATTCGTGGATCGTGTGTACCGGTTTATCGTTACTGTACGCGCCGGTAGTGACGTTGCACGTTACTCTGATCACGTTAACGTTTATTATATTCACGGGTACGTTAGACTCGTGCCAGATTCTCGGCAATAAGATATGATTCGGTGAAAATCCTAGCAACGAGCCCACATTATTCGATTTCGTAAAGTCTACAAAGAACGCGGAGTACATCTCGCTTTTCATGGTATTGTTGTTAGCTCGAAGCATTAGAGGGTACTTGTCGTCATCGCCGTTGGCGTCGTTCTCGTTGTTGCCGCGCTTTCGAGGATATCGCTCGAGTAATTGCTGCTTCAGATACTCGCCGATAGCGTCTAATTCGTAGGAACCGTGGGGAATCTGGATGCATTCATGCGTCGAGGCGTCGACGATTGAGTTGGTTGCGGTGTCATAGTTCACGATGAAGTAGAATTTATCATTACTGGAATCGATGTTAGGTATCGTGTGAAACGTCTCCAAGTCTGCGAGGCCTAATTCTTACTCACCGTCGCTCAAATCTATCGGCGGGAAATAGTTTACCGTCAGCACGCTGCTCCGGCCCGTTAACGTGAGCGTGAACGACATATCGATTGTACTCGCGAGACGAAGAGAGATAGAGTGACGCGGGCGTACGAATACTCGGTAATTTATCGATATTATGGATTTTTATTAAGGAAGATGCGGATGATCATTCCGCATCGATACATTCTAACGATATCTTAGTATACATCATTATTAGTAGATAGGCCATAATTCCATAGACTTCTTAGTATACATCATTATTAGTAGATAGGCCATAATTCCATAGACTTTTGTTGTAAAAATTGCATGCATAACCGCCCACAATTCATCGAAACGTTGAAAACGGTCGTGATTGTACGTGATCGTTGTACCGCGTCCGAAATAGTGAATCAATTCCACGGGTGGCCGCAGATTCCCAAAACTATCAAAGTATTGAACTCGCGATCTACGTTTCGCGTACGCGACCCAATGAGTCCCAGCCCCTCGATTCTCGTCAAGATTCGCGATACCGGTTTCGTTGATTCGAACGCGCGTGGGAAGCGTGTCGCGCATAAACACCCCTCGAAAAAACGGTACGTTTGCACACTCGCGCGCTAATTGCAGGTTCGTCATAGGTTGCTGCGTTATCGTCGCCACGCGCTGACTCGATCGGCGTTTTTTTTTTCTTCGTTTGGAGTCGTCGGCGCCGTCGTCTCGAGTTCAAGCCCGCGCCTCGCTTGTACGGTGTCAGATGCATTCCTCGACCCTCCATCACCCGATGGTGACGTAACGTCTCTTCCAGCTGTTTTCGAGATGCCTTCGCATCGTTGACCGCTTTGGTTATACCAGCCGCTCCACCGGCCAATGCTCCGATAGCCGATAAAGCGGGTAGCACGAACGGAAGAAACGGAAGAAAGCCTCCGCGTTTCGCCACTCGTAGATTCCGAGATCGTCGTCGTTGCGAATGTTTTCTTCCAGACTTTCTCCGTTTTCGTTTCACCCTTCTCAGACCCATGCCGAGTCTAGTCTTAGCCTTCATCGTCGCCCACACTCCGGCTGCTGCTGCTTTTTCACCAAAGGTCGCGTCGTTCGCGAACACTCGTTCTCGCGCTCGTTCGGCTAACGAGCGATCAGCTTCGTGTCTTCCCTCCAAATCCTTTCGATGCGAGTACGCGATATCGTGATCTCGACACGCCGCGTCCAGGGGATTCACACCTTCGTCGCCACGAGCCAATCGCTTTAGCAAACGCGTCCCCGGTCCGCAGAACTGATAACCTGGAACGTGTAGTTCAAATGGTAAACGGTTTATGATACCATTCACGAGACCCGATCCGGTCTTCTTCCGCTTCTGATTCTTATGCTTCTTCCCTAATCCACGAGACGTCGCAGTCGTTGATGCAACCATATACCTACGTTAGAATAACCATGATAGCGACTACAATAATAAACGCGTACGAGCGCTCCGCCGATCACAGTGATAGTGACCTGCACATCGCATGTCACGAATATAAATAGTCGTCCATCGTCATAGACGCGTGCGTGCGAAGATGCGATTCGTGAAACAGCATGACGTTATCCGCGTAACCGCGAACAGAATGCTCGAAGATGATACGAATGCGAGTCGAGCGAACAGACACGGCCCGCTGCTTCCGAACAGCGTGCGAGGTGTGATTTGCGGTCCTTCGGGGTGTGGAAAAACGAACGTGCTTTTAAGTATGCTAGAGAGCCCGAACGGTTTGCGTTTCGAGAACGTGTACGTGTACTCGAAATCGCTGCATCAGCCAAAGTATCGGTATCTCGAACAGGTGTTATCACTCATCGACGGAATCGAATACTTTCCCTACTCGGACAACGCTGAGATCATTCCACCGAGAGACGCTCGGCCCGATTCAATCTTCGTGTTCGACGACGTGGCGTGCGACGAGCAGAACGCGATACGCGAATACTTCTCCATGGGTCGTCACGCGAACGTGGATTGTTTTTATTTGTGTCAGTCGTACGCTAGAATACCTAAACATTTGATCAGAGACAACGCGAATTTCCTGATGCTTTTCAAACAAGACGGTACGAATTTGCGTCGCGTTTACAATGATCACGTGAATACAGACATGACGTTCGAGTCGTTCAACGACTTGTGCGCGAAATGTTGGCGTCGACGATACGATTTCGTGGTTATCGATAAGGATAGTTCCATGTCCGAAGGTCGATATCGAAGAGGATTTAACGAGTTCGTCGTAGCTCACGGACGTCAGTAAACCACGAATCGTTCATCGAGCAACACGAAATGTCTAAAGAACCAACTACAACGATAACCTCGAGCAATGTCAACGCGAGACAAACGCAAAAACATCGTCGGCGAAAAGGAACGAAACGCCAAAAAGGAGTGAAACGTCGGAGCGTGGACGCGAAGGTGGAAATCGCCAAAGTCAGCGACGTTATACGTAAAAAGAGCTTAGCTTTGAAAATTGGTAAAATGGCTACGGAAGCGGCTGTGGAGGCGAGCACGCGACCCATCGTCGAGCCCTTGAAGCAATTAATCGTGAACACGTCTGCATTCCAAACACGCTCAACGCCTCGACCGCGACCGGTGAAGAGGAAACATGAATACGATCATCAAGAATCGTCGAAGAGACTTCGAACCGCTGCTGCGGGTGCAACCATGGAACGATCGAACACCTTTCCAGATTCTGACGACAACGACGATGACGACGACGACGACGATGACGACGACGATGACGACGACGACGACGACGACGACGACGACTACGCCGACGACGCCGACAACGCCGACGACGCCGACGACAACGCAGACATCGACATTGACAACAGCAACGTTGTCGATGTTAATGATGTTGCTGATAATGATAATGATATCATTGATAACGGTGAAAAAAATCAGGATGCTGCGTCGCAATCAAAGGCCACCGATTTTGATTCGCTGCGTAGCCCCGTCGACGATATCCAGGTGTATGTACGGAACGCCAAAGGTCCCTTGTCGCGAGAATACATACGACTACTCTTTACCGACACCAAAAAACGCATCGACAATGTGTACGGTGTATACTTGGGCCCCGACGAAGACCTGATGATCGGCGATTCCACGCTTACCATCGACGCGCACAGCGACGACGTTTGCGTGAATGGAACGCAATACCCGGGAACTCGGGGTTTGTACGAACTGTTATTCATGCGAATCCCAAATGAACTGACGTGCACGGACGCGGATTTTCGGTCGTACCGACGCATCTTGTTAGCTACGAACGCGCATAAGCGAAACCATTCACCGAGTAAGCGCACGTTGGGCAACAGGGGGTACAAGTATAAGAAAATCATATCCTCGGTGATCGGCGGGGTTCAAACATCGGGTCTCAAACGCGTTGCGGGAAAGGGGAGGCGTGGCGGCGCGGGCGCGGGCGGCGCGGGCGGCGCGGGCGGCGCGGGCGACGCGGGTAACGCGGGTGGCGCGGACGCTGCGAGTACGCGTCGAGGTCTAGGATTGCCCATCGACGAATCGATGACGGTCACCGATAACGCGATCGATTACGTGTACTGGGACGATCCGAACGAATTAGTCGATAGACTCGGATTGCTCGTGGCATCGCGCGCGGCAGGTCACACGGGTCACGATAACGAAATCGCGTCCATCGTGGAGGAATTACGCGAGGACGGATTCATCTTAAATTGAACGATCCGACGATCGTCGCGTCAGTAGCGTTCACGAGCACGCATCGTTATGTCGGTGAATAAGTTTGGCATCTCGTTACACAATAATAACAGCAATAACAATAACAATAACAACGAATCGGCGATGACAATGACTAGACTCCTGACCGCGGTGGACGATCGCTTTACGCGAAAACTTGAAACGGCTATCGCGAACGCGCGACTGGACGCCGAGCATCAACGATCTCAACTAGAGACGCGAGTACAACGCGCGATGACGGATATCGTTACCACGCAATTGTCTCGGCTAGAGGACGACTTAAATACCGCGATTGAACGACGCTTCGATCATTTGAAAGACAGATTCGAAGAGTTCACGACTGGGGTGACGAGTCAGAACGCGATATCGACCACGGATCTGTACGAACGGAAGGAGCAGCGAAACGCGAGCGAGGGTCGCCGACGACGACGATGATTAATGGCTCTGACCCCGACGATAGTGATTCCGGAGCGTCGAATGATGACGAACGTTTGCAAAAGACGTGTACCGATTGTATTTTACGAACGCTCGAGGAACTGATACTACTTCTAACACCTTCGGAACGTCGCGACCACCCCCACCCACCCGCGAAGCATGAGCAAGGAACGAATACAATTAGTGAATGAATTACATGCCCCAGCGAGACGAAACTTCCCGCGACGACGCGTCGTGATTCGCGGTTACGATGATCTGTGGCAGGCCGATTTGGTAGAGATGCGTCCGTACGCGAAGCAAAATCGTGGATATCATTACATACTAACGATCATCGACGCGTTCAGCAAGTATGCGTGGGCCGTACCCGTGAAAGCGAAAAGCGGACGCGACGTAACCGCGGCGTTCGCGGCCGTGTTGCGGCAGAGCGATAGATGTCCGCGAAATTTACAAACCGACATGGGAAAGGAGTTTTACAACGCGGAGTTTCAACGATGCGCTAAGACTCGCGGAATCAACCACTACTCCACGTACAGCGTGATGAAAGCGTCGATCGTCGAACGTTTCAATCGTACGCTGAAAAACCTAATGTGGAAACAATTCTCATTGAACGCGTCGTATCGTTGGATCGACCTGTTACCTGAACTCGTCAGCACTTACAACCATCGCAAGCATCGAACGATCAATGCTAGACCCGTTGACGTGACCCCCGCGACGCGTTTATCGTTCGCCGCGAATGAGCCCATCCACCCATCCGCCGCGAAAGGTATTCGACGACGCGCCAAATTCAACGTCGGTGATAAGGTGCGCGTTAACAAGTTCAAGACCCTCTTCGAGAAGGGATACACGCCAAACTGGTCGACCGAGGTGTTTGAAATCACAACTGTACAACGAACGTGCCCGGTGACATATATTTTGCGCGATTCCGCGGGAGAGCCGATCTCGGGCGGTTTCTACGAGTATGAACTACATTCGGTCGCGAATCCGGACGTCTATCTGGTCGAGAAGATTATTCGACGGAAGGGAAATCAGGTGTACGTCAAGTGGTTTGGATTCGATTCGTCGCGGAACTCGTGGATATGCGATAGGGATATTCTATGATTCTGGAATATGTTTCTGAAATAAATGAATAAATATATATAAATATGTACATTGCACGTTTATTCGCGTTCTCCTTCACGCACGAGTAATCTTAATAAAGAATTACAAATATATATAATATATATATATATACTAACACATATAAAATACAATTTTGAATATGAACAAACGAAAGAATCGCTTATAACATAAGATATACAATATACATATGTACATGCAGCCATACAAACATACTATACATATGTACATGCAGGCATACAAACATACTATACATATGTACATGCATGCATACGAATATGCTATACAGCGAGGGATTCGTCGATGTCGAGATGTTCGTCGGTGTCGAGGTGTTCGTCGGACTCGTTGAGATGCTCATCGGTGTCGATGTGCTCGTCGGACTCGTCGGGCTCAGGGGGCTCGCGCTCAAGGAGTTCGTGGGGCTCGAGTTCGGGAATTCGATAATGACCCCACGGAATGGTTCTGATCCGGTCAACTAAGACACATCGCTTGTCGTCGAACGGACTGAGTGCGTTCTTTTCTTCACTCACCGAGTACACGTCGTGTTGCTTGGAGCGGATATTGTTCTGTCGAACCGCTTTCTCGGTGAGTGAGTAAAGACAGCGAACGTAATCGTCGAATTGTATACAATTCGCGACCACGTGTCTTCGCACACCCTTCACTTTCTTCGTTTCACTCACAGACCCGTCTTCGGCGTTGAATGTTCTAGTCGCATACATTTTCGATCGTAGTCCGACGAACTCGGTCATCAAGGCGCCGTTGTTCTCATCCTTCATGAGCCCCGGCACCTTTTTGTTTACGCGGGGCATACCGTACGGATTGTCCACCGCGTAATCGCTCGTATCGAATCGATCGACGTCACACTTCATAACGTCATATGCATCCTCGCATTCTAAGCTATACATCAAACTATCGGTGTCGGTGTACAAGACCTTACAGCGGTCACCGAACTTTGCACGCATATACGCGTAATGAAATTCGTACAAGCATTCTTTCGACACATCGAGCACACTCATACCCACGTATATCGGCTTGTCGAACTTCACTTTTAGTTTGCGCATTTCGATTGCCACTAACTGTTCCGAAAAGATCGTGCGACTGTGAAAGTTCGGCTTCGCGATCAGCGCTTCCGCGCCATAACGACCGTCCCACTGAGTCACTAGTCGCACGTCTACGCGATTCCGCACGTTTTCCATAGTTTTACCGTACACCGCGTTGTTCATTAGTTTATATAATGTCTTTTGAAATTCACTCGTGGTGCGCGTTCTCAAATCAGTGTTCAATTGGATGTACTCGCGCAACCAATGCGACTGATTGAATCGCAACACCCGATGAATTCGCGTCACGCGTAATCCGTGGCGCACGCACTGTTTTAGGTAGCGATAGTGCATTACGTATCGCTCCTTATCGTCGAGCGTGGCAAGCAGCTTGGTCTGTTTACCATGTGGCGCGTGCTCGCGCACCGGGCAGAATGGCAGGTCGGCGTGCGCGTCGTGAAGCTCCTTGGGATATTCGATGTCCACCTCCAACAGGTATCCCTCGGGTCCATCGTCGCTGGGCAAGGATGATACATCGAGCGCGGCCACTTCGGAATCGTCCAGCCACTGAAATCCACCATGCGGCATGGCCTGTGACATAGCCCACCCGTACAAGTTGTTGACATCGAAGTACATCAGGTACGTCGAAGGCTTCGACTTGTCGTGCATCCGAGCCGGCAGGTGTTTGTTATTCGCCTTCGCGTGCCTGTGCGAGCACTGGCTCAGACCGCCGCGTATCCCACGCTCCACGAACAGTAGCATGTCCACGTCCGTTAAAAGTTCTAATTGTATGCCGGTGTACTTGAGCATCGCGTCCCACGTGAAACTCGGAAGCGTAAAATAATGCGCGGGGTCTAAATCATAACTCGCGATACAATCTGTCCGGAAACTCTCGAACACGTCAGCGAGTAACAATACGTCCGTTTTCAAGTATAAATCACTGTACTCCCCCAATGTCTGTACGCGGAAAGTGTTCCACACATTCGCTGCGTGTGCGTAATCGAGCTCCGACACGGCGGTATCATTCAACCGACTATAGAATGCTTCGCGGGATGGTAAACGCGTATCGTTCAACTTCGCGTACGACGATACATAGTCGTATGGGAAGACGCCCTTCCGGGTTAGAAGATTGAATTGATCGTCCGACAGGGATTGAAATTCGCGTCGTAGAATCACGAGTCGTTCTATGCCGAGGTTCGAAGCGAGTTTCTCTAGACTAGCGGCTAAGAACTTCAATGAATCAATGAAACGGAACTTCAATCCCCTCTGCCAATCGTTATTCTCGGCGTCGATTCCCTTCACGTGCTTGGTGAACGATATGTATCGCTCCTTCGTTACAGGTAGCAGATCGATCTGCCCCTCGAACGCGGACGCCAACTCCCTAATTATAAAATGCGCGTCGTATCCGGACAGATTGTGAAAGACGACCGGTATCGTGTACGATCTTTGGAATTGTAAGTTACACGTCACGTGGGCCGCGCCTCGGTACTCACCCGTCGAGTGGCAATGGTCTCGCACTTTTTTGTCCGTATCGACGAATGGTTTCCCGCACACGTGACACACGCTCGCGTCGTTATAACTTCGCAACTGGTCTTTCGTCAGCATATTCATCGGTTTCGCGTTCCGTAACCACGAATACGCGACGTTCGCGAAGTCTCTGAGTTCCTGCACGAACCATTGCACGCACTCAGTTTCATGTCGATACACGTGATAACGGCACAGAGACGCGTCGCTGGAACAATGGATGTAGTATCCAACGCTGAAGGCTCTGTGCTGCTGGTACGTGAAGGTGCGACTCCGTTCCGCGGGCTCGACGTCCTCCAGCATGCACTCGAAGTCTGCGTACACGATGAAAGGTGCTCGCTCCTTGTTCTTGAAATTTTTAAACCTCAACCATTTGTCCTTCGCTGACGGCAATTCGACTGCACACTCGTTGATACGTTGACAGTCCACAACGTGTTTCGTCAAGCGCCCGGACGAATGGAAGAAGCTGAGACACCTGCAACGAGAATAGCATTAATAATAAACATAAGAATATATAATATATCGATCGAAATATTCCATATTTTACTCACCTTTCGCAAACGAATACTTGGCCATTGTGTTGGCTGAGCTGCTTCGAAATCAGCCTCGACATACTTCGAATACATGCGAAATGGTACCGTTGCGGGTCCTTGGAGTCCTGCAATAGTAGCAGGTTCGCGTGTTTATCCCGCTTTTCCTCCGTCAAACGCAGCGGCAAGCAGCTTTTGTCGGCCCACGTGTACACGTTCACCGACACGTCGTTCAACTCCTCGAACTTCGTCAGCTGGTTTAGCGTTACGGGGAGACTCACAGCGTCCGTACGAAGTACCGTTGAGTAATGAGGGTACGACGCGGTTCTATCCCCATGCGTAGCAGCGGGATACAAAGTGGCGACGATGGACCACAAGAAACACGCATTCTCTCCGCTCTTTACATTGATCACAGCCTTTTTAAAAACGACCTCGCGCGGAAGTGGTACATCACAGCCGGCGCCAAGAGGGTTATGCTTATTAATGTTTATTAGGAGATTTAGCACAGCCCTCAGGGTCCATCCACTATCGCGATCTTGAAACTCCTCGATCGCCACTAACGTGGGAGCTACCACGAACTTTGAATACCACTCGCGCACGTTCGATGTCGCGAACAGTACGCGATTTCGCGTCCCGAAGCTTTTCATGTCTGTATTATCGTTCAACGAAAACTCCGCGTTCAGAATCGTATTCACGGACACACTAGAATGTTCGCTGATAGCGTCTGTGATGCGCGAGAGAACCATTCGTCGAGCATCCGCCAAAAATTTACGCAGATCGAGGAAGCCCGCGTTAATGACGGCACCGGTCGAAATGCGATTCCGAAACGCGGTTTCCAGATCCTCCCATACAACCTTGGGCGCAGTCGATTGACCCGAAACCCCGAGTCCCACTCGCGAAGACCGTTGCTCCACGATCGTACGTAGTGTTGTTGTACGCGCAATTAGTGACACGAGATGCTGTTTCAACCCCACCGAGACTCCCTCGCCGCGCTGATACTCGATGATAAGTTGCAAGGACGCGTCGCACTGATCCATCCAGTTCGCAACTTCCAAAACGGCTTCGTAGTCCAAAAGCGTTGCCATTCGGTAGAGAGCATTGTACATATCCATGAACGCCTCCATGTTTTGGATTCTTCTTATTCTACTTTAGCTTTCAATTAGTAGACACGCACGAGCAGGCACGAGTGGTTGATACGACTTATCCACGTGATCCGGTCCACGTCCGGAAATCGAAATCTCGGGGGAAACGTCAAGTGTTGTCGCACAATTGATCGTGGATGCTCGTCCATAAATCGCGACAATTCACGACACAAGAACGCGTTCACGGAGATTGTTATGTTTCGAGGTCGTAATACTTCGTATACTACTACCGTTCCATTCTCGATATCATGTAACAGCGTTAATGGCGTAGACACGATCGCGGTAAAATAGTCCATACGTTGACGATGCACATCACTGTCACCCACGATGCAATATAATGTGCATTTACGTAGAGTACTATATTGCGCGGTGTGACTTGAAAGATCCTACTCCACGATGATTCGGATAATGAAGGCACGCTTAACGCGTCGCGGATTTTATGCCTCTCGATTGTAAGAGTTTGATCGTTCAACTGAGTCGTCGGTGGCGAAGGGTACGCGTTTCCAGTATCGTTGGAAGATGACGACAGAAGCAATGCATCTCGCGCGTCCATTTCGTCGTGTACCCGTGTGATTATATTCCGAACGTGTGGTCTTTCGAGATCTTTACCGCACGATTCGCGACTCTGATTGAATATACCAACCACCTACCCTAGCCGAGGTCCATGAGTCGTTATCGCTCCGAATTCTTTTCTTCGCTCTCTCTCTATCTCTTTCTCTCTCTCTCTCTCGCCCCAAAGTTTCAATAAGGTGACGTGATGCGACGGTTGCTCGCCGCGGTACCACGCGTATCGAATTCGCGCGTCCGTGATAAGGGTGTTCACACCCGTCACGGTGGTCTCGATCTTCAAAATACGTTGGGCGATGCCGAATAATTATCGCTGTATACTTCCGTATGCACGACCATGGATCAGCCTCCTTAAAATCAGTTCTCAAACGCTACTCCATCAGTCGAGACGTGTGTTACTTCGAGAAACGTTTTTTAAAATTTATTTCATCTAAGTCGCGTGCTTTAAGTGAAAGTCTATTTCATCTAAGTCGTGTGCTTTAAGTGAAATTACTTTGAAGACGATTCAATTGCTTTGAAGAAACTACTTTTGAAGGAGTTTGCTCTTTGAAACCGATTCAAATTGCTTTGAAGAAACTACTTTGAAGGA
The DNA here is from genome assembly GCA_910592295.1 of Andrena haemorrhoa. Taxonomy (NCBI): domain Eukaryota; kingdom Metazoa; phylum Arthropoda; class Insecta; order Hymenoptera; family Andrenidae; genus Andrena; species Andrena haemorrhoa. Next base: position 20,396,793 of record OU342942.1, read on the forward strand.
GTTTGCTCTTTGAAGGACATCAGCCACCATTCAAGGAAAGGAATATAATCGAAAATACCGTAAGTTTCCATTACCATATTTTAGTGAATCGCTGTGTTAGTAACTTCGAGAATTATAAGAAAAATCGGTTTCAGATTATGTCATTGCCGGTAAATTTCAACCGACCAGTTGTCGTCGCGCCAATGTGCTCTGTGGTACCTGTATGCACGTCAAGCCCTAAAGTGTACGTGCCATGCCGGAATGTCGCGACGCAGACTGAGGAAATTCTGGGTGATACCACGCATGAGGCGGAAGCAGTTCATGACGGGGATGAATACTTAAAAGTATTCCACAATGCTGACGGCCCCCATGACGAACCGCCGGAAGACGATCACTATGGAGACGAGCAATTTTGGCTCAATCGACATTCACATCGTTCGTTCGTTCTGGATGATGATGATGACGACGAGGATGAGCATAATCCGTACGGCTTTGGTCGAAGACATCGACAGTCCCCGATGAACGTAGTTTGGCGAAACTGCGTCGTAATCAAAAAAATTACTTTTGATACCGTTTTTACAAACGCGGTATCGGGGCTTCACGCCCAAGATTTCGCGTCGCAGACTGTCCCCGAGCAAGTCGGCGATGATGCTTTCTACGACGACGACGATGCATATATGCAAATCGTCGATAACATTGTCGAATAATTAGATTTAATAAATCTTAATATTAATATTAATATGTCAGGTTTACTTACCTATCTTCCACCTTCCCTCTGAAATAGCATGTATCGAGATTACAAGTATGATAAAGGATTCTAAATGAACGCGTTACATTTCCGTTGGTAGATTTTTATACGAAAGCGACGTTGGATTCTTTCGTGGCGACGGTTGGGTATTTAGATTAATTAATTCCTCGAATAGTTAGCGTTTCGAATTACATTCGGATGTTTATGCGAAGGCGACGTTGGATTCTTTCGTGGCGGCAGTTCCTCTATTTAGGGTAATTAATCTCGAGCGTTCGATTCTCTCACGCCTTATCTTTCGCGCCTACTCGCCGATCCTCGGACACGTGTCGAAATTGCGCGGGAACGAGACGCGCCCAACACGTGTCGAAATTGCGCGGGAACGAGACGCGCCCAACACGTGTCGAAATTGCGCGGGAACGAGACACGTTCAAAGGTGTATGGGTGATTTTTCATCGATCGGCGGTGGCGCTACATCAATCCGGGGAGTTTTCATCAAATCCAGGGATTTTTCTGGGGATTTTCCATCGATTCGCGGTGTCGCTAGATCAATCTAGGGATTTTTCGCTGCAACAGTTTACCAATTACCCCCTCCACCGTCAACGGTCCCGCGCTCATCTCGTCGAAGAGCGCAATTCCCCTCACCCCGCATCACCCCCTCGTCCATCTCGTCGAAGAGCGCGATTCCCCCCACCCCGCCTCACCCCCTCATCCATCTCGTCGAAGAGCGCGATTCCCCCCGCCCCGCCTCACCCCCTCGCCTACACTTGGTCCAGAAATCAGAACCCCCCCTCCCCACCTCACCCCTCATCCATCTCGTCGAAGAGCGCGATTCCCCCCACCCCGCCTCACCCCCGCGCCCATCACGTCGAAGAGCGCGATTCCCCCCACCCCGCCTCACCCCCGCGCCCATCACGTCGAAGAGCGCGATTCCCCTCGCCCCGCCTCACCCCCTCGCCATCACTTGGTCCAGAACTCTCATAGCCTACCTACTTATAATACAAACGATTTTGCTGGAGCATCGCAGATAATTTTTGTTAACCTAATAGAAAATTTATTAGTATCATATATAAATCCATTGTTTATGAAATATGTTATTTCATCAATGAATTTGTCCAACAGCTCGTTGGATGATTTTGGTTTCTTATACCCATAATAGATTCCAACAATCTGTATTCGTTTCAAAATTGTATCCGCTACTAATATGGGCCAGAAACTGTTGGAGGAGGACCGTGACAACGGCAAGCCATCAATATTTAAACACAGATCTATATATTGTACGCTAATATTTGCCTCAACGTACATTTGAGCATAACATTTTAGCATCTGTTCTACACCAAGATGTAAGTAATCTCCCCCTTGTATTTTGGTACAATTACTTGTACGGGGAGTATGTAACAATGTCCTGGCATCTTTCGGTAATAAGCATTTGGGCACGTACGATAAAAAAATGCTCAACAGTTCGTTGATGGCTTTATGCGTAATATTATTTCGTAGTGCCCAGTTGGACAAATCCTATCTTAATGTCGCAGGGCTCTCCGGTTCATTGTAATCAACAATATCATTCGCTGATTCATCATCGGATGTGTCATAATCCAGTATGCAATGATAGTAGTCATTATTATCATCAAATAATGAATGACTGTCTTCTTCTTCATCACTTTCACAAATATCATTGTTGTGTATATTCCTCAAATGGTCATTGTCGGTGCACGGTACTTCATCGCCAGACTCGTACACTTCCTGCGAACTATTTACTTCAGAATTTTTATATTCTAAGTACCGTGAAGAGGTAGGAAGCTCATCAATTGCCAATTCTGCATCAGATTGATTTCCTTGGCTTTCAATATCCTTCAAATATTGCTGAATTCTCCTCCTTTGATGTCTATCAGAACATAGACTATAGTCTTTCCTAATACGTTTGTTGTCCGCCATAATAACCTGAACATATTTCATATACAAATGAGAAGTTAATTATAACAATTTGTTAAAAACTATATGGCTGTACTACGGTATGACCCTACCAACGGAATGAACTGAAATTTTGAGGGGTTGGGCGGGAGGGGGAGAGAACCTCTAATATAAAATTTCAGCTGCGGGTATTTGTTAGTTTCTGAGATATTAATAAAAAACCTACGCAAAATACATTGAAATTTACCTATACAGATGTTGCCAACACAACCATCTTCTCGTCGCCATCGATTGTTTCGCAGTCGACGATAGGTATAATGTATAGGGATACGGTAACATAAACTGGACGCAAGTCAAGTGTATAAATAAATGTATCTTGATCAAAACGTGTCGATCATTTCCCAAATCTGTCAGATTTACTTTTTCAGTTAGGTTTTGCGTACGAACTCGTACATTATTGCTGTTGACTTATTCCGAGACAACGCATTCGACTTTCCAATGTCTCTTGGGTATTAGTATTGGTTTGGGTAAGAAAGGGGAGGGGGGCCCGCTTGCGGGCGCGTAAAGCATGGCACCGAACCGATGTGACTTTGGGAATACTCTAGTATTACTATACTATAGTATTGGGAATAAAAACTGATGCAGTTACAACCATCGCGCGATGAGGTCAATATCGTACATTGTATCGTCGACTGTGAAACGATAAAGATGGTTGTGGTAGTAACGTCTGTATACAGTGACATTTGAAAATATTCGGACACTTTTTAAAATCGCATAACTTTCTTAAAATTAATCCAAACGACTTGAGTTTTTTTGAGAAGCTAGAGGGTCATTCCACGCGAAGTCGGACACTTTTCGGAATAACATTTCTGATTTTGGTGCAACTTGGATATGTTGTAGTCTTTAGGGGTATATAAACATATCTCAAAGGATTTTTCGAAATGTCAAAAATTGTGGATGTTACAGCTCTTTGAAATATAGTGTTTACTATTTTTCCAAAAATTATAACTCTGGAACTAATAAACTGATAAAAATGACCTTTTGGGTGCTTACAGTGGAGATATAAGAGTACCTAATAAAAATTATTTCACTTAATAAAAACGAATATTTGACCATTTATTTAGCAATTGTTCTTAACAAATGTAATGTTATAGGTGAAGGCACGTTTGTAAAAATTTGGAAAAAATAGGAGGATAAAGCCCTGTTTTTCCTCTTTACGAACAGGTTTCGAAATGCGTGGACGTTTTAAAATTGGCCAAATGAAAATTAATTGAATGTAACGCTGCGTCAAATCACACCGGCTCGACTGGTCGCTCGGGTCGTGCGGTACTCGCAGCGGCCAAGCGGCTATACCTGACATTTTTATATACTGTATTAATTAACGAGGACCGCTGCAAGGTTTAATACCGTTAATAGTTACTGGAAACTCACTCTCTGTCGATGGCATTTATTGTTTGAAACATTTAAGTTGCCATTGTTCAATGGAAACCACGAGAAGGTGGTGAGTATTCTTCCATCGGCAGAGGATGGGATGTGATGGGATTATGTTAAAGGATAAATATTTTATCGTATCTTTGAGCGTCTTTTGTAGTTTTAGGCTTTAGCTTTTAAATGAGACACTGTATTCGTTGGTATAAATGAATGAAAGTTTCGCGTTCCAGAAATTGTTTTTGCAATCTATTGAGCAATAGAACAATAACAAAAACATTCACGATTATTACTAGAGAGACGTGGAATTGCATATTTGGACTTGGATATTTTTTCCAAATTTTTACAAACGTGCCTTCACCTATAACATTACATTTGTTAAGAACAATTGCTAAATAAATGGTCAAATATTCGTTTTTATTAAGTGAAATAATTTTTATTAGGTACTCTTATATCTCCACTGTAAGCACCCAAAAGGTCATTTTTATCAGTTTATTAGTTCCAGAGTTATAATTTTTGGAAAAATAGTAAACACTATATTTCAAAGAATTGTAACATCCACAATTTTTGACATTTCGAAAAATCCTTTGAGATATGTTTATATACCCCTAAAGACTACAACATATCCAAGTTGCATCAAAATCCGAAATGTTATTCCGAAAAGTATCCGACTTCGCGTGGAATGACCCTCGAAGGATTAGTTTGCTACGTGACATGTTTTGTCGTTTTGGAAAAAATTGCAATTGATCGAATAACGAAGAAAGTAGAAAAGATCATTTTTTAAACTTTTTTTTGTGATCCTGCAATGAAAATCCAAACAAACCCGTTTGTAGATTTAGGTAAGTTGTGTTCATGCTGAAAATTTCATCAAAATCGGTTAACGTTGCTCTGACCTATAAACCTTTAAAGATCGCAGAATAAGGTCGAAAATGGTTGATTTCGGGAATTTCCGCGGTCTAGACCTTATTCTGCGATCTTTAAGCGTTTATAGCTCATTGTCAGAGCAACGTTAACCGATTTTGATGAAATTTTTGACACATATACAACTTACTTCAATCTACAAACGCGTTTTTTGAATTTTCATTACAGGCCCACAAAAAAAAGTTTAAAAAACAACCTTTACTTTTTTTGTTGCTATTCTGACTAATTGCATTTGTTTTCAAAACGACGAAACACATGTCTTAGCAAACTCATCCTTCTAGCTTCTAAAAAAAACACATGACGTTTGGACCAATTCTAAAAAAGTTATGCGATTTTGAAAGTTATAAACTTTTTTTTCGTCCGCCACTGTATATAGCGCGATCTGTATTGATACATATATTGGTTATAGATCTCAACGTGTATGTGGCTTAAGCCTTCAACGACGGCGTTAAGGCGTGATTTCCTAGCAACGATCGGCCGCGGCGATCCCACCAGTGCAATGGAGAAGTATGCATCTGTGTCTCCGTTGCGCTAATGGGACCGCCGCGGCCCATCGCAGCTAGGAAATCCCGTCTTTAGATCGCATTATTTCTCTATGCGGACGGCGACCACGTCCTACTAAGTATTCTTTCTACGCGAACACCGTTCTAAACGGAGATATGTATACAATGTAGCCACTACTATAGGTATTACAGCAAGAGGTCCGCTGCCCGTGAAAACTGGCACTGGGTATGAATATGTATACTTCCGAAAGGGACCGGTGGCCGATCGAGATGATGTTTGGGGGAGGGATGGGGAGGGGGTGTGAACCCTAAATCTAAAATTCTCACCACCTCTCCACAAACCTCATCTCGATCGGCCTCATCTCATCTCGAATGTAATTATAATATAGTGTAATTACCTGTATATAGTGTAAATACATTTGTAACTCCCTCGTATTTATCCTATATCGCAGGTATTATACTGTGTTTAGTAATTACACATCATTACAAATAACAAAGAACAAAATCGATCAGACGAATTCATAATTTTAATTTTTAAAACCGTTTCTTTTATCAAAATGGCCGGCCATTCACAGCTAATATGTATTCTGGAATTTGTTATACACATCGGCCTCAACATTTTCTGCCCGATTTCGTTAAAAAATCGCTCGTCCACCCCTCGTGAGAGTGAATTGCAACGGCGCATGGCTCAGTTCGCATAAAAGCTCGGTTCAGCTCGGCTCGGCTCGGCTCGGCTCGGCTCGTGCGAAAAAAACAAAGAACTTCTTTGTCACCTCGGTGATCCGCGCTCGCCAACCCTGCGCGAGACCCATCCAGAGTTGGGCAAAATGTAATCGAATTACAAATTACGATTAAACTGTAATTGTGTGATTGATTACACATTATTTTCTGTAATCGTTCACTTAGATAGTTGACAAAACCAAATGGTCAACTGTCACGTCCCGGGTTAAGGACTTAGGGGACAAATGACATAGTGGAAATAAAATAAAACCCAGGCGCGAATCTATATTCTAGCGCACCGGGAGGCGAGGGAGTCAGGTGTGAAATGATGAAATTCTGCACACAAGTCCTTTCGAACGTCAGGCGAGAATGTGAAATTCTGCACACTAATCGTTTCGAACGGCAGGCGAGAATGTGAAATTCAGGAGACTGAGGATTTTGGGGAAAATCAGGCGAGAATGTGAAATTCTGCACACTAACCACTCGGAACTGTCAGGCGAGAATGTGAAATTCTGCACACTAACCACTCGGAACTGTCAGGCGAGAATGTGAAATTCTGCACACTAACCACTCGGAACAGTCAGGCGAGAATGTGAAATTCTGCACACTAATCGTCTCGAATGGCAGGCGAGAATGTTAATTCTGCACACTAATCGACCAGGGAAGGCTTAATAACTGGTTTGTATTGGGGAGACACCCGTTAGAGCACTTGTTTTGGTTTGGGTTGGAAATCGGTTTTATCGTGGCTTTATTATAAAAGACACGTAATAACTCTGTGAAATTCGGCTAGTCATACGGTTGAGCGAAATCTATGTAAAAGTAAGTTAGTAAACACAGAGATACTTTCCGCGGTCGTTGCCCGTGATCAGCTGTCGTGGCAGCTCGTTAGGATGTATGGATCTTCGTAGCCGTGGGATCGATACAATAAAGCTAAGCGTGATTTAAAGTAAGATTGTTTATTCAGATAAACCACGAGTAAGCCATGCACTGTAGAGCGATAGTGGTTGGTCTTTATAATAATGCGTGGCACGATAATCAATAGCACATAATGATTATATCAGTGGTTATTACAATGAAACGAGAGTATGAATGTGAGTTACAAGTTTATAAGCCAAATATAGTTTGGATAAAGCATGAAGATTTGTTACGTTAGCAATAAGAGCAATAAACGTAACAAGACAATATAATAAGTGGACGCAATCAGCGTAGTTAAGACAAAGCAATAAGAATAGTAATACACAATAATATGATAAGCGAAAAGAATGGTAATACAAAATAATATGAAAGTAATAAGAATGGTAATACAAAATAATATGAAAGCAATAAGAATAGTAATATGATAAGCAATAAGAATAGTAATACACAATAATATGATGGGGGTGATATACCGTATTAATAATGGTTAATGAAAAATGCTTACAGTAGTTGTCGTAGAGCACAGAATTTATAATTTGCGTTCTACTAACGCTGAATTTAGTTTTAATGAAACTTCACTGGTTATCACAGACGAAGCTTGCGCTGTTATTGTCGTCTAAGAAGAAGGAGCTCTCGCGGTTCCTTGTATTTATACTAGTTACAGTCTTTTCAGTATGAAGGGGGGTGCGCAGTATGCACCTTGACATAGTTATCCTTATGCGTAGCAGAAACATTTCCGGGGTTTTTGTAAGGGCCAAAGGTTGATCTATATTTGGACTCGCATTTTCGGCACGTACGCCAAATAATCCTCGTGATTATCCTTCCGGGGTTTTTATACACGTGAATTTGAGGGGCTCAACTCCTCGGATGGATTTTGGGTGTTTTAATAGGAAAGGAACGTTGGTGGTTTTGACTGCTTTGGTCATTTAGAGGGTGTGAGACGTGGTCTCGATTTAAGAGATTTGTGGGGCGAGGGACTTGTATAGATTCGATGGTTGATCGTCTTGAGATGGGGACCGCTAAGGTACATCGCCAAGGCGGTCAGTGATCGGGAAAAGGGGTAAGAGTCGTGGTTTGATGAGATTCGGGTGGAGTTGTAGAGTGGGTTATGAAATTGTTAGAATAATTGCGCGCGAAAATTCGTGGGACGTCACACAACTACCAAAATTAACAATTACAGAAAATAATGTGTAATCAATCACACAATTACAGTTTAATCGTAATTTGTAATTCGATTACATTTTGCCCAATTCTAGACCCATCTCACCCATCGTTAGATCCAGGAATCTTCGGGCTTAAGCTACGCTGGGTGGGCGGGGGAAGCACCTACAGGAGCGGTGGTAATGTGTGCATGAACTGCGCCTACATCAGTCTCGTACATATTAACACCGCTCCTGTAGGTGTTTCCCCCTCCATCCAGCTTGGCTTCAGCTCGCAGATGCCTGGACGTGGCCAGTTCGAAGTTAACTCTCGAAGAACAAGCAGCTACCATTTTCTCCACATTTTTATATTTCGCGTTATTTCAATATATATTCCCTTTTTTCCTTTTTTAGTACTTATCGTGTGTTAGTGTGTTTTTTAAAATTATATAATCAATTTTTCTTATTCTTTTTATATGTATACTTATATCGTGTGTTAGTGTGTTTTTTAAATTATATATTACATTTTTCTTATTCCTTATATATACGTTTATAGTGTTAAGTGTGTTTTTTAATATTATATATAATACCATTATTCTCATTCTTTTTTTAATTATAGTGTGTTTAGTTTGTTTTTTAATATATATTTCAGTTAGTTTATTCATTTTATAGTTCGCGTGCGTGTTTGTTTTTTTTGTAATTTTTTCGTTGCTTTTTTTCGAAGTTAAGCTTCGAATAACTTTTAGAAAGGCTTAAGTCATCATCGTTAAGTACAAGTAACATCACGATTAAGACAAAGTTATAATACGGCAATATTTCATAAGTATTATAATGTAATGCAGTGTCAATTGCGTAATAAATTTTCATAATTATTTGTTAGTAGAAACATCAACAATGCTGAAAAAATATTCAATTGTTGAATTTTCCGATGGTGTACAAATTATTCCCTCGTGTTGGATGAATGAGGGAAAAAGTACGAGCCTATGGCCAAGCCATATTAGAAATGATTTTACCCTAAATAAAGTGATAATGAAGGGAATGTCTCCACCGGAAGGTGATGGGTGGGACTCTTTAAATATTATTAAGTGGTTTTGCTCAACTGGTATGTTTTTTCAATGAAATCCTTATTTATATAAATTCTTCCTCAATGCGCATATAACTTAATGTGTTACATATTAATGAATTATCTGTATCAGATATATATACTCGAGCCATTGGCCATGGACACGTCTAACGTAGAGGAGTCCGATGGGAGGAACGAGGGTCAATATTATATTAGAAGACCAACATTGCAAGAGCGGAAAAGAAACACCCGTGTTGCACTTTCGAGCGAGGAAGAGGAACATCAACATGAACCCCCCAGAAAGAAGGCTAATAAAAAACCAAAAACTGGATTACCTGTCCCACCTCTGCGGAAATTATTGCAGCAAGGTATTTTTATATTAGTCATTCATTACTTATTATGAAAATACATGTAAAGTAATATACAGTGCGTCTCAAAATTGCGTGAGTTCGTGGAACATATAATATCCTGATGTAAAAACACATCTAAAAGTCCTTTACCGTACGCTGCTGCGCGTTCACTTCACACGGCCTTAAACGGCGTGGGTCGGAAGCCTCGCATCCGAAACGGTTTCGATGTCTTTTTTCATCGGTATATTGCATCATTAGAGAAGTCTCGCTATTTTGGGACTCCCACATGAACATTGATCGGAGGATGGTGACAATTATCACTGTACAACACAATTTTTGGTCCGCAATATCCGATGGGTGATTCTTGTAGAGTTTTTCGCCTTGAACACGAATCCGTAAGCAGAATTGCTATCAGAATAGCCCGAAAACGCTACCCACCCTCGTATTCTGTAAACATTTCTGAAGAAGAAACCATCCAGGAAGAGTGTCGGAACGGTTTTTAACTCGAACTGATAGAGAAAATATCCATCGGCAACGCGTTCACTGTGTTTTGCCGCCTAGCGGCCATTGCTCGCCTGACGCGACTCGTCAGGGCCGTCGCTCCGCGTAATCGACGCCGATGGTATCGTTCAGTGGGCACCGACATTCTATATGGATCATCCTTCTTTCTTTTTTCATGTATTCGTAGATACTATTCTCGGATTTAAACAAACTTTTCCCGATCAGTCTCTGTTTTAAACAATTTGGATCTTCAATGCATGAATACCTACGTATGACTTGTTAATATGGAATTCTTTATGAATTTACAACATTTTTATTATTATGGTTTGACCAGATTACGAACACTTTTCCAAATATGGTAATAGTTGAAACTCGTTAAACAGTATTCGAAGTCAACGCAAAGCCTATTTAAGTATCATTTAGGCATCTTTTTTTAATAAATTCATTATTCAATATTTCTGAAACACAGTATGCGATACGAAAGTAATACAAATTCCTGAGGTTTAGTGAAGACGGAGAAGAGTTCGTAGGTATCGCAGGAACTCTTTCGATATGCATATAAACATCGGTTGGCATCTCTCCCTAACGCGCGATACAATCAGAGAAATAATAAATATCTTGAAATGCTCTGCTTTCCTATACATCGTCTTAGTCAGAACTCAGTTTTGTCTTCAAAATCATTCGAGTCAGTCGTGCTAAGCAGTTCAGAAAGTCTTTCTTTCCATCGAATTAAAACGTGTGCTGCGACAAGCTGAGAATTACAGTGTATCCACGAATACATGAAAAAGAAATAAGGATGATACATATAGAAAGTCGGTGTCCACTGAACGGTAACATCGGGTCGGTAACATCGAGTCGCGTCAGGCGAGCAATGGCCGCCACGCGGCAAAACACCGTGAACGCTTTGCCGATGGATATTTTCTCTATCAGTTCGAGTTAAAAACCGTTCCGACACTTTTCCTGGATGGTTTCTTCTTCAGAAATGTCTACAGAATACGAGGGTGGGTAGCGTTTTTGGGCTAGGTAAACAATTTTTCGTAAAAATGCATAAATAATGCGTGGAAACCATGCGCAACGACACTTTTTCAAACTTTGATGGTCATTTACAACCATTCAAAACATTCAAATTTAATAACTATAAACACCGATATATTCGGACAACTCTCCTCTATCTTTTGAGAGTAAGTCGAAGTTTCTAGCGTTCTGAGTTTTCACGTAATACATCACTTTTGCCCAAAATCGTATGTTTTTCAAAAATTCATGTTTTTCAAAAACTGAGGGTGATACAGCAATTTTGTTTGCGGATTCATGTTCAGGGCGAAAAACTATACAAGAATCACCCGGTGGATATTGCGGAATATAAAAAATGTTTCATTTTGTTGGACTGTGTTACATGATGAATTGCGGGTTTCAATGCAGATTTTACAAACACGCCAACAAGGGACCACTATTTAGATGAAATGGCCGCGTCAACGGAGGAAATGGAAATATCAGCGCGAACAGCAGCATCACCAGGCCCAGTACCAACAGCAGCATCACCAGGCCTAGAACCAATACCAGCATCACCAGGCCCAGCACCAACAGCAGCATCACCAGGCACAGCACGAAGAACAAAATCATCATCATCATCATCATCACGTACGTCTCCGCAGCTACAAACTCATATCCAATCCAATGGGTTTGTACCCATTGACTATAATTCTAAATGTGATTTTTGTTAAAAAAATTACATATGTTAAATTAACTTCTCTTATCTTTATTCAGAGTACCAAAGATTTATGATGAAGAGCATCGCGGCTATTAATCTGAGATTAGATGACATGCAAAAACAATTAAATAGAATTGAACGAAAAGGGATGAATGCTGACAATGCAACACAGGAGTGATCAGTGAAGCAGAATTTTCCACCATACATAAGCTTCCTATTAATGATGAAGAGGGGTTGAGGAATTTTAATAATCAATTACGGGACACGGCTGTATTCAATAATATGGTAAGTGGCGTAAGAGTAATAAATGCAGTAAGAGTACATAGCATTATAAAGTCAAAAATTAGCTTTATATTATAGTTACTTTTATATTCAACAGCTACTTTATCTTGCTGCATTGCAGTCATACAAAGGATAATTACCTGAGTATTGTTATTTATTATAATTTATAAATAGTAGCTACATCCATGCAATTTGTAAAATGCACTGCACTTCTTATACTATTGCACGACGATGGGATTTTCTTGCATGTACAGGGTGACCCATAAAATTGCGGATCATGAATATTGCGTACTTTTTGGAACATGTGCTATCCCGCAATTTTATGGAACACCTTGTATTTCGTTACTGACTGCGCGACAAGCTTTTACTTTTCATACAGTTTGCTTGTAAACATCCATTAAGTTTTTTTATAACAATTATTTAAACTAATGGTGATTGTTATTTTTCATTGCTTCAATGCAATTGGCGTTACACGAATGCTGTTTTTATTGAAGCCATGTTTCATGACAGAAATAATTTATTAATGACTTTTTATAGGTTCATGTATTGAAGAGGATAGGTGGGAGCAACCTGGCGATAACGACGGCGATGGTCTTAGAAAAAGTAATGAATGATTGTGTAGCTGAGAAGTATAGTTGGTGTGGGAGAAACAAAAAAAAGCCATTCAAAACCTATAAAAATTTAGTCAAATTAGTACTGAGTAAGTAAATTTATTATTTATCTCATTTCAGCAATAAAAATTGTGAAATAAATGCATGTAGTATTCCAGCTTCAATACACGCTGCATGCAGCGACAGGGGATTATTGGCGACAGATGTGGATATAATGAACGCGTGCGGAAAATGGCTGGCTCAAACCAAAAGGCGGATGACGCGGGCAGAAATGAGAACCAGTAAAGAACAGGACAGAAATGCTGTGGACGAGGCGTATTACCCCCAGGCTACTGTGGGCGCCTATAGGCGCTTAGAATTTTTGCGTTTGTGACACTGAGAGCGCCTATAGGCCCTTATCCCACTGTGGTCGGCTGAGACTGAGGGCGCCTAAAGGTCTGCGCACACATATCCGTTCCGTGTCAGTGGTAAGAAGAAGAGACCCTCTATGCCCCTCTTCTTCTTACCATTGGCACGACGGAACGGAACTGAAACGGAACGGATATGTGTGCGCAGACCTTAAAGGCGCTCGACGCAGGTCGGCTTTCTGACACGGAAGGCGCCTATAGGCGCCCTGAAAATTTTATAGATAATTATTAGACGAAAGTGAATGCTAGTTTTGCTGTTACATATTCCTTTAGTCACATGTTATTTAAACATGTAGGCGATGCGTAATAAACCAAAATATGTTAGGAGCCGCGTATAATTCGGAGTATTGTAATGCGCGTATCATCTAGCTGCTGCGGCCATCGCTCGCGGCTGTAACGTCAAATTTCCGCAATTTCAACCGTCCGATATTCGCAGTTATATTTCTTGAAAAAAAGGGAAGGTAGTGATAGTGGAGGCACACGCTCCGTTGTTCGCATCGCCCGGGGTAGTCAATAAACGAATTCTGAAGACATCACTTCGCACCGTAGTAATTATGCTCACCTCATCGAATCGTCTCGTATCGCTTCCCATTTCACAAATGGTTTATTTAAATTTTAAAATTATTTTTTTGTTTTATCCCTAAAATGAAACATTGGCCCAAAATTTCGCCGTTCTTGGCGTACATCGTAACTGTATTCCTACCGTATGGTACGGCCGGTACGTCTCAAAGTCTGCCGTAGTCAAAGGGTTAAGAGTCTTTGAACCATGTGTATGGCGGGAGAGTGATCCCCGAACTGACAAGGGGAAGCAGCGATATTTGTGTTACGGATCCCTCCACAATCCCTTCGGTTGTAGAATGCCAAAATATCCTTGTTTTATCAATATTTCGGAAACTGTTGAATGTTGGATGCATATATATATATATATATATATGTCGCAATGTAGGTATATTCAACAGTTTCCGAAATATTGATATATATTTATATGTAATATAATATATAATAATATATAAGATATATATAATATTGATATATATATGTGTTCCATTCAGAGAAAACTACTTCAAAGTCTCGAAAAGCGGCGATTAGATTAAAGGTGTGCGCTGCAGATACCAACGAAAAAAGATATCTTGTCCTGCTGTTACAACGGCTGCAGCGCACACCTTTAATCTAATCGTCGCTTTTATATATATATAAAAAATATCTTGTCCTGCTGTTCAATCGTCGCTTTTCGAGACTTCGAAATAGTTTTCTCCGCATCTCACGCATTCATTTTCGTCCCAGTCTTTTAACGACATATCACTATATTGTAGAATGGAATTTTCGCTCCCTCAATCTGAAGATGGGTTTACAATAAAAAAGACTCATGTACATAGTTTTTAGAAAACATTTCGATGTCAGTTACAAGAAAAAGAAATAAAAAATACGAGCATGCTATGTCTCCCTCGACATCCTACAACTTTCGTCTGAAACAATTTTTCGTACCATTCATATTTTTAGAGATAGTTGCACTTTTTCAGATACAACGGACACACTGTATATTTAATTAATGTGATCGGACTGCCCCACATTAATGTGGACGGACTATTCCATAATGAACGGAGTGATCGACCACCTTGTCAAAATAAATGTTTCTTATAATTTAAATATGGATTTGTGACTTACCCTACAAATATATCTATTTTGTGTTGTATCATTTCATATTTTATAAAGTAGTTATGCTATCGACCGTATTTTTAGAATAAACACTAAGTGATTTCGGCGCACTGGTTCGGTCAGTTAAATAATTAAAAGCTAATTTGCAATTTTAAAGATTATAAATTTCCAACGTTTCGGTCCGGCGGTTTAGACCTTTTTCAAGGAAAGTTTTACAAAGAATACTGCGTTCGCTTTAGGATCACACGTTTAATAAGACGTGTAACACACGAGTCGGTTGGAACGTGACTAAGGTACACATAGCTTGAGGGACCATCTAAAGGTGACACAATATGTGGCTAGAACGAAGTCAAAAGAAAGACCGTTAAATATTAAGAACGGATTTAAAATTATTGATTATTAAAAATTAAAAATTATTGACCGAAAGAACATTTTCAACCTCACAACAAACTGTCGAAATACCACTAATTGATGTTCATGTGGTAAAAACCCCGACACATTAGAGAGTATGACCAAATGATTACATAATGTAGTTTTCTTATGTATAAGTGAAATATTGGAAGAATTGCATCATAAAGCCTTATTGTTTAAGTAAGGTTGCGTAGTAATCTTGTATTTTAGGTGTTTCATACCTAAGATTTACGCTTGGTTGTTTGATCATATGCAACGTCTCCAACAAAATCCTGCGACTCCAATTGGCCTCTCTATCAATAATTTTAACATTATCGAAGTCAAATCTGTGATCAAACTCCAATGCGTGTTTCGTTAGGGCAGTATGCTGGAGGGGTGATAGGAAAATGTTCTTTTTATGTTCGTAGATCCGTCTTTCCAATAGTCTAGACGTTTGCCCAATGTAAACTTGGTTGCAACCCATGCAAGGGATTGAGTAAATGATGTTAGAATTCTTTAATAGAGGTATTTTGTCTTTAATTGGAGGGAACAAGTTTTTAGTATAAATTGGTATTTTAAAAATGGTGTGTATTCCTATTTTTCTGAACATTCTTTTAATATCATTAGAAATATTATTGCTAAATATTATTGACCGCAGTATTCTTCCAACTAATCGGTCCTATTTTTTTGGCTTTTTTTTCCTTACGTTTTTCCATCAATGCCGGATGGTGAATCTCAAAAACGCGGTCACGGATTATTGTTGAGACCATTTCCATGGGATAACCATTACGTTTTAAGGTGTCTTTAATGAGAAGTAGATTAGCTGGTCGGAATTCAGGGTCAGACAGTAAAATTGCGCGATCTATTAATCCCTTTATTAATCCCACCTTATGTTGCATGGGATGAACCGAAAAGAAGTTTATGTATCTACCCGACCAACTCGGTTTGTGATACCAATTGGTGCTAAGTTTATTGGCTGATCTAATAACCAATGTGTCAAGAAAGCTTAAACAAGAGTCTTTCTCAACCTCAAAAGTAAATTGGAGTCTATTGTGAAAACTATTAAATGTATCAAGCAATATTGGCAAATCTTCTAATTTAATGCATGTGATAATGTCATCAACATATCTTTTATAGAATTTAAGTTGGAATGGTAATTTCAAAAGAGAGATAGTCTCTAATCTTTCCATCACCAAATTGGCGATGACAGGGGAAATTGGAGATCCCATAGCTGTTCCAAAAACCTGCTTGTAAAAAACTCCATTGAAGGAAAAAATGTTGGCTTCCAACACAAACTTCACGGCTTGGAGAAAATCATCTCTATTAATACTGGTGTGCTCTGCAATTTCTGTCCAACGATGGTGTAATACCTGTAAAGCTAGATCTACAGGTACATTCGTAAAAAGAGATACGACATCTAGAGACACCAATCGCATTGAATCTTCAATATGTATTTTCCTAATTTCATTACAGAATTGCCAGCTATCAACAGTGTGGTGTGTAGATTTACCTACAATCTTAGAAAGTATGTCAGCTAGGAAACTGGATAATTTATAAGTGGGACCACCGATAGAAGAAACTATAATTCTCCAAGCCAAATTTTCTTTATGAGTCTTTGGAAGCGCGTAAGCTCTAGGTATAATAGCGTTGTTAGTCTTTAGAAGCTTCCCAGTCTGTTCACTGATCTGTTTCTTTTTCACCATATTAGAAATGATAGAGTTTGATCTCTTCTCAAAAGTACATGTATATTCGAATTTACTAACAGTGTATGTGGTTACATCGTTCAACAATTTCATCACCTCCGAGATATAAAACTCCCTCTCAACTAGAACTGTAGTGTTGCCTTTATCAGATTTTAACACTAGTAAATTACTGTTTTCTTTAAAAAAAGATTTCGTTTCAATAATTTCAGATTTAGACACTAACTCATTATTAGGTTTTATTGAATTAGTGGTATAATTTATAATTTTGTTAACCATTCTTAGTCTGGTTGTAGTTTGTAAATTATCATCATTAATTTTTATTAAACCTGCCTCGATTGAAGAAATGAATTTTGGAGAGGTGATAAAACTCTTTGGAACGGACAAAGCATGTTTGGGTCCCAAGGTTAACACTTTTTTAACATTCTGCGGGATTTCAACGTTCGAAAGATTTTTAAACCAGTTATTATTATCAGAAGTGTTATTGTTGAACGATATAAAACCATTATGGTCGTTGCTGAAACTATTGTTTCTGACGTCTATCAAATTGTTAAATATTTGTATACATTTATTTTTCTGGATCTTGAATAATCTCTTGTATTTTTTTTCTTCAAAAGAGCAATATTTTTCAAAAATGTGTAAGGGGAGACTGAATCTAATTTCTTCAATTAATTGTGTTATTTTATTCATGATTGACTTCTGTATATTATGTGTGTCTTTTATGGCAATGTTTAGTAATTTACGTGAATATTTGTTTTTTAAATTCAACAATTTGCTAGAGGCTGAGGTAGAAGACATAAATATGCTTGAATTGTTAATTATATTATTTGAAATGAATTTCGGTATTATGTTTTTTGTTCTGCATTTTAATAAAAAAAGTTTCCTATTACTTATCTTGAGGAGATGAATTCTTTGATTAGAAAGATCCTTGAGGTTTCTTATGGTTTCTGGTCCAAACTTTCTTGCGATTGATTTAAAGAAACTTTCCTTTGTTGATTGTGTGATGGTTTCGCCTTCCATTTGAAATAAAGTAGTTATGCTATCGACCGTATTTTTAGAATAAACACTAAGTGATTTCGGCGCACTGGTTCGGTCAGTTAAATAATTAAAAGCTAATTTGCAATTTTAAAGATTATAAATTTCCAACGTTTCGGTCTGCGGTTTAGACCTTTTTCAAGGAAAGTTTTACAAAGAATACTGCGTTCGCTTTAGGATCACACGTTTAATAAGACGTGTAACACACGAGTCGGTTGGAACGTGACTAAGGTAAACATAGCTTGAGGGACCATCTAAAGGTGACACAATATGTGGCTAGAACGAAGTCAAAAGAAAGACCGTTAAATATTAATAATCAATCATTTTAAATCCGTTCTTAATATTTAACGGTCTTTCTTTTGACTTCGTTCTAGCCACATATTGTGTCACCTTTAGATGGTCCCTCAAGCTATGTTTACCTTAGTCACGTTCCAACCGACTCGTGTGTTACACGTCTTATTAAACGTGTGATCCTAAAGCGAACGCAGTATTCTTTGTAAAACTTTCCTTGAAAAAGGTCTAAACCGCCGGACCGAAACGTTGGAAATTTATAATCTTTAAAATTGCAAATTAGCTTTTAATTATTCAACTGACCGAACCAGTGCGCCGAAATCACTTATTGATTTATTTCATATTTTATGTTCAGATTAGTTTTATTTACATATATTTTTTATAAGATAGGGCTGATACCGTATCGATACATATCGATACTATTATTTCTTGTATTGTTATTATTATTGTTGCTGTTGCTGTTGTCGACTTGTACAAAAAATATATGAATATTGCCGATATTTATTGTAATTTAATCAATTTCCCTTACATTTTCTATCCCTTCTGTAATATCACACAAATTTTGGCGAAATAACATCGCTGTAATATCAGCGAACAGTTCCGTGAGCATTGCCAGAGAATGCCCTGAACGCTCCGCGAGGATTGCCAGAGAATGCCCTGAACGCTCCGTGAGGATTGCCAGAGAATGCCCGGAACGCTCCGCGAGGATTGCCAGAGAATGCCCGGAACGCTCCGTGAGGATTGCCAGAGAATGCCCTGAACGCTCCGCGAGGATTGCCAGAGAATGCCCGGAACGCTCCGTGAGGATTGCCAGAGAATGCCCGGAATGTTCCGTGAGCATTGCCAGAGAATGCTCGGAACGTTCCGTGGAACGTTGCCTCGGTACGGACATAGGAACCTTCCTGGAACCTTCCATAAATGGAGTGTGCTGTATGGGTATACGCACACCTTCTTGCATTTTAAATCTCTTTAGTTCGTTTCACATTACTGTGGCTACTATAAAAAAATTCAAATTCATTGTATTTTAGAATTCGTATTGTATGTAAAAAATATTTACCTTCCCTCAAACCATGTATACATTCTCCAAAAAATTTACCTGGTCCAACAACGGCCATTTTGATTTTGGCTTTGCTGCCGACCCTGTACCGTACTTGATGCCTCGCTTCATTTTCCTACATGTATTGCATATGTTCCCCCCTCTCTTCTTACAATCACCAGCTGAAATAATTAGAAAATATATTTTTTACAGGTTCCTAGCCACTGGCGAATCATATAAATCGTTATCATTCGCATTTCGAATATCGCCGAGTTACATAAGCGTTATTGTACGCACAGTATTAGAACAATTGTGCGATAAATTAGTCACAGTATTTATGCCGCAGCCGAGTATTGCGGGTTTTGAACAAATAGCGAATGACTTTCTAGTCAAATGGAATTTTCCGAATTGTGTTGGAGCCATTGACGGCAAACATATACAAATACAATGTCCACGAAATAGCGGTTCTCTGTATTTTAATTATAAGAACTTCTTTTCTATTGTGTTATTAGCATTGGTAGATGCAAATTATAAATTTATCGTCATTGACGTTGGATCCTACGGAAAAGAAGGAGACAGCGGTATATTTAATAAATCAATTATGGGGCAAGCCATTCGTGAAGGAAAAATGAAATTTCCCATGGACAAAACTCTTCCGGGATCGAACGTGATAGCAGCCCCTCACGTAATTGTGGGCGATGAGGCATTTCGCCTCGCGAAACACATGTTGAAACCATACCCAAAGAACGTGGCAACGCAAGATATGTCGAAGAAAATTTTTAATTATCGACTCTGCCGAGCCCGTAGGGTATCTGAAAATGCATTTGGGATATTGTCCCAGACATTTCGCATTTTTTATTCAAGTATTGCGGTACTGCCGGAAACAACCGACAATATTATAACTGCAACATGTTGCCTCCACAACATGTTGCGCGATGAATATATGTGCAACAATCCCGCGAAGCAACAACATTTGGAGCCAAGCATGGCAAGCAATAACATGGTGCCATTGGCTGGAGCAGGAGGGTTTGGCAATGCAGAGGGGTTAGCCATCCGGGATAGATTTCGGACCTATTTTTCTGCACCGGAGAGGGCCGTGGAATGGCAACAGGACAGTGTCGAAAGAGGCGTCTGAACACAAATGAAAAATAAAAAAAAACCTACGCTATTAACATCCCACCAAGTACGGCGCGCATGACGGACAGGTACATTTTATTCTTTAAATTAGAACTATGTATTATTTGTATATCAAAAATTTATTAGTTTAATTGTGTATAAATCGGATAGTTGGGTTAGTTAACATATAATTTGTCCGAAATCATTTACGTGTCCCATGAAAGATCGACGTCAAAGTATCAAATCAGAATGAGTTTGAGAACCAGTTATATTAACGTCACAACCAAATTGTATATTGAAGAATGATTTTTGAATTTCCATTCGTAATTATTAAATTGCAAAATTACTATTCGTTTATTTCAATTAATTTTTTCTTATTTTAAATAATTTTTTAGATTCTGTCCACTATTGTCTTTTCGAGCAATAGCCTTCAGCTTTCGTCTTGGAGAGGCAACTGTCAATAATATCGTCCGACAAATTAGCCACACGATCCGTAACCCGCTTGTGCCGTCAAAATTTAACAATGAAAAATGAAAAAAAACGAACCGACTTTTATCAAAAAGTCAAATATCCCGAAATGTGCTGGCGCAATGGATGACAAACACGTGCATATATTTGTTCCAAAAAACTCTGGATCGGCATTTTACAATTATATAAAGGAACATTTTTCATTATTTTGATGGCAGTTTAGATGATAGTCACAAGCATATTACAATAAATGGCGGTTCCTATGGAGGGAATAGTGATGGACCAGTATTTGTCAATTGTACATTTGGAAAAGCTTCGCTTACTGATGATCCGAGCTTGCTCGTGCCACCTGCTAAATCTCTCCCATGCACAGACATTTCGATGCCAAATGTTTTAGTAGCAGATGAAGCATTCGCGTTCAAAACAAATAAGACAAGACGCTATGCAAGACTGAATAAACAAACCATGGACATTCGTAACGCTTTCGCAGACTGCTTCATTTCGCTTGCTGGAGAAGTTCCTTAGCAATATGATACCATAACAAAATAATATTTTATTTTATTATCTTAAATATATATTTATATTATGATCTGATGTACAATACTTTCTGATTTTATGTCGCTGCTTATTGATTTCCACACACTTTCGTGTACATTTCGACTTTTGTAACCGGGTAATTTTTTGTCGTATATAATAGAGTGATCTTGAACGGCACAAATCAATTGTTTTTTGTAAATCCATCTTATGAATTATATGTACGCGGCAACGTGCCGTATCTGTTTTACCGTAACGTAACGTATTTGTTGGAAGGAGGTGCATTAGAAACAATGCAAGTTAAGACAACGCATCGCTGTAATACACTGCTCCGTTATGGGTTTATTATGAATACCAATATTGATTTAAGATGTTATTAAAACTGTATTGAGTTTATCGTCACTCAACAGATTCACAGAAATTCTTCGTACTAATATTCGTATTCTCGTTACTAATGGTAATTGGTTTTTATACTGAAGCGTATGAGATAATAAATCACTTGCATACCTTTGGCACGAACTTTTATCAATCATTTGCTTAGCTGTCAATTTTACGAGCCTTTAAATGATATTTTATATTATTTTATTTTATATTTTATATATTTCATTATGTATAACATTATATTTAACGATTTAACTAACCACTGCTCTTAACTGAAAAGTTTAACAAATGTCACTGGCATCCCTTTGATTCTAAGTGCCACATACATGTATGATGAAAGAATAAATAAATGTAATTAGCAATAATAAAGAAATAAGTATAACTGAAGAATACTGTACCTGTTCTGTTTAATTTAACTGACACTTCTCTCCGCACATTTTCTTTCATTCCATGCAATCATAAAGGACACAATATTTAATTGGATATATTCTCTATCAATGTTTTGTCCTCCGCAGACGAAAACTGTAACTTCGTCGACATTTCAGACACTCGTCACTAACACACACGCAAAATGTGACACTGAGAAGCACTTTATTGGTCATAATATAATCTCCTACCTATGACCCACCTTTCCTTGCACCCAAAACGTCGCGGGTCCTTCTGTTTTGATATTCGAATGCGGGTACCTATATACTCGAGAGATAAGGGATCCGTCTTTAATTTGAAAGGAGGACGACGCTGGCGTGACCACGGACTGCTACCCTCTTTCTTCCCCTGTCTTTCTGCGAGGCGTATTGATGGTGGACGTGGTGGATAATACTTCTTAACCGGTTAACTGGCAATGTATCATATATGATAAAAAAAATCTGGCCAATTCTGCTTATGTATCATATATGATCAAATGGAATATCTTTTTTGATTTTCAAACGATTTCAATAAAACGTTTAATAATTTGTGGGATTGCCTTTTGATTTTATAATAGCTTCGAGCCTTCTTGGTGTGAAATGTATTTAGTTGGATGTAATAGCAGGTTGTATTTTACTCTACTACTACATACAGGGTGATTCTCCAGTGGCACCTGTCCTTTGACACATCTCTTCAGATGCCGCATGGTACCCCGTGGCGAGGACAACCCCTCGCAGTGCCTCACCGAATTTTATGGCTTTCGACCCTCGAAAGGGTTCGAATATCATTAAAAAGTCAGAAATGTCCTGGATTTCCGCATTTCCCATCAGATCTTTGCGAAAACGACGTCAATGGATTCCTTATGTTTCGCCGATGAAACTGACACCACGAACGACGTAATTTGGACCATATGAAGGAAATTCTATGAAAAATTAATTTATATCATTTCATGCTGTCTTCGTTAATAATAGTCCGATTTACATGAAATTTCGTATGATTTGCATCGGAAAAACATAAGGAATCCATTGGTGTCTCTTTCATATCGATACGATAAAGAATAAAAAATTATTTTATTTCTGAAACAGGTATGAATCCTCGACCTTTTCAAGTGCGCTCGAACCAAAGTAGGACCCTGAACACTGCGCGGCCGGAATCTCGCCGCCGAGGCGGCCCAGCGGCTAGGAAACTCGACCTTTACGAGGAAATGACCACGCTCCTCACTGAAATCGAGGCTTGTTTAAATTCGCGTCCGCTACAGCCGTTGTCCGACGACCCTGAAGATCTCAGCGTACTCACGCCCGGTCACTTCCTGGTCGGAGAACCACCGTAAATCGGCTCTCGCGTTGGCAACTCGTGCAGAAAATGCAGCAGCAATTCTGGCGACTGTGGGCTCGCGACTATTTGAACACGTTGCAAACGCGCGGTAAGTGGACACGCGCTCACTTGTCCGTTAAAACAGGCGACTTGTGTCTGATAAATAGCGAGTCGCAACCCCCTTGCAGGTGGCCGCTCGCACGCGTAATGCAGGTGCATCCGGGCACAGATAGCCTCGTGCGCGTGGTCACGCTCAAAACGGCACTTTCAGAGTTTACTCGCCCAATCCACAAAATTATAATACTACCGCACGACGACGCCTCAGAGACCGATTCTGGGAGCCACTCGAACAACGGTCACTACACACAAGACCTCAAGACAGCTACACACTAGCTTTCGTTATGATCAACTTCTTAGAAACTCGACACAATAAGGAACATTCGGGGCTTACCGTTCTTGTTCGGACGATCCACCAAATCGATCGATCACTGTCGGGTTGCTGCACTTCACATCACTCGATGCCCGCTTCCTGTGCTCGCGCCGATGCACCTGACACTTGCAATTCTCACTCGTCTGTACTACTACGTACCGTAACTTTTTTACCGGGACGATCTCATTCATTCACGACCGTCTCAATTCCGATACCTTTGTGCCTCACAGCGTTGTACATCGCTGTATGGCAACGCTCCGCCAATCGCCTTTGCCTAATTTCGTCAGTACCGACGAAGGCGGGCGGGAATGTTTGGGATTGGCCCAAACGGCCACAGGCCATGTGCGCGCGGCTGCGCCGCGCGCGGTTTAAATGTTGTTAGCGCGACCAAATCGCGGCATGCACGATCGCGATGGTGAGATCGGGCCAGCCATCTGTTAGCGCGCACCCCACCTAATTAGACACTTGTCTTACTTTTCCCGCTCGGGACGATCAGCTGTTGGGTGGGGTGCTGACGTCACGGAATTCGGCGAACCGGCCCGATCCATCTCCGCGATCGTCCTTCTTCTCGCGAATCGTTGATACAACTACAACGTATTGTACCACGCGTGCTCCGCTTATCCTGGAACGTTCCAGTGCATCTTCGAACTATTCGACTTTCCTTTCCTTCACGCGGGCTTTCGCGTAGTAGTGAATAATTCTGTTATTTCGGTGTTAATTTGTAAGACAAAAGTGTAATATATTGTGATCGTGTTGTAAATACAAGTGACCGTGAACCTTATTCAAATCTTAACGCCTATAATTAAAGCTATCTTAATTCTAAGTAATTCTAAGTCTTAGCCTAAATCACGAACGTTAGTAGCTGCTAACGTTCGCTTAGTAACAACGCCATTCAGCTGATATCGAATCTCATCAAATATGAACGCCATGCAATTATTTCTCAACATCACCGTTAATGCATCATTAGGCTCATTTATCATCAATTTCCCCTCCACGTAGAGGAAACTTTCACACGGCAATGTGTATAAATCCTGCTGCTGTATAGATTTTCTTATCTCGTCGCTGTGTCCAAACGTTGTGTTGACGTATGGGTTGTATGTATGTGTCTCAAGCTTGACGATGCGATCATCAAACGTCGGCTTCCCTCCAATGCTTAGAATGTCAGCCATTTTTCAACTTAAATGCGTACAACGAATCCCAGCGATTTCAAAAAAGCAATGTTCACAGCACTGAGCCTCTTCTTTTTAGCGTAATCAGAGCTGCTGCTGCTGTTGTTGTTGTTGTTGTTGTTGTTACAAACAATTTCGCTTGGAAGAAACGTGTTTCTGAAGTCGTTCAAAACAAGCATCTCATTCGTTCGCACCACGTGTATTATCGTCGTCGTCGTATGTGCAGTCTGCTGGTAATCTCTTCACCTCGAAAATCGAGCAACTGTCCGTCTTGATCCACAACGCGTATCGTTAGATCCGTAATGACCCGTGCAGTGATTGGAAGGTAAATGATCTGCGTCGGCATTTCCGATATCTTATATCCTGGCGGTTCTCTCGGAGAAAATTCATGTATCGTATGTACGCGCTTTCCATTATTGTACGCGCCAGCGGTCACGCTACATTCTATGCGAATAATGTTTACATTCATGATATTAATTGGATTGTCCGATTCATGCCACTGTCCCGGTTCTAATACCCGATTCGTCGAGAATCCCAGTAGCGATCCAATGTTATTTGCCATCTCTCTGGCAATAGGCGAATACCGCGACGATAAAACGACGCATCTTTGTGCCGAAACCAATCATCTAACCAATTTTGCACTTCTTCGAAATTGGCCAAGTGTAGCCCAGCCAAGCCATGCGCCATCGACCGGAACAAGTGATAATCTGAAGGTGCCAGGTCTGGCGAATACGGCGGGTGTGGTAGCAAATCCCATTTCAGCGTTTTTATGGTGTCCTTGACGATGGAACTGCGATGGCACGGAGCGTTATCGTGCTGCAATATCACTCGTTCGTGTCTCGTGTTCCATTCTGGCAGTTTTTCGAGCAATACCTGTTTCAAATTCAGCAGTTGTTGTCGGTAGCGATGCCCATCGACAGTTTCGCCCGGTTTCAGCAGCTCATAATAAACTATTCCTTTTTTATCCCACCAAACGCAGAGCATTGTTTTCTTCCCGAAACGATTTGGGCGTGCCGTCGATGTTGATACTTCACCGGGTGAAAGCCACGATTTTCTGCGTTTAGGATTCTCGAAATAAATCCACTTCTCATCGCCAGTAATAATTCGATGCAGAAAACTCTTTCTTTCTTGTCGCGAAAGCAAAATTTCGGAATTGACTCTTCGATTTTCCATCTGTCTTTCAGTCAATTCATGTGGCACCCATTTTCCTTCCTTTTGGATTTTTCCCAATGCACGTAAACGTTTGGAGATACTTTGACGAGTCACGTTTAATGCTTCCGCAAGTTGATCTTGTGTTTGCGTATCATCTTCATCCAATAACGCTTACAGATCGACGTCCTCAATTGTTTTTGGTCTTCTGGAGCGGTCCTTGTCTTTAATATCGAAATCGCCACTTCTGAAGCGTTTAAACCAATCTTCACAGGTAGTTTTCGATGGTGCATGTTCGCCGTAGGCTTCCACGAGCAAACGACGTGCTTCAGCTGCATTGCGTTTTAGATTAAAATAGAAAAGCAAAACTTCCCGCAAATGTTGTTTATTTGGTACAAAACTCGACATCTTTGTTATTAGAAAATAATACTTTTGCGTAGCGATATTTTTTAATGAAGACTAGTTATTGTTCACAGATGTGTACACCATGAAAACAATACAACTTCATACATATATGTCAACTACATATGTCGTTAGCGCCATCCATATGTGAAACCCGGAAACTTAGTTGCACACCTTGGTGACAACGATGTGTATCCAATAGTGTTGCGCCGCAACAACAACACCATGAAAAGCGAGCCGTAT
The DNA here is from genome assembly GCA_910592295.1 of Andrena haemorrhoa. NCBI lineage: Eukaryota > Metazoa > Arthropoda > Insecta > Hymenoptera > Andrenidae > Andrena > Andrena haemorrhoa. The sequence goes on from OU342942.1 coordinate 20,423,695, forward strand.
TGTCGGTTCGCCGTAGACTTTACAAAGGCGAATAACATTGGATCGCTACTGGGATTCTCGACGAATCGGGTATTAGAACCGGGACAGTGGCATGAATCGGACAATCCAATTAATATCATGAATGTAAACATTATTCGTATAGAATGTAGCGTGACCGCTGGCGCGTACAATAATGGAAAGCGCGTACATACGATACATGAATTTTCTCCGAGAGTCCCGCCAGGATATAAGATATCGGAAACGCCGGCGCAGATCATTTACCTTCCAATCACTGCACGGGTCATTACGGATCTAACGATACGCGTTGTGGATCAAGACGGACAGTTGCTCGATTTTCGAGGTGAAGAGATTACCATCAGACTGCACATACGACGACGACGATAATACACGTGGTGCGAACGAATGAGATGCTTGTTTTGAATGTCTTCAGAAACACGTTTCTTCCAAGCGAAATTGTTTGTAACAACAACAACAACAACAACAACAGCAGCAGCAGCTCTGATTACGCTAAAAAGAAGAGGCTCAGTGCTGTGAACATTGCTTTTTTTAAATCGCTGGGATTCGTTGTACGCATTTAAGTTGAAAAATGGCTGACATTCTAAGCATTGGAGGGAAGCCGACGTTTGATGATCGCATCGTCAAGCTTGAGACACATACATACAACCCATACGTCAACACAACGTTTGGACACAGCGACGAGATAAGAAAATCTATACAGCAGCAGGATTTATACACATTGCCGTGTGAAAGTTTCCTCTACGTGGAGGGGAAATTGATGATAAATGAGCCTAATGATGCATTAACGGTGATGTTGGGAAATAATTGCATGGCGTTCATATTTGATGAGATTCGATATCAGCTGAATGGCGTCGTTACTAAGCGAACGTTAGCAGCTACTAACGTTCGTGATTTAGGCTAAGACTTAGAATTACTTAGAATTAAGATAGCTTTAATTATAGGCGTTAAGATTTGAATAAGGTTCACGGTCACTTGTATTTACAACACGATCACAATATATTACACTTTTGTCTTACAAATTAACACCGAAATAACAGAATTATTCACTACTACGCGAAAGCCCGCGTGAAGGAAAGGAAAGTCGAAAGACATCTGACGAAGACAAGAATATGGAGAATGCTGGATGGGGCTTGAAACGGCACGATGAGCTACTAGTGAAAAATCATTTCAATTTTTGCATCCCGCTCAAATATTTGCTGGGATTTTGCGAGGACTACAAACGCATGGTTATTAATGCGCGTCACGAATTGATTTAAATACGATCGCGCAACGATAACAATTCTCTAATAGGATCACCAACGTTGGAACCAGAAATTGAATTACTTAAAGTGCAATGGCGGATGCCTCATGTGACGCTGAACGATGTTAATAAGCTATCGTTGCTACATGCTTTGGAAAGTGGACAAAACCTGAGCATTAGTTTTCGCTCCTGGGATCTGTACGAGTATCCTCTCTTACAGAGCACAACCAAGCATTCCTGGGCCGTGAAGGCAGCTGCACAGCTGGAGAAGCCGCGATACATTATCTTTGCTCTACAGACTGCTCGAAAGAATGTGATGCCCGAAGATGTTACTCGGTTCGACCACTGCAAATTAACCAATGTAAAACTTTTTCTCAATTCAGAATTTTACCCATACGATGACATGAATTTGGACTTTGACAAGAATAGGCATGCCATCTTGTTTAACATGTATACACATTTCCGTAAATCGTATTATGGACATGGTTGCAACGAGGCATTATTCACCGTGGCCCAATTTTTGCAATTTGGCCCCCTCGTGGTGATTGATTGCTCGCGACAAAATGAGTCGATCAAGAATAGCACCGTGGACGTGCGCATAGAATTCGATTGCAAAGAGAATGTGCCTGCAAATACTACAGCCTACTGCCTGATTCTACACGATCGGGTGGTTGAATACAATCCGCTGACAAACGTGGTGCGCAAAATCAATTAAATTGTCACGCTACTTGCCCGCCCTCTCCTGTGCCAAATTCGTACAAAATTTCATCATGAAAATTGAGATGATTTACGAGAAAGATCGCATTCTCCTGTCTGTCTTGGAAGCGAACGGACCTTTACATTGTACCGATAATGGCCGTACCAACATTTGTTGACCTGCAAGGGTTCATCGTTGATGGAAGATTTATCGTGAAGGAAGTGGCAGTCCTACGAAAGGGAACAATTCTCTCGCACTATATTTTTGGGAGTTCGATGCCGCAATATCTTCTCACGAAATCTGACAAATCGAGCATCCGGTGGTTGGTGGCAAAACATCATGGACTACGGTGGGAAGATGGAGACGTTCCATACAGTATGGCTAAACAGCTAATTACGAAAGCTGTAGCTGATGCTATCGACGAAGAAGATGACTCATCCCATATCGTATACGTTAAAGGGCTGCAGAAACGCGACTGGCTTGCGGATTTCCTCGATGAAAATACGAGAGCGGACGTGGTCATTGAGACACTGGACATTGACTATGAGGATATCAAATCTCTAAATAAGCTAAATGTAGTTAATACTCTGCGATGTGGCAGACACGCAAAGCATTGTGCTTTGCAAAATGTATTTAAAATATTCAACTGGTGGTCTAAACACCAGATGGAATTTCATAAATAAAATGTAATCAATTTTTTAATGCATAAATGTTTTTTCTTCACTCTCCCCAACCCAACCTCCTAAAATATAAAGTACGCTAGATTAAGACGGTGGTTGCAATTATGTCGAAGTGGTTCAATACACATTCGATACATGTTCAAAGTGGTACGATTGATGTTCAATACACGTTCAAAGTGGTATGTTAGACGTTCAATACACGTTCAAAGTGGTACGTTAGACGTTCAATACACGTTCAAAGTGGTACGATTGATGTTCAATATACGTTCAAAGTGGTGCGTTAGATGTTCAATCCACGTTCAAAGTGGTATGATAGACGTTCAATACGCGTTCAAAGTGGTGCGATAGACGTTCAATACACGTTCAAAGTGGTACGATTGATGTTCAATACACGTTCATGTGACATGATCTAGACGAATTATGTGTCCAAAGAAGAAGAGATGGAGAGAATGGTCAGCGAAGAAGATGAAAGGTGAAGAAGAAGAAGGTGAAAAACAACAACATCTTACTTTGCAAAGCTATGCACTTCTCAACTTCAAGATAACAGTTAAGATGCGTGAGCCTGGAGATGTTGCGTGACCATTTATGTTTCAAACGTAGCAGTGTTCAAGATGGGGCACTGGAAAAATACTATAAATTTTAATTGGATGGAGTGGAGAGAGCACCTACAGGCATGTATCTAATACTCCCCAATGTTTCGCGATTTTTGATGCTTATTATGTTTTTAATATGCTCATATTATATCGATTATTGTATGTTTTAGGACTCACCACCACCATCGCCTCCCCCACCACCGTCGCCGGAAGCATCACCGCCGCCGCCGCCGCCACCTCCACCAGTATGTAATACTTTGCATTGTTTTGTGCATTTTGATGGTTATTCTGTTTAATGTACCAATATTATATAGATGTTTGCATGTTCTAGGGCTCGCCACCACCACCACCACCAACACCCCTGATTATGAGGGCCCCGAGGCTTAGATTTCGGCGTCGTGAGCCTCGGGTCACATTCTTGTTGGGGGGAGCCCTGCAGCGTCCGCGGCGACGACCGTCACCTCAAACACACCCTGGGCCCTCATCGTCGTCGAATGCTTAAAATTAATTATATTTATCTAGTTTTATATTCCTTCATATTTTTTTATATTCAATAATTATGTTAGTTTTATATTCCTTTTATATTTTTTTATATTCAATAATTATGTTAGTTTTATATTCCTTTATATTTTTTATATTCAATAATTATGTCAATTTTATATTCCTTTATATTTTTTTATATTCAATAATTATGTTAGTTTTATATTCCTTTATATTTTTTATAATCAATAATGGTAAACTTGTCGATTAGCATGACCATCACCGATTTCGATGACCTTGAAATATGTTGTAGGGGGCATGATTCTGAACAACTTTTTTCTATACATATAACCCTCGGTCAGCCTTCCTTTCTAAGATATGCACAACAAAACCTTGGTAACCTTTTCCTCATGGATTTGAAGAGACATTTTTTTAATCACCTTACCACGATCGCCTCTCTGTACAGTATTTCTGTAGACTTATTTCGACACAACGCATTCCACTTTCCAACTTGTCCCGGGTATTGGTATTGGTTGGGGCTAGATCAGTGGGGGTTGGGGGGCCGCTTGCGGGCGCCTAAGGGTACGTTTATGTTGGAGCTGCGATAAACGATCAGAGCGACGATAAGAGCGAAGCATCGAAATTACATTCTATAGTATTCGTTGCTCTACTCGCTGCTCCAATATAAACAGTTCCATTATAAAACTATAGAATGTATTTCGACGCTTCGCTCTTATCGTCGCTCTGATCGTTTATCGCAGCTCCAACATAAACGTACCCTTAAGCATGGTAGCGAACCGATGTGAGTTTAACTAAAACATAATTTTTTCGCTAGAAAGAGGGTGCTTTCAAGAGCACTCGTTGGGTGCGTGGGGGGTTCCGTCGACATCCCGACTATGTTCGACAGCGCCGGCGCCGCCGGATATTAGGATGACTCTGGTTCTAAAACGTAATTTTTTGCAATCTCATTTTTAGCATCCCCAAACTCAAATCGGTTCGCTACCATGCTTTACGCGCCCGCAAGCGCCCCCCCCCCCCCCCCCTGATCTAGCCCCAACCAATACCAATACCTGGGACAAGTTGGAAAGTGTAAAGATTTTTGCAAATATCTCCGAAACTAGGGCCGACCGAGGGTTACATGTATAGGAAAAAGTTGTTCAGAATCATGCCCCCTATAGCATATTTCAAGGTCATCGAAATCGGCGATGGTCATGCTAATCGACAAGTCTACCTCAATAATTATTATTTTTAGTTTTATATTGTTCTTATTCTTCTAATTTTAAAATAAATTTATTAAACAAAATATTATTTCACAATTTTATTTACCCATCATCCTCCATTTCTCCTCACCACCACCTAATTTTAAGATTTGACGCTTCAAAATTACTATTTCTCTGTGCTGGAGACTTAACCTCTGAGCAGTTGCAATATATACCAAAGATTATTCTACTCCGCGAATTTGACGGACACATTGATCAGTTGTGGGACAGACTCCCCGAGCATATGAAGAAGAGAAGGAGAGAATGGTCAGCGAAAATGAAGACGAAGAACAACAGCATTGTACTTTTGCAAAGCTACGCACTTCTTGATTTCACGATAAGGATTTACATCCAAGAGTCTGGAGATGCTACGAGACCAGTCGTCTGTCAAAGCTTGACAGTATTAGGACTGTTCAAGCCCAAAGTGTCAAAAATTATGGGATTAAACAGGATTGCCCCCGAGTGGGACGAGCAACCGTGCAGGGAGACCCCGGAGGTATGTACATAACAATACTTTTGATATTTATCGCGTTTAGTCATTTAAATCGATATTATATCGCGTTTTTTTATGTTTTTTTAGCAATTACCGATACTACCACCCTCGTCGTCGTCGTCGTCGTCGCCACCGCCGCCGTCGTCGCCGCCGCAGGTGTGTAATACACTGAATTATTCTGTGTGTTTCATGTTTATTATGTTTAATGTGTCAATATTATATCGACGTTTTGTGTTCTAGGACCAGGAATTGCTGATGCAACAATTGGCGATTTTACCAGAGGCCCTGACGGCGGCCCAGGACACACCCCCGGTGGTGCCCCCCGAGGAGCCGCAGATGCGGCGACATTCGGGGCTAGTGCTTGGTCCTGCGATGGTTGCGCGACTGCGGCGCCCATGGGTGCCGTACTTGCAATTGGGGGCCCTGCGACGGCCGCGGTCCCCATCGCCCCCCTGGATAGACGTTAGCAGGCCGTTGCCACCGCCGTCACACCCAGGGTGGGTGATGGCGCCCCCGGGGCCCCCATCGCTGCCCCCATCATCATCATCATCATCATCATCTGGCGATACGGCACCCTGGTGGCCACCGTTGACGCCATCGCAGCCGTCCCAGCCATCGTCACCGTCGCCCCTCGAATGGTTTGGGGGCATACTGACGCCGCAGCCGTCGCCACCCCTCGATCCGCTCAGCGGGCTACTAATGCCACCACCGCCGCAGCCCCTCGAGTGGTTCGAGGGACTGTTGCCGCCATCGCCCCCATCGCTACCACACGAGTGGTTCGAGGGGCTGTTGCCGCCGTCGCCCCCATCGCCGCCACCCGAGTGGCCGGGGGCGATGTTTACGCCGCCGCCGTCGCCGTAATTTTTTTCATTTTTTATTTTATTTTATTTTATTTCATTTTATTTTATTTTATTTTATTTACTTTTTATTTTTTTATTATGTTATTTATATTATTATACTATATCTTGTATCTTATATTATTACTATTAATATATATTCTTAACCACCGTCGCCGTACTTTTTTTCATTTTTTTATTTTATTTTATTTTATTTTATTTGCTTTTTATTTAATGATAATACGCGTCCATAGCATCGGCCGAAGCGCAACTTTTCTGATCGCTCGCTACCATTTTAAATGCAAATTGTACAATTATTATTTCTCTTTTAATAAATTACATTACTTGAAAAAATATTGTTTCTCTATTTTATTTATCCATCTTCTTCCTCCTCATTCTCTCCAAAACTTGTTAGCTTTAGAATGTATGACACCATGCTGCACGGCTGCTCCAGAGGATTTGAATTATGCGAGATCGCACGATACGCGGCGACGCTAAATCGGAACGCTTTAGAATGCTTGTTTTCTACATAATGGTTCGCTGGATCATTGATTAAAATTATTATTTCTCTGCGTTAGGGGAAAGTATCTGTTGGTTCCGGCGCGGCGGTGGATCGGGTTTAGAAAAAAATGTTTGGGGGAAAAAAAGTTCTGGGGCTGGGTTTTGTATGAAAAGGATTTTTCAGCCCCAGAAATTTTTTTAGAGGGAGGGAGGACCCTCTGAAAATTTTTCCAGCGGTGGGTCCGGTCTGGAGAGGTCTCCGCGGCGACTCGACCCGGAGTGATCCCCTCCATCATCGCGGCTTCCCCCACTCCGCGGCTCGTGCACGCCCATGTTTCCCTCCGCCGCGCTCCCCCGCGCGCCTTCACTTCCCCCCGCCCCCGCGCTCCCCTCAGAAGACCTGGGTTAGAACCCGCCTAGTCTTACTACTTACATCAAAGGAGAAACAATAGGACCAGTGGTCACCACAAGCGATGTTTTCATATAATACGAGTACTCACGAAGTCACGAAATTTACGCCTCACGTACTTGTTTATGGCAGAAAAGCACGCCTTCCTTCAAGTATTCCTCCAACGGATCACATTAAAACATATCCGGATTACGTTGACGAATTAATGAATAAACTACACCTGTTTGGGAATGCACTACTTCCAAATGCCGCCACACTCGCTCGCGAGGCAGCACCTCCCGGACACACGATTCCTCCGCAGATCGACGATCCATTCTCCAATCAAAGATGCGGATCGAGAGCGATCCGCCAATCAGCGATCATTCACCAGCCAATCAGCTCGCCTCATTGAGGCTCAAGCGGAAGCGACGCGGCGTGCGGACGGAAGTGCTGCCAGGCTCTCCCTCTTGTTACCGCAATTCAGCATAACGGACGCGTCGCGTAGTCATTCTGAAAAAGTGCAGTTAGCAATTTCTCAATCTCTCTAAATCAGCTCATGTAACAAACAATCCGTGCTCATCTCACTTTCATACTCAGCTCTGCTCACGCGCATCGTTTTTCGATAAATTTATCATCGCGAACGCGAGTGATCTGCACGTGTTTGTGCACGTGCGACAACGCGCTTGTGCATTCTGTTTTATCAGAATTCAATTCATTGTAAGCTCAACCCTCACTATCGAACTCACCGTCTCACTCTGTTTTTAAATAAATTGACAAACTCATTTCAAGTGCAGTGTCGTGTAGTTCCCTCTCACCGTCGACTCCTAACCTCATTTACACCGGCAGGCTCTTACAAACTCAAATTTTAAACAACACCACATCCGACAAATGGCGCGAAAAAACTTGGAAGACTCGAAGATATGACAGAAACATTATTACGATCGAAAAATACAACCTCAAACGTATAAAATAGGAGATTGGGTTTGGTTACTAAATCCAGGACGCGAAAAACTAGGACCGGAATATAGCGGACCTTACCAAATCACCGAAGTTCTACAAAATAGCAACTTGAAGATAGCGATTAACATAAAACAAATCCGAATCGTCCACATGAATAGGGTGAAGAAGGTTTTTTTACCTCCAGAGGGCGCTACCGTGCGTGGAATATATAAAAGGAGAAGCGAGTAGAGAAGTCTTTCATTTAAAAATGAGACAGCAAACAATCAACATTATATTTGCCGTAATGGATAAACTTATATGCTTAACACAAATCTACGAAGGGGATATATTTATTCCGTTATTCGGGAAAGATTCTTAAAAGTCTCTAAAAATGTAGCAAATTTAAAAATTCTATTTAAGTGAAAAAACCCTAAAACAAATGAAAGTCAATTTCAAAAGTTGCAACCCTGCATACGAGGCTATACAGGGTCATCCATTAAGACTGCAACCCAGGTCCGCCCGACCAGGTAAAATGATAACCACTGCCTCAACCGATACTTCCGCCATCTATGAGGCAATGGTGAAAGTGTACGGTCTTTTAGGCGCCAGTAGAGAGCGCAGGGTGCTTTTGGCTTTTGCCAGAGAATATTGAATTTGACGTAGCAGACGGGTAAGAAAACGGTAGCCATTTTATGAGTGCGACCGCGACGATCCCGTTATCTACGTATGCAATGGCCCAGCAGCGGTATTAGACCACGCTGGCGCGTTAGTGGCCTGAGTTGAAGAATTTGGGGATTTTTTCGCATAACTTTTGAACTACAAAAGATATCGGAATGCAATTTGCGCCATAAAATGGGGATAAATTATCCCCTTCTAATGGTGGAAAATTTACCAAATTTTACGTTTACTTAACTTTTCATTTTTCCATTTTTTAACCATAATTGTTGCGAAAAGCTTTTGCAAACTGTTTATTTAAATACTTTATATAATGCTCTTTTTAAAATTCGTGGCGCCGATAAACAATAGGCTAGTTACCCCTGTATCATTACTTTCACAAATTGAGGAATTAAATTTTTATTCAATTATATATTAGTTCTGCAGCCTCAGAATCTAATGCTCTGGATTCCTTTTTTGTGATTTTATCCTCAATGTAGTGCATGCACAGATCGGATGTAAGGGGTAACTAATGGGACGTGTCTTTGTTTGTAGCGGTCTTTGAATTTTTTTCTACAATTTTTGTGTTTGAATATATTAATCTTTTAGCTACCTAACGCCACGCCTATACCGGCTTCCGGTTATGCCATTTTTTGGAACGATACGCCATTATTGTGGCTTTAATACGTAGCCAGCGAAAAATCTCTTCGTACAGAGGTATAGCGCCGCGGTCTATCCTGTCGTAGCTAAAAGCTTGAAAAGGCCGGTACGGGACCAGTTGATATTGTTTTCAAACCTCATTACCTATAGTAATCTGGGGTGCGAATAGTAAACCGACCATAAAAGCGGAGCGCCCAGCTCACTTACTTGAGACGGGGGCCTCCGCTTCACTACCTGATAACTGTTTGCGACTTTAATTTGAAAGGGACCATTCTAGAAATGAGCTGATTTTGTAGGTAGCACATCAGGGAACTGTTTCTGGTTATGTATAAAAACGGCAGAACACTAACATTGTATATCAATCAGCTGCAGCGGTTTTCGGTAACGAACGTTTCGAATCGCTTCGTGTGTTATTCGAACGAGGAAGTTCTGGGTTATTATTTCAAAACCACCGTCTATTTTACACAGAGAAATAGAAAATAATTTTACTCGGCAATTAATATTTTTGTTTTAAAAGTACTTGCAAGTTTTACAATATTCAAAGGATGTCTAAGACCGCTACAAACAAAGACACGTCCCATTAGTTACCCCTTAGGTCCGATCTACGCATATCTACATTAAGGATAAAATCATAAAAAAGAAAACAGGGTTGTCCGCCCGCGACGAGGCCCGAGTGTAACCGAAGTCGACTTTCAAACGGAGACACACTCCGCGGAGCGTTAAAGGTGAAATCTGACGGCACGTGGATCGGCGAGCCTGGCACGAGACCACGCCGAGCCCACGCGCTGTCAGAACACTCATGGCTCGCCGACTCACGAGCCTGGGCGATCCTGGGCGAGCCGAGCCGTCTCGCCGAGTCCCGCGTCGTCAGAACGCTCATGGATCGCCGATTCACGAGCCGTCAGATTCCACCTTTAGGCGTGCGTTTTAAATGAATGAATATGAAAACTGAGGCGCGAGGAAGTCTACGCGGAAGACTATTCCGTGCGATTATTTTCAGATCAAATTCTAACGCACAAAGAAGCGGGCGAGTAAACCGATAATACAATACCTACAGCAAAGTAGTGTGGGTGAACAATAGGACGATATCAACGATAAGGGTGGAATCAATTTAAGGAAAATATAATGAGAGGCCTGTAAGACAAATCGGAACCACTTCTTGCACTGGCCCGGCGCGCGGCGCCGCGTTCGGGGAGCTGTCAGCGAACGCTGGACAGCGGTGATGCACGAGCTTCGTGAATTTTAGGATGGTCTCTTTCAAATTAACGTGGCAAAGAGCTATTTGGGAATTTCTCGGCCCAGGTAAGCGAGCTGCGCGCTCCGCTTTTATGGCCGGTTTACGACTCGTACCCCAGATTACTGTAACGAGGTTTAAAAACAATGTGTCGACTGGTCCCGTACTCGTCTAAATTTCAAAAATTGTTGCGACGACAGGGTTGACTTGATTTTTCGTTACCTGCGTGTGAAAGCCACAATAGTGGCGTATCATTTCAAAAGATGATATTAACGTAAGTCACCCCATAGTGGCGCACATCGGGCTCAAGAATATGGTTCCAAGTTGGAATACGTAATTGCTATTACCTCAATTTCGAAACGAATGTGGGTTAGTCCGTTGTTTGCTCTCAGTGCCTCCATTAACGATATTACGCATGAAATTAGTTTGCAGGATTAAAAATAAAAATTTAATTCCTCAATTTGTGAAAGTAATGATACAGGGGTAACTAGCCTATTGTTTATCGGCGCCACGAATTTTAAAAAGAGCATTATATAAAGTATTTAAATAAACAGTTTGCAAAAGCTTTTCGCAACAATTATGGTTAAAAAATGGAAAAAAGAAAAGTTAAGTAAACGTAAAATTTGGTAAATTTTCCACCATTAGAAGGGGATAATTTGTCCCCATTTTATGGCGCAAATTGCATTCCGATATCTTTTGTAGTTCAAAAGTTATGCGAAAAAATCCCCAAATTCTTCAACTCAGGCCACTAACGCGTCAGCGTGGTCTAATACCGCTGCTGGGCCATTGCATACGTAGATAACGGGATCGTCGCGGTCGCACTCATAAAATGGCTACCGTTTTCTTACCCGTCTGCTACGTCAAATTCAATATTCTCTGGCAAAAGCCAAAAGCACCCTGCGCTCTCTACTGGCGCCTAAAAGACCGTACACTTTCATCATTGGCTCATAGATGGCGGAAGTATCGGTTGAGGCAGTGGTTATCATTTTACCTGGTCGGGCGGATGTGGGTTGCAGTCTTAATGGATGACCCTGTATAAGGAGCTGCGAACAAAGAAAATCTTCATTGTACCATAATATTCCAAAAGTTGAAACGTTATAATGGAGAGATACACGTGCCTGAGGCAATTGTATGACGGAGACGTCTATTTTTATAAAAGTAGTATTCTCTGCGTCATGTGTACCCAAAGGGAGGTAGAAGAGGAAATCTTGGAAAGACACCTGATAGTAAAAGGCAAAGAACGACGATGGAAAGTTTGTCATTTTTGCAGACGCACCTTATTTCAGGCAAGGCCTGCAGCGGAGTGCGGAAAATGTGCGAAATATTTAAACGACACGTAAAAATATCCATTATTTTTTAAATATTTATATTCTTTTCTTCTCTAATACATTTTTTAATTACACTACACTTTACAATTACACGCCACATACACGAACACAATGTAATAACACACTTACACCTAGATTTAAGCACTTTTATAATAAAACATATTTTTTCTACTCAAAAGAAAATACAAAAATTTATAAACCTAAACCTTAACCTAAGTAAGTAAAAAATTCATGAAATAAGAACAAAGTTGCGAAAAATATTGTAAGAAAATCCGCTAGATGGCACCATTTCCAAACTACTAAGCCGTTATAATTGTACAACAGCGCCACGTACTAAATGTTTAAAACCTCCGCCATATTCATTATTTACCAAAATGCCGAAGCGCTCAGGCAAACGCACGATGCCTCCTTTGATAACGCCACTCCCGGGATCTCCCCCACAAATGGTAGTATATCAGTTAACTCCTTATTCCTTTTAAAATATTAACAATATCTAAAAATTTCAAGACACTACCATCCACTCCACCAAATTCACCGCCGGACATATTACCGATCACTCCGGAATTCCCGAAAATGCCAGATTTTAAGATCCCAGACCGGGTATTTAAGATTCCGGCAGTACCACCGGCGAAATGGCCGAAGTTAATAAAGATTAAAATCCCAGACCCAGACTGGGCGGCTTACAGAAGCCTGCCCAAAGAGGACCCTCGGACGAAGATCTGGCGGCTCTTGGGTCTATTCGGGGCGGGAGCAGCCGAAACCACATTGGAAACCACGCTCATAATCGACGAATGTTCAGCCCTAGAGGTAGCTTAAGTTTCAACCAGTGAGATTCAGCTCGCTCCGGAGACGGTAGCGGCTGATCTCCAGTGTATAAAAGTTACTGGTGCTCCTCTTTGGACTATTCATTTAGAACGATAGAAACTCGCTTCTACAAAAACAACGAGCTCGCTCCGGAAACGGTAGTGGTCGGGGTTCTTGGTAAAAGCGAGATCGAGCATAAGACAAAACTCTGTCAAAAGTAACGAGCTCACTCCGGAGACGGCAGCGGCCGTTCTTACTACAAAAATTGCCAAGAGTCTACGAGCTCGCTCCGGAAACGGTAGCGGCCGTGCTCTGCAATTAGTCAATACATGTATATATATATTTACAGTCCATAGCTTTAGAATCATATAGCATATAAATTATAAAAACATTAAAAAAACCAAAAACAATATAATCGTAGTTGTAATTAGTATTAATCGTTATTAACGTTATTCTTGTTATTGTTAAAGTCAAGTGTTATCAAATAAACAGTTATTGTAGATTTTAAGTTTCAATTTTAATTCTTTACTCGATAAAAACGAATCCCACCTTTCCCACAGTCGAGGGGACGCCGCTCCCCCATCGAGGCTTGCAAACGCTCAGTTATTCTCGGAACACGGAACGCTACAACGTAGTCTGGAAAATATAGTGTTCAAGTTCGTTTGTAGCTGATCTTTAGAAAGTTGCTCTAGAAAACCAGCAGTTGTATATTTTTTACGAGGATTTACGACGTTCATTTTGTGAAATATTCCAGCGTTCAATTGCCGCATATTGGTATCGTGTAATAAATGAAAAATATATTGCATATTCAATCGAAATTGCCAATGCATGGACATCAGTTTGGACTTAATGAATTCAAGATTAGTCAAACGAACCAATCTTTCTTCATGCTGTCCGTTCACCCCATAAGGACATAAATCTGGGAAACATTTCACCTCTAAGTGTTCAGCACGATGACCCAACGGAATGTCATGGACTTTAAGCATTTGATACAGTGCGGTAGCAGATTCATTAACCCTTTTGTCATACATTGGATAAATCGTATACTGATCATAATATGAATCAGGTTGTGACATTTGCGTCAATAATGCACGTTTCTTGTTTTCATTGATATTAAGTGTTTCACCTTCAACGTCCTCGATAGATTCGTTATTATTATCATTGGCAACAACTTCTTCTTGAAATTCTGTATCTGGTAATTTGCCACTCAACAATAAATCGTGCGATTGTGGTAAAAAAATTTCTGCGTATAGAGGATTATTGGCTTTCAACCATACTAAGGCGTTCCATACTTTCTTCAAGTCAACTAACTTTTCCCAAACTATTTTAGATTTTGTTGGAACGCCCTGCACCAAAATGTATAATTCATGATTTTGATTTAAAGGTTCCGTCGAAGGACAGATTTTTTTAAAATTTTCTTCCAACGGCAAAGGAACGTGAAATGTTCTCCCCTTTACTTTTGGAAACGTATGTTTATGTGGCATATTTTTACGCATTACTGTATCCATTCTCACAATTGTTTGAAACGGTTTAGCTCTTTGAATGAGAATTCGTTCGTAATCGTTAGACACTGCTATTTCTGGAACTGAACGTACATCAAGCTTATTTAGAATACATTTTGGTGGTATGGAATCGATGCAAATTTTATCGTGACAATATCGGCAAATAAAATGCATGTCACCAACTTTGTATCCAATATGATTTAACAATGTTTGCATTACATTTCCCTTATATGTTCTCTTAGAAACATCAAGCTTACAAACCTCTCTTTAAAAACAGAGTTTCTCGCAGGAAACGCACGGGATACGTGGTGTGTCCATAGACAGCTTTGTGAAAGCTTTAAATGCTAAATAATATCATGATTTAATCTCTTCTTCGTTCAAGCTTATTTCTGTATTATTTTTGTGTAACGCTTCAGCTTTTTTACGAGCTTGCAGTGTTATTCGTCCAAGTGTTTCAAGGTCACTATCGTTTAATGCGTTGTCTAAATTATGTAGGTCTTTATAAATGCTCGCTATTTTGTATATCATTCTCTTCAAATTTCGTAAATCCGAAAAGTGAGGTGCCAAAATCTCAATGGCTAAAAAATTGGACTTACATAGTTTAGGGTTTATGTAACAACCATGAGAATGACCAGCTTTTTCAGCATGCACTTTATTAGAACAGCTACTGATATGGTTGTTCAACTTAGGTACCTTTTTTAATGAGCATTCTAACAATCGTTTGAAGAAATCCCGTAAATTATTCAGAATTTCAACATCTTTTGTTTTACAAAGATATCTACAATGCCCTGCTTTTAGCGTCGTCTTCGATCGCAATACAGGTAGCACGTTTATAGCTTTCCCTTCCGAATTCAATATGATTGATTCAGAACCGGTGAAAGTATGGTACGAACTTTCCGCAAAATATGATTCTGAAGAAGATGTATGTCGGGGATTGTCCGCACAAAGCATTAATCATGTCATCAACTTCTAAACATTCTGCTGCGCGCGTTAAGGAAACTTCCACATTTTGTTTACAATCTTTCAACAGTTTCCTCATTTCCAAAATGTACTTTTGCCTAATATGAAAACACCATTTTATTATACGCTCAGCTTCCAATCTACTTGCTTCTCCAGACGGCATGCTAATAATTTTTGAATGTTTTCTAGTATAAGTTTCTTTGTTATTTTTTTTCATTTGCAGAGCAGCACGACGTTTTGCTACTTTATTATAATCATCTCCTTTACGTATTTCATTATAATATACCTTCCGCTTTTTGGAGATAACTTCTTTATTTAACTGATAATAATTTTTTTGCTTTCCGCATTTAACTTCTTTATTCGCGCCATAATGCATTTTTTCTTTCTTATTATGCCTTCTTTGTAGGCGTTATAATATTTATAATTAGAAAGCTTTTTGCCTTTCTCCCCTTTTTTACAGTCTTTGCCTTTTTCCATGTTACACTCCCCTTTCCTTGCTTTATATACAGATCTTCTTTTTAAATTAATTTTCTCTTTCTGCCTTTTATAATAATTAGACATGTATTCTATCCTATTACATGGTAGGAAGACATTGCTGATTTTTTACTTCGGAACCAATGGTGGATCTGTCTGAATTTCATTTTTTGTATGTATAGTGACTTCTTTGTCACTAAGTACTACATTTTGAACTGGGGATATTTTATTATCTGTTTCGTTAGCAATGTAAAATTTACCGATTTTAAATGGAGAATCATTTCTACAAGAGGGATTTTTGTTAATCATACTATCAATTGCAGATTCATATTCGTGCACGCAACGTGTTAATTGTTGATCCTGAATGCATGGAAAATGTTCTATACGGTTAGATCGAAACATTTGGATCAAATGTTGACGCATCAACGCATGTTTGTACGTTACTTTGTCTGGTAATGTATTGAATAATAACGAGACAGCAAATGCAATCGCAAAAACTCCGCAATCCCGACTGTTAGGTTGAGCTTGCACATGTGGAAATTCAATAAATTCTTCGTCAATTTTGCCGTCATCTTTGTTCAAAAAAGGGTATAACTTCTCCAGATAAATTTTATGATGACTATGCAACTTCGAGGAATTAAGAGAATCATAAATATAAACTCTTTTGTCATCATGTTTATAGAAGCTACAAACCCAATGCCCCCCTGCATTGTTTCCAAAATTATCGCATTTGTGCAAAATCTGTATGTGATCCTGATTTTCAGGAACTGGTTCAATTGTATCAGGCAATTGAACTCTCCACGTCTCGCGTGGTTTATAATTAGAGTGAGCTTCTAATAATTTATGAAAATATTCAATGTGATCATCTGTTAACCATTCGCCTCTATTGATGATCTGCATAATATTTAAACTGAGTGGTAAGAGTCTATTAACTACAGACATGATGAATTATACTTTTATATTTCTAATACACTATTCTAGTGTATATGATAAAAAATAAGAATATGAGATTGAAAAGTTCAATAACTATATGCGTAATTCAACAATTCACCAACGATTTATAACCGAGCATAGTATTTTTATTGTATATATTTATAACGCTTTAGCAGCTGAAATTATACTTTGTGATAAGTATTATATTATTATGGAATTAAGAATGCTTCCCATTAGTTCAGTGCCTAAGCAGCTGAGAATTTCGGCCCATAAGCAGCCGATAAATTCGGCGCATAAGCAGGCGAGAGTTTCGGCGCATAAGCAGCCGAGAATTTTGGCGCATAAACAGCCAAGACTATTAGAAATATTAAAAGAAATAGAATGAAAGACAAGAAAAGTGAAAGAGAAACAAAGAGAGATTAGAATGTATGAAATAGAAAGGGTGGTCCCACGATCCTTTATTAAATAAATGTCCACGATCTGAAAATAATAATTTATGCATATATTAACTTGATTAATTATTAGATTAGACTATTTCCAAAGGAGTAATCCATTCTTACCTAAAACTGATCTGATGAACACATCAATCTAGATTAATGATTTTAAATTTAAATAAATATCCACGATCTGAAAATAATAATTTATGTAAATATTAGCTTGATTAAAATCTAGATAGAAAATTTCAGATGGGGTTATCCAGTCTTACCTAATAAAACTTATCTCTTGAATAATTTTTATATTTTTGAATAATTGCAGGGTACCAGATGACATTCAAAATATAAGTGAATATATTAGTTTATATATCTCAACACGCTTGCCAATTGGCCGCACGGTCACACCATGGACGACGGTGTAATAGGAAGGTGGTCCAACAACATATTTCTATTGTTGCGTGGCCGTCTGGAAGATGTGATCTTCTTCTGGGGAATTCAGGCGCGGGACGTCGCCCGTGGAACGCTAAGGCGTTCTGCTCCTTGGACGCGGATTTTTAGGGATAATTATTATAATAAAGTCGATAAAAGAATAATAAAGTGTTGAAACACGAATAACTAATAACTTTAATGAGTTTAAATGAACGATTAGAATACAGAAAATGAGTATTGAGAATTTTTGGTAACACGTCTATTCGCTTTGAGTGACAAGGCTTGAGTGAGTTACAAGGGTCAACGCTTTTGTTAATTACAAAATGTCCTTAATATATAAAAGCCGATCAAATATTTATAAGCTAAATTCTTATTGGTCAATCTATCTCCTTTTTCGATAATGATTTTTAGAAACAAGCGTTTAACAACATTGCTTTGGAATTATACGCTTAGGAGAAGGGATCAAAGTGGAGTTCATTTATTCAGACACCCGTGTAACGTTCTCGAACGAGACGTTGCCGTTAGTTACAGGAAGTTCCACAAGTAGAGCGGTTTACCTGTAGAATAGTGGAATTGGTTCGGGTGGCGTGCGATAAAGAAATGAATTTCACGAACGAGAGTCCTTTTAACAGTAAATAACAAAAATAATTTATTCAAAAGAATTGTGGAACTTGTAACATAATATAATAAGCGAAATTGACCCGTTGGTCGGCAAGAAAGAATACTGTTCTAATTTTTGTTCGCGACGCTAAGTCGGTATCACGGATTGAACGCAAAATTAAATAACTTAAATATCGCTTCGTTTGTTCGGTGAACGAAAATAGAAATTGACGCTTATTCGAAAAGAAATAGAAGTTGACGCTTCGTCGAAATAGAAATATAAATTGACGCTTGGTCGAAATAGAAATATAAATTGACGCTTAGTCGAAATAGAAATATAATTTGACGCTTAGTCGAAATAGAAACATAAATTCTGGCTGATCGGAATTACGACGCCTTCGATCATTGAAATATAGGTTAAGCTTGTGTATTGGACAAGGTCACGACGCTAAGTCGTTATGGTATAACACAGAGGGATTGACGCTTTTCTGGTCGGTTTGAATGTTAAGTGAGAATTTAGAGAGTTCCTTCTCTCGTGATTGAATGGCTTCCAGTTGCCTATCAGCTGGTCCACGCTTTCTAGGATTGTTGCCAAGGTGCCTCTTTCAAAGCGGCCTTGGTTGTAGATTTCGCGTTGCTTAGGTGCCCGGTCGAGCTGCCTAAGATGGTTGAATATATATAATTGAGTGGAATTCTGTATGGAACTCAGGGTGCCTCTTTCAAAGCGGCCGTGAGCACTGGAAGGTGGTTTAGTGGGGTGCCGGTTCAAGCTCCTCGGAGAGAAGGTATCTGATACTGGATGTCTCTAGGATGAGATCTGGAAGATTTCTGCTCGACTGCTGCTGGTGGGCCTCTATTTATACCCAACTGTGGAACTTGACCCGCACCAATCACTCGTCGCGCTCTACGCACACCAATTAGCTTGCGTATTTGGTTTACGCAGTCAAGCGTAACACTCGCGTTCACTAGGCGTTCGAATGATCGTACGTTTACACGCATGCGCACTCGATCCGTTCGCGGTCTGCACTCGGTTCGCTCGCTCGGTTGAATGACACTGCGCATGCGTTCACTTCACTTAGTTTTTCCACTGACCACCAGATTGCATCCATCCATACGTGCATTCATGTCTTATGGCTAATACAAACGTCTTAATTATAATATAATATAGTATGAAGGTAACAAGAATTGGTATTTAAAGTAAAGGAAAATAAATTTTAATGGCGACTCGTCGCGGAACGTTACACCCATTTCCAAGTGGGTATCGATTAATTATTAATCATGAAGTCCTCTCATTAAAAGAATCTCTAACTGTTTTCAAACCCTTCGGGCTTGTGCGAATTTCACCTTGCTTCCTTTCCCTATTACATCTGTGCGATCCGCTTCGAGTTTCGCGCCTCTAAAGTTTATATTTCACGCCGCTAGATGGAGGTCGCAACACTATACAGGGTGTCCCAGCTAAACCTGGACAGCTTGATATCTCCTAAACTATTGGAGATAAAAATATTTAAAAAATAGGGAATTGCATGGTTTGAGAGGGCCAATTTATTAGCCCGAACGAATTTTTTTTTCGATTATTATTTTAAAAGATACGATGGTCAAGTTCGGTTTTTCAAATGGAACTAATTTTTTTGAGTTGATAGTGCGTTCCAAGGCAAATTCAATAAGCATTAATGTATACACTTGATTTCCACTGGTTTTTGAGATATTGCGCTTGCAAATTTACTGATTTTCACTAGAACAAAACGCGCTGAAGTAGCAAGGACCGGGGACGGTCAGACAAGCACCACGGGTGGCACTGCCTTTTGAAACTGATACCTACCTGCCAAAGGTCTGCGCCGAGACTGGCAGGCCCAAAGGCTGGACAATTCTTTTCCGTCAGAAATGCTACTTAGGTAGGTACATCTGCGGCACCAAGAAGCGCACCGTTAGTTTTATTTCGCACTTGCTTCTACGCTCGGATGGCCGGTTCTTTTGGAAGGGATGCAAGCTCGATTGGTTATGTTAGGAGGTGTGAAAGTTGCTAGACTAAATTTCAACCAAAAGGAGCAGATTGTATTAGAACCAATCGGATTTGCATCCCTCACAAACGGCTGCTCTCTTGAAGAGGCCCTCTGCACAGCAATACCTCCTCCCCAATGCACACCTTCTCTCGCACGGAATACGTCAACGTATGCTTTTGTTTTGATATTGAAATTCGTGTTTATACTCGAGAGGACCACGCGTCGACAGCGGGCTACCCCTTTTCTTCCTGTGTCTCTCCACGAGGAGTATTGACGGTGGATTGTTGGAGCGTAGATGTCGGGATGCCAGTTATTGAATTCAGGAGACGATAGAAACACTTTATTACAAAACACACATGTACTGTAATTGAAGTAAATCGTATTCCCCTCGGGCAAGAGTACTGATAATGATCGAAATTGCGCCCCACTTCGGGCAGACCGATTATACGGAGATTAGTCGGGTCACACACTGCACAAATGATACAGGGTAATTCTGGAGCAACGCCCGTCAAGGATATGCGGACTGGTACCCCGTGGAGAGGACAGCCCTTCGCAGTGCCTCACTCGATTTTTATGGCTTTTTCCGGATAAAAGGAACGAATCCTGGGCCGAACGTAGCGAATTGAACTCGAGCCTCCGCAGTCGAGGGTGCAATATCCATTACAGCGTATTAAGAAATTCTTTCCTTCATCGTATCGAGAGGGAAGTGACGCCAATGGATTCCCTATGTTTTTCTGCTGAAAATCATACCAAATATCATGCAAATCGGACTACTTTGACACAAGCTATTTGTATTCCCTATGCAAAAGTAGTCCGATTTACACGACATTTGGCATGATTTTCATCGGACAACCACAAGGAATCCATCGGCGACACTTCCATATCCATACGATAGAGAGTAAAGAACTATTTTGTTTCCTAAACAGATACAAGGTAATTCTGGAGATACGCCCGTCACCCCGTGGCAAGGAACACACCCCGCAGTGCCCATCGAATTTTATGGCTTTCGACCCTCGAAGGGTTTGGAATACCATTTAATGTTCCACGGGGTACCAGGCCGCATATCCTTGACGGGCGTTGCTCCAGAATTACCCTGTATCATTTGTGCAGTGTGTGACCCGACTACTCTCCGTATAATCGGTCTGCCCGAAGTGGGGCGCAAGTTCGATCATTATCAGTACTCCTGCCCGAGGGGAATACTATTTACTTCAATTACAGTACATGTGTGTTTTGTAATAAAGTGTTTCTATCGTCTCCTGAATTCAGTAACTGGCATCCCGACATCTACGCTCCTACAATCCACCGTCAATACTCCTCGTGGAGAGACACAGGAAGAAAAGGGGTAGCCCGCTGTCGACGCGTGGTCCTCTCGAGTATAAACACGAATTTCAATATCAAAACAAAAGCATACGTTGACGTATTCCGTGCGAGAGAAGGTGGGCATTGGGGAGGAGGTATTGCTGTGCAGAGGGCCTCTTCCAGCTTGAGCAGCGTTTGTGATGGATGCAAATCCGATTGGTTCTACTACAATCTGCTCCCTATGGTTGAAATTTAGTCTAGCAACTTTCACATCTCCTAACCTAACCAATCCAACTTGGATCCCTTCCAAAAGAACCGGCCATCCGAGCGTAGAAGCATGTGCGAAATAAAACTAACGGTGCGCTTCTTGGTGCCGCAGATGTACCTACCTAAGTAGCATTTCTGACGGAAAAAATTGTCCAGCCTTTGGGCCTGCCAGTCTCGGCGCAGACCTTTGGCAGGTAGGTATCAGTTTCAAAAGGCAATGCCATCCGTGGTGCTTGTCTGACCGTCCCCGGTCCTTGCTACTTCAGCGCGTTTTCTTCCAGTGAAAATCAGTAAATTTGCAAGCGCAATATCTCAAAAACCAGTGGAAATCAAGTGTATACATTCATGCTTATTGAATTTGTCTTGGATAGCACTATCAACTCAGGTGTTCAAAAAAATTAGTTCCATTTGAAAAACCGAACTTGACCATCGTATCTTTTAAAATAATAATCTGAAAAAAAATTCGTTTGGGCTAATAAATTGGCCCTCTCGAACCATGCAATTCCCTATTTGTTAAATATTTTTATCTCCAATAGTTTAGGAGATATCAAGCTGTCCAGGTTTAGCTGGGACACCCTGTATATGGATTTGAACCATGAAGCATACGAAAAAGTAAGCTCCGGTCGCCTGCTTCGTTTTGTGTTTCCCTAGGCCCACGTGCCCGTCGGTCAGAGCGAGCCCTCCTCGTACCACAAAAATGTGCCGTCGATCACGTCCCGCCGCCGTCGGGCGAGATCTTCTTTACCCTCGCGTAATGAAGAATTTCGTTAATCGATATTATTAATTGAAAAGTGCTCCTTGATCGTCGAATGTTTACCTTGCATCTGGGCAAGCTTCAGCTCCTTGCAGTTCTTCTTCACCAAAAACGACGCCACGTTGCACGTCTACTCAAATGTAAGTAATACAAATACGATTCATATACTCATAGCAGAGTTATTGTTATTCATATATACTCTATCCTGGTTAACTATAAGCGTTAGTTTAATTCGTGAAAATCTATTTATTTTTATTCGTGAGAAATTTATATTCATACACTAAAACCTGGTTAACTAAAAGCGTTAAGCTGGGAATCCACCGGGAAGCTAAGCTAAGCTAAGCTAAGCTAAGCTATGCGATGCGATGCGATGCTATGTTTTAAAGTAGCTTTTGGTGGAAACGGTTCCATAAGAATGTATAGAAGCTAATTTTTTTAAAACGTAGCATGGCATAGCATCGCATAGCATAGCATCGAATAGCATAGCTTAGCTTCCCGGTGGATTCCCGGCTTTAGTTAAATAAGTGAGAATATATTTATTTTTATTCGTTAGTTTTATTCGTGAGAAATTTATTCGTGATTCGTGACAAGGAATAAATTCCCACGAATTAAACTAAGGAATAAATTGAATTGGGAGAAAGAATAAATTCCCGTTTTTTAGAGACAAATAAATCACATGAACAAATTTCTCACGAAGAAAATTAACGAATGTGCATATAACATTTTAAAAGTCTTTGGTAGGCACTTTGACTATGTAATTTACCTTATTTACTAATAAATTGTTTTTAATTTGTTTAGAACACAAACAATGGATGAATCATTATTATATGGTAAGTTTTTTA